>JAOXOE010000001.1:80143369-80154022 GCA_028565055.1 Phoeniculus purpureus
CAATATGAGAAGGAACTTCTTCCCAGTGAGGGTGACAGAGCCCTGGAAGGGGCTGCCCAGGGTGGTTGTGGAGTCTCTTTCTCTGGAGATGTTTAAAACCACCTGGACATGTTCCTGTGCGACTGGATTTAGGTGATCCTGTTGTGGCAGGGTGATTGGACTAGATGATCTTTTGAGATCCTTTCTAATCCCTAATGTTCTGTGATTCAGCCTAGGCACAGCCTAGAGCACTTGGGAATCACGACCAGTATCTGGATTTACATTGTGTCCCATGAAATATGAGGTTTAGGGTCTAACTGTTGGATCTGGTTTATTTTTAAATACAAAAGGGTTTTGCTCCTAGCTCTGCTTTCCTAAATTCTCTCTTTTGAGGGACCTTCATTAAAACTCTACGGATTGCCCAAGAAACACTGCTGAAGGCTATGCTCAGGTTACAGGGGAATAATCTGCCTTCACAACTATCACCTCAGCTTAGTTCTCTCAAAGACGTATCAAGGGGCTTCAGGGCTTCCCACAAAGCATCGCGAAATGGCACACAGCGAAATGACAACATGCAATTACCTGGTGGAAACGTATCACTTCCCACATCTGCAGGGATCAGAGAGAGCTAGGAGAGTGCTTAGATGCGTTGCTGCACTTCTCCCTGTGCATCACCTTGTCTGATGCTTCGGGGAACAGGAACCACTGTGGCAGTGGCAGGGGGAATTCTGTTGACAAACTATTTGTCAACCTTCAAGGGGGATGGAAACAGAGGTTTGCAAACAATGTGTAAACCTTTGAGGGGGATGGAAATAGAATGGGCTGAGCATTTTAGGTTCCTCAGCAAAGAACATTTATCACAGCAAACACAGGCACAGAGAAACAAATTTGGAGTTTATAAAGGAGCCACATTCAATCTCGGAGAGAAAGAGAGAGATTGCAGCACGATGCTTGTGTCCAGCTCAGTAAACTTCTCCGCAGTGCAGACTCAAGGAAAGATGATCGAGCAGTCTGGGCACGCTCAAGCAATCATGAATTTATTCTTCCTTCCCCCTCCAAGCCCTCTTCTATCCTTTCAGTTCCAAGTACTATAAGCAGCTGGGGAAGCAGGAGAAAACCATAACCTGTGATACCTCCCCCTGATTTATCCTCCAAACTGCAGCTGAAGTCCCTGCTGCAGAATCTCTTCCCTCAGTGGATGCTGAATGCTGGACAGATGGGTTATTCTCATGCCAGGTGTCATTCTCTGTATGGAGAGTAAGGGCAAAGCAACACCTTCTTCTGCTTTCCAGACAGAGTTTAGAAGATCTGAAAACCACTGAGAGGGAATAAATATGGAGCCATTCCTATGTTGTCACTGCTCTTCTCCAAGTGCCAGTCCAAAAGAGGGGCCACATGACAACCCGGCTTACTTTAACCTTGCCTGTGGAGTAGGCTCTCAGCCTCATCCTTGGAAATATTGCATCAATGTCATGAAATATCCTGAGTCAAATGAAGGGAAAGAGTGCATTTTTCTTAAATGAAGAAGACAACCATTCTGTATTGCCACTCATGTAAGGCTCTGGTTCGTTTAGGAGTCCTCTATCATCATAACAGCTGCAGTATGCCCTGCTCTACCGTGCTCCACCAAGAATGGCAGATGGTTCTCCAGCTCCTTGCTTACTTGCTCTCATCTCTCCTTATTGTCTTCTGGTCTGATTTGAGTTACTTTCTGCCTCATGGGGGCCTGGATGCTGGGAACAGGAGCCATTATCACAGAATCACAGAACATTAGAGATTGGAAGGGACCTCGAAAGATCATCTAGTCCAATCCTCCCGCCACAGCAGGATCCCCTAGACCAAGCTGCACAGGAACACAGCCAGGTGGGTTTTAAATGTCTCTAGAGAAGGAGACTCCACAACCCCCCTGGACAGCCCCTTCCAGGGCTCTGGCACCCTCACCATGGAGAAATTCCTTCTCAAATTGTTGTGGAACCTCCTACATTCCAGCTCACACCCATAGCCCCTGGTTCTATCATTAGATGACAGAAGAATCAAACAGTGTTCAGCCCAATACTCTGTGAATAACCATGAGTGTTTCACAACTCAAATCCATTTTGTCTTTGCCTTTATACCAAATACTTTCATCCCAATGAATGCAAGTGCTGTTGACACCCCCCAGGATGGGATTATCTGACCTATCTCACTGGTCTTCACCACACAATGCCTTGAGAATGAGTGAATTCCCTTCCTGCTGTCCCTCTGCTGCTCAGGACTTTTGAATTTTCCAACTGACTAGTATATTATCTACATCTGTAGGATCTCTGCTTTGCCTGCCAGGACTCCTTAAAGAGCTGCACAAATAATTTAAATGGTTGGTTTATTGTGAAAGGCATGTACCTGATTTCCCTGGTGTTCAGGTGGAGCAAACCGGCCCAGCTCCATCGATTTCAGAATTAGAGTGTTAGGGATCCAGCCCATACCTTATTGAAATCAATACTAGTGATCAGGACCTCACAGAAGCTGCTCATAAGCTGTTACCTTGATATCAACTCCAGTTAACTGGCACTAACAATAAGTTCTATCAAATCAGATGGGCCATTAAATTTAGACACCCAACTCCTGAGCTGAAATTCAAGCCAAGTGTTAGCACAGAGAGACACCGTTACCCGTGCTGCCGGATCCATGTCTGACCCTTCTTGTATGGGATGGTGTTATCTGTCATTTGAATTACATAGGATTTTTTTTCCCTGAGTATTAGCCAACTTGTTCTGTGGGGTTTTTTTAACTCAGCGTGGATGGAGGACAGCAGGATGAACAGGAGCCCTTGTGGCCAAGAAGGCCAATGGCATCCTGGGGTGGATCAGAACATGGGGCTGCTGATCCAGAGAGGTTCTCCTCCCCCTTTACTCTGCCCTAGCGAGACCACATCTGGAATACTGTGTCCAGTTCAAAACTGGACCTCTCTGTTCAAGAAGGACATGGAGCTTCTGGAGAGAGTCCAGCACAGAGCCACAGAGATGATGGAGTGGAGCATCTCCTTAATGAGGAAAGGCTGAGCGAGCCGGGTCTCTTGAGCTTGGAAAAAAGGAGACTGAGGGGTGACCTCATTAATGTTGTTAAATGTGGAAAGAGTGGGTGTCAGGAGGATGGAGCCAGGCTCTGCTCAGGGGTAGCCAATGATGGAACAGGTTGTAATGGGTGTGAGCTGGAACAGTGGAGGTTCCACATCAATAGGAGATGGAACTTCTTCATGCTGAGGGTGACAGAGCCCTGGAACGGGCTGCCCAGGGGGGTTACGGAGTCTCCTTCTCTGGAGATGTTTAAAACCCACCTGGATATGTTCCTGTATGACTGGATCTAGGTGATCTTGCTGTGTCAGGGGGATTGGACTGGATGATCTTTCGAGGTCCCCTTCAATCCCTAATGTTCTGTGAGTCTGTAATTCTGTGAGAGGGTTTATTTCCATGATATGGGAGCAGTTCACTCCACAATGGTCAATACAGCCTCAAAAGCAAAAGGATTCTCCTAGAGGTCTTAATGAAACATGTTTGAAAGGCCCTTTATGCCACAGAAGAAACCTAAGCCAACTAAGAATTAGTCTCTCCCCATGTATTCACAGCCCAGGTTTATTTCTTACAGGAAGGAGCAGGAAGATATCATTTATGAGGAAAAATAATGCCTTCTTTTTACCATGTTCCAACGGGCCGTGATAAGGTTCAGTTAAAGTGTCAGGCTGCACTTTATGGCCTATTTTCCAGATAAGACAGAGGCAAGAGATGGTAGCTGGGGTAAAGAAAAAACCCTGGTTTAAGGTTATTATGCAGGAAGCGCCCTGCTGCATGAAATCTATGGGAAATTGCATATTCTGTCACATTTACTTATTGGATCCCAATTTCATCGTAGCATGAGGAAAAAATACATCAGCCTCCCTTGTAGCTCTTATTAGATTTCACAACCTTTCAATATTAAAATGCCAGCTCCAGTAACAGTGTTTCTCTCTCCATTTTCTCTCTCTTTCAACTCCCCTATTACAAATATTGCAGCGTCAGAGATGTGGTACAGAGACCCGGGTGAGGAGATGGTCTGAATCCATATGCCACCAGGTGAGATGGAATTACCAACCCTGTGCACAAAGATGCCTTCAGCTTTCTTCCTGTCCATCCCTTTACTCTCTACCAGCACTGTCCTAGCCATGCCCATTCCGATGCTGATAGACTTCCAGTCTCGAATTTAATCTTCTCTCTCTTTTTTAAGGAATTCTCCAAATGTATTTGCAGAGCGTTGCAGTTTCTGCTTAGAAAGGAGCTCCAAAAGGAGCTTGACAGTCATCGGGTCATAGAATCATAGAATGATTCAGGTTGGAAAAGACCTTCAAGATCATCAAGTCCAATCATTAACCCAATGCGACCAAGACCACCACAAAATCACATCCTTAAGCACCATAAGCTAAACCGTGTGCTAAACCATGCGACTTAAACACATCAAGGGGTGGCTATTCATCCTCCTCCCTGTACAGGCTCTTCCAAGGCCTGATGACCCTTTCAGTGAAGTTTTTCCTAATGTCTAACCTGAACTTCCCCTGGTGCAACTTCAAGCCACCATGTCTTCTCCTTCACTTTGGACTCATACCCACATCAACTTTCCTCATGAGTTTGAGTTAGCTGGTGAACCAACACCCTAATACAAGAAATGTTCAACAGACCAAATCCCACCCCAAGTTGCTCCCTAGTCCAACTCCACTGTAGCATCAGCTTCAATTATATCAGGCTGCTCAGAGCCCCATCCATCCAACTTGATATCACAGAATCACAGAACATTAGGGATTGGAAGGGATCTCAAAAGATCATCCAGTCCAATCCCCCTGCCAGAGCAGGATCATCTAGATCCAGTCACATAGGAACATGTCCAGGTGGGTTTTGAAAGTTTCCAGGGATGGGATGGATCCCCCAGTACACCATCATGATGTGTCTTAAAATATGAGCCTGTTGGAGCACAACGAGTGGATGCAGATACATGATGTGAGGGCTGGAACCCTTCTGCTGTGACACAACGCTGAGAGAGCTGGAGTTGTTCAGCCTGAAAAGAAGCACTGGGGAGACCTTAATGCAGCCTTTCAGGGCTTAAAGTTGGCCAATAAGAAAGTTTGTGACAAACTTTAGAGCAGGGGCTGTTGTGACAGGTGAAAGCATTTTAAAATGAAAGAAGGGAGATGTAGGCTAGATATAAGGAAGATATTTTTGTAACACTGAAGGTGGTGAGACCCTGGCCCAGGTTGCCCAGAGAGGTGAAGTTTCATCTCTGGAAACATTCCAGGTCAGGTTGTCTGGGGCTCTGAGCAACTTGCTCTAGTTGTAGATCACAGAATCACAGAACATTAGGGATTGGAAGGGACCTAGAAAAATCATCTAGGAGATGTCCCTGCTCGTTGCAGGGTGGTTTGACTAGGGATCTCAGAAGGCCCCTTCCCTCCCAAACCATTCTATGATTCTATGACCCATCTCTTCCACTCTTTTGCACGTGAGAGAAGGCAAACCCCACACTGGCTATAGCCAAAAATGCTGTTTTGCCATCCCCAGGCTCATAAATATATAGGAAGGCTCCTGTTATATAGGAAGGGTGCAGAGGAACCATCTCTGGTGTGAGTGGGTGTTTAGTGTTTCAGTCATGGGCTGGGAGTGCTGTGCTATGAAGCAATCCATCTCTCTCTAATGCAAAGCACACCATGCCTGCTGCAGGGCACAATGTGCTGCTTTCCATAGTCTTAAAAAATGTTCTCTTCTGTCTGTAAACAGATAGAGGCAAACAAATGGTTTCCCCCAGTTAAATGTTTTAAAGAACCATTCAGGCTTGAGGTATCCCCTAAGGTGGGAGGAGAAAGCAGCTGTGGGATAGAGGAGTGGATTACTTTCCCAGTATGGTTCTTGCATGATTAGCCTGAGTGGTCTCCACCTGGCTCTAGGGAGGAGGTAAAATCATGCTGAGCTCAAGTCAGTTCAGGAAAAATCCCAGCTATCTGACCTGGATTTGTAACAGCCCACAGGAGAAATAAATCCCATGGCTTGATAGGAGCCAGCAACGGGAAAAATCCTATCTGGAGGGTCAGTTCAGACCCTCTGGGGTCTTTTGTCAGAACTGATCTGGGGCTCAGTTCAGACAAAAGTTGCAGCTGATTATACAAACAAAATATTCGTATCTGAATCAGCAAAATGGAAACGTGAAGGGAGCAGCCTTTCTTATGATGTCTCAGTCTCTTGGCTTTGGTCCCCATCCTCTGACAGGAGGGGCAGAACTGAGAAATCTCTGAGTGAGACTCAAGAGTGTCTGGGACTCAGGGAAGACCTTGCCCAGGGCCAGCTGAGCACTTCTCTAAAGGCTTTTAAGGACTCCTCCTCCCTTTAAAGAGAGGAAAGCAACCTTGTACCGTGTGAAAACCTACACCGAGTCTGCTGGACCCTTCCTAATTTACTACTCCACTTACTAGGCAGGTGAGACACAGAGGTATGGGTGTGATGTGTTCTGCTTTACACAGCCCAGAAAGGGTGAGAGATTCTTTCCCTTAATGGAAAAAAACCAGTTTAAGAGGTACTAAATCCCTTTGTTCCTCTGAGGCTCTCCCTCTGAATAAAAATAACCGTCCTGAAGCAGCACATTCTGTCCTTAAATCCGTGTGTGCTTTTCCGAAGGAAGGCCAGTGCCATGGAATCTCCTTCTCTGGAGACATTTAAAACCCACCTAGATATGTTCCTGTGTGACTTGATCACAGAACATTAGGGATTGGAAGGGACCTTGAAGCATCACCCAGCCCAATCCCCCTGCCACGGCAGGATCACCTAGACCAAGTCGCACAGGAACATGGCCAGGCGGGCTGCCCGCGGGTGTTGTGCAGTCTCCTTCTCTGGAGACATTTAAACCCCACCTGGGTATGTTCCTGTGTGACTGCCTGGGGAGGCGGTTCAATCACCATCCCTCGTGTAAGAGCCCTGGAGATCTAGAGCTTAGGGGCAGAGGGTAGCAGTGGCCTTGGCCAGGTTAACGGCTGCACTCGAAGGTCTCTCCCAACCCGAGCGGTGCCGGGGCTCACACAGGTGCGGGGCGGGTGGGGCTGGTCCCGCGCGCCGCTGGCCGGCCCCACCTGCGCTCGCGCCCCTCCCGCGGGCAGCGCGTGCAGCTCCTCCTCAGGGAGCCGCCGGGCTTTTCCCGCTCTCCTCCTCCTCACGCGCCCGGCGCCTCAGGCGAGCCCCTGCCGCTTCTCCCGGGGATGGGAACGGAGCGTCTGTCCGTCCGGTGCCCGTGTCTGCCGGGCCGGTGTCAGCCGTGCCCGTGCGGCGCGGCGGCAGAGGCCAAACGCCTCCCGGGCACGCAGCTGCGGTGTCTCCGGCTCTCCTGCCGTCGAGGACCGTCGGAAAGGTACTGTAGAGCGTCAGTGCTTTTACCTAAGTCTGAACGTCGCACATAATATCCTAAATATTGTGAGTTCAACTCTTTCAACATAAACGGAAACCCCGGAACGGGCGGTGCCTCACTAGCGTCTCCTTGGCTGTGAAGCTGGGCCACCAACGAGGAGTGCAGGGGGCAGCGCAGCTCCCTGCTGGCCACTAGAGCTGGCGTGCGCCCTGCTTTCTGCAGTGGGAAAACCCACTCGACTTTGGCTTCTCTGCCCTGTTTGCCACATGTTCCTGTGTGACTACCATCAGTGGTGTGGTTTTAGTGAGAGTGATGGAGCGCTGGAACAGGCTGCCCAGAGGGTTGTGGAGTCTCCTTCTCTGGAGACGTTTAAAACCCACCTGGCTGTGTTCCTGTGCAGCTTGGTCTAGGTGACCCTGCTGTGGCGGGGTGATTGGACTGGATGATCTTTGAAGGTCCCTTCCAATCCCTGATGTTCTGTGATTCTGTGACATTGTAGAGATGTTAGTGCTGGTCTCTTCTCTCAGGTAATTAGTGACAGAACCAGAGGGAAGGGCTTCAAACTTCAACAGGGGAGGTTTAGATTGGACATCAGGAAAAAATTCTTTCCAGAGAGAGTGGTCAGGCACTGGAATGGGCTGTCCAGGGTGGTGGGGGTGGTGGTTGAGTCCCCATCCCTGGATGTGTTTAAAAGTTGCTTAGATGTGGTGTTGGGGGATCTGGTTTAGGGGTGTACTTGTACAGTAGTGTTAATGGTTGGACTTGATGATCACAAGGGTCTTCTCCAAGCTGAATGATTCTATGATTCTATGAAAAATCGATATTGCTTCTATCCACAGTGTGTATTCTAGCAACTGCCTTGCCTTTGCTGTAACAATAAGCCCAAACTGTCTACACACAGACACAGACTGCATGTCCCTGTACAGTGAACTGATGCCTATAAGCCCACCCTGGATGACATGCATTTGTCAATGCAGGCCTAATTCCTTCCATTTTTCCTAAAATGATTAAACAAATTCTAAAAAGAGTACAATTTTTCCTACTTTTGATTAATATGAACAGAAGCAAGACCACATCTTCCATTTTTAGAGGGCTAAAAAAAATCTTTTTTAACGGTGGAGTTTGCTAATGGCTTTGGACTGTAATTCACAGCCTGTCTGCTGAGTAATTTTGCATGGCATCAAAAGATTTTTGCAAGCAGAAGTATGGCTGAAATAACACTTCAGTTTCACTAGATCAATACCACTGAAATATAAGGCCATCCGGCCACTAAAGAGGTCTATTTAATTTCTCTGTCAAGTGCTGATCCTCAGTAGAAGCTGTTGGTTTTATTTACAATCATTAATACATTACATGTTGAGGAGTCAGAAGACCTATTAGAGAGCAGAGTAGGAGAAAGCGACCTGGGGGTCCTGGTGACCAGCAAGGATGGCCAGGAGCCAGCAATGTGCCCTGGTGGCCAAGAATGCAAATGGCATCCTGGGGTGGATCAGAAGAGGGGCGGTTAGCGGATAGAGGTTATCCTCCCCTTCTATTCTGCCCTGATGAGACCACATCTGGAATCTTGTGTCCAGTTATGGGCCCCTCAGTTCCAGAAGGACACAGAGCTGCTGGAGAGAGTCCAGCACAGAGCCATGGAGATGATGAAGGGGGTGGAGCACCTTCCATTGAGGAAAGGCTGAGGAAGCTGGGTCTCTGTAGTTTGGAAAAAAGGAGACTGAGGGGTGACCTCATTAATGTTGGTAAATATTGAAAGGGCAGGTGTCAAGAGGATGGAGCCAGGCTCTGCTCAGTGTCATCCAATGGTAGGACAAGGGGCAATGAGTATGAGCTGAAACAGAGGAGGTTCCACACAAATATGAAAAGGAAATTCTTCACAGTGAGAGTGACAGAGCACTGGAAGGGGCTACCCAGGGGGGTTGTGGAGTCTCCTTCTCTGGAGGAGTTAAAACCTGCCTGGATGTGTTCCTGTGTGATTTGATCTAGGTGATCTTGCTGTGGCAGGGGGTTGGACTGGATGATCTTTTGAGATCCTTTCTAATCCCTCATGTTCGGTGATTCTGTAACTCCAAGGTAACAGTAATGCTGGAAGGTTGAGAATGGGTTGTCTAACACCTGCTGGACATCCAAGGAATTAAAACTTGCAATAATTAAATCTGTCACCTGTGTGTCAGTTCTTCATATCAGAAGGTGTTTACTTGAAATGAAGTTAGAGGGAGGCTCTGTTGGGAGCATGGAAAGTGTCACGTAAAACAAAATAGATGATCATCTGTCACTTGCCAAAGGTCTGAGTAATAAGAGGTGAAGGTTGACTTTTCAGCACTGGTCAGCCTGGGTTTGTATAAAGTCCTGCTTAGTTCAGCGAGAAGATACAACACCCATGGGAAAGAATTGAAGGAAGTGTAAAGCTGCAAAGGGTGAGGTAGGCTGAACTACTTCTATCTCTGTCATTTTTAATATGCTTTTGAATTAGCATTGTTCCTGTGATGAAATAAATGTGCTTCTACTTCTTTGCCTCAGCCTGTCTGCAATAATTACCCTAGAGAAATTAGAACTACCTGGTTTCCTCTCAAAAAATAACTGATGGATCTTTTCTCTCAAGAAAAATCCCCCAACCGCCTTTCCCAACGATATTGTTAGATACCATTAATTAAGACGGGGTCAGACAAGGCTGAGAATTTGGCTGGTGCACCTCAGAGGATCAAGCAGTTGACCCTGGGGACTTTGAAAAGACTGTTCCCTGATTCAAACTTGTACCAATAGTTAGGAAGAGCATTAGGGGGCACTGTGAGTACTTCTGGGAAGAGCTATGCATGCTTTGTTTAATTAACAGCTGGTTAAGTAAGTGTTAAGCTACCTAAAAGCCTTTCAAACCGTGCAGTGCTCATCTTCTAACCACCTGCATGCTTTCTTCTTGCAACTGTTGCTTCTGGAAGCCTGCTTCTTTTCATTCCTCTGCGTCAGTTGAAGAATGGAATATAAAAGTTAAAGGGAGATACTCAGTGTCCAGGTATTCATCTCCAAACTGGTGAAAGGAAACATGTCCCCACATAATTACTCAGTGGTTGTTGTTTCCAGGACATATCAGCATCAAGACCTGGGCATCTGCAGGGTTTTTCAAAGCCTTGTGCATGTCTGTAGGGAATGAGGCCATCCAGAAGAGAGATGAGACAACCTGATAGTCTCTGTCCTCAGAGCCAACATCCAGACAATCACAGAATCATTCAGGTTGGAAAAGACCCTTGGCATCATCGAGTCCAACCATCAACCCTACTCTACAAGTTCACC
>JAOXOE010000001.1:80176507-80188271 GCA_028565055.1 Phoeniculus purpureus
ACACTTGGAGTCCGCTGTCAAAGAAGGCAGCAGGCAGAACCATCGAGCCTTTGGAAAGAAAGCAGAAGATTTATTTAAGGTAATGTAAACTCTTATTAGTATTAAAACTAACTGTGAGGAGCCCAGAACTGGGGCAAATACAGACAGAGCTGTCTAAGAAGCATGGTCAGTCTCAGAAATGAAAACTTAACACAACTCACTACTCCAGACTTCTGTTCCCTTCAGCTTTAGGCTCTGAAGTGCTGGAGCAATCACGGGATACACTGGGAAATTCAAAGGCTTGCAAAAATTCTAAGGTGTTGCTCATCCAGTTTACAAACTCTGAAAACAGCCTCTGGGCCTGTTTAATTTACTGTTATGTGGCCTTTTTATAACACCAGGTAGTACCTGGTCATATATACTCTCCTTTCATATTGGATTCCAGTCACTTGGTACTGATGTGCATCCAGGTCAGTCTGTGCTGACTTTGCAATCAAAGCAGTTTTTAAAGTGGGTTTGTGCTGATGCAGTGGTGAAGGGATCCAAACTCTTCTATCAAAGTTTGTAGTTTTGTGTAAGCTTCAAGCTGGTGTATATTGCTGATAAGACAATCCTTCCTTCCTTCTGTTTCCACTTCTAGCATTCCTTTTCCAGTGGCAGCCCAGCTGGATGTGTGTAGACTGGAGAGAACTACTTAGAGTTATACCTAACCGAATGATAATTACCCACCTTGTGAAGCAGACTAGGGGGCATAAGTATTACTGCCTGTTTAAGGAGAGGGCTAGGAAAGGCTGTGAAGCCTCCCTCTCTGGAGACATTTAAAACCCGTCTGGATATCTTCCTGTGTGACTTGACCTAGGTGATCCTGCTGTGGCAGGGGGATTGGACTAGATGATCTTTGGAGGTCCCTTCCAATCCCGAATGTTCTGTGATTCTCTGAAAGTGATCAGGAGAATAGATCAAGACTTAATCTAGGATGTCAGTGCTGGGTTAAAGTGTATATTTCAGCTGCATCCTGAGGTTCTTAATTTGTACTTCTGGATGCTGATGAAGCCAGACTACTAAAGGAGATGTCTGCATCCCTCACATATAGTTCATGGAAGGAAATGAGGGGTTTTGAAGAAGCGTTAAGAAAATTCTGTTGGCTGGATTACTGGTGGACACAACCTTGTCTAGTCAAAGGCTTTCCTTTGACTAAATCCTTCAAAGGCACTTTAAAAGGGAAGTTAGATACTGTGCTTTAGGGACAGATACAGAATCGGATTGGAAGGGACCTCGAAAGATCATCTAGTCCAATCTCCCCGCCAGAGCTGCAGAAGAGGCTTAAATTTATGTGAAAGTTAAGCATTTTAAAGTAGGTGAACAGGATCTCATTCTTTGTTAAACATCTGGATGTTTGAGTTTGCTTGGCTGATGCTTGTGGCAGAAGTCAGTACCAGTTCAAGCCTGGGCTCCATATGTGTATGGGATAGTATGTCCAGGCAGAATATATGGGCTGTCTGTGGCACTATGCATTCCAGAGCCTGGAGGTACTTCCACTTTATGGTAGCTGTGAAGCCAGATGTAACTGATGAAATCTGTGCACAAGTGAGACCTAGAGGGTCTCGAGCTTATGTATAATTTCAAAGGTAAAGGCATGGAGTGCTGGTACTGAGTGTTTGTATATCACCTCATCAAAAAAACCCAGTATGAGCTTTAATGTTTTTGGCTTAAGGTATGGTCCAATCATCTAGTTATTTTCCCGTCATGGGAGAATAAACGTCACAATTAAACAAAAGCAATTTGTGATTATATCAAGAAAAAGGAGGAACCCTTTAGGAGACTGAAAGGAAAAAACCCTCAGTTTGTCTCTTCAAACAGATTAAACCCCAGAGACATCTTGCTGTGGACCAAATATGTTAGTAAATGTGCATCACAGGCACAGTAGTTGGTTCAAAAGCCCCTTTCAGATAACATCATCTTGCTGTGCTGACCCAGCTTCATTGTGTAGCATTGTTGAATTTAATAGCCCTTGGGACATAACCAGGAACAGGTTAAACAGCAGCCAAGTGTATGTCCTTTTGAGATACTCTGCAAGAGACATCTGTGTGATCAGAGTTTTGGAGAAAATGCAAAAATCTGCTTATTTCAGTGAAACAGCAAAGGACTTGGATGGGCAGATAGCCAACTGCACTTTTAACTGATCACAGAACATTAGGGATTGGGAGGAACCTCAAAAGATCATCCAGTCCAATCCCCCCCGTCACAGCAGGATCACCTAGATCAAGTCACGCAGGAACATTTTTGTTCTACACTTTTCATATTAATGGTGTGCATCCACTGCCTTGGTTGTATGTAGATTTAATCACATAATGAAGTTCAATTACTGTATTTTTTGTGTTTTAGGACTATTATCACAACCAGGAAGTGAAGCAACGTTTTATGGCTGCCATGCACAGCATTGCCCACCTGACAGCAAGAGACGTGGCCACTGCATTTGATCTTTCACAGTTTAAATCTGCTTGTGATATAGGAGGTATTACTTGTAATTGAAACTGTATACTACTTTCATTATTTTAATAATTAAAACATGGGTTTTTTTGTACTAGAACTGCAGTATTGTTCTCTCCACCAGGAAGTCCTGTGCCCATGTCAGTTGTGGAGCTGACTGACCACCTAGTTCTGATTTGATGTCTCAGTTTTAATGTTACGTTCAGCCTTGTCTGTAGAACTGTTTGCAGACACTGAGAGAAAAGATTTGATCTGACTTTTTAAATGACTTTTTCAACAGGTTGTACTGGAGCTCTGGCTTATGAATTAGTACAAATATACCCCAATCTCAAGGTCACAGTATTTGACCTTCCGGAAGTAATTTCAAACACCTCTTCATTTAAGCCTTCAGGACAACACACAGATTCAGTGACATTTCTATCAGGTAAATATACTACTTGTGTTATGCTGGAGCACAGGCAGGCTCTTGCTGCAGAACATGATGTGGTAACCTACTCCAACCCAAAATATGTCTTAGTATAAGGCCATATGGGCTTACCCATGTTGAGTGAGGACACTGTATTTCTCAGGCCTGTGGGAATAAAAGCAAACTGTCTACAGTTGGAGAACGTGGATCAGTATGGAAGTATGAACTGTGTAACTTTTGAGTACCCCTGGCAGTTAAGGCTGCATGTTCTTGTCTCAGGGTCTTCTAAGCATGATCGGCATGGTGGCTATGAAGGACTTCAATATCTCCTTCCTTGATTTAGGCTTTCTCTTCATTTTTATGTGTTACAGAACTCTTACTGGTGCTCTGTGCTTTTCTTTAACCATGCTTTCCTTATGTGTAAATTGGTGCATATCTAGACCTGCTCATTCTTGTCTCTTTACCTCTGCTGAAGCTCCCAGTCCTTCCACTATTTTCAGTTTAATTTTGTAGGAATGTACTTTGTGGTTTCCATAGGAATGTAGTAACTCTGCATTCCAACAGGTGACTTCTTCAAGGATAGTCTTCCAGAAGCAAATCTTTACATCCTTTCACGTGTTCTTCATGACTGGCCTGATGAAAAAATACATGTGCTGCTAAGCAAGATATCAGCTGTTTGCAAACCAGGTAAATTGTTTCATCTTGTGGGATTACAGGAGCATGTTAATGCATACACAGAAATGAGTAATCCTGAGATGTTTACATGAAAGTATATTCTCCTGTCCACAGTAACCTTTGCTCACAATATAATACCTACTGAAAAAAGGAAACAAAGCTACTCATAGAAACTATACAAATTAAGCTCATAAGCTCTACTACAGTTGACAGGTTTCACATAAAAGTACATCTCCTCTATCTCTGCCATATCCAGTCTTTCTTACCTTAGTAAGAAAGGCTTACCCTATATCATCAAATAGAAATAATGAAGTAGCCTAATTATTAAAGTTCCTTTAGGTTAATCAGGAAGCAGCAGGTTTTGTCCTCATTTTGATACCTCAGTAGTGTCCAGAATATGTTAAACGGATATGTTCAGCATGGATTTTGTAAGAAATATGTGGCCTTTTCTGCTTTCTCTTACATTTCAATACTACTGTTTGGAAGGGACACATAAGGACCATCAAGTCCAACTCCCTGCTCCTCACAGGATTACCTAAAATTAAGTGACTAAGTGTCAACTTGAATTCTGATAGTCTTGGTCCTTTGACCACTTTCTTGGGGAACCTGTTTCAGTGACTGAGCACCCTCTCAATGAAAAACCTTTTCCTCATGGTCAGTTTGAACTCCCCTGATGCAGCTTCTTTTTATTTCTTGTGTCTTACTGCTGTTCAGTAGAGTGAAAAGATCAACATCTCCCCCTCTGCTGTCCCACTTAAAGCTGTAGAAAGCAAAGGGGCCTTCCCTCAGCCTTCTCCAATCTGAACAAACTGAATGACTTTATCTACTTTTCCCTAAGTCTTGCTTTAGAGACCTGGAAAAATGGTGAAAATTTCGGGCCATCTTCCACTGGAAACAACACTAATAATTGGATGTCCTTGTATCGAGGTGTCCAAAACTGCACACAGTACTTGGACCAGTGCAGTGTAGAGGACAGTCACCAACCTTGACATGCCAGCTCTGCTGTGCTTATTGCACCCCCCACACAGTAGGCTCGTTTGGTTTCCAGGGCATTATCTTGACTCAAATTTGGACAGTATAAAACAGAAAAGTCAAAAAGGAGAGAGGCCTGAATGTTCAACTGTTTCCTTAATCCAACAGGATTAACTGTAACTATGAAGTTTGTTTCATAGGAGAGCATCCAAAAGTAGACTCTAGGCTATAAAGCACAATCATGTACAAATTATGAAAGAGAATTGTGGGTGACATTCTATGTGAAGACTGGGGTGTGACAGATACTTACAGGAGTTGCTTGTTTCAGATAGAAACAAGGCTGAGTTTGCGTGTACTCAGGAAGTGCTCTAAACTCCACCTTCTTGTTAACAATCCAATGGTTGTTTCCTGGAAGAGGTGACAAAGTGAGGTTCTGTTGCTCATTTCCACTGAAGACCGTTAAAACACTAGTCTGAGGGTCCTCTGTAACTGCCTTTGAACAAAACCACTGAAAACCTGATACTAGAAATACTTGATACCCACTTCTGGTTGTTTTGGAAATGCAGGAACTGCCTTGTTAGTGGCAGAAATTGTGCTTGATGAACAGAGGACGCACCCTTCTAGAGCTGTACTCCAGTCCCTCAGTATGACTGAAGGCAAGCAGAGAAGTGGCTCCGAATATAAGCAGCTACTGGAGAAACACGGATTTGCAAATGTACAAATTAAGATCACAGAAAACCTATTAGATGCTGTTTTCTGCTTCAAGAAGAGCCTGTCACCATAGTGTGCCCAGAAGAAACTGGGATGCTGTGTTTTTGCAACACCTGTGCAATGTAACCGTCATCCACTGGCACGTGCTGTCAGTTCAGGATCATTTTGTCCCTTTGTCTGGGACAGGTCTTGAATAAACATTGGACTGCAGCTTCTGCAGAAATGAGTTGTCTTCATTTACCAAGGGTCTGGGGAAGCTGGAACTCCTATGTATTAAGTACCTTCATGCCAGTTCTCTTGGCTACTCTGCAAACAGTATTGAGCTGGGCATAGATTTGACACAGCTGTTACAGCATGGCAAGTTTAAACTACAAGCTTTTATGAGTAAACTACAAGCTTTTATGAGCCACAGTAATACCTTAGGCTTTTTGGACCTTAAAGAGAATCCTCCCTCTGCAGTGTATTAAGTGGTTACTGCTCATTTTTATTAAAAATGAAAAAATTTATACTGTACCAAGGAACTTCCTCAGGGTGAGGGTGACAGAGCCCTGGAAGGAGCTGCCAAGGAAGGTTGTGGAGTCTCCAGAGAAGGAGACGTTTAAAACCCACCCTGGACACGTTCCTGTGTGACTTGCTCTGGCAGGGGGATTGGACCAGTTGATCTTTCAAGGTCCCTTCCAGTCTCTGTTCTGTGATTCTGTGATCTGCCTGGATTTGAGGATGCTCATCACTTTTCATTTTTCTGTGGGGCTTTACTCAAAATCAGAAGTGTCTTCATGTTCCATTCTTTAACCAGAAAAGTACTTGCTGTATCCCTTGTCAAGAAATGTGACACTGATGTCACCTCTCCTAATGTTTGGCTTTTTCTTATAGTGTCTTGACATTTATTTTTTTCTATTTCAAGTGTCCTTTGTGGTGGAAGCTTTCCTTGGATATTCAAGTTGCACTTTCAAACTAGCTTTCTCCTCTATCAGTTGTGAGTTTCTTGCCTGTCACACTTCTACAGCAGTAATCCCAATATATCAGCGTGAAAGAGGCTGTGCTGATGCTGAATCAGCAACCTCAGCAAGATAAAGTTAGTGGTGAACAAGGTTGAGAGTCTCCTCTCCCTGGTAGACTCTTTCTTATGTTGCTTAATCAGAAGTTACTTTGTTCTTTGAGCACTGAGTAAAGCAAAAGAGCCATAGTGATTCAGTTAGTCACTACAAATGTGCTTACTGCAGAACATTTCAGCTGCACAGAAGCAGGGAAACATCAGACTTTTACCTCATTGAGGCTTTTAATTCTTGGTGAGAGGTCTGTAAATGGAAACTTGACCTCATCTGTACAGACACTAAAAGATATGAGGCAAAATACTCAGCAACAGAGTAATTTTAAGATGTTTCTTTTCCATATTGTCATGAAGCTTGCTGCTATATTTAACAGGTTTGTATTTTGAGAGAGGCTTACTCTGGTGATTAGATGTTTCTCATCTCATTCTTAAAGTTCATTATGCCATTCTTTAAGCTGCTATAAGCTGTAGAAGTCCTAAACTCAGTCCTAAAATTGGCACACCCATAACTGACATAGACTTGGAAAACTGTGCCTCTAAGCACAATGTATGTGACTCTACAATTTAACTTGGCTGTGCTTGGCTACCACACAACCTCAATGTTGTACTCTGTCATTAAAGCAGAGCACTCTGCACACTAAACATTAATCCCTTGGGCATGGTGTCTGTAGTAATCCGTCAGATATGCAGTCTCAGGATAATTAAGCATCAGAGCAAGTTGCCTGGAGAGGTTGTGGAATCGGTCCCTGGAGGTTTTGAGATCTGAGAACAAAGTCCTAAACAAGGTGAGCTGACTCTGGAGCTGCTCTGTCTCAAGCAGGAGGTTGGATCAGGGTTGGATCAGAGATCTCCTATGGCCTGCTTCAGCCTGTTCTATGATCATTTGATGTAACCCAGTCATCTGAGAAATTACAAAGTCATTTTCTCTCATGGATGTCCAAATGGAGTTAATCAGTTGCTCTGGAGGAAGTTGGTGTTTTTTGCTAACTGGTAGATGGGGTGGATTTAGTTGTCTTAGACTGAAAAGATTTTTTTTTTTTTTTTAGGCAGTAGGCTTAACTGAGGAGAAATAAATTTCTGCCAATAAAGTCTTGTAGGTGTTGTGTTCCTCCTTAGGGTGTGACATCTTAGACCACCTTAATAATCCTAAACCTGTATCACCGTATCTTCTTGAGGATCCTCTTTTAGCCACATTCTGCCTTAAGTTTAAAGGAAATATCTTGCACAGAAAACAAATTTTTAGGGTGGACAATTGTGAGAGTTAATGGAATGACATGAATAATAGAAACAAGAACTTCAGCACTGGCTCACTGAATGCTGAAGGAAGAACTGTTGAAGACAGAAGCGTGTAAGAAAGAAGAGGCACCTTGTTGTGGCTGGGTGTCCTAGCTCAGTAGTTCTTATACCTCATTTTTACCTCATTACAGCTGTTAGCAGCACTTGTGTGTGGAAAAGTAATGGAACAGAAGTGAAGGGTTATCTGAGCCACCCAGCACAAGGGCTAAGGAAGGGCTATGTGATGGCGAAGCCCCTTTGTGTGAGGTCTCAGTTCAGTTTTGGTTGTGTTAGCTGATGCCTAGATAGTGGGAGCATTTAATGTGTGGTTTTGATTTGTTGTTTAAAAAAAAAAGCTGTGCAGGTATTCAGAGGCACTTTTCTATTTCCACTACCCCCACCTAGTCTTTTGACTGGAAGTTATGTCCTTGCTAAACAGCAATAATCTGTATTAATTTCTAGTTCAGAAAGACTGATGTCTGACAACACTGTCACATTGTTGTGACAATGCTGTGACCATTAATTTTTACCTCTATAAAACCATGGCCAAATTTTGTTCATCTTTTCAATCATCTTTTCAAGAATGCTTCTAGAAAGAGTTGAAAATTTATCTCTGTTTCAGTCCCTCTCATAAAGAGATTTCAATTGCATCAGTAAGCTGTAGAGACCACCCTTCACATTTTTATAAATGTTAATGAGGAGGTCCTGTCCAGAACATAATGAATAAAACAATGGTTGCTTGATCAGTAGCCCTCTGTTGTCTTTTCTTTCTTCTAAAACTGGAGGAAGAGGTTCTGTGTAAACAGGATCATTTATGTTCTGCTCACATCCCTACATGAATCCCACTGCAAAGACCTCAGTTCCTACAGAAATGTTACACAGCATTGACCTCTCTGCATGTATAACACTTGCCATCCCCTGGTGTGTCTGCTTGGCACTGTTTCAGTATGAATGTGAAGTGGCAGTGTATCCCAAAGAGATGTAACTACTATTCCTGTCTCCATATGAAGGTTAAGGAAAATATGAAATTTACAAAAGTCATCCCCTCTTCCCCTGAAAACAGAGATGTGACTTGTTTGATCTGTCTGTAGTGTGGGAGTTCCCTGGAGTTTGCTATGAAACAACAAATCCACTGTTAACAGAGCAAATTCATAAATGTGTCTTGTAGGTGTTTTTTCTCCTACCTTATACAGCAGAAACTCTTGATAATGGATCGGTGCTGTTGTATTTGTTTGTAAATTAGGCTGTGGGATTTTGCTGGCTGAAATGGTATTGGATGATGAGAAGAAGAGGAGCACAGCTCTGCTGCAGTCCTTGAACATGCTTGTGCAGACAGAGGGAAAGGAGAGAAGTGGCTCTGAATATCAGGTCTTGCTGGAACAACATGGATTCACAAATGTCAAAGTCCGGTTGACAGGAAACTTGTTAGATGTCATTCTCTCTGTTAAGACCTAGGGGAAAAAAAAAGACCTAGTAAAATCTGGAAGTCACATTTGAGGCTTTGTAATTATGCAGAGACATTCGCAGTTTCCCATCACCAGCATAAACATGGAAAGGTCATGTTAGCTTTCTGAAGTTTTTAAAAGAGGGAGAGATTGATTGCATTTATTTTGAATTTAAGTATTTATTTTGAATTAAATAGAGAAGATTCTGGCATTGTTTGGTGGATTTGCATGCTGGTCCCACCCTTTTGCATTGAGCAGACCCTTTCCCCACTGGTTGCAGTGCAGTGTGAACAAGGCAGACTGGGCCATCTTCAACACCAGCAGTGGCCTCTGAAACAAGTTACCAACTACAAATGGTGTCAGCAGCCTGTTCTGGTTTAAGATGACCAGGATCAGTTTACCTTGAAGCAGGGGACAGCCCTATGGCAGTATTCACATTGCTGAGAAGCCACAGCAGTATGTGGCCACATGTGAAGCCACATTCTTCATATGTGGTGCCCGTGTTTCAGGAGGTTGATGCAGTTATCGTTTCAATACACTGTCACCATCTAGGTTACTATCATTTTCTGTTGCACTCTTCTGTAAATGAAAACTCTCTAATGAAGTCTGGCGACCGCTACTGCAGTGGCGTAGTCGAGACTAGAAACAGAACTGGTACAGCAGCTTCTCTGGAGAGTCAAAATGGATTCCTCTGCCTTCTGTGAGGTTTCTGGAAAAAAGGCAGTTGTATAAAAGCACAAATTTACTCTGTGATTATAATTGGAGATGAAATGTGGGGGCACAACTTTTGGTTCAAGAACATCCTCCTCCTTTTTAGCCCTACTTAATTTGTGAGCTGTTATGAAAGGGATAGCAGAGTATGAGATAAGGAGTGCAGAAACAGAAAGAAAAGCATGGGGTTAAAGAGAGAACCACTTCCCCCAGTCAGATGCATCTGAGCTCCCAAGGTGAATGGGATGGGACGGGACAACTATTGATGGAAAAAGTTTCCGATCACTTGAAGTTACATGGGTTTTACCTTAATTTTTCAAACCAATGCTTCAGAGTCCCATAGTATGGAGTTCTTTTGTGTGGAAAAGAACCACAGTCCTGCACACGTTGTGCTGCCATGTATTAACGTTCAGGCGCGAGCACTGCTAAGCTGCGTGTGCCTGCCTAACGTGCACCACGATACGATCCCGACGCTGTATGTGCCTAGCCCTGCGTGGGCGTGAAAGTCACTTCACTGTTTTTCTATTACGGCTGAGAACATAAAATAGCAGATGGTTTTACTTCCTATTGTTTGAGTGCATTGGAAGAAGGTATGCTGGCATAATACACACTGTACACCGCAACCGAGACAATAACTACGATGCCTGGCACACCTTATGCTCACAACATGCCCTCTGAGATGCTCGTGTTTTGAAGTCCTGCAAAGTCCACATGTGTGTAGACAGTGGTTTTTGACACCTCAGCTACTGCAACTTTGTGGTTCACCAGTGACCTACCTTTTAAAAAATAGGCTTTGTTTACTTTTCTAGGTAACATCCGTCAAAGGCAAAAGCAGTAATGAAGGGTGCACATAGAACCAGTGCCCTCCAGCTATCAAGTTTTCAAGGCTTCTTAGGAAGAACTGGTATAATTTCAGACAGAGGTTTGGCCATGAGCTGTATTTTACATTAGGCAATAAAATTAGCAGAAACTACTGAGAGAGAGAGACCAGGCCTTTCTTGGCAGAGGCCCTGCCACGAGGCCTGCTTGGCAACCTGAAGGGATTTTCAGAGCATCAAGCCGAGAGCGCTCCCTACAAGAACGGCGACATTTCTCCCTCATCCCTCTAGGAAACTGCGGTGACGTTTTTTGGCAGTTAATGGTGTCCCGGGTAAGTTCAGTGCCAGAAGAGCTCAGTCATGCGGTAACTGGCATTTCCACGTTCAGGAACAGCACTCAGGCACGGAACCTGGAAACGAGAAGCCTTCGGTCAGCGGTACCCTGGGGTTATCGAGCAGCGCGCAAACCCCACTGGTGTCCAGACAGTGCCCCAAACCCACTGCCCTCCACCTGAGGGCTGTTCTGCGGCCACCGCCCAGGCTCCTCTGCACAAAGCACCTCCGCTCAGGTGTCCGGCTGGCCCACTGCCCGTGAAGAGCACTGCGCGAGTAGCTGGCACCCGCACCCCTTACGAAGTTGGCCGCAGGCCACGACACTCGCCCCTCCCAGGCCGGCCCTACAGTCCCGTCACTGCGCCACTGGCGCCGCAGGGGCGGAGGGAAGGAGGAAACGGCTCCGTAACGCCCCGGGGGTGGAGCAGCCAATGGGCCGGCGCGGGGCGGGGCCCGCGGCGCCCGGCATTTAGCTCATGCGCGGCGCCGGTCCCGCCCTTTCGGCTTGAGCGGCAGCAGAGAGCTTCTCCCGGCGGCTCAGGCGCGGCGCGAACATGGCGGACCAGGCCATCTCCTTCCTCAAGGACTTTCTGGCGGGCGGCGTCGCCGCTGCCATCAGCAAGACCGCAGTGGCACCTATCGAGCGGGTCAAGCTCTTGCTGCAGGTCGGCGGCGCGGCCGGGACAGGCGTGAAGCGGGGAGCGGGGTCGGACCGGCGTCTCTCTCCGCAGGCTCCCGTTGAGGACTGCGCGGGCCGGGCCGAGGAGGGGAAGAGGGGGCGACGGGGACTGGAAGACGGATGAAGGCGAGCGGGCGCGCGGAACAAAGGGCACGCGCTCGCTTGGCGGCTGGGGGAGGTCACGTGGGCGCGGCCGGGACAGGCGTGAAGCGGGGAGCG
>JAOXOE010000001.1:80210425-80222363 GCA_028565055.1 Phoeniculus purpureus
AACAGGGTGTTTTCTTTCCTTCATAAAAGCACAAACCTGTAATTCTGAAAATTCTACTAATTTTCAAACCACAATACTGCTCTTGCTCATGACTGGAAACAGGTGCCACAGAGGCTCTTCAGCTTAAATGGGGACTGCCACGCTCCAGCCACGGGAGTTTTCCCAGCCTCATTTCCCTTCCCCATTGGATTTGTGAGTGAACGTTCCCCCAGTCTAATTGCCATATGGTTTGCATTAGCTTTGCACCAGCCATCTTAAATCTCTGTTAATGCAGGTAATCAGGAACTGATTGCTCAATCCTGCGGGGGATGGAAAAGGTTGGAAACAAATAGTTTGTAACACCCTTTATCCCACCTCTTCCACTTGCAGTTTCCCCACTCCCAGTCCAGAGGGTTTTCATTAGGTGGTACTGCAAACCAGTCAGCTCCAAGAGCATCTCAGGCATAGCAGCTAGAGGCTGGGAGGGCTGGAGGAGCAGGGAGAAGGCAGAGCTGGAAAAGGGAAGGAAGTCTGGCATCTGTGCAAGGACAATCCCAGGGACCAGTATAGGGTGGGAACTGACCTGTTGGAAAGCAGTATAGGAGAGCTGGTGGCCAGCAGGATGACCAGGAGCCACTTTGATGTTGAACAATCATCTCGATTTCTATTCTCTGATTCCTCGTCATACAGAGACACTATCAACACCCCCTTGCAGACCATGTACCTCAGCCTGGCAGGGATTCCAGAAATCTTAACAAACCTCATCTAACCTTCCCAGCCCCTTCTAGAAAGCTGCAATTTGCAGTGGAAAGAACAAAATGAGACCACTCACCTGGCCTGATGCTTGCTGTGACTTGCTGTAAAAGATCCCCATTGGAAAAGAGATTGAGAGGCCTCGTTCTTGGAGGATTTGACCTTAGACCTTGGAACCAGCAGAAAAAGCCTTGAGAAGAATCTTACAAAAAGGGAAGTAGGTGCATAAATAGACTGAAAAACAACATGTGTTTTAGGATGAGCTAAGAGTGTGGTTTTAGCAAATAAGGAACTAGACAATCATGTACCACACATGTACCACACACTTGCCAAATGGTTCCCATCTTATTTTTGTCAAGCAAAGCAAAGCAAAGCACCATTCCGATGGCAGAGAGAGCAAGAGTCCGGCTTACATTTATTCCAGTTGAAAACTTAAGCCTTTATGAAGAGGATCAAGTTACACTGTGACTGAGTGACAGATCCGAACGTAAGAAGCTTTAGCGCTTTACTGGTTTTTAAGAGTGTATTTGTATTCACTGCAAGGCGTGACCATTCCAAATAACCATCTCTTTTGGTTTTTCTCTTTTAAAGTGCTTTTATTGAAATAGGAGAATTATGTTAACAGAAGCCTGTGCTCAGAAGTCCAGTGTCTGCAACACTTGGATGCAAATAGGTGCTCTTCAAGGTGACTCCCTGCTCTCTAGAGGTGAGCTGGTAGCTCACAGAGTCAGAGAACCACAGAATCATACAATGTGTTGGGTTGGAAGGGACCTCCAAAGGCCATCTTGTCCAATCCCCCCTGTGCTGAGTAGGGGCATTTTCAAATAGATCAGGTTGCTCAGAGTCTTGTCCAGCCTCCCCTTGAATATCTCAAGGGATGAGGCCTCAACTGCCTCCCTGGGCAACCTGTCCCAGTGTTCAACCAACCTCCTGCTTCACAAGTTGACCACAGGACATTTGTGTCTTGCAGCAGCTCTTCAGGTTGTGACATGTATTGTTGCTGCTGTGTTTGTTGCTCTGGAGAAGATTTGGAAGAAGATTTGGCCAGGCTGAAGGGTGGGGCTAAGAGGAAATGAATGAGTTTTAACAAAAGCAAACGCAGAGTCCTTCCCTTGGGAAGGAATAATGGAAGGCATCAATACAGGATGGGTAGTGTCCAGCTAGAGAGTTCCCCTGGGGAGAGGGATCTTGGAATTTTTGTCAATGACAAACTAAAAATGGATCAGCAATGGGCTCTGGTGGTCAAGAAGGCCAAGAGGATGTTGGGATGGATCAAGAGGAGGGTGTCTAGCAGATCAAGGGAAGTTCTTCTACCCCTTGATTCTGCTTTAGTGAGGCTGCACCTGGAATCCTGTGTCCAGTTCTGTGCTCCCCCCAACTCAAAAGGAATAGAGAATTAATGGAGAGAGTTCAGTGCAGAGCTACGAGGATGATTGGGGGTCTGGAACAACTGCCTTTTGAAGAGTGAATAAGAACATTGGGACCTTTTTAGTTTGGACAAAGGAAGGCTCCAAGGGATTTAATCCCCGTCAATAAATCCATGAGGGCTGGATGCCAAGCAGAAAGGAATCCTCTCTTTTCAATGGTGTTAGACAGGATATGGAACACAGGAAGTTTCACTTCAATCTGAGGAAAAACTTCTTTCCAGTCAGGGTTATGAAATATTGGAAGGGGTTGCCCAGGGAGGCTGCGGAGTCCCCTTCTCTGGAGATGTTTCAGCCCCAGCTGGATGTGGTTTTTGTGGAGTTGATTGAGGCTTTTTAGTCGGGTCTGCTCTTCAGTACTTTGTATCCTGCTTGAGCAGGAAGGTTGGACCCACTGGTTCGAAGGCCCCTTCCAACCCTAATAAACTGTGTAAACTGTAAGAACAACCTGTTCCCATTGCTTGCTTGAACCACACGGTTTTCCAGCCCGGACATCCACGACTGCTGATGCTGGCACCCAGGACAATCCTCTGTTGCTTTTCAAGCCATCAGGAAAAGCCTCATGGAAAGATATCTTCCTGCAAAGCCTCTGCCCAGATGAGCAGCCCATTTGCCATAGGATAAATGAACAGCATGTCCTAACCAGCTCCTAATGAGACAGATAAGGGTGAGCACCTCGAAATTGTAATAAGAATAGGAACAAATGGCAGAGGCTAAAAACACCCTTTCTGCAGGACATTTCATGTCACAGGCACCAAAATGAATTTCTCTAAGTGGGGTCATATTCATCCCCTCTTGCTCCAACATCAGTGTTTCTGAGCAGAGTACAGCAACCAAGGTCTCCGATCCGGTGGGAATGGAATGAAAATTCATGAAAAATTCGCATCCCAAGTGATGATACTTCTTTCCTTCGCACGTTTTCTCTCTTGATTGGCATTAGCATGCAGCCAGCTACAAGCTCAAAGCAGCACACAGAGTTAAGTTCATCAGAGATAACGAGTCACTCCCAGTAATGACTAAATGGCATTACCCGCTATCGCACTTTTAAAATGAAGGAAATGAAGAGTTGTAGTTGTAATTACCGCATCAGGTTCCACGTGCGAGGCAGCATTCATGAATAGCGAACAAGGCCTTAGCTACGTGTCAGCTCACGCTCCTAATGCAGCAATAATATTAGTTGTTATCACTCAAGCTGTTTGTTAACGCTCAAAGGGGATAGATCATTAGTGGGGATGTCATTTATTCATTGGACTTAAAATAGATATACATAGCCCCACTTGTCACTCAAGATGAGTCTCGTTGGCTTTTCTCATCTTGGCTTATTGACATCACAGATGAAAAGAGTTTCCGTACTGCGTTTGCATTGAAGCTGAAAGCCTTTACAATGCTTTATTGATGAACTAGTATTTTGAAAAATCAAGACTGCTGAGGCTGAAGATTGTGGTGACAATTACATGGTGTTTTGTTGCCAAGCTAACAATTTGCATGGGATTGATGATAGCTTGACATTAAACAAATAAACTCTTATTATTGTAATTTAGGAGAGGAGTTGGTAGAAAACACTGCCTTGGACCAATGCACAGACACATCTTCTGCAGTGCAGAAATTTAACTGCTTGTATCCCGTAAATCAGGGAGAACAGCAAAATGCAAGTAAAGAACTGCTGTAGAATCATAGAATCACCAAGGTTGCAAAAGATCTTCATAATTTTGTGAGACCCCACCTGAAGTACTGGGTCCAGTTCTGGAGTTCCCAACATCAGAGGGACACAGAACTCCTGGAAGGTGTCCAGAGGAGAGCAACTCAAATGATCAGAGGGTTGGAGCACCTACCATATGAGTGAGGACAGGCTGAGCAATTTGGGGTTGTTCAGTCTAGAGAAGAGGAGAATCCCAGGTCACCTTTGAGCAGCTTTCCAATTGCTGAAGGAAGGTACAAGAAAGCTGGAGGAGGGCTTTTGACATGGGTAGTAACAAGAGGACAAGGGGAAAGGGTTCCATACTTGAAGAGATTGGACATGAACAAATTCTTTGCCGTGAGGGTGCTGAGATGCTGGAACAGGTTGCCCAAGTCAGTTGTGGCTGCCCCATCCCTGGCAGTGTTGAAGGCCAGGCTGGCTGGGGCCCTGAGCAATCTAGTGATCTAGTGAAGGTGTCCCTGCCTGTGTAGGGGGTTGGAACTGGATGATCTTTAAGGTCCCTTCCAACTCCAGCCATTGTATGATTCTATGATCATCAAGCCCAGCCAACCACCCTACAACTCCCAAGCACTAAATCATCTCCTGAAACACCCTGTCTGCCCGTTTGTTGAACACCTCCAGGGACAGTACCTTCACCCCCTCCCTAGGCAGCCCGTTCCAATACCCTGTACAAGCCAAGGCTTGTGAGCAGCATCATCCAGGCAATGAATTCTGCAGGATATTATTTCTCTGTCTGGAGAAACTCATGCATTCCCACACCTAGAGATCTTGCAAGACCAGTCATGAGGGTACTTGGTAGTACACAAAGAGATGTTTTGTATTTATTTTAACCTATTCTTTATCCTCACTAGAAAACATCTAACGCTGTTAATTGTGCTGAACAGATTTTTACTGAAAAGAACATCTGGCACAACAGCAGAGAGCCAGGCGAGAGGTTGTTACTGACTCACATCAGGTGTCAGAGACAGCTCTAAGGCATTTAAGGTAGGTCTGAAATAGAATCACAGAATCATTAGGGATCAGAAGGGACCTCAAAAGATCGTATAGTCCAATCTCCCTGCCACAGCAGGTTCATCTAGACCAAATCACACAGGAACATATTCAGGCAGGTTTTAAACGTCTCCAGAGAAGGAGACTCCACAACCCCCGCTGGGCAGCCCCTTCCAGTGCTCTGGCACACTCACCATGAAGAAGTTCCTTCTGATATTTATATGGAACATCCTATGTTCCAGCTTGCACGCCTTGTCCCTTGTCCAGTCACCAGATGACATTGAGAAGAGCCTGGCTCCATCCTCCTGACACCCACCCCTCATATATTTATAAATATTAATGAGGTTACCCCTCAGTCTCCTCTTCTCCAAGCTAAATACTATGTATGCATGTCCCTCTACCTACTGGTAGGAAAACTGGTAGTTGTATTCAACACACAAAATACTGTGTGGCAAAGCAGGATAAAGCCTGGGAATTTCAAACCTGAACAAGCTGTTCCAGGGGAAGTTGGCTGGCCATGAGGAAGAACTTCTTTCTGGAACGGGCCCTCGGCCTTTGGAACAGGCTGCCCAGGGAGGGGGTTGAATAGCCATCTCTGGCCGTGTTTCATAGGCATGGAGATCTGGAGCTTAGGGATAGGATTTAGTGGTGGGATGAGAAAGTTGAGTTCATGGTTGGACTCAATGAGCTCGAAGGTCTTTTCCAACCTGAATGATTCAACACAAAAGCAATGGAAAACTTACCCTGACCACCAGATGCTAGTAGCAGGAGGATTTGCGTCTTGGGAAATCCTCTTGGCTGCTTGTGAGGAACACCATTCTGGTTATGCTGTGAGGGTGAGAAGAAGAGACTATTACTACATGAAGCCACCAGCAACCCCTTCTAATTCCTCTACACTTTAAAGTAGTACAACAAAGCATCACCACTTGCTGAAATCTTTTCCCTATTTCTAAAGCCTAGGGTGCAAGTGGAAATCCCATTTCAAAGACAGAAAGGAAATTAGGGGTTTTGTGAGCTGGTTATTTGCCAGAGGAGAAGCTGCTTTGGGACAGTTGTGTTAATGGTTGGACTCAATGAGCTTGAAGTTCTTTTCAAACCTAAGTTCTGTGATTCTATGATTGTCTTACACCTGCAGCTCTTTCACCAATGAGGAATTTATGGTTTACACTTGCCCTTTCTCGGGAGATGCACTTTGAGTTTAGGTTAGGTGCCACAACCTCTTGGCTTTTTGTCACATATTCTTCATAGTGACATTGGCAGTCTCACTGGGGGCTAATCTTTTCTTTCTCCTAGCTGGATGAGTGCAGGAGAAAATCAGGAGGGCACTACTCATAGAATTGTAGAATCCCAGAATGGTTTTGGTTGGAAGGGGTATTAAAGATCATCCAGTTCTTCTGCAGTTTCTCTGCTGTTAATGACCCAAATATCAAGTAATGAAGTGATTACAGTTTACTCAATTTGCTTGTCAATTAGATCAATATTTGTGCCAAAAGAGCAAAATACCGAGAGTGTTCTCAGATGCTTCACAGAATCACAGAACAGATTAGGTTGGAAGGGACCTCAGAGCTCATCCTGTGCCAAGCCCCTGCCACAGGCAGCAACACCTCTTACCAGAACAGGTTGCTCAGACCTTCATCCAACCTGGCCTTGAACACTCCAAGGCTGGAGCAGCCACAGCTTCCCTGGGCAACCAGTTCCAAGGCCTCAGCACCCTCACTGTGGAGAATTTCCTCCTCATGTCTGATCTAAATTTACTCTCTTATAGCTTAAAGTAATTTCCCCTTGTCCTATTCCTAGACACTCTTGAAAAAAGCCCTTCCCCAGCTATCTTTATGCCCTTTGAGCAACACCTTCATCAAGGTTAGGTTGGAATTACACCTCTCAGTGGCACTCCCCAGCTTTATTAATGAGAAAAGTCAGATCTCTGGTGTCCTGTCAGCTGCCCAGGAACATAAACTCCCTACATATGGAGAGAGGGAAACATGTTGCTTCTTATAATGCTGATTAGCAGCGTGATGTCTTCCCAGAGACTGCCAGATCTATGAGAACATCACACCCTGAGATAAACCACTCGCTCCTACGTGGCCCAGTACCACTTGGGGACATGCATGGATTAATAATACAGACCTTATGAGACGAAATAAATTAGCTGGTGCTTTAATAGCCTGAGAATATTATTCACTGCTGACTAAATCAATGGATTTTCTTTTTTTTAAGTTATGAGTATATTTCTCAAAGAGGTATCTGCCCTCCCCATCCTTTATGAGAAAAGGCTGGGTCTCTTGAGCTTAGAAAAAAGAAGACTGAGGAGTGACCCCATGAATGTTGATAAATATGAAAAGGGTGGGTGTCAGGAGGATGGAACGAGGCCCTGCACAGTGGCACCCGATGATAGGACAAGGGGCAACAGGTGTGACTGGAACACAGGAGGTTCCACATCAATTTGAGAAGGATCTTCTTCCCTGTGAGGGTGACAGAGCCCTGCAGGGGGCTGCCCAGGGATGTTGTGGAGTCTCCTTCTCTGGAGATATTTAAAACCCACCTGGCCATGTTTCTGTGTGACTGGATCTAGGGGATCCTGCTGTGCCAGAGGGATTGGACTGGATGATCTTTTGAGGCCCAATCCCTAATGATCTGTGATTCTGCAATCCCCACATTGTGTATGAAAGCAATGAAATCTCCTGAATTTTCCTCCCGTTTTCCTTATTGTGGCTTTATTTGTTGAGTCTGTGTTTATGACATTTCTGTGCTCTCTAAGAACCACTGCTTTGTGCTTTATCCGTGAAGACTCTCAGGTACCACCACATGACTCACACATAGTACATTTTGCAGTGACACATCTGAACACCAGCAATGAAGTTTTGTGGCTGATAAAGCAGATGGTTCTGCCACTGTTGAGAAACTGACCCCATCGAGAGCCTGAGCCAGTCACCAAATGCAATTTCTTGAGGTTTTTTTGATGTGATCAATGTGTTCCCTTGGCCAAGGAACCTCAAAGGAGGAAAGAAGGATCCAATAAAAATCGGAATCTCTAATGAGTGAAGCCAAGAAGGGACACAGTAGAGTGAAACTACAGGAGGTTTAAACGCAGCAAAACCAGAATTTGTGCTCAGACCACGCGAGAGAGCCAGTCTCTAGCTGGGAGGTGGGGGGTGGGGAAAAAGAAAAAAAAAACAAACCCACCTAAAGAAAACCCAAAATGGTGTCAACCCAGCAGCAGAAGGCCAGGCTATATACAACACTGCACACGGATGTAGGAACCCAAACAGAGGTCCCCCAGCAAGATGAGGCTTTGCAGGTGACAGGCTGCAGCAAATGCAATAGGCTCTCACTATTCGCAGGCTGTGTATGGTGCAAGCAGGTAGAATATCTGCACAAATTATATTCTTCTCATTACTTCCACTTTGGGGTGAGCACATGGGCTGGAATAGAAGGATTCAGGCTGTAAATGCCTTGCTACGAGACTGGTGCTACAGGCAGGGCTTTGGGTTCCCCATCAGAGTTACACATGGGAAAGGTCTAGCTCAGAAAAGAAAAACGGGTTCTGGGGCAGGAATTGGCAGGGCTCATTCAGAAAGCTTTAAACTATATTTGAAGGGGGGTGAGACTGTTGCTGGGTGGGCACGAGTGGGACAGAGCTCTGTTCTTGATGAAGACCAGAGCTCACGTCATCCTAGGGTGCAATTGGAGTGCTCAGCTCGCTCCCAAAAATGCCTGTGCACCAATGCACTGGGAATAAGCAGGAGGAGTTAGAAATCTGTGTTACGTCAGATGATTATGATCTGGTGGCAATGACAGAGACATGGTGGGACAGCTCGCATGACTGTAGTGTGGTCATTGACAGCTATGTCCCTTTCAGGAGGAATAGATCAGCAAGGCAGGGTGATAGAGTAGGTCTTTATGTAAAAAAGCAACTGGAATGTATTAAGTTCACAGAATCACAGAAGCACAGAACAGCAGGGATTGGAAAGGACCTCGAAAGATCATCTAGTCCAATCCCCCTGCCACAGCAGGATCACCTAGACCAAGTCCAGGCAGGTTTTAAATGTCTCCAGAGAAGAAGAATCCACAAGTCCCCTGGGCAACCTGTTCCACGGCTCTGTCACCCTCACTGTGAAGAAGTTCCTTCTGGTTTATATGGAACCTCCTGTTTTCCAACTCACACCCATAACTCACAGAACCACAGATGCACAGGAACATGTCCAGGTGGGTTTTAAATGTCTCCAGAGGAGACTCCACAACCTCCCTAGGTAGCCCCTTCTCTGTCACCCTCAACATGACGAAGTTCCTTCCCATATCAGCACCATCTGTCAGCTGCTGAACTCCTCAACCTTTTCTCTTTCTCTTAGCTTCAATTTCCTTTTAATTATGCATTTTCTGACCAGTCATAAATATTTCTACATCGCCATAAGATTTTCAGATTAATGAGAGACAGCTGACTAATGTATCCAAAAATGTATGCTGCAGCTTGTCTTAGTCTTCATATGTGCATTATATTAGGAAGCGTAAGTACTGGGACCCTCTATACCTGCAGCACATGGAACCTTCATATACATGCACATGGCTCCAAGCATACTGTTAGCTGTCATCAGTTATCATTTAATAAGCACTAGATGATTTGCACCTCCTTAGCATCCACATCATACTGATGATTGTTTGTGACAAAGTTTAAGGAGGTCTCTTTTTTCGTGTTCTTGTTTTGCATTGCTTCTGAGTGCAAATTTTCACTATACTTTTGTATGTATGCATTTGAAAATCAGAGGGAGGTTTAAAACTTGGTTCCATTTGAAAATAGAGCACTGTGTAAACTAAGCATGCTGAAGATATGTTCATAACAGGTATCGTATCGTTTTTGCCTGTGGTTTGTAGTTCCTTCTGTTTGCATTTAGCAGTGCATAAAATACTTCTATTTGTTTCAATGCTATTGTGCATTCAGAAAATACAGGTAATCCAATTTTGCACACACACTTTGACATCTGTGACAAAAAATATGTATGCTGTCTTGGTCTGGGTAAGTGCTAGTTGTTGTTTATCTGTTTTGAATGCAGCATGGCTGCTGGAAGTTACAGAATTACCCATGCCTTTTTAAGGCTGAGTATATCCCAGGTGATTTTTAAACAAATTTCTTTTGTGTATGAAGAACAGAGATCAGCCAAGTTTACATTCTCCTTGGTTCAATCTCTTGCTTTGGAAATTTAGTTTGGAAACAAAGATAGTCAGAAATTAAATCACTCTTGCTCCAGAACTGTTGTTGTCACACTCGTAGTCTCCAGCTTCACAGCTTGCTCATGAGCTTACAGACTTCTTTCAGCTGCTGTACTGTATAAGGTCAGTGGGACCCCTCTGTAAATCCCAGACTGCATCAGTTCTAGGATTGAACTTGATCCCTTACTTCAGAAAGACAGACGAAAATACACTGTAGAATGACAGGCAAAAGAAATAACACGGGGTTTAAGAGATGCTATCAGGAAATGGATCATGCAGAACGTAAATCCCTTCCATCTAGCTGTTTCCTCTTATGAGTTGCAGGGTTCTTAATTCACCTCTAAAAATTAGACTCCTAAGTAAAAACATCATCCGTGCAAGAACAGATGGCTAGACATCATCCTCCTCAAGACTGCCACCAAATTAGGAGAGCTGCTCACATCACTGGAAAATCTATTACTTCCAGAGAGAAGAGCATCAGTCTAATGTGTGACTAACCCTACAGTACACGGAAAGCAGAACTGCAGCCCATTCAGACGTAAGTGTTGATACGTTATAAATGCTGCAGAGCTATTCGTATCAGCTCAAGAGCACTGCTGTAACGGCCAGTATAGCCTTATTACTAATTGTAAAGCAGGACTGTTTAGTGCATACCAGTAAAGTGGTCTGTAAATGAAGAGGGTAAAGACAGCTGGAAAGTGTTTCTGTGCTGACATCTAATGGATGGCACAATGTGATGACTTTTCATTACAGTTGGAGAAACTGTTCACTCTTTAATATGCAGGCTTGGGCTAGAGATACAGTAGATCCATATTAATGAGGTATTGTTGACTAAGCTGTGTAATTCACAAAATGAACCTGTACAGTTTAATAATGCATCAAGTCTTTTATGGATGAGACACAGAACCACTCACTCCCTAAGATATTTTAATTTCTTTAAAACATCATGAATTAAAAGAATTCCACTAGTACAAGTGATCTAAGCTTTAGACTGCCTGAAGCATTGGAAAAAGATGAACATTGATGCAAGAGCAAATAATAGTCAGAAGACAGTCTTCCAGCTTTGCAACTTTTCTGTGTCCCTGAATGGGCTACGATGGGTAGAGGAGGCTTTGTTCCTGGTTCACTCAGAGCCTTAGGCATAGGCAGAGTTTCTGTGCTGTTGTTGTCTTAACACAAGGCTAATGCATGCAATAATTTCAATGTGAGATGGTTTGTATCAGTTGTTAGGGTCCCAATTCAGTGTCCTATTTCTTATTATTCTTTAGCAAAGTGTTAGAAAGGTGGCAGAATGTTTGAAACCCTGACTCATTAAACACAGCACTTTTTATATTCGGCTGCTGCTATCTAAGAGTTCACTATTTCTTCTCATTGTACAACAGCTCCAGGCCCTCACCAGAAGGCTGGGCATGAATGCGAAAAACAACTCTTGTTTTTTATCTGACATTATATCCTTATAGCACCCATTTCAGGGTGCTGAGGTACTGGAACAGGCTGCCCAAGGAAGCTACCTTTCCTGGTAGTTGGCCAGGTTGGACAGGGCTTTGAGCACCCTTGTCTGGTGAGAGGCGTCCATGCCCACAGCAGAGGGGTTAGAACTAAGTGATCTCTGAAGTCCCTTCAAGCTAAGCCATTCTATGATTTTATGATATTAGTGTTCTGCAGGACAAGTGGAACCCTCTGAAAGTTCTCTTGACTTAGGGTTGAATACTTTGAGGCAAAGCTGCACTCCCTACATTTCCTTTGCAGAATTCATTCAAGGAACCTGACAAACTTTTACTGAAATAATCAACAGCATTTATCTCAGCTTCTTTCACAGAATCACAGAATCATCATGGCTGGAAAGGACCTCCAGGGTCATCGAGTCCAACCTTTATCCTAGTATCTA
>JAOXOE010000001.1:80234891-80251764 GCA_028565055.1 Phoeniculus purpureus
AGGAGGTTCCACATCAATATGAGAAGGAACTTCTTCACAGTGAGGGTGACAGAGCACTGGAAGGGGCTGCCCAGGGGTTTGTGGAGTCTCCTTCTCTGGAGATGTTTAAAACCCTCCTGGATGTGTTCCTGTGTGACTAAGGCAGTTGCACAGTTTAGGAATAAAAACCCCTTCACCTGGCTTTTACTTTACACCTCTGGTCATGCTCACATTTGCTGCTTCTCTTTCAGCTGAAGAGGGTCTGGCATTCTTCTTCCAGCTACAGCAACAACCTAACGCTAGACATCTCCCCAAACACCTTGTCGCATGGATCTAGGGGATCCTGCTGTGGTGGGGGGATTGGACTAGGTGATCTTTTGAGATCTCTTCCAATCCCTAATGTTCTGTGATTTTCAAAGCCAGGAGTTAAGTCTTTCAGTCTCTTCCCCTTCTTCTGCCTTTATTACCTCCTTCTTGCATCCACTCTACTGCCAGGAGCTTCAGTCCTGCGCAGGCATCCAGCAGCCTTTCCATCCCTGTAGTGCTGGTACCCAAGCGGGCGGCAATGGCATCTGAAGACAGCGGCTCTTCTGACTCCAGCAGATCAAACACCCCCAGCTCACAGGCTGTGAACATAACCTGGGGGTGAGCAAAGGCAGGAGTGAGGGATCATGCAGACCCATATTTCATACAAAAAAGTTCAATCACAGAATTACTTACTTTGGACTTGATATCAGAGAGAATTTTTTCACAGCAAGGGTGGTCAGGCACTGTAATGGCTGCCCAGGGAGGTGGTTGAGTCGCCATCCCTGGATGTGTTTAAGTATCACTTGGATGAGGTGTTGAGGGATGTGGTTTAGGGGTGAGCTTGTGAGGTAGGGGGTAGATGGCTGGATTCGATGATCCCGGGGGTCTTTTCCAACCAGAGTGATTCTGTGGTCTCTACAAGGCTTTTAAACACATCCAGGGGTGACAATTCAACCACCCTCCTGGGCAGCCTGTTCCAACGTCTCACAACATCTTCAATACAGTTTTTTCTGAAGCCTAACCTAAACTTCCCCTGGTGCAGGTTGGGGCCATTTGCTTGTTCTACCCCTTGTTTCTACCAGGACCCTCTCTCTTGCCTTGCCCTGTCCCACCCACTGGTTGCCAGGCAGTGGCACCCTGATTACTGAGGCAGCTGCTGCTGCCACCACGATCCCGTTGCAGACACTGGTGCTGCCAGTGCACAGCTCAGCTCTGCTGGGCTGTTGGCTCTGTCTGTCCTTGGCCAGATTGCAGTTTGTCAGGACCAGAAGGATGCACAGCCGTGGATCACTGGGCTCTTGGTTTTATCTTGCATCCCCAGCATCCTCTGCCCTTCGCTGCACCCACGGTGGCCACAGATGCACAGGATGTGTCTCCACAGGACACATCTCCGCAGGATCTGGTGGAGCAGGTCACCTCTCCAGCGGAGCAGCTTCAGTACCAGCCACGCATGGGGCTGTCGGCCCTGGAGCTGGCCCATCTGAGCTGCTCAGCCCTGCAGCTGCTGATCGCTGGGGTCTGCTTTGTCTGGAGCCTTTGCTGCAAAGCAAAGAGACACCTGAGGGAGGTAAGTGATGGGGCTGGGCTGGGGGGAGGCCACATGCTGGGAGCCAGCGGCCAGTAACACAGAAGATAAGAACAGCCCATGTGGAGAAGGAAGCCTGGGCAGGTGCTGACCTGCCTTGCTGCCTCTTGCCCAGCCCTAGGAAGCAGAGATGGGTCTCACTCACACAGAAGGGAACAAGGCTGTCTCTGAGACGCAGAGGCTGCCTGAGGCATCCCAGCCAACTTGAGCTTCTCCCGGAGAGATCCAAGCCCAGAGCGAGCGGTCTCAGCCCCCTGTAGCCCTACCCCTTTCACCGTGGTTCCTGCACTGTTATTTCCCGGAGATGAGCCAGGCACCTTCAGCTTTTGAACAGAGAGGCAATACACATCATCGCTGCTGCCACTGCTGGCTCAAGGAAATCCCCGAAGTGAGGGAGAAGTACCTGAGGCACCTCCGCTACCTCCAGGAGATGGCTCTCTACAAGAGACTGCCTTCAGAATCTGTTTCTCCCAAGAGGGCTACTTCCAGGAAATCCTGAGAAAAGATGACCTCCAGGAGCTGGGTCTCCAGCAAGAAGAGAACTGGGAGAGACCCTGAGAAAGAGGACACTATTTTCTTCACGCCAAGCTACATCCACAGTTCCAGCAAGGTGCTGGTGGGGCTACAGGGGGAGGGTTGTGTAGCGGGTGCAGGGTAGGGAGCAGGGTGTTGTAAGGGGTGCACTAGTACATGTTCATCAGTACGTTCCAGATGCGGTCTCAGCAAGGCAGAGTAGAGGAGGAGGAGAACCTCTCTCCATCTGCTAACCAACCCCGTTCTGATCCACCCCAGGGTGCCGTTTGCCTTCTTGGCCACAAGGGGGCGGTGCTGGCTCCTGGCCATCCTGCTGGCCACCAGGGCCCCCAGGTCCCTTTCTCCTCCGCTGCTCTCCAACAGGTCCCCGAAGGATGGCGAGGTTTCAATAAATGCTAAATCTATCCTGAGGCTTAGATGAACCAACAAGATGCTCTTGTATACTGAGGTTTTTTCTTGCACAGATTTACATTCAGAACCAGAAATTAGATGCCTGAATATTTCTGTCTACATCCCCCTAGACACCTCTCCAAGACTGAGCCGTTATTTCTTACCTTTGAGACTAAAAATCCACTGCTGTATTGCGAGATGATCTGAGGGTAGTCAGAGGCTTCTGTGGAACCCATCTTCTTTCTGGACTGAGGCACAGACTCACCAGTCCCCTCTCTTTAAATAAGCTTCTTGCCACCAGATACAGAGCACAGCAGCTGATCCCCTTAATCTCACTGCTCCTGAGAAACACGCTGCTTGCGAAACGTATTGGCTAAGTTACTTGGCTTAGACGGGGTTTTCTACCAGGCTCAGCAGTTTCTTTGGCTAAAGAAGCCTTGTGCTTGATGATGGAGGAGCCAAACACAGATTAAAGCTTGTACTGCCAGTTCAGCTGTGAGTTATCATGCTGGTGCTTCAGAAGCACTGGAACACTCACACCCCAGGGGGGTTGTGGAGTCTCCTTCTCCGGAAACTTTTAAAACCCACCTGGCTGTGTTCCTGTCCGACTGGATCTAGGTGATACTGCTGTGGCAGGGGGACTGGACTGGATGATCTTTGGAGGTCCTTTCCAATCTCTAACATTCTATGATTCTGCGAAGAGCTCACTGCTGCTCACCAGCTTACAGACCACTTCCCTCAAAGGACTCAGCCACAGATCAGTAGTCAAGATACTGGTGAAGTTTCTCACAGCTGTATCACAGAGCATGAAAACGCTCAACACTCGATGCTTGTAGACTTCACTAAATAACAGAGACACATCACAGAATCATTAGGGATTGAAAGGAACCTCAAAAGATCACTGCCCAACTCTCAACCAGCACGTCCTAACAGGCCATAAATTCATTTCACTGAAGGCTAAATTATAGGATACAAGATGACCTCAATAAAATGACCACACAGTTAATCAGACCCACTTGAACTACCCTTTCAATTATGACTAAATCTTTCTGTTGAGGACATCAGATGTAATTTTCTAATGGGATTACTGCCGGCAGGGGAGGAGGGCAGCAGACAACCCACTCCAAATTGATGTAAAGCCACACACAGTGTTGCTGTTTCCAAGTAATTGCCAGCGAGGACTAAAGTCTAAGCTCCTTTAAAGCTGGAAAGGCATTTGTGAAAATGAAAATGCAATTGCTTGCTTTCCTGGAAACGCCCACCGAGGTTTTAGAATCACAGAATCATTCAGGTTGGAAAAGACCCTTGGGATCATCGAGTCCAACCATCAACCCTATGCCACAAGTTCACCCCTAAAACAGATCCCACATCACCACATCTAAGCGTCTTTTAAACTCATCCACCAGGGATGGGGACTCAACCACCTCCCTGGGAAGCCCAGTCCAGTGCCTGACCACTCTCTCCAGGAAGAATTTCTTCCTGATGCCCAGTCTAAACCTACCTTGCTGGAGCTTGAAGCCCTACCCTCTGGTTCTGTTCACCTGTGAGAAGAGTCCAGCACCAACATCTCTATAGTGTCCTTTCAGATAGTTGTAGAGAGCAATGAGGTCTCCCCTCAGCCTCCTCCTCCTCAAACTAAACAAACATGAGCAGCTGCAAATGTCTTCTTACCCAAAAGCTGACACTGCTGTGATGTCCAGGTAGTCCAGGATGTCTACTCATTCACCGGGAAACAGGGAAGAGACTGCAACTGGTAAAGCACTGGCATGTTAACAGCGTTTGTCACAAATCCAAAACAGCAAGAGTAAAGAATGTCTACACTTCTTCTCACAGCTAGTAACTACAAAGATTTCAGCAGTCCTAGCAAGAAACGAGCCCTGCACAGGTTCTCTGAAATCAAGAGGTGAACTGAGGCGCCAGCTGTGCTGCAGCACCACTGGGTTCCCCAGGCACTCCAGGAAAGGGCTGCACTTTGATTCAAGAAGAATCAAAGAACACACGATCTGCTGAATTCAACTGATACAGCTGTTGGACACAACGGGACGACCCAGAATCGGAACGTTAGGGATTGGAAAGGACCTCGAAAGATCATCTAGTCCGATCCCCCCGCACAGCAGGATCACCAGAGCCGCTGAACGTTAGCAATCAGGTGTGTGAACCCATTTCTTCAGTTAATAGGTTCTTGTGCAACACTCCTGCAGATTTTGAAACCCTGACATATGAAAACAAAAACTTCAGTTCACTGCAAACAGGTTCTTTTAATTTTACCGTAAAAAGGCAAAATAAACTCTTTCACCGGAATGTTATAGCTTTTAATATTCCTGAGGTGCATTTCAGAAGCGAAAGTATTCCTAAATTGATTTAACGAGAGACACTGCAGCCTTACTTTCCACACCACGAGTAAAAATATTTTCCCAAGAAGGCCCCTTTTATCCAAAAGACAATGGCTAGCTCTGTGTGTACCTGAAAAAAATGCTCCAAAAATGCCACCTGAAGTAATTACAAAGCCAAACACTGTCAACAAAATTGACAGAGTAAGTTTTCAATCATGTAACCGCCGCTTCTCAATTTCTACATCAGTGTGCCTCCCTCACATGGCAAGTAGTATTGTACAAACAGCATTACATACCAGAGTAAGCTGGGCCACAAAGCTTGGCACCGTACAGACGTACGAAGGAGTCGTAGCAGTTTAAAAGGGAACCTGCACGTCTTTATATAGTCAGTTCTAAAAACTCCGTGAAAGCCCAGCGATGCATCTCAATCGGCAAAAACTCTAACCTGTTAATTGTGATTTCTCTGAACACACCAGAAAGCTTCTTAAATCAAACCTGTGTGTTAACAGCTTGTCCCATCTGGAGTTCCTGTAGCTGACACCATTTGTACTTCTCAAGCCAAATTAGGTGATACCGAAATAAAAACTACAATTGACTACAATTAAGGTTTAGAGAACTGAAAAACAAAACCCGGTTGGTTTTCAGCACTGTAGGAACTCGAGCACAAACACAGGCGTTACACCTACATCGTGAGAGAAATCAAGAGAGAGACACAAAGTGCAAAGGAACGTTAAAGAAAATAATTGGGTGTTTTCCTGATTCCAGGGGTAAGATGCAAGCCAAGCGCTGGTTGAAACAAATGGGTTTTCTACGCAGTCACACCGATGAGGTCTCATCTCCCACTGCCCAGCCCTTTTGTCCAACCACAGCCTTTCCAAGGAGCCAAGGCCTCTGTTACCTACTCCAAGTACTCCTCCGCTTTCTCGGTGATCAGCTCCGGCGCCTTCGTCTCCTGCTCACACTTCTGCGACTACGACTTCTTTCTCTTCTGTCTCGTTTACGTTCGATACTGCGAGTTCTCCTGTACCGTGAACGTCTGGGGCTGACACTTCTTCGACGAGGACTCCGGCTTCGTCGAGGGCTGTAACTTCTGCTAGAGCGTCTGTAATACCTCCTTTCCTTCCTGCGCTTTTCACTGTGATAGCTCGAATCTCTTCTGTGTCTGCTCCTCTCTCGTCTACCCTTACTCTCGTCAGTGTTTACACTGCTACATGAACGACTCTTCCTTCTCCTTGGCTCTGTGCTACACTTGCGCTGCTCACAGTGTGAGTCCTTCTTGCAGGTATTCTGGTCGTAGCTAGAGAGACTCTTCGGCTGCTGGCTATTGGTGGGAACACATGAAAGCACCCCTGGACTTCTCTTCTCAGAACAACCCTCAGAGTTTGTGGTATGAAGTTTCTGACCTTCTTTGACATTAACTTTGTCACGAACGTTGCCATTCAAGTACTTGCACTGAGTGTTTACACTCTCAGGGGATGCTACTTCTCTTTGAGGCCTGGGAGCCGGTTTGCCAGCGTCGGCCTGTCCTGAGGTAGAAGTGATGCAGCTGGATGACACGGTGTGTGGAACAGCAGTAGGGGTTTTTGGCGTGTCAGACTGAGATGCTTCGGTTTCTCCTTTGTTTTGGTTAACTGCATCCATTTTCTTGCTCAGAAGATTGTTCAGTAGTTTCTCCCTCAGTTCCTTTTCTTTTCTCTGCAACCCTAGTGCTCTCTCTTTTTCCTCTTCCACACGTTTGAGCTCAGCCTCCTGGAGCTTACGTCTCTCCTCTAGCTGCTGAAGACGAATCTTTTCTTCATTATGTTCTTGCTCCAAAAGCTTTACAGCCTGAAAGACAGCCAATGGGAAGGTAAAAGTAAACAAAAATATCTAGATTCTAATGTTTATAGATCTGTAGAAAACAGCAGCAGTAGTATATCAAGAAAAATAAAGTAAAATAAAACCTTTGCCACAGTTTCATTTTTCTACAGAAAAGACCTAACAGACACTACACCACAGCTTAACATAACTTTATCCAAGTCTTCAGCAAATGATGTCTTGTTTCTGTGATGAAAGAGTACTACTGTTAGAGAAGCAGGACAAAATATTCTGAAACCGTAGTCGATAGTAGTTTTCCTACAGAAAGACCATTTTTAAACTCCAATGAAAGCTCATTCTCTGAAACTAAGAAGAACGATTAAAAGAACTGCTGAAAGCCACATGGGAAAGAGCATTAAAACTGCAATTAGAAATAGGGAGTCTGGCATCTTATCCTCTGTGTTTAATTCACTTTGTTACGCTCACACATTCTTTTACTGGACTTAAGAATAAGCTTGACAATTAGTTTGCAGGTAAAAAATGCTATTCAGGACTAGAGGTGGAGGTTCACTCCTCCATGTGCATAGTCTACCAAGGCAGAAACACTGTGCATTGGCCTGTTTTGAAGTTTTAGTCTAAGAACCAGCATCCGAAGAGAGAAACAACATCTACTGTTTAGTGAACAGCACTGGCCAACCCCCCCCAGTCAGTTACAAGAATTGTTCTGCTGCATTCTTCAGAGCTTCTGATATAAACATTGACATTACCTTTGCTCTGCTTAGCAGTTCTGCAATTAGTCTAATGGACTGAAGATTTCTCTGGGCTAACAGGAGCTTCCTTTCTTCTAACTTTATCTTCTCTTGCAGTTTTTTCTGTTCTTCAGCTTGAAGCTTTTCAAGTTGTTTTTTGTTCCGTCGAACTTCCCGATCTTTCTGTTTTTGTTCTCTCTTGCGCAACTTTTCTTCTCTTTTTCTCTCTCTCTCATACTCTTCAAGCTCTCTCTGCCTCCTATAAAGAGATTCATATTTTTACCTTACGTAGGGCAGGTACAGTTTTAGACTCCTATCATCTGTACTTTGTTGTATTTGGTTTAGCTGGGATGGGGTTGATCCTCTCCATGATGTCCCTCACCGGCGCTGTGTTTGTGGTGATAGCCTGGAAGGGTGTTGAAAACACACCAGTGTTTTGGCTACTGCTGAGCAGTGCTCACATAGCACCAAGGCTCTGGGTTGGTTTTTTCCGTTCCTAATGTTCTCCTCGACTAAGGAGGGCTGAGGGATGGGCTGAGCCAGCTAACCCAAACTGACCAAAGGGATACTCCATACCATATGATGTCAGACCTGATATAAAAGCAAGGGAAAAGATGGAAGGGGGTGACATTCCTTGATGGCATTTGTCCTCCAGAGCAACGACTGTGTGTATCAGGGCCCTGCTTCCTAGAACAGCAGCTAAGCACCTTCTGCTGATGGATAGCAGAGAATTATCTTCATTATTTGCTTTTGCTCTCTGCTTTATTAAACTATTATTGTCTTCACCCACTAACCTCTCAACACATTTTTCTCTCCCTTGTCCATCCAAGAAGGGGAAGTGACAGAGTGGCTTTGGTGGGCACTTGGCCCCAGCCAGGGGCAAACCACCACATTTGTACTTTGAATAAATTTGTTGCTAAGTAAGTCTTCTCAACTACTGAAAAGCTTAAGCAGAAAACAGTGACTAACTGAACTGTCAGCTGTCATCAGCCTTCCAAACACAGTATCACCCCTACAATAGAAACGTATTTTTAAACCAATTCAATCAAGACACAAAACAATCCATCAGGCAGATAGGTGGTCAATCATCACATCGAGAAGACATTGCTAAGCCAATCTGAGTGTGCAGGCGTTGGTGGCTTTAATTTCAGTCATTAGGACAAAATGGTAGCTGAAGGTTGCAGAGATCAGGTGTCTAATGGAAGTATTTTTAAGAAACTGAGTATTTTGCAGGTTTAGTAGTTTGAACTGAACGTAAGCATTAACAATAATCTGAATAACCTTATTTTCTGAAACTGTTTAATATCCACACATTAAGCAAAGAGAATTTATACATATCAAGGCAAACCAACACCATACAACCTCTCAAACAACTTGCTCCATTTGTGTTTACATTCCACATAGATTTCTTACCACATCTGCACCTCTACACTTAGAATCACTCAGAATCATAGAATCATTCAGGTTGGAAGAGACTATTGGGATCATTGAGTCCAACCATCAACCCTAATCTACGTGTTCACCTCTAAACCAGGTTCCCCAACACTACATCTAAGTGAGAAAGAACAGCCAGCCCCTCTTCCTTGTATCCCATTCCAGTCCAGGAAAACTACTGATGTTAAGAACAAACAGCTTTACAATATCAAAGTTAATCAGTAGCAGACCTAGTGCATTGTGTTCTAGTCTTTACTTACAATGCACGTTTGCATCAGAATGATGTAAGTCCCCAGCTCTTAGAGTTCAAAAGAGACAAAAGAAGTGTAAAACACTCTTCTCCAAATCCCATAATCGATAAACCCTACTGCTCTTAAAAAGACCACAATATTCTCACTGTTTTAAGTGCTTCACCTTACCTTAAGAAGTGCAACTCAGAACATAAACACAAGTTTTCTTTCAATCTATTGATGCAGAGATGAAGGACCAAACAGTACTGCTATGCCTGTTGCAAATACAAATGAGCAACAAGTAATAAATACCTTTCTTCCTCTTTTTGTTTTTCCTCAGCTTCTTTCTCTCTACGCTTTTGTTCTTCTCTCTGTTTTTCAAGCTCTTGGAGCTTTTGCCTTTCAAGCTGACGCTTCTTAATTGATGCATCACTAAGGTGTTTTGTTGAGTCGAAAGAAACCTTTACAGGATACAATTGAGAACAATTTTAAGTAGACAAAACAAACTGAATAAAGAGTTTCCAGCAACCTACACAGCAATTTTCACTCGGCATGAAGGTATCCAAAACCACGGTGTAAGACCAAAAATATAAAACCTTTTCAAAAGGGGAAGCAGCAAAGTGTTTTCAGAAAATCCGTCAGAACAGCTACGTACATAACTTTTTCAACTCGTGTATGCTACGAGGGACCGCCCAGCAGTAGGTGGAAATACACATCACCCTTTCTGTCTAAAACTGTGATCCTTAAATTCAGCAGAAGAAACAGTTCTACAACACTGAGCCCCGGGTGTGGGCAAGCACCTCCCCACCGATTCTAACACCAGTGTTCTCAAACTGAGGTATACTGGGTTGAAGCACCAAGTTTGAGACTAGAAATAGAAGAGAAAAGCATGTTGCACACGTCTGAGCTGTGAGACCTAGGAAAAGGCTCATTTTCAGGACACGTGAGCACACCCAGGCCACATCCAGCTGCATGCCGGAACCAGCAGATGCCACACTGCTGGTGTCCTATCTCCCAATTCTAGATACCACTCATGTGCAGAGAGGCAGGCAAGAGGTCTGTAATACATTCTTGCGGGTCCGTCCACGAGCCATAGGGCAGAGAAAAAGGAGCACACACTCTGCAGTTTAATGCACTCAGGCTCTGCGTGAAATAATGTCTCATTAACAGGCTACAGTGAGAGACAGGTAGAAACAGGTGTTGTGACCTTGTATGAAAGACATCCCCAGAGCAGCTGTCACGAGGGCACGTTTCCAATTGCACAGAGAAACTACATTTGGGAACCCTGATCCCCTGCGTGTGAGCCTGAATTTCACGACCCCTAGACAATCTTGATGCTCAAAGTACAAAGAGCTTCTGTGCTCAAACTCACAAACTTTCACAGCGGTATCAAAGACTACAATACTCCGCTTACACTGACTGAATTACGAACTGCATAAATCCTCACACGAAGGAATACTCGAGTTTTTTCCTGAAAGACACTTTCTGACGAATAACTACTGACCATTCTGAAATGCATTCAGAAACATTTCACTCGACGGACACATAAACGCAGAGACCATCTCCAAACACACCAGAGCAAGCTTTCTTCAGGCCATGCTCTCAGAGATACTACATCTGCACAGACTGTCTTGGTCTCTCTTCTGTATTCTCTAAGACAATGAGGTTACAGAAAAAAAGATCCGGATAACTCTGTCTAAGAATCACAGAACATTAGGGATTGGAAGGGACCGCGACCGTTATGAATTAAGCATACTGCATTCACAGGAAGCCATGCTGCAGATTTAACATCATTTACGTGTTCTTAGAGCCTTTCTGTACGTGAAGTATGTGAATGGTTAATGGCGCATTCTCAGGCGGTACAAGCCACACGCCACTAAATTTAATCGTTCTGGTATTTGCCTGGGAGACCTCGCAATCAACGCAGGGACCAAATACAGAGGCTGTGAAATTCTCCTCCCAAGTGTCTATTTCTAGCGAACATGAGAGAACAATATGCTTCAAAACTGGCCTTCTGGTGAGGTATGTCGGAATGGGTTCAGATTTAGCATTTTAGGTGAAATGACAAGACCTATAAATACACATGACACCGTAAAAGCTATTTAGTAGGTCATGTTCACAGAATCACAGAGCATTAGGGATTGGAAGGGACCTCAAAAGATCATCTAGTCCAATCCCCCTGCCAGAGCATACTTAGTTCTTCATAGCAGTTCTCATTTCTAGAGCTGAGAAAGAGCAAAACCTCACTCACATTGCTCACAGTCTAGCAACCCTTTTCTTCTATCATTTTTACCTTCTGCACGTTCCATAAAACTCAGTTAGAGCTGCTAATGTCCCCTGTTGTCACCAATGCAGCACAGAGATGCAGGGCCTAAGCACCAGGGAAATAATATTTGGTTGTACCTGTTTCCCACAAAAAAGCCTGCAGTTTCTCACCTTTATATTGCAAGCCACTGCTTTGCCATCTTCGCCTTTATACATCAGCTTCATCCCTCGCAGGGCATTCATGGCTTTAATGAAACCTGCGTACTCCTGATACTGAACATAAGCTTCAAAATTCAAATGGCCTCCAAAGCTGAAAGTGTGGAAGTTTCTGCCAGTCATTTCTTCTCGGTAAGGGTCCAGCATGGGTATGTCCACGTTACGTATTTCTCCAAAATTCCTGAAAACTTTGATAAGGATTTCTTCACTCGGCTTTTCCGAGCCAGAGTCCTTCGCTGCAAACCACTTGCAAGGTAAACCCTCTAAGTGAATAGTGTCCGGCCTTTCCCCTGGCAAAGTCTCATTCATATCTTTCGCATCACGGAAAAACGAGTCCCAGTCGTGCCTGGTGGGAAAGTCAATCTTATATTCTGCAGCACGGACTTTCAAAATGTCAGAGAAGCCGCTCAGCTTTATGGTTTTGCCATCGAGACACGCCAGGAAAGATTTAACCAAACTTTTATTTTCAACCTCTCCTTCAAACCGAATGAAATCCATTGTGCTTTTAGAAATCCGCAGAGTGGAAAACTGATGGGTTTGCACCATCGCTTTCAATCTTTCCATCACTTCCCAGTTCGAAATGGATTTTCCTGGTTGTTTCAGCTGAGGAAGGGCCACACTGATGGTCATTTTTGTAATGGGCTTAAGGTACAACCCACAGGGAGCACAGAGCTCTACGGCTTCTGATGTATCGTGAACTATTGTTGCAGCAGCCATAACACAGATAAAGCATAGGATAAAAAAACATAAAGATGCAAGTTTAAGTCGCAGGCCAACAGCAGTCAAATAAAATAGCCCTTATCCGTAAATAATCAAATTCTTTGGCCATTTAACCATTCCCAAGTTAAAACATCATCTCTTAGCACAGAGTTAAAACCGAGTGGTACAAACATCTTAAATTACTTTACAACCACTAGAGCCTTTAAGTAATGAAACCTCAGTAAGGCCTCAGAAAAACACCCAAGAAGCTGGTGATAAGCTTAGGAAAACATGAGGTTGCTATGTGATGGCTCAGAAAGCAGCTACCCTTTCTCAGGAAGGAAGCAAGGGAGGGAGGGACTGGAGGAGCGATGCCACACCGCTTTGATGTCTACTTAACAACCAGTAAACCCCAGCAGGCCAGCGACCAGGCGCGTCCCACGTTCCCGTGTCTGCAACGAGAGAAAAACAGTCCTTTCATGTAAAACGCTGAGGCCCCATCGCCCGCCCTGCGGGGCAGCGCTGAGCGGCCTCAGCGCAGCACTGGGCCACAACCGGGGCCGGCCACCGCCACCGGGAACCACCGGGAACGCGTCACCGGGTAACCGCCCCTCCGCCCCACAACACGGCGGCTGCAGAGTCGCGGGCCGGGCCCGGCCACTCGCAGCCGGAGGAGCCCCGCTCACCCGCAGCCGCGCAGGGCCCAGCGGCCGCCAGAGCCTTGCGCGCGCCCCCAGCCCGCGCCGGACCCGCCCCTCCGCTTCCGCTTCCGCGTGGCCGGGCACTTCCCGGGCCGGCGCAGGGGCGGGCGGAAGCCCTCTCGATGGTCGCTGCGGGCGGCACCTAGCGGCGGGGCGGGAGAGCGCCGCGGCTTAAAGCAAAGCGCCTCGCGGCGCTCGGCCCGCAGCGCCCCCTGGCGGGAGAAGCGGCCCCGCGCCGATCCCGTAATGAGACCCCGGGAGCGGAGAGAACTGCAGGGCTGAGGGCACCGCCTGCCGCGGGAGAGGGGCTCCGGCTGTCTGATCACCACGCGGTGCCCCCAGCTTGTTGTCAAACCAACCAACCAATCCTAGCTCTGTGTTTGTGAAAGAAGGGAACACATTAACATAGGACCACAGAATCATCAAGGTTGGAAGAGACCTCCAAGATGATCAAGTCCACCTGTCAACCCGACAGCTCCATGCAGATGTTTCTAAGTGTCACATCTGCACGTTTTTTGAATGCCTCCAGGGATGGTGACTCCATCACCTCCCTGGGCAGCCTGTTCCAGTACCTGACCACTCTGTCAGTGCAGAAATTTTTCATAATGTCCAGTCTAATCCTCTCTTGGGGCAGCTTGAGGCCATTTCCTCTTGTTCTATCACTAGTGACCTGGGAGAAGAGACAAACCCCCACCTCTCTACACCCTCCTTTCAGGGAGTTGTAAAGGGTGGTAAGATGAAATACCACAAGTAGAGGCAGGAAAAACTGATAGTTGTTTACACAACTATCTCATGCACAGAGCTGTGTAGGAGTTGAGGCAAACGTCAGATTTTAATCTGCTGCAGCCAACACTGCTAGAGGTCATTTCACAGAATCACAGAACATGAGGGATTGGAAGGGACCTCAAAAGATCATCTAGTCCAACCCCCCTGCCACAGCAGGATCACCTAGATCCAGTCACACAGGAACATAACACGATGGGTTTTAAACATCTCCAGTGAATGAGACTCCACTACACCCCTGGGCAGTCCCTTCCAGTGCTCAATGACCCTCACTGTGAAGAAGTTCCTTCTCATATTTATATGTTCCTTCAATGTTCCAGCTGACACCCATTGCCCCTTGTCCTATCATTAGGTACCACTGAGCAGAACCTGGCTCCATCCTCCTGACACCCACCTTTCACATATTTATACTCCAAGCAAAGCACCCCTTTTAATAAATCAGAATTGTATTAATTAGTGCAAATTAGCATCATTCTTGCCACCAGACTTACCGAGGATTCCTAGTTGTTACCAGAGGTAATATGCCTAGAGCTAACACGATGTGAGCTTTCTGTTCCATATAAAGAATTCTCTGTACTAGTTTTAGTCATCATGCTTTCGGACTTGTACTTCTTGGAAAGTCCCAGGTGACTTTTCAATTCTGAATCTTCCCACCTCTGATGCTTTCAGATTGTTGTAATCCTATCATTATGAAAAAAGGCAAGGTGAACATGTAATGTTTATGAGTGCCATGACAGCTGCTCTGTGCATTGCTACCCTAATTCATTGTGCTGCTCTCTTCTACTGCTCCAAGTAAGAACATCTCTTAGAGGAGCTCATGTTAAACAACTGATCTGATAAGGAGCACATAGATAGCTGAGGTAATAATTTCTTTCAGCATGTTTGAAGAGGCATCCCACTCCCAAACTCAAGTTCTGGGCCTCTCAGTTCAAGAAGGACATGGAGCTGCTGGAGGGAGTCCAGTGTAGAGCAACACGGAGAAGGAGACAACCTTCCACAATCTCCCTGGGCAGACCCTTCCAGGGCTCTGTCACCCTCACCGTAAAGAAGTTCCTTCTGATATTTATATGGAACCTCCTCTGTTCCAGCTCACACCCATTGCCTCTTGTCCTATCACTAGATGCCACTGAGCAGAGCCTGGCTCTATCTCCTGCCCTGGGAGAGTCATGCATCAGTTTAGCATTGGGTCAGCAGGGCAGTGCCTGTTCTGCAGCAGTTTGTATTCCTCAGGACAGATCCCTGCACTGCATCCAGCCAGAAGGGAAGGAAGCTGGGGAGAAGGGGGGATAAGTAGCAAAGACTTTGAAAGCAGCGGATTTGATTTTCCTGAAGCTGACTGAGCATAAGTTACAACAACACAGAAGCACTGCAGGCACTTGGAATAGGGGCCTGGTTGGCTGTCCCTCCTGCTGCTTCTCTTCCCTTTCCTGAAACAGCAACTGTTTGCTCCTGCCTTGTTCTGGCAGGAGCAGGAGGATGTTTGTGGTGTCAGCTGTTGCTGTTCGGGAAGGAACCACACAGGTCATCCCGAAATGGGGGAGCTGGGGACTTCTGCGCTTAAGGAGGCTCTTGTTGTGTGTGGGAGCTAAGTTTGAGGGTTTCATGTTCATGAAGCTGCATGCCCTTGTACGGGGAAGACAGGTGATGTCTACTGAAGCTTTTATACCTATGATGAAGAAGATTACACAACTGTATAAGTAAACTTAAATGCATTCAGTGTAGCTCAACGCATCCCTACCAGTGTTAATTTCTATACCCTTTGCTCAAATTCTGTCTCCTTTATAAATGTTGGTATTCCCTAATGCTTCCTGGCCAGGGAATGCAACCTGACTGTGTCATAAACCTGATAATTTAGAAAATATGTTCAATTTTTCCCCATTGTTATGGAAAACAATAGATGGAGCTGAAACCTGCAGGAAGTATTCCTTATCATTCCCAACCACAGGCTCATGAGAGACTCCGGCTTTCATATTGGCAGCAGTGGTTCTAGAATCAGAAACTACAAGCAGGTCACACTACACATTAATAAAAGCCAAGGCTGCCCCTTCTCTAGGTGTGTGACAGTTGACAAGGAAGGTGAATAGTATCTCCCATGTCTGAGGGGGAGCAGGAGGAGTCTGTAGGGCAGGAAACTGAGGACAAATTAGTTCAACACCGAATCACACAACATTAGAGATTGGAAGGGACCTTGAAAGACCATCTAGTCAAATCCCCCTGCACAGCAGGATCACCTAAATCAAGTCGCTGGGGCCTTGCTCCAAACATCTTCAGATGCATCTGCTCACTCATGGGTGTGTTTTGATGCAGCACAGTAAATGCTCCTAAGCTTGTCACAAGTCAAGGTATTTATAAGCCCTGATTCATGACCTGCTTCCTCTCCTTGGTGGACAGGGTTTCGAGCTGGCATTTGGCTGCTGTTATCAGGTTTGTAATATCTTCCTGGGACAGCACACAGCCTGCGAGAGGGTTTCAGTGCCCAGCGAATAACTGAAGACATTATTGTTTGTTGCTTCAGGAGCTTGGTGTTGTGGCAGAAGTCACTGTTACCTGTCCTTTCTCATGCTGACCTGAGGCTCGCGTCACACTAACTGTGCAACAGCAGGAGCCATGGTAGGTGCAATATCAGATACTCTGAGGTCTCGATGGGTCCTCTTGGGAGGAAGAACAAAAAGGTGAAACCCCACATAAAACAGAGAGAAAACCCAGAGAGGAAGGGTGGAACCTTCACTACATTCACACAGGAAAGGTGCTTTTCAGCCTCCAAAATGCACCTACCTCTTTCAACCAGTAGCTGTCATGGCAGTGGGTGCAGAGCAGCCAACAGTGACCTTTATGGGAGTGATGAGAATCAGTGAGGCTAAGCCTGTCACTGAAAATGGGTAGCTAGGTGGGCTAAAAGCAGAGGCTGTGTTTAGGCTGATCGTCCACCCCTACACCTCTAACATAGGAGGTTCCACATCAATATGAGAAGGAACATCTTCACGGTGAGGGTGACAAAGCACTGTAAGAGGCTGCCCAGGGAGGTTGTGGAGTCTCCTTCTCTGGAGATGTTTAAAACCCACCTGGGTATGTTGCTGTGCAACTGGATCTAGGTGATCCTGCTGTGGCAGGGGGATTGGACTGGATGATCTTTCGAGGTCCCTTCCAATCC
>JAOXOE010000001.1:80257456-80277399 GCA_028565055.1 Phoeniculus purpureus
GGGTGGTTAGGTACTGGAATGGATTGCCCAGGGAGGTGGTGGTGTCACCGTCCCTGGATGTGTTTAAGGAACGAGTGAACTTCTTCACAGTGAAGGTGACGGAGTGCTGGACCAGGTTGCCCAGGAGGGTTGTCGAGTCTCCTTCTCTGGAGACGTTTAAAACCCACCTGCATGTGTTCCTGTGCGACTTGGTCTAGGCGATCCTGCTGTGGCAGGGGGATTGGATGATCTTTCGAGGTCTCTTCCAATGCCTAAAGTTCTGTGATTCTGTCTCCACTCACAAACCCTTCTCCTGACTGCTCCTTGGTCTCATTCTCCTTTTCCTTCACCTGGCATTTTCCACTTCCCTGTCTTATTTTGCCAATTAAATCCAACTAGTTTCCAAACCACAAGCCGCATTCTCCCTGGTCTCCTTGTTTATCTGTTTGCGGACCCTTCACAATTCCCCTCACATTCTTGCTCAGGCAGTACCACTGACTCCCTCAATACCAAATATATCCAGTTTCTTTCAAGTCTTTAATTGCAGGATTTCCTCTTCTCACATTCATGGGTCTGCCACAAACTTTTTTATCAATCCTAGCACTCTTGCCCTCTACGGTGTTCTACATCACTTCTCTGCCCAGAAGGTCCCACTCTGCCATATGCAGATTATTACCAGATGTGTCTTCCTCCTGTGTTGTGAAGTCCCTGTTCTAACCTCTTTACTAGGACACTAATTTTGACCTCTCTCTAAAACATCATTTCTAATAATGTAATTAGGTCATTAAAATGAATTTATAGTTTCTTCATAGTGATGATACATAGAAGGTTTAGAACATGAAGCATCAAATGCTTTTTTACTTAGTTTTAGAGACACTACTTGGCCATTACAAATCCACATTTCAGTTCAAGAAACAGAAACATCACTATTAGCAAGTTTGAGGGTATTACAAGTAAAGAAAGGCTTTATAAGAATATTCTCTATGTTAGATTATTATTACTAATATACAGTATTATACTATAACATTACAACTAAAATAAAAAATAATACTAAAAAAATAATAATACTAAAATAAAAAATAAGTTAACTGAAGATGTTAAACGTGCAGGTATTTCACCTGTCTGGGACTTGTGCAATGGGCTACATCTTAAAACTCAGTTTAAAGTACATTAGAACTTTAAATGGACACATTAGACTAATAACTGAAACAAAAAGTAGCCTATTTAAGAGTCCACCTTCTCTGTATTTGATAAACTTCTACATGCATCCTCTGTTCACTGCCCTCTTTATGTCACCACTTTATTCCTCGAAAACCTGTAAAACCCACATATACTAAAGTAATTCTGCTGCCTCTGGGAGGTGGACAGATGTGGTAACATCTCATAAGAAGAGGAAGTCTATTATAAAGCTCCGTCAGATGTTTTGTTACAGTGAGGGCTGTATAACTTAACTTCTTTCCAAACATAAACTAAAATTTGTTTGAAGATTCCCATCAGTAATTAGAAAAGCTACAGAATTTTGTCTGAGAGAAGGAATAAAGATGGAGAAAAGGAGTACAGTAAGAGAAGTATATACTGAGGACTTGCCCATGGACCCACCGAAGATATTGCTTTGAAAAAATAAGATGACGCAAGGTACACTTCAAAGAGAACTGCAAAATGCAACCTTCATAGTCTTATGAAGCATTAATAGATTGATTTCTCAGAGGTGGAAATTCGAGTCACAAAGTGGTTTTGGTACGTTACAGATTAACATTGTACCAATGAACTGCACCATTTCTAGCGTTCAAGGACGTCGGCACATTCATATCTTACTTACGGATCGTAACATTGCAGGTAGAAAGTGCAATCCAAACTGCTATAACTTGTAGTTTTCATTTTATTCAGAACAATTAGTTAATCATTTTACTTCTCCAAAAAGCAAGAAAGCTCCACACAAGGGAGGCGTTTTCTGCCAGCAGGAATCCATCATCACTTGAAATACATGTCAGTTTTCCATCCCTGGGCACAGCTGCATCTGTATTCCATGTTTACATAACCCCCAGGGTAGTTCATTCAGTGATGCATAGAGCCTGGCTAACAGCAAGTCTGCTTTGTTAACACTAAGGGAATGAAAGCTTCATTGTAATTTAATGTTCCTGGTTCTTTCAGTTTTTTATAAAGGCAACTAGAAAGACACTCTTATTATAGACACAGAAAACTACACAGCTCTGGCAGCAGGCTTCACATAACTAATTTTTGTTGTTGTTCTCAGCTCAAAAGCCTTCATATATAAATCTTTGAACCAAGACCTTTGAATTAATCTGTGAACATACTTTCACTCCAACCTTTTGACACTTACAAATCTTCTCCTCATGATTTGTTGATGTTGATTCTTCATGATGTTGAGATTTCCTAGCTTTCTAAAATTAAAATAATTTTCTTGGTGGCTGAAGATATTTCCTAGAACAACAGCATCCTTTATTAGGGCATTTCAGTGAAAGGGCCTGAGCAACAATCACCACGTTTTCCAGAGTGTCAGTGTATGGGTCTAATTCTGAGTACCATATGCAGTGGAAGGTTGGGAAAGAACAAGGGCTTATGCTTGAACACGAAGCCTGTTGCTTTTCCAAGAAGCCACAACACAGAAAAATCTCTTGTGCCTGCTATGCTGTCACAGAAATTGGCACAGCTTTTCCAGCCCAGTCACTATAAAAAGGTTTTGTTATGGATGCATTCATTATTTTCAGGGTGAATGCTTTCTTCAAGACCGACTTTTAAAGTCAGCTATTTTAACTCTTTTTCTTTTCTAAAAGTGTGCAAGTTTTAGTGCAGAAGCTTGTTTGCAAGTACTATTTCAGTATATGAGATACAACTTTAAGCATCCTACACACATTCTTGTCAGATTCTGCTTTACCACATCGCTGGACTCTGAAGTTCACATGCTCATTATTGACAAGTTTTTAATTACTGCAATAATAACTGAAACCCATTCACTATTTAAAATACAAAATTCATTATATTTAGTAGTCTTTCTTAGTACTTGCAGCACAAGAAAGTTTGTCAGATCCAGATATCTACATCATCTTCCTTTGGACTAGGTTCACATCTACGATGCATGGGACGCATTCCTTTGTCTTTACCATATGCACTAGAAAAGCTGGCTTGCCCATGTCTAAAAGGGAGGGGATACCTTGTCCTTTTCCTTAGATTATACTGGGATTTTTATGAGGTAATTTTCCAAGGAGGTCGGCTTATAATATAAGCCTGGAAGAGTTTTGAGTGTTGGCACATTCCAAGTCTTCAGTCTCAGCTGCCTGAACCAACAGCATCAGCAGCAAAGCGGTCAAAAGCATGCCTGTAATCAAGATGCATTTACCAAGAGAGCTCAAGCCAGGAAACTTTATACAGCAGACTGACTTTTTCATTGCCAGCGTTCCTTTCCATGTCACAGAAACCTTGAGAAAGGAAGCTGAAAAGACAGATGTTTCCACGGCTCCAGAGATGCTTGGAGTATTTTACCTCAACAAATCTCAAATGTACCAATCTCTGAAACAGAAACACGCGTTAAAATAGACAGCATCACCCTTTTTATGCATTTCACCTGGACAGTAACAAACCTAGATTTACCCTCAAATTTCTTTATTTTGAAGAAGGGAACTCCGAGGAGGAATACCTTATCACTGAACAGTCTTTGTACAGTGAACATATGCACTAGCTATTTACAGATGGCTGACCATTCTCTCTTCATTAACTTCCTGAAAACATGACCAAACTGTGCACTGAACCATGACACTCAACATGTCATCTTCACAGACTCTAGAACAAATGCTGATGGTCTGTGCAATAACCATGCAGTGTAATGGATGGAAATCTACGTGATCACAAGCTGGGATAAAAGCACAGCAAAGGTAGACCAGTTGAGAAAAGTTACCAACCAACTACTACTATGCTGTTTAATAAACTGGAGTCTCCCTACTAATCCGCCAAAACTTCAGTCTCCCACGAATTGTTTTCTACCTTAATTCCAGCATAAAGGTTATATTCTGTGTCCTAATAACCTTTGGAACAGAAGTGTGCGTGCATTCATTGTGAACTACTTGTTTAAATAAAAGACAATCCAAAGTGCAGCTAATAGGTATTACATGATTACATTATTTTAACCAGGTCTGCAGCTGGGAAACCCAACTCACCAGGATTCACCAGGGGCAGATCATGTTTGACAAATCTGACCGCCTTCATATGGCAAAGTAACGTGCTCACTTGATCCAGGGTGAGCAGTGGACTATGTCTACCTAGACTTTTGCAAGGCCTTCAACACAGTCTCACATAGCCTCCCCCTCGAGGAAATGACACACTGTGACCTTGACAAGCAGTCTGTGAGGTAGGTGGGGAACTGGCTGATAGGCTGTGCCCAGAGGGTGGTAATAAATGGCTCTTCCTCAAACTGGCAATCTGTCACAAGTGAGGTCCCACAGGAACTGATATTGGGCCCCCTGCTGTTTAGTATCGTCATTAACGATTTGGATGCGGGTATTAAGAGCACTCTGATGAAGTTGGCAGACCACACAAAAATAAGTGGGAAACTCAACACTCCAGAAGGGAGGGAAAGCCACCCTCCAGGAAGACCTAGACAGGTCAAATGAGAGGGCAGACAGGAATAGTATGAAGTTCAACAAAGATAAATGTAAGGTCTTGCACCTGGGAATTTGCAGCCCATGAATGCAGCTCAGACAGAGAGTAGCCCTGGTGGAGAGGGACCTGGGGCTCTTGGTGGGCAGCAGGCACCACATGAGTGATGCAGTGGCCAAGTCAGTAGGGTGCTGGGCTGCAAAACAAGGGCATCACCAGCAGAGATAAAGAAGTTATTGTGTCACTCTACTTAGCACTGTTCAGACTGTACCTTGAGTCCTGGGTTCAGTTTTGGTCCCTGCTAGACAAACAAGACATGGATAGGCTGCAGAAGGTCCTGAGAAGGGCCCCAAGGATGCTCAGAGGACTAGAAGACCTGCTGTATGAAGAAAGGCTGAGAAAGCAGGCTATGCTCAGCCTTAAGAAGAGAAGACTTAGGGAGGACCTTATAACCATGTCTCACTACCTAAAGGGTAGCAATCAAGAAGACGGTGGCTCTCTTTTCACAAGGAGTCCTATGGGAAACTGGGGAGATTCCGATTGGAGTCCTCTCCCATTAGAACAATTAACCACTGCAATAATCTTTCAAGGGAAGGGGTTGATTGCCCTACATGGGACAGTTTTCAGACCCAGCTGGACAAACTGCTGAGACATCTCATTTGAACTGTATTTGTAGCTTGATACGTTGGACTAGATGATCCTTGAGGTCCCTTCCAACCTGGTGTTCTATGAAACTCTATGAATCTATGAAATGAGAGGCCTGAGCTTCATGACATGCTTTGCATCCACAAACAAATTATGTTCACTTCCCTAAAAAACCAAAAGACATCAGCTGTGCACAGACAAATCTAAGGTGGTACAGGGTATTCAGTCCCACTTCAGGATCAACAGTTAAAAACACAAAGGTGTCGTAGCAGTCACTTTTTCACTGCTGTTCCTCCATTTCTACTTCCTGGGAACTACATTGCTCAAACTCTGCTAGGTATTTACATGCCATAATGCTAGCAGGCTTCTCATGGGCCATCAGGCCAATGGTATGGACTAGAATGTCTCCTACCTATCTGCAGACTTTATTACCAGTCTGCTGGCTCCAACTTGGACAAACCCAACAATGTAAGGATGCAGGACAGATTTTAACTTCTTAGGCATTCGTCTCTGATTGCTAGTATTTTAGTTGTAGCTATCACAACATATTGGACTTGGGGAATACTAAAAGTCAATTCAATAGGTTCAGAAAATAACTTTTTGAAAGGTGGAACTGATCGTATGCAACTGACTACATTTCAAGACAAAAGAAAAGGCTTTTGCAGTAACAGAAGCTCCAGAAAACAGAACATCAGACGAATATTTACATCTGTTACCTTTTTACTTAGTTTACTTTTCCTAAAGAAAAGGGAAGACCAGTTCAACAACTGAAACTGTTACTCTGAAGAAAACACGTTAAGTGAATGGACCACGTAAAATCTCAATATACTTAATTTCCAAACAAAACAATTGCCAGCTATGCAATTTTTCCAATTTCTCTAAATGCATCTGTTATTTAGATTGTTTTAAAGTATGCAATACTGGAAACGGTTCTGATTGAATAGCTACAGGTACGGTAAAGTGCTCCACCATTCAATACTTTGATGACAGTGGACAAGAGACCTACAAATGCATAGTCTACTCTTAAAAGAAAACAAAATGCAGTTTTGGCATAAAGCCTAAAGACATCACATGAGGAACAGGAGCACAAGGTCTGACAAAAGCATCTTTTCTATTTCTCAACACTTCCACAAAATACAAGCAACTGTTAGAGACAAAATGCCAGCAAGAGCTTTCTCTTAGTTCTTTCTTTTGCTTTAAAATGTCACATTTCTGTTCTTAATAGTTTAAAAGTCTACTCTTTCCAACTACATTTACTTTTAATGACACTGACTACTTCCATGAGGCTTTCACTGATACTAGAGGCAAATGCATCCAAACATATACCTCTCTCAGACACCCAGGGGATAGGATGCTTGGCCAACAGGGCTGTGGTCTGGGCTAGTATTGTCTTAACTGGCAAGGTAAATTAAGTAGAACAATCTTGATTTCATTTAAGGAAGCAAAGCTAGCAGGGATGAAGCAGATGTACAATGGCAAATAGACTGCAAATATTTCTACAAGTAATTAGCTGTTACAAAGCTACGTTGAGTATTAGAATCCTGTTTCCTAACACACTACTTTCAAGAAAAGTGGAAAATAAACCTTTTTTTTTTTTGTAGATTAATATTGAAGAAAAAAATTTGCATAGAAAATGGAATAGCTTCCACATTCAAATATGGAGGAGTCTACTAATCAGAAACCTTCAGCTTAAAATCTCTACCCTCTGGACACAAAAGTGTTATGACAAGGAAACAGTACTTTTTACCAAAAAGAAGCAAAGTAGGCCTCTTAACAAGGATTCTACAAGCTGATCTCAGTTTATAAAATGACAATTTTTATACAAAGCAAATGTTTTCCAGTGAAAGTTGTCATAAATTAAACTGAATCACTGGCCAAGGCAACTATAAATAATCACTCAAAGCAGTGAATGAACTCAGTTCCAAGTACCTAGAACTGTACCAGTTTCTTAAGAGAATCTCAGCAGCATCCTCATTAATTAACCAGCATAACAGGAACTACACACATCATAACATCCCTGGAACACCTACAGAAAATCCTTTTACCTCTTCCCCACAGCAGCAAAGTATTTTTAGCTTCTTGCAAATAAAGTTGCAGCAAAAAAACCCAAAAGCCAGCATTGTATGATATGTTAGCTTTCTGCTTTTTATATATGAAGTGTTTTATACCTTGCTGTAGTGAATGGATTACAAGATTACACAGAAAAGAGAGTAGTCTAACTTTGCTGCATGTATAAAATCAGTACATGTTTAATGTTATATATAGTGACTTCTCAGTCACTCCACATCAATGCTTGTTTGGATTTCAAATAGTAATTAACTTGGATCATCAAAAGATACAACTTCTACCCTAGAAGAGCAGACAGATCCAATGACACTATTCTCTTCCTCACAGCCCAACAAATCCAAAGAGACTCATGGCATATGCAAAGCAGATGTTCTTGGTGTAGCAGATAAACGTGCGTGGTATTTCCGTTAGGGCATACCCACATGAGGTGAATGACTAGAAGACAGGGTGGTGCTGACTAGCAATCACGCAAGTTCTAAACTGCTCTTACAGTTTAATTTTGGCTGATGATACAGGAAATATGCCTGGTTTACATACATGTTTTCTCTCTGTAGACTTCAGAGATTTTGCAGCGTAGTAAAATAGTTGGGTTCCACACAGTGCTACCCAGTATTTTGTCCAGGAGGCCACCTAAAGAGAAAAAACATACAAGTGCAACAGATAAGCAATATGGTTCATAATACTGAGCTGTGAAATAACAGGCATCATCCTGCAAGAACACGACAGAACTGTCCAGCCAAACCATCAGGTTGCTGTTTCTAGTTAATCACGCAGAATTATGAAAGCAGTATCTAGAAAGCAGAAAGAACGTGTGCCTTTCCTTGCTAATCTGAGAGATTTCCTGCATCTTACTGTACATTTTAAGTAGACCCTACTGAACATTTGTCCCCTTTACACTGTATTTACTGCCATAAGCTATCACCCATTGCCATGAGAGTATGTGTTTTGCTTTGTAATTCATGATCAAGCACTTGCAATGTGAATGTTAATGTTTGTTACCTACTGATTAATTGTTAGGTTTGTAAAGGACACTAAAACATGCCCCTGCTTTTTAAAGTTATCAGTAATTGTAATAAGCTTCACACGGTATTGCACTTCTACTCCCTAGATCATGAGGAGAATTTATAAACTGAATAAATCTGCCAAACAGAAGAATGCAAGCTCTAGCAGTGACCCTAAAGCTTAATCAGCAAGGAAGTAGAGATTTCAGATGCTTGACCTAGTTGCACAATGGCCATGTTGTTCCATTTATAAAAGGGCAAAGGAAGAAGGTGAGAGAAAATGAATTAAAAAAATCTTACTGCAGGTTTTTTGCCTTCTTTCAACAAAGTCTTCCTCCTGAGAACACCTTGAATAGTAACTGCTCCTGGATACAGATGAACAGCCAAATCTTCAGATTCTAGGGAGCTGAAAGGGACATGTGAACATGTGTTAAAAACATTTTTCCTGAAGTACTCTTCCAATCATTACCATAAGCTAATGCAAACATCTGTAATCCAATTTAGAAATGTTAACTTGTTATTTATTTGACTCGTTGTGGAAAAGGACTTTGGCTGTTACGAGGAATTGCTGCTGTAGTATTTACACTAAACCAAAAGTGATCAGAAAAATTAATTAGCCAAGCAGGTAATCCTTAAGTAAAAAATTAAAACTCAAGATATAACTGAAATACAAGAACAACTAATGCTAAAAACCAAACTTATGAAGTATACTCATACAGCTGCTGTATGCGTTTAAACCTCTTCTCCAGCCCTTGCAAGAAAGATCAAGTGTTGTTTTGTTAGAAACAACTGGAATCATTCACAAATCACAAATAGAAGCACAGCTCAAACATGCACAATCTTTAAAATATATGAAAGCAGGAAGAGTGGGCAGAAGCAGCAATAAAGAGTAGAAACCCAAACCACAGCTTTAAGGTGTTTCAATGCATCTGGTGCTCTACTAATGATCTACCCTTTGTAGGATTTAAGAGCAATGGGCCAAAACAAATGCCAGGTATAGTACAGCAAAAACAAAACCTAGCTTTATTCAAATTACAAAGCTGACTGGCTTACAAAAAATTTACAATCAGAAAAAAAAAACGACAACAGGAATCGCTTCAGTAAATGTCAGTGCATTCTGCTAGATTACTAAACCCAGCAGCTTTCTAGAAAAGCCAAGAAATTGAATAGTGCCTGAAACTCATTTTTAAGTAAGCTAGTACTTGCTGTTTCATCCATCCTAAGATTCATGGATGTTCCAAGTGAACTGGAAATCCAGCAAACATTGTCATTGCAGCACCTAACGAGGACGATGATATGGAGACAATTTTGGACACTTAGAGATGTGAACATGAGTTTAATTCAGTAAGAAAACGCTTGCTTCTTAATACGAAAACAGTGTTGTAGTTAACAGCCATCTCTTTCCCAACTCCAGTGCCATGCAGCTGGAGAGGGAATTTGGATTTTAATTAGACAGAGTAATCAGTCATATTACTCTGACAGCTTGCAAATAATACTAAAGAAATTGGGATGTACCTCCTGATTATGGAAGAAGGGAAATTAAATTCAGTACAGATCTGCCAGCAAAGAAAGCATCTTGACTGACATCCATTAGTGCAAGAAGCAGCTTTGTTGCCCACATGAGAACTACTAGCACTGCTACACAATGGCAGGCAGTTAGGAAGATACACCCGGTAAAACATCTTTGAGCCTTGACATAAAGATCCAATGGTTCAGAATATGGATTTGTGGACTAGAATGAATAAAAACCCTTATGGTGATACAGATTAAGTCATAGAAGAGAAAAAGCTTTAAGTTTGAAGCAAAAGGTCTCTACCTTTATTTTGACATATAAGTTAGAAAGATATCATCAGAAAACATCCACTTAATTATTAAGCCAAACCAAATCACCAACACCAGAGGGAAAGTCTGACACCTCTGTGTGCAGTGAGGATGTACCTGCTGGCCTTCATGTGGCCTCGATAGCCATTTCGTGACACTCTTGTCCCCGGACCGAGAGAACGGTACAACCTGTTCCTGTTGGATTCCATTATAAATTGTATGTATTACATATATGTATATTCACACAAACAGCATGACTGCAGCACAGCATTTTTTGTGTGCATATCAGAAAGCCACTTCTTCCACACAAGAAACAGAGGATAATTTTTAGTCTGAAAAATGCATGCATGGATAGATACCACATTCTTTTATTTCATTACGTTCCCCTTGTCAGAATACTGAAGTGGTTTATCGGCACTGAAGAATAATCACAGAACGTTAGGGATTGGAAGGGACCTCGAAAGATCATCCAATCCAACTCCCCTACCACAGCAGGATAATCTAAATCAAGCTGCACAGGAACATGTTGAGGCAGGTTTTAAATGTCTCCAGAGAAGGAGACTCCACAACCCCCCTGGGCAGCCCCTTCCAGTGCTCTGTCACCTTCACTGTGTCACCTCCTATGTTCCAGCAATACTAACCAATTCATCAAGTTCTTCAGGAAAAGACACCCTGTCAGGTGCAACATTAGTAAAGTTAAGGACTCGAGAAAGTCTGCAAAGACTGTAAAATGATGTATTGTGGTGTAGAAGGCATTGATCATGATTATATCACTGATAAAGAGAGAACATATAAAATGCTCTGTTTTAAGTACGCCCTTCAAGGAAAGAAAAAAATGTCATAGAAGTAAGGTCAGTGCTAGCTGTGGAATCCTACATATCCTTGGGATGAAAGGACTTACTACTCTAAGTTGTTCACTTACTGGTTTTCATTTAGCTTTCACTGTTTTGCTTTATGACACAGACTCACAGAACATTAAGGATTGGAAGGGACCTCAAAAGATCATCTGGTCCAATCCCCCTGCCACAGCAGGATCACACAGATCTAGTCTCACAAGGAACACATCCAGGCTGGTTTTAAACATGGCAGAACCCTGCTAACTATGCTCTGTGTAAAATGGAATTCCCTGGTTTACCTGCCTGCTTGGATTGAACTGTGGACTTTTAATTTGCTGCCATGGTTTCCATGAAGCTTTGCTCATGTCCTGTTATTGTTACGATGAACACATTGCACACACAGCACACCCAGCCTTCGTCTTCTTAAGGTACAGCCCTACTACTTAGAGGTCAGTTGCTTTTTTAACCTTGCAAAGTGAACAATTAAAGTAGGATTTGTGCTTGCTGTGCTTATAGTTTATTAGCTAACTGTGAACACCAGTCCCATTATCATGTGTGCTTCATCTGATTGGCGCTTGAAAAGAATGGACCAGAGGTTTCCATACATCTGATGTGTGGCTTCCAGCTGTCTCAGAATAGCAGTGTTGGAGCAGTGGACTGTACTCTACTGATCGAGTAGGTGGCTTTTTTATCATCACCAGCTTGAAGTTTTCATAAAGACTGCAACAAGGGAAGCTAGTTGTCACTGGTAAGGCCCTGTGGTGTAATGTAATTCCTCGAGGTCCCTTCCAATCCCTAATGTTCTCTGATTCTCTTGTATGTGCCTTGCTTGAATTTGGGGTTTTCTTTGTTGTTTCTGCAGACTCCAGAGGAAGGAGCCTATACAACCATCTATGCAGCAGTATCACCTGAGATGGAAGGAGCTGGCGGCTGCTACCTTTACAATGAGCAAAGGACAAAATCAGCTGACGTAGCATATGATGAGGAGCTGCAGAGAAGGCTCTGGACAGAAAGCTGCATGATGGTTGGGATTTCTGATGAATCCAGCAGAGTTCCCTAGAAGAAGCCACTTCCAGCTGGGTATATGAAATGCATTGACAAGCATCGTAGGTGAATTCTTGCAGCATCCTTCATCATCCTGGAAATCACTGTTCAGTCCCAAAGGCAAACATGAACAGCTCTGTTCTTCACTTGAATCCCTAGTCTGCTAGGGTGTGGGGGGAGTATTCCCACAGAAAGATGTAGTGGTTGGTTTTAAATCTGACCATCAGTTTTGTAAATCATTATGTTTCAGTCTGTGATTAAAATACAATCTTTAACCTTGTGCAGAGTTGAGTGTTCATTTTTTGCTCAAGAACAACAATAACACTCTCCCTGGTGAGCACGCTGTGTCTGTGGCATGTTGAGCTCCAGCCAGCTCTGTGCAGATGACTTACTCTTTCCCAGTCAGTTTTCAAAGTAGCAGCTATTTTTCCTTAAGCTTCTTAAGACACTTTATATTGAATGTCAGCTTGTTCTAATGCAGGCCTCTGACATTCATGATCTTTGTGATGTTTCTATCCTAACCTTAGTTTTATATGTCAGCTTTTATCCAGAGGTATTAACTGAAGGTCAGAACCAATAGATGATCTTTCGAGGTCCTTTCCAATCCCTAGTGTTCTGTGATTCTGTGATGTAAATAAAAAAGATCCTCAGACACGTTACTGACATCAGTTGTTTTCAGTTCAAGTTCAGCTCATGAGCCTTCAGAAGGAGGAAGGGATCGAACATAATCATTGTGATGCTAGTTCTGCAGAACTTGCAGTTAGTCTTTTGTCTCAGCAACGGTCTGAGATTAATTGTGCCCATTTCTCCTGTAAACCTGCATCCACGAATTCTTGCACTGTCTTTGGCAAAGACCTTCACTCAGCCACTGTCTGTTGCATGCAGAATCACCTCCTTTCATTGCTTTTCAACATGGTTTGAGTTTCTAAACCAAACTTTGGAAGAGACAGTAAACAATGCCAGTCCACTTATTCCACATTGCTGTGGGTTTGGGAGAGTTTTCCATGGGTTTTGGAGAGGTCCACCATACCCCCCTTAAACTGTCTCTTTGCCTCGAAGAATAACCAGCAGCAAGAGCATATCTTCCCTTTTGTTGTGTATTTATTTCCTAAAAATCCCCAACAGCTGTTTGATTTTTAATTTCTCAGTCTCTGGTTGTGCTGCCAGTGTTTTCACATAATTGCACAACATCAGGGATTGGAAGGGACCTCGAAAGATCATCTCTTCCCATCACCCCACCACAGAAGGATCCCCTAGATCAAATCACACAAGAACATGTCCAGGCAGGTTATAAACATCTCCAGAGAAGGAGGCGTTCAAGTGCTCTGTCATCCTCATTGTGAAGAAGTTCCTTCCCGTATTGATGTGGAACCTCCTATGTTTGGCCTCATACCCATTGCCTCTTGTCCTATCAGTAGATGACACTGAGCAGAGCCTGGCTCCATCCTCCTGACACCCACCCTTCACAGATCTATCAACATTACTGAGGTCACCCCTCAGTCTTCTCTTCTCCAAGCTCAAGAGAAGAGCTTGCTCCCTCAGCCTTACCTCATCAGGGAGATGCTCCACTCCATCATCTTTGTGGCACTGACCACAGCCTTCAGTCCAAAGAGAGACTCCATCTACATGAAGGAAAGATTGCTATAGTGTGTCCAGAGACTAATGGGCCCGTGCAGGGAAATGCAAAGAGAAAACATGAACGAAGAAAAGCAGATGAGAGCAAAAATAGTAGCAAGTCTGAAGGAGAGCATGTTTTCCCTCTGAGTTAAGCCCTGCATGTTTTACTCCTTGCTTCTCAGAGTTAGTACAGGCAAGGGTTAGCAGCAGGAAATTTATCACTCAGTCACTACAGCACTTTCTCTCTCTCTATGACTGGATGACTTTTTTTTAGTCAGTGACTGTTGTGCTTGTGAAATGTGCCAGACTGACACTCTGGGAACTAAACTCCTCTGTTTATTCACGGATCGTGCACAGGATGCAGTAAGCCTGCGAGACAGCCAACGTTTTGATGTTGCCATAGCATTCCCGTGGAACATCATTGCTGCTAGAAGCACACCCAGAATTACTCAACGACGGGACCAAATTACCTCCAGTTTTAACTCTCTCACAGGTTCAAGTGGCAGAGCGCTTGTTCAAGCACAAGCAGCTTCAAGTGGGGGGGGATTGTTAGAAGTACAGACAGCACAAAGAGCTCGTCACGCTGTCGGTGGAATCTGAAACGCTGCTAGTGGATCTTTCGAGGTCCCTTCCAATCCCTAGTGTTCTGTGATTCTGTAACTATGAACACGGATTCTACCCGTGGAAAAAAACCAGTGTCCTGAAGCCAGGCATTTCTCAGGCGATGCAGTGCCATGAAGATGTAGTTGAGCTAGTTGCAGAAGGGTTATCTCAGGAACTAAAAGCACACAACTGTGTCAGCTTTGCGGTGTCACCTCAGGTCATGAGCTTGTCTTGAGCTGAAGCTGGTGGTGTCTCTGTGCTGTATCACTGGGAGCACTGGCTTTTGGAACTCTTGCAAAAATAATCCCTGGTATATCTGTTCAGGAGAAGAAAGGGAATTGATGAAGCCTGTAGAAAGAGGACAACCATTTTACTTCTGCACACAGAAATCACAGAACATTAGAGAATGGAAGGGACCTCAAAAGATCATCCAGTCCAGTCCCCCTGCTACAGCAGGATCACCTAGACCAAGTCACACAGGAACATGTCCAGGTGAGTTTTAAGTGTCTCCAGAGAAGGAGACTCCATGACCCCCCTGGGCAGCCACTTCCAGCGCTCTGTCACCCTCACCAGAAAGAAGTTCCTTCTGATATTTGTGTGGTAAGATCTGATTTACTTTTCACATTTCATGGATGTGGAATTGCAGAGGATCTGAGAAACTCTCCATACACACAGAAAAAAACACCTGAGAGCTTTTTAACCTTTCAGAGAAAGGCAAAACAAGCTCCAGTCGTTGTACATTGAAGTTAAACAAATTAACCTTCCAGCATGAAAGCAGATCCTCTCTCTCTGAGAGTAATTACACACTGGAACATGTAGGTCTGATATCTGAAGAGAATGAAAAGATGTTTCTGAAAAGATACCCAGCAAGGAGGTCAGATAGGCTCCTAAGCAAAGTAGGTCAGTCGCAGTGAAGTCATCCTTAACATTCCACCTCACATCCAGAGCGACAGCACTTATTTTGATTAGTATGAGAGTGACCTGTTGCTCACAACTTCTCAGACGAGTAAGTCATGCCAGTACTCCATCTGGGCTAATGTTTAATTCATTTAATTTTTAAAACTCTAGTTTCAGAAAGGCACACAGAACCTACAGTCCCCTTCCAGGGCTCTGTCACCCTCACCGTGAAGAAGTTCCTTCTCGTATTTGTGTGGAACCTCCTCTGTTCCAGCTCACACCCATTGCCCCTTGTCCTATCACTGGGTGACACTGAGAAGACCGTGACTCCATCCTCCTGACACTTTCCAGTGCAACACTGAGCACACTGTGTATGTTCTTTTGAGCCGTAAATTGCCCTCAGTTGAAATGCCCTGAGCTTTATTTCATGTCTGAATCCGAGTGGCTTTTCACCTCCCAGCTCTTTGATCTAGTTACACCTTCATCTGCTTGGCTGAAGAACCCATGTCCTGATCTCAGTGGAGATGGCCAGGGAGGGAAGTTACCATCTCTTCACATGTTTTTGCTAACCTAGTTTGATTAAGCTCTTTGAGTCTCTCATCAGATGTTCTAGTTTACATCTTGTATTAATTTGTTTCTCTATGAATCTCATCCAATTTTTCAACTTCCCTTCTGGTTTGGGGATCTCAGCAGCTGCTTTTGATATATGTAGGCAATACAGCCTCATTATTAAGCTTATTTTTCCTGCGTTTCTACACCCAAGGCCCAACGGACCTTCTTCCCCGAAGCATCGTAATGAATCTCGGATTCTGAGACTCGCGAAGCCATTTCCTGCGCACAAACACATCCCGTAAATACAGCCCACTTTGTTTGTTTCAAGACGTATGATCTCATACAACTCTGAATGCTTCTTTTATTGTGATTTATTTCCACTGTTAAGGCTCTAAATCTGCACTAAGGAGCACTTGAGAGGATTTTGGAGCTGTCGAGTCAGGAGGTGCAGAAGGGACTGAGTGTGGGAGCACTGACGTAATGAAACCGTGCCCTAGTCCGGTGATTAAAGCCATAGGTAAAATGGTCCACACAGCGACCTCCCTCATCTGGAACATAACTGATTGCACCAGATCAGTCATTTCCTTTGTTTTAGAAATGATTTCTGTTATTTATCACTCTGACAGAAACTCCCAGAAGAGATTTCTCTCATCTCAGCCAGGATTAGCTGTATAGATGCACATTGCTCTGCACCTGCAAGGCAAAAAGGTCTCTGACAATTACAGAGTGCTGAAGCTTCGGCACCTTGGATCCAAACCTTGGCTCTAGAAGTGACTGAGAGAAGCAGTTCAGGCTCTCGGAGATCTTTTTAATCTAATACTGATTTTTCATGTTAATTTTTAGTCTAGTCTCTCTTTCGCTCTCATGTTCATAGAATCACAGAACATCAGGGATTGGAAGGGATGTGGAAAGATCATCTAGTCCAATCCCCCTGCCACAGCAGGATCCCCTAGACCAAGTCGCACAGGAACACGTCCAGGCGGGTGGAAATATCTTGATGACTTGAACTGCAGGAGGCAAATCATTCCATAGAGATCTTCCTTCCACATCACACTGCTGGTGCCTGTAAAGGCACAGACTGGAATCACAGAACGTTAGGGATTGGAAGGGACCTCGAAAGATCATCTATTCCAATCCTTCTCATTCAGGTTGGAAAAGATCAAGTCACGATCCCTGGAGGTGCTCAGAAGATTGGCAGATGTGGTGCTCTGGGACACGGTCTAGTGATGGACTTGGCAGTGCTAGGTCCATGGTTGGACCTGGCAACCTTGCAAGTCTTTTCCAACGTAAACCATTTATGATTCTATGACCCTGTGACTTTATGTCTCAATTTTGTGTAGGCCCTTGAAGAGTAGCTCTCAGGGTCACAGGACTAGATGGTCTTTCGAGGTCCCTTCCCAGGGTCACAGGACTAGATGATCTTTCAAGGTCCCTTCCCAGGGTCACAGGACTAGATGGTCTTTCGAGGTCCCTTCCCAGGGTCACAGGACTAGATGGTCTTTCGAGGTCCCTTCCCAGGGTCACAGGACTGGATGGTCTTTCGAGGTCCCTTCCAATCCCTAATGTTCTGTGATTCTGTGACTTGGGAAATGTGGTCCCATCTGCTAGGGAGTGTGACTTAAATTGAAAGACACTTCGTTTCCGTGCTTGTTCAACCTTATTCTTAACAAGTGGTAATAGCAAGTGGCTGCAGCTGAAAAGGTCAAGTTAAGGGTGTTGCTGTCTTCTGAAACATCATCCTCTTAGTTCATTGACAAATTAATGAAAGTCATTTTTATTTCATTTCAAAGGCTCTGAGGTCAGGATGGAGCACCACGGTGATCGGAACAAAAACCTTCAAACTAATACCTACACAGCCGATTAATGAATCACAGAATCACAGAACATCAGGGATTGGAAGGAACCGCGAAAGGTCAGAATGTTTTGATCCTGCAAATACCTTCTGTTCTCCCACAGCAAATGAAATAGTCTGGGTAATGGGTTAGAGTGAATCCCTAAATTTGCCCCTTTCTCTCAAGTTCTGTAAATCTGCGTGACCTAATTCTCCTGAGAGCAGATGTTTTGGGACATCACAGCGAGGCTATTCATCACATCAGTGCAGCAAAACACATTAGGATAAAAGCATGTGCTTCGACGCACTACAGCAGCTACATTGCTTCTAAGCACGTGCTCTGGCTTGAGCCTGTGCTTCATGGACTCAGGGTGACCCTGCTGTGGCAGGGGGATTGGACTAGATGGTCCTTTGAGGTCCTTTCCAATCCTTAATGATTCTATGATCTTTTGAGGTCCCTTCCAATCCCTAATGTTCTGTGATTCTGATACAGTGTGTTCTGCTACGGACGTTGGACAGGTGACAAAAGAGTTTTGAAATCACATTCTGATGGACACAATTCAGAGGGGACTAATTTTTGTCTGTAGTAAAGACCAAGCCCCCATGTTTCAAGCTTCATCATAGCCACCAATGCTAATCACACAATCACAGAACCACAGAGCATTAGGGATTGGAAGGGACCTTGAAAGATCATCTAGTCCAGTCGCCCTGACACAGCAGGATCACCTAGATCCAGTCACACAGGAACACGTCCATGTGGGTTTTAAACGTCTCCAGAGAAGGAGACTCCACACCACCACTGAGCTGCCCCTTCCAGGGCTCTGTCACCCTCACCATGAAGATGTTCCTTTCTCATTTATATGGAACCTCCTTTGTTCCAGCTCACACCCGCTGCCTCTTGTCCTATCATTAGATGCCACCGAGCAGAGCCTGGCTCCATCCTCCTGACACCCACCCTTCACACACTTATAAACATGAATGAGATCACTCCTCATTCTCCTTTTTTCCCAGATCAAGAGACCCAGCTCCCTCAGCCGTTCCTCATAAGCACTGAGCTTGATGTTTTAGGAACAAAACAGTCCAAGTGCCTGTTGTAGGGATCCCCAGCCTCAGAGTGCAAGAAGGTCTGAGAGTACAGAATATAGTTCGTACTGTGAGAAGATTTAAGTGGCTTTGCCTTGTTCCAGCATAAGGGATCTGCATGAGAGGAAAGCATCAGTTGTCAAGATGGAGAAGGCTCCAGCTACACACACAGAGGCAGACTTCTGTGCACCCGAGGGAACTGCAGGGGAGACAGGGAGGATCTAAAGTGAGGCAAGTCCTGAGCGTGAGTAATTTTGGTGTGACACTTCAGTACTACAGTGTTCAACCCTGGCTTATCTGAGCCTGGCCGTGTTCCTGTGTGACTTGGTCCAGGTGATCCTGCTGTGGCAGGGAGATTGGACTGGATGATCTTTTGAGGTCCCTTCCATTCTCTAATGTTCTGTGATTCTCCTCCCCTCAGTCCTGCACCAGAACAGGAGACAGCTGTCATGACCAACAGTACCTGTGTTAGGGAAGATCCCTCAGTTTACTACTGACTTCAGCTCTGAGCAATTTTTCTCCTGATTTTATATAAACACCCCTCTTCCACAGCCACACTCCCCAATATGTGTTGGATTATTTTAGCTGATCCTGTATTGTCAGAAGTGACTGATGAGTTCCAGACAGCAGCACTTGTGCTCCCAGGGACTCCGGGAAGCTCAGGCTGGCAGGGAGCTCCTGCTGTCCCTGTTCACCTTCAGAATGTGCAAGGCTGAGGGTAGTGGATGATCAGCTGCTGTTTGTCAGCACAGGTCGTATGAGTTCAGACATAAGAACATTTTCCTGAGATAGCCTTTGCCTTTTTCACTTCTGCTGGGAGTGGATGCGGCAGAAGAACACATGCCTGTGGGCAGAGAGCCTGGCAGCTCTTGGGATGTGGACATGGGAGTTTGAGGAGAATAGATGTCATCTGAGAGAGGGGAAAATCACAGAGTTTTGCTTCTGTATCTGACTTTTACATGAACTCAGGAAGACAAGGAGATACTGCTTACAGAGACAGGGAGAAGAAAAGACTGGGAAGGGGTTTTGTCAATGCTTATCAATATTTAAAGAGTCAGAGTCAAGAGTAGGAGGCCAGTTGGAGGTGCCCAGTGACAGGACAATGGGTATCAGACATGGCAGGGAACGGAGAAAGTTCCACTTAAATATAAGGAGAAACTTCTGTACTTTGAGGATAACAGCAGTGGGACAGGCTGCTGACACTGAGCAGAGCCTGACTCCATCCTCCTGACACCCACCCTTCACATGTTTATCAACATTACTGGGGTCACCCCTCAGGCTCCTTTTCTCCAAGCTCCAGAGCCCCAGCTCCCTCAGCCTTTCCTCAGCAGGGAGATGCTCCCCTCCCTCCATCAT
>JAOXOE010000001.1:80277499-80288268 GCA_028565055.1 Phoeniculus purpureus
TGCCCCTTGTCCTATCACTGGATGACACTGAGCAGAGCCTGGCTCCATCCTCCTGACACCCACCCTTCACATATTTAGATACATTAATGAGATAACCCCTCAGTCTCCTTCAAGCTAAAGAGACCCAGCTCCCTCAGTCTTTCTTCAGCATGGAGATGCTCCCCTCCCTTCATCATCTTTGTGGCTCTCCACTGGACTCCCTCCAGCAGTACTGTGTCCTTCTTGAACTGAGGGGCCCAGAACTGGACACAATATTCTCACCAGGGCAGAGTTGAGGAGAAGCCAGACCTGCACCAATGACAACCCAGTGGCCCAGATTAATTTGGGGCCACTGTGGGAACTGTAGTACCATCAGTGCTGAACTATTTCAGTCCAAAAGCAGTCTAATTGACTTGGGAGGTCTGTTGCTGTAGCAATCAAAGCAAGAAGTCTGCCCTACAGATACTGTGGCTCCAGGAGTGTCTGCACTTATGCCATGTTTTAGCAAATGCCCAGCTTTCCAAGCTTCCTCTTTTACATTGTGTATTCTCTCTCCAGACTGAATACACTGGAAATGCGAAGGCTTCCTTTTTTGATTTCATAAGGTGAACAAAGTAGGCTTTCAGATTAAAAAATAAGTAAGTTAGGGAGGCCGAGGGAAGCAAGATTTAGGGGTGTAAAGGAATGAGCAAGGTAGCTCATTTGGAACTAAATTGAATTTAGTAGGATTTGGCTTGCTTGGAGAAAGTTGTTTTGAATAAATAAATTGCATTTGCTTGTGAACAGTAAGCTGTTTGTATAGAAGAAAGCTCTGCAAGTCAAGAGGGGAAACCACTCAAGGGGAGTGGTGATGCCTGTTTTAGTCAGGATAAATATCTAATGGAATATTCTGAAGGAGAAGGCTGCCAGCAAAAGATTTCTGGGCCCTTTTTTTGTCCTCACCAGTACGCTTTCATATGCACAGAAGTGCCTCTGATCATCAAATTACACAAGTGGTTCAATATCTAAATTTTTAAGGTACAGAACTCAAGATGCATTGGAAATGTGCAAGTCCAGAGCTGAGAAACAGGAAAGAAATGGCAGACAGCTCCATTTGACGGAGCAGTGGAAGGGGCTGCCCAGGGGGGTTGTGGAGTCTCCTTCTCTGGAGATGTTTAAAACCCACCTGGATATGTTCCTGTGCTACTTGGTCTAGGTGATCCTGCTGTGGTTGGGGGGATTGGACTAGATGATCTTTCGAGGCCCCTTCCAGTCCCTAATATTCTGTGATGCACATACACATCTATGCAAGTTCAAATCAATTGAGGACTCAGCATCGTTCCAAGGAAAAGTCATGCTCCTCACTTTCTCTGAAACACGTCATTTTGTCATCTTGGAAGAATCCTTGTTGACTTTTTTCATCTGTAGTAGCTTGACTCTGAATTACTTACAAAATGCTTTTCATAGGAGTTTCATTCCTGATAGAAAGTGTCAATATGAGGACACTCAAACGTGTGTGTTATGTATTTGCCATGAATGTTGAGGTTTTTAAATGAGATATGTCACAGAGCACAGCTAAGCCACTGCAAGAAGTAAATGTCACCCAAGATGACAAAGAAACGTAGCTGAAATTCACAAACTGCAGCAATGAAATGTAATATAAAAATCTGTTCACTAGGGCAAGAAGGAAATTAATCTCAGAGTATAAAGAGTCACAGAATCTTACAGTAGTTTGGGGTAGAAGGGACCTTTAAAGGTCCTCTGGTCCAGCTCTTGCTGCAATGAGCATAGCAGTGATAAGGATATCACGCAGTTTCTCTCATGCTTAAAGGATCGTACTAGTCACAACTTGAGTATCACTGAATAACAGAATGTTAGGGATCGGAAGGGACCTTGAAAGATCATCTAGTCCAGTCCCCCTGCCACAGCAGGATCACTTAGACCAAGTCACACAGGAACATATCCAGGTGGGTTTTAAACATCTCCAGGGAAGGAGACTCCACAACCGCTCTGGGGAGCCCATTCTAGTGCTCTGTCTCCCTCACTGTGAAGAAGTTCCTTCTCCTCTGCCTTGTTGCTTTAATCTATTGTACTAAGACAAGTTAAATGAAAAGTATTCATCTTTCTGAGAAACAACATCTCTCTCAGAGGTGGAAGAGTACAACAAAACCTGTAGATGCGAGGAATAGCAACAGAAGGGATTCCCAAACTGGTTGTTCAGTGGGGTAAAAACAGTCTTCCCTTAGCACAAGGGGGATACCAGAGGACTTTGCTATCAGAAACCTGGGTGGTCAGTGCCTGAGGATTTAATTTTCAGCAAGGATATGATAACATTGTGTGTGTATCCAGCATTTCATTTGCTATTCTAAAAAAGCCTCTCCGGTTAATAATCTGGAGGAAGTTTTACCCATGGGAAGCTGAGATAACCTTTCTCACTCTGAGAGCTGTCTCTGGATCCCTGCTCTTGTCCTGCTGCCGCCACCTCCTAAGGTTACTCTTCTGACAAGTTGATGGCAGCTTATTTCATTTCAAGCCCTCTCCCTGCTGAACATAAAATGTCAGTTGTTGCACAGCAAAGCACTGCTTGCGTGTTTGGAAAAACCAGAGGATGCTGCATCTGTAGGAACTGTGATAGAATTATGGCTGAGTTAAACAGCTACCAGAATCACGTATGGACATTGCCGTTGCTTTACACAGACTACTTCCTCTTGTACTGCTACTGTGTCCTGGTGCTCTGGCAAGATGATCTGTGAAGCTGTTCAGGGGGTTCTCCTGTGACGAGTTGAGATTTTGGCAGTAATGGGAACTGCTGGTAGTGATGGAACAGGATGACCACGAGCCAGCAATGTGCCCTTGTGGCCAAGAAGGCCAGGGGCATCCTGGGGTGGATCACAAGAGGCTTGGTTAGTAGATAGAGATTCACCTCCCACTGCCCTGCTGAGACCAAGTTTGGAATATTGTGTCCAGTTCCGGCCCACTCAGTTCCAGAAGGACACGGAACTGCTGGAGAGAGTCCAGCACAGAGCCACAGAGGTGATGAAGGGAGGGGAACATCTCCCTGATGAGGAAAGGCTGAGGGAGCTGGGGCTCTTTAGCTTGGAGAAAAGGAGACTGAGTGGTGACCTCTTTAACGTTTATCAATATGTGAAGGGTGGATGTCAGGAGGATGGAGCCAGGCTCTGCTAAGTGTTGTGTAATGATAGGACAAGGGGCAGTAGGTGTGAGCTGGAACATTGGAGGTTCCGCATCAATATGAGAAGGAACTTCTTCACAGTGAGGGTGACGGAGCACTGGATGGGGCTGCCCAGGGGGGCTGTGGAGTCTCCTTCTCTGGAGACATGTAAAACCTGCCTGGACATGTTCCTGTGTGACTGTATCTAGGTGATCCTGCTGTGGAAGGGGCAGATGATTTTTGGAGGTCCCTTCCAGTCCCCAATGTTCTGTGATTCTGTGAACTGAAACACTGCTCTTACACTGTACATTTGCTTATCTTGATTAACCAGTACGCAAAATCTACTGGGAGGGTGTGTTGAATTTGGCAAGCTAATTGATTGCTGGACTAAATCACACACTTGTGGAAGATGAAAGTAGCTTAGACAAGCTGCTTAGTTTCTGAAAGCATATAGTTTGTTTTATTCTTCCACCTCTGAGAGAGAAGTTGTTTCTCAGAAAGATGAATACTTTGTACTAAGAGAAGTTAAGTATAATAGATTAAAGCAACAAGGCAGAGGAGAAGGAACTTCTTCACAGTGAGGGTGACAGAGCACTGGAACCGGCTGCCCATGGGGATTGTGGATTCTTCTTGTATGGAGACATTTAAAACCCGCCTGGATATGTTCTTGTGCGAGTGGATCTAGGGGATCCTACTGTGGGAGGGGGATTGGACTGGATGATTTTTCAAGGTCCCTTCCAATCCCTAATGTTCTGTGATTCTGTGACTTGATCTAGGGGATCGTGCTGTGGCAGGAGGATTGGACTAGATGATCTTTCGAGGTCTCTTTCAATCCATAATGTTCTGTGATTAACTTCTTGATTCTGTGATTCACTATTAACTTCTTGCAGGCACTTGACATTTCATTTGCAACCTGAGAATACTGGGTTGAGTTTGAGGTTATACTGTAGACAAGTGGTTTTATTGCAATAGGTTTTTGAGCAGAACATGATCAAACCATCCTTAGGAAGCAAAAAAAAAGGCATGAATTTCCGATATTTGCACAACCTTGGTTTGCGCAAGAGCTTGATCTCTTTAGGCTGCCTCTAAAGTTAGTGGCACTAGAATGGGTGACTCAGAATGAGCTGAATTTAGGTGCTCTTACTTGGCTTCTGGAAGGCTGAAGATAAACTAGGCTACCTAAAGGGATGAGTGTATCTTCTAAGGACTGTACCCAAACCGTATGTCTTTAAATATGTTCACTGTTTTGATCTGTGTCACTGCTCTCACATATTTTGCCAGATGGATGTGTACCGTCTGTCTTTTTCTTCAATGGCGTATCAGAACCATCAGCTGGAGCAGTAAATCTGTGCTAGAATTAGCCCTGGTTTGTTATTTGTATCAATATTTGTGAAAGATCAGTGATCTGAAAAAGTGCCACAAAAATATTCAGAGTTACAAAGGACAGAGGATAAGACTGAAGGGAAGTTGTGGAGTCTCCGTCTCTGGAGACGTTTAAAATCCAACTGGAGCAGGACCACCTAGACCGAGTCGCACAGGAACGTGGCCAGTTGGGTTTTAAATGTCTCCAGAGAAGGAGACTCCACAACCCCCCAAAAGATCAGTTAGTTCTGCAAACCAACTATTTTATTAAACTCCAAAGCAGAACTGTAAATTACTAGGTCCTTGAATAACTGGAAGACAAAACAGAAATGACTGCTACTGAGTCATCACGCGACGTGGAGCTGTGTTGTGGCTCTCCTTGAGTGCAGGGGCACCACGGTCAGCATCGTGCTTGGACTAGTGAAACTACCTTTCCAGCAAAGAGCCATAATGCACAAATAATCATGAACAAGCACTCTGGCCATTAATGTTTCTACCCTATGAGCAAGAAGCAAAGTGGTGGTGTTGATTTGTTTCCTTGTTTTCCTTTCCAAAGGGTGTTCTGATCTTTTGATGGCGAGTGCTGAGTATGATGACGCGCTACCTGAGTAGGCAACTAAGTAAGCTTAGTAATGATAGCCTTGGCCTAATGTGCCATTAGTCTGGACTGTGTAAGAGTCATAACGAGGGCAGCATTTGCTCTACAAAACTACAGAATGAAAGGAGGGGAGACCAGACAGATGTGGCAAGAAGTTTATTCCCAGGAAGCGTGAGACTGCAGTGGTCAAGCTGAAAATCACTTGCCTTGGCAGCCTTGGCACATTGGTTATCTAACCAACTCATTGCTGTTGGCAATGTGGAAAAGGACAATTTAAAGGGCAGATAAGCAGGCAGGTTAAAATTTAGCTTAGTGGATGTTCTCAGGAGCCTGCTTTTCTTGCACATATAGTCACATTAACAACGTCCCTGAGAGTCAATAATGCTGCCACAGTCCATAAGGGAGATGAAGAAGTGGCTGGACTGTGCAGTGTGCCACAAAATACTGCAGCTGATGGAAATCCAATGTTTTCTGTGCCAAAATGAAGGTTCTGTATTAAAAGGGACTCCTCCGTTGGCAGTGTGAATGGCTGCCTTCTAAGAAACTGATCATGCTTTCCCTGATCTTTCTCCTCGATGAGCTGCCTGTGGAAGTAGAGCAACAGCAGAGTCAGCATAAAGCTTCTCCTAGGTCTTTACTCCATTCATTGTTGCACTAGTCACATAAAACCTGATTGTATTACTAGTATCTGAGCAATTGCAGTGCCATTCATGTGGTTTTATAGAGCTGCCAGACCACAGGAGGAATGACCTGAACAACTTGTTTCTTTTAGAGGAGTTAATTACTTTTGCATTTCCTTACAGTCTCCAGATGTAGGACTTCAGTGAAATTAAACACAGTTGCAGACCTCCTGAAGGTCTATCAGGAGCTCAAGAGAGTGACTGTGCTGGCAGCAGGATGACTGCTCAACCCCATTAAGGAGGTGATTCTGCCCCTATACTGGGCCCTGGTGAGGCTGCACCTCGAGTACTGGGGGTAGTTTGGGCACTGCAGTACAGGAAGGACATGGAGGTGCTGGAGAGGGGGAAGAGAAGGGCAACTGGGCTGATTAGGGGTCTGGAAAAGAGGGCTGATGGGGCCAGGCTGAGGTGGCTGGGGCTGTTCAGCCTAGAGAAGAGGAGAGTGAGAGGACGTCTCCCTGCTCTCTACAACTACCTGAAGGGAGGTTGGCGTGACATGGGGTTTGGCCTCCCTAGGGACTAGTGATAGGACCAGAGGAAATGTAGTCAGGTTGTGCCAGAGGAGGACTGGATCGGAAAGCATGGGGAGGCCTCGGAACAGGCTGCCCAGGGAGGGGTTGGAGGCACCGTCCATGGAGGGGTTCAACCAACGGGCAGAACAGGGTGTTTGGGGAGATGGGTTAGTTGCTGGAGGTTGTAGGTTGGACTTGATCTGGAAGGTCGTTCCAACCTTAATGATGATTCTGTTGATGGGTCAGTGTTGTTGAACTAGTTCGAAATATTGAACTGGAATGTAAGAGCTTTGTTGGGTTTTTTTTTGGTTTTTTTTTTTTAGGAAAAGGCCAGGGAGCATATTTTAATAACAGCTGTAATTGACTTTTGTTATTTATCTTGCTGGAAATGTTATGATTCCTGATATGGCTTCTCGTCTCCCCACGTGATTTACATCTGCCACGTCTTGATTATCTCTGCATATAAGAGTTGCAGCCCCTCATCCTAAATGGTAGAAAAAACTAAGAATGGGTCATATTTCCTCCATTTGATGCTCTTGTTTACCTCTTGGCAGCAGCATTGCTCTTGTTTGTGTTGTGAAGAAACAGCTCAAAAATAGAAAGGAAAGAAGGGGAAAGAAGTTAAGAGGGTCTGTCTCATATTTATGGGGGAACCTCCTGTGTTCCAGCTCACACTCATTGCCCCTTGTCCTATCACTAGATCACACTGAGCAGAGCCTGGCTCCATCCTCCTGACACCTACCCTTCACATATTTGTCAACAATAATGAGGTCACCCCTCAGTCTTCTCCAAGCTCAAGAGACCCAGCTCCCTTAACCTTTCCTCATCAGGGAGATGCTCCCCTCCCTTTATCATCTTTTTTCAAAAGACTGGTTTATTTTTCAAACCTTTACTTTCCTGATGACATTATCACAGGAGTCCTTATTGATATCTGTTAGATGTGTTTACATATCATTGCACCTGCTTAACTCTGTTTTTTGTTCTGCTCTGTTTCTCTTGTAGTGGAGTTTTTATACTGTGATTTGGCTTCCATGAAGTCTATACGGAAATTTGTGCAGCAGTTTAAAGCAAAGAACTGTCCACTCCATGTCCTGGTGAATAATGGTGAGTTCTGGCTTTTTCTTCACATGTCTGCAGGGGAAGATGTGACAAACAAGGCTGTCATCTGTCACTTCACATTTCAAACTGATTATCTGAACCGTATGGCAGGTTACAGCATGGCTGCATTATCAGGGGATGTCTTTCTAGGAGTCACATTGCGTTTTCTGATTGTCACCTGAGCAGGCACCTGATGCTACTCAGTGTTATTGCACCTTTGCTGCAGTTTTTAGCTCTCCAGCACTTAAAATCATGCAATAGCACAAGAATTTGAGCTTCTCTAAAAGGAAAAAAAGGAAAGGAAAGCTGTACTTCATGTCTGTAGAAAGACTGTCCTTTTGTCTTTATTTATTTTCTCCTTGTATTTTCCCTGTGTGGACACACATATTTACTGTGACTGCCTGTTGAGCTGGGTTGGGGCGTTAATTCATATGAAGTATAGTCTAGCAAATTACCATAGAATCACAGAGTCAGGTTGGAAAAGAGCCTTCAGATCATTGAGTCCAAACATCAACCCTACTCTACAAGGTCACTCCTAAACCGGATCACCCAACACCACATCTAAGCGTCTTTGAAACTCATCCAGGCATGGGGACTCAACCACCACCCTGGGCAGCCCATTCCACTGCATGAACACTCTTAGTGAACAATTTCTTCCTGATGTCCAGTCTAACCCTCCCCTGTTGAAGCTTGAAGCCCTTCCTTCTGGTTCTGTTGCTAATGACCTGCGAGAAGAGCCCAGCACCAACGTCTCTACAGTGTCCTTTCAGGTTATTGTGGAGAGTGATAAGGTCTCCCCTTACATGCCTCCTTCTCAAACTAAACAGCCCCAAGTCTACTATCCAGACTCCAAGCTGTCCCTAATTCCACCTCACTTGCCCCTGTACAATTGCCATTCATGGTCAAGACATTCAGTAGCAGTCTTTCACCTGGAAGTGCTACTACAGAGCATTGGAGCGGGCTGCCCAGGCGGATTGTGGAGTCTCATTCACTGGAAACGTTTAAAACCCGCCTGGACATGTTCCTGTGCGATTTGGTCTAGGTGGTCCTGCTCTGACAGGTGATTGGACTAGATGGTCTTTCAAGGTCCCTTCCAATCCCTAATGATTCCATGTTTCACCATCTGAAGCCAAATTCACTGTTGCTACTAGAAAGTTGTCTATAAAACTGTGTCCTCAGTGGTCAGAGTTACTCACATACTTGCCATCTAATGATCTTTTATAGCCACAGTTAATTTGGGCAACCAGCCTATACAACAATTTTCCTCCAAAACTCCCCACATGCTCTGTCCTAAAGGGGAATTTTCACTTGTCTGTTTAGCTGAGGGGGAAAAAACCCGCCAGCAACAGTCTGGGCTTCTTTTAGAAGTTTTCTGTTGTTATATGCTGCTATTCTCGTTTTCCCAATTATTTGCATGTGCATTTATTAAGGCATCTCAAAGAAGATTCTGTGTTTGCAAGTGTACCCTTCAGTCCTAGTGAAGGCAAACGTGCTGTAAATAAATGGTTGTGTTGAAGTTGTTGATGCCTTAAAGACATCTCAGTAACGCGGGCAAATATTGTAATAAAAATTCATGAGTGCTTTATTTCCTGATTGATACGGGACGTTCATGGAACATTCAATTAAAAGTTTATTTTTATTTGATTAGTCAAAAAAGCCTGCCATTGTTATTTTAAATGTGATATAATTAAAGGGAGTGGATATTTAATCACAGAATCTCAGAACATTAGGGATTTGAAGAGACCTCAAAAGATCATCCAGTCTAATCCCCCCACCACAGCAGGACCACCTAGGCCAAGCTGCACAGGAACATGTCCTGGCGGGTTTTAAACATCTCCAGAGAAGGAGACTCCACAGTCTCCCGGGCAACCTGTTCCAGTGCTCTGTCACCCTCACTGGGAAGAAGTTCCTTCTGATATTTATATGGAACCTCCTCTGTTCCAGCTCACACCCACTGCCCCTTGTCCTGTCAGTCCTGCTTACAACATTTTCCCAGTTTTATATACTTACTTTGAAGATGCAGAATACAAACTCACCCAGGTGGGAACGACACTCTCTGAAAAGATAGTATTTTGTGGAAACAGATAGTTTGAGATCTATACGCCCGTCAGTCATCCCCTGTCTTCCACTGGTTGTTTGCTCGAGCAAAGCTGCAGTACTGTGCCGCAGGAGCTTGGGAGAGAAAAGATGGGGCTGAAGGCACAGCACAGCTGTGAATACCTGTTGATACAGGATTTTGTTTTTCTCTAGCTGCTAGGGAAGCACAATGGGTGAAAACTGCATCTCAGTATGTCTCCTTAGCATGTGTTTGTCCTTCTTTTGTCTCCTTAAGAAACAAAGTTGTATGAAAATAAATCGCCTAATGTGCCTCCTAGGATATGAGACAAAAAAGTGTAGGTCCAAAGCTTAAGAAAGAAGCTTAAGACTAATATTTGCCTCCATCAGTGTATTTTCATGACCTGAAAGAAGGACACTTGATTTCACACTTGCTTACCAAATACAATTGTCAAGAGAAATCTGTTGTTTGAGAAAATCCTCTTAGAAATGACAATGACATGAGTGCTCCAACTCTGCTTTCTGCTGAATCTTTAATAGAATCATAGAAGAGGTTGTGCCCAAAGCTGCTGTAAAGTCTCCCATATAATTAGGTTAGTCTCTGGCCACTACCTGGCAAGTCACCAATCTCCACTTCTGAAAGTTCGCTGGGGGTTCTTTTTTAGTTCTTTTCATTTGCTCATTGTTGCTAGTCTCATAGCAAAAGCCCAAGCGAATTCGTGGTACCTAGTGGAGGAATGACCAGATTCAAAAGCCTTTGAACAGCTTCTCTTGGCTTTCCATCAGTGTTGAGACCATCCAAGACAAATACTGACATTTGGGCTCTCTGGGAGGCTTTTCTATTCCTTTTCCTTCTCGTGATAATGCAGTGCACTAAGGAAGAAGATGCAGCACATCATGAACTGCCAGGCTGGAGACATTACTTGCTCAGAAGCCTCATCACAGTTCCCAGCTCCACTGTCTTTACCAAGATACAAGCTTGGGACTCTGGAAGAGCACAGTGTTCGCAATATTTAGATGTGTGATGGGAATGAGTTGCTGGGCGTGTGGTCGGTGGGTGTGTACGCTTTGTGTCAGAAAACTCTTGTCAAGCGTTTTGTGTGACCATTAGATGTCTTGCAGGATATCTTATCGTGGTATGGTTGATTTTCTTATGTCTCAGCTTCTAGAAGAGTAGATTTCTTAGTATCGTTGAGTACTTTGCTGTTTCTTGCACACTGTGAAGCTCTGGTGTTCTGGATATAGAGAGTGGAACAGCTCCCTGATGAGGAAAGGCTGAGGGAGCTGGGTCTCTTGAGCTTGGAGAAAAGGAGACTGAGGGGTGACCTCATGAA
>JAOXOE010000001.1:80322335-80335843 GCA_028565055.1 Phoeniculus purpureus
TGGAGCCAGGCTCTTCTCAATGTCATCTAGTGATAGGACAAGGGGCAATGGGTGTGAGCTGGAACAGAGGAGGTTCCGTATAAATATCCGAAGGAACTTCTTCACAGTGAGTGTAACAGAGCATTGGAAGAGGCTGCCCGGGGGGTTGTGGAGTCTCCTTCTCTGGAGATGTTTAAAACCCACCTGGACATGTTCCTGTGTGACTTGGTGTAGGTGATGCTGCTGTGGCAGGAGGATTGGACTAGATGACTTTTGAGGTCCCTTCCAATCCCTAATGTTCTGTGATTCTGTAAAAAGCAACAGAAATGACTAAACAAAAATCAACAAGGAGAAAAGAGACTCAGGTGAAGGAACGAGCCCATCTGTGTAGCTTTTTTATTGTTCCACAGCACTGGGTATGTATAAAAGACCAGTGAAGTGGTGAGGTTAAAACAACTTCTCACAAACAGTAGGTGGAAGGTGGGTTGGGCTCTAACAGAGCTCAAGGGGTGCTGCTGGCTTTATACTTCATTCTGCAATATCGGCTCCATTTCCAGATGTTTTATACCCACTGAGCTTGTTTCCAACGGTAAAGGGATTATGTGAGCAAGTCCAACCACTCACTGATGGCAGCGTCAGTGGTAACAGATCACAGCTCCTGGACAGGCAGCACTGGATTGTATAGGAACAAGGACAGTGGCAGAGATATCGTCTACTCCTGCTGGACCCAAGTCTGGTGTTTCTTATTTCAAGGACCCATCAAAAATGCCAGGAGTGAAAAGGCACCATGCCAACTCTATTCAAAATCCTTAAAATACAGCTGAGGATCTTGAAGAACATTAACAATTAAACAATACCTAAGCATCCTGATGAGCAGGTATTACTCCTCCAGGCGCAAATGAAGTCAGGGATTTTATAGTTGTCACAAGTTACACCACACGTAGATGCAAAACAAGATGCTCATGGATCCCGCTAACAAGATTATTCACCTGCTTCAAGTTAGACCTGCCTCCAGTACCTGTTGAATTAGACCTTTGTGGCCATTCAAAGCACTGGACCAGTGCCAACGCTAGGTAAGTAAAAACCACGTAAATTAAGAACGGAGCCAATTAGCAATATAAAATTACACGTTTATTGAAAAGTGAAATGAGTTTGTCCCCTCAGCAGCACATGCCAGAACTGCTAACACTTCATACTTGCAGCTGAACTTTGCTCAAAGATCACATTCAAATTATTAGAACCAAACTTAATACTTGCACGTGATTCACTTTCACAGAAGATGACCCTGCCTTTACTTATGACTGATGGCCTTACCCAAATGTTTTCAAAGAAAAAGCAATTAAGTAGTTGAAGAAAATCCTTCTTAAATGATTCCTTAGCCAAATTATGGTTTATTCAAAATGAAACTGGGAGTCCATCAAAAAAAAAACCAACCCAATTACTTGATTACAAAGACCATTACAATGGTCATCTCAGCTATTGTTTGGTTCATCTCTGCTCATCGTCACAGTACACACCAGTTTTGAACAAGGCAGCGAATCAGTCCACATCTTCACCTGGAGACATTCCTTCCTGTTTTTCTAGCTTGTATACCTGCAGATTGAAAGGAAACTGATTCAATAGGAAAATAAGTTTGAATTTAATGTCTCCTGGCTTTTCAGACTTCATCACAAAATAGTGGAGAGCACAGATATATCAGGAACTGACAGCAGGACCATTTCTAGGGGACAACTGAGCCAAACAGGGTGTTAGTTGCACTGAAAAGAGGTAGTTAAACATTCTTCCCACCCCCTTAACATTCATCCAGCTGCATGCTCCCATCGCTTCTTAGTGTGAGAGTCCACGGGCAGATTTGGCAAACACTATGGCCTCAATTCCCTCTTACCCCATTTCTTCTGTGGCAAAAACAGAGCGAATTTTGCACTTAAAAGAGCGGGTGACTGAGCTGGCTCAACTACATTACAAACATCCAAAGCAAGAAAGTACTTCCCAGAAATCCAGCACTTTCTCTATCGTTGGCCCTCCAAACCATTTCCCTTCGCAAATGAGCTCAAGCTGTAACATGACTCTTCCACAGGAAAACCTGGCGTTACCTAACTAAAGGTGTTTTTCGTGTCATTTAGAGTTTGTGCCTTATTTTCACTATCTTGTTACCACAGCAGCAAAGAGTAAGTGCAGATTAAGTCCCATAATTGTCAGCGAAACATTATCCTATAGAGTGATTGTCTTCAGAATTACAACACACACAATAAATGGGAACTCTTGCAATATTCCCTTTCTGGAGTAGGGCAGAGTTGACTCACATTACTGCAAGCCCTTCTTTTCCAGGCTTGCGAAAAGCTCCCTAACAATATCAATTCAGCTTACTGTTGCCTACGTAACAGATTGTTCACCAAAAACCTGACCCCCCAGTTTTCAGGAACAAGCTGCAAGGGCTCAAACCCTTGCACAGCACAACCACTATTACATACAAATCTGGTTACAGCATGTAGCAATGTCCTGCATCGTTAAAAGAACTTAATCACATTTACTGTAAGTAAAATAATTACAGTTTGGTCCAGACCCTACGAAAATATTTTATGCAACTCCCACTGAGGCTAAAAGAACTTTTGTCCTGGATTTCAGTGGGAAAAAGTCCAAAAAGATGGAAAAAAAAAACCACCCCTCTACTCACGATACAGAGTTACAGAAAAGCACCGCATGTGGTAGCTTTTATCCCAAGTTTCAGGGTAATAAAACACTATTACAGCATGTCTGGCATTTCACAGTTGAGGGCATTAATATTTTACTGTGTATATAAACGTATTCTTAAAAGCAACTGAGGTGTAAAACCTCTGGCAGAAAAAAACTTCAAGGTGCTGAAATGCTTCAGCCCAGCACTGTTGCCATAAAAATAATCCATTAAAATAACATCGAAGGTGTGACTGAGAAGTACAAAAAGCTGAGCGCCGTTCTGATGGTCACTTGAGCCCCTCCGCACTGCACAGGGCTCACACTAAGCACTCTGCCACTCCTGCTGCTGTAGGTGAGCAAATCTGCGAGTCAACTGACTCAAAGGCTCAAAACAAGGATTGTTGTAGGAGCAGGTGGGAGAAGCACTCGCAGTGAATTGCTGCCTCTGGCTGGCTTTTCCCACGCAGATGTAGGTCAAGGCTTAATCCCTCAATTAAACTGATCCCTCCAGACAGGTCCTGAACTGAAACCGAAACACATAAGCTTGTTCTCTGCATTAGCACAAGGCTTCACGAGGACAGATACACCCGTTACACTTAGCAGTTTCTGGCCCCAGTACAGGTAGTCTTTTTGTTAATCTACTTGCAATCTGACAAGCTGTACTTAATGAAAGGAAACACAGACAGCCTACTCAGAAGCCAGAGAATTCTTCACCTCACAACTGCATTAAAAGAACCATCACCATCATTTCTTCGTTAAACTACTATCCTCACCGCTGGCTGTGTGTTGCTGGACGTTCACTGGAACTGGGTTTGTCCCAGTTTGAGGGCTTTTAAATGTAAAACCACATCAGAAGTAGAGACCAGTTACCTGTTGATCGATACACCTGAACTGCCAGGACCATGTGGTGTTATAAAGGAAAGGCCTCAGGTCAAAGCGGTTGTCATCGGGACTGTAGTTTTCAGCGTGGTAGGAAGGCGTGAGGGTGGTCATTTTGTGTCTGTTAATGGAATACATCCTGAAGAAATGCTTAACCTTTGATGCCACCTGGTGTACAAAGAACATAATTTTAATCTGATTAAGTTTCTCAGCATTTAGAAAATCTAGAGGACTCTGTTCTACAGTGGTTTATATTCTCTTACATTAGCACATACGTAAATTACCTACCACTACGCATATGATTCGTAGGAGGGATGATTCATTCTAGTGTGAATCAACCTGGCAACCTCAACCTTATTGGGAAGCGCTGCATGACAGCAAAGCAGATAGCTCTTTGGTGCAGGTGGTCTTTCAAGGAAAGAGCCGTTTTCTGTCCCAAAATACATAACCACAAGTTTTAAGAGTAGTTAGCCATGTGTATGTCAGAGAAGATTACTCCCTGGAAGGTATAGTTGTGAAGTGAGTGTTTTCAAATGACCCCATTACTGTTCTAATAATCTGCCCACGGACAAAACGCTCTGTCAATTTCAGAGATGCACACCAGCTTTTCCAGCGTATTCTGCTACCTCTAAACACAGAATAATTAAACTATCAATAGTATTGTGTTCAGTTCTGGGGCCCTCAGTTCCAGAAGGACACAGAACTTCTGGAGAGAGTCCAGTGCAGAGCCACAGAGATGATGAAAGGAGTGGAGCATCGCCCTTGTGACGAAAGGCTGAAGGGGCTGGGTCTCTTGAGCTTGGAAAAAAGGAGACTGAGGGGTGACTCCATTAATGTTGGTAAATATGGAAAAGGCAGGTGTCAGGAGGATGGAGCCAGGCTCTGCTCAATGTCATCCAATTATAGGGCAAGGGGCAATGGGTGTAAGCTGGAACATAGGAGGTTCAATATGAGAAGGAACTTCTTCACAGAGAGGGTGACAGAGCCCTATAACAGGCTGCCCAGGGAGGTTGTGAAGTCTACTTCTCTGGAGATGTTTAAAACCCACTTGGACATGTTCCTGTGCAACTTGGTCTAGGTGATCCTGCTGTGGCAGGGGGATTGGACTAGATGATCTTTCGAGGTCCCTTCCAATCCCTAATGTTCTGTGATCTCAGTTAGACAGAACACTGTCCAACCTTTCTCCAAACATACTCTGTCTTACCAAAGGCATTATGTAGTTTGGGAGGGGTTTTCTGGTCTGTTACCTCTCTTGGGGAGCAAATTTCCTTCCACATATGAATCAGCTTGCAGAACATACTGTACGGCCCAGCCTTTGCAATTTTCCTTAATTTGCCGTAGATTGAGAGCTCTGCGTAGGTCATCCCCATATCGGCCTGAAATCACACACGCAGAACATCACTCAAAATCTCAACTCTGCAAATTCTAATTAACAGCTTTGCGAAGCAATTGCAAATAACAAAGTTGAATCAAAGAAACACCAAAATGAAATGGCCAATAATCAAAACCACTAAGAGACAGGGATATCATGAGAATAAGTTAAAAAAATAAAGAACTGTAAAATCTCTGTGAAATGGGAGATCTTACATTCTCCCATGGGTGTACTTGGTTTGGCCAGGGAAAGCATTTAGTTCCCAAAGAGATTTTTTCATATTCCCATCTGAGCAGCTTAGACGTCGCATGTGTCAGTAAGGCACATGAAGAAAACCACTAATTACCAATACCCTATGGTTACGTGTCCAACAGCCCGTAGAGGCAGCTGATAGATACCTCTTACCCAAACAGAGAGCAAAGAGAAGGGCAGGGGGAGAGAAAAGGAAGGGTTTTATCACCAATCTTTTTGATGGGGGAGCTGGTTCTCTTTAGCCTGGAAAAAAGGAGGGTGAGGGGTGACTGCATTAATGTTGATAAATATGTGGAAGGTGGGTGTCAGGAGGAAGAAGCCAGGCTTTGCTCAGTGTCATCTAATGATAGGACAAGGGGCAGTGGGTGTGAGCTGCAACAGAGGAGGTTCCACATCAATATGAGAAGGAACTTCACTGTGTGGATCACGGAGCACTGGAAGGGGCTGCCCAGGGAGGCTGTGGAGTCTCCTTCTCTGGAGACATTTAAAACCCATCTGGATATGTTCCTGCGTGACTTGGTCTAGGTGATCCTGTTGTGGCAGGGGGTTTGGACTGAATGATCATTCAAAGTCTCTTCCAGTCCCTAATGTTTTGTGACTCTGTGATCTAGCAAGGTGGATGCCAATATATGCTGTTCTCACCAAGCTTACTAATGCTTTCCTCTCTAGTGCAGAGATGCTTTTATTCTCTCTTCGTAAAAGTGCTATTTATCAGCACTGATGCTGCTGCTTGATGAAACCATGCACAATAGTCCTGCTGTGGTACATTCCTAATAGGAGACTAGTCTGAGCACATTCTTTATTTCTCTGTCCTTGCTAGTCCAGAACAAAAACCTGGTTTTCTCTTGTTTCATGAGCAGCTCTTTTTTCCTGTGTTAAAATTCTGAAGGAGGCACTCGATGCAGTTGTTCAGCTCCTTTCATCTCATTTTTTATTGTTGTCAGTAAATTTCCCACTGGTCCTTTGTTGTGCTTCCAGTTCTCAGTCTCATGCAACTGACTTAAGAGAGTGAGTGGCAAAACATCTCAACTGCTCTGAAGCGGAGTTTTGGAAACCTGCAGAAACAGTATCTGCTAAATGCTGTGTCATGGTCTGTTTCATGTTTTTCAGCAAGAGGCTTTGTTCCAAAAGCTTTTCCAAATTATCTTTATTCGATCTTTGTTTTGGATTTTTTTACGTTCAGGAAGGGCCTTTTTACAGATTAGTTCAATACTTTGTCACACTTGAGAGAGTAATGAGTTTTTGGTTTTGTTTTTTTTTTTTTTTTTTTTTTTTTTTTTTTTTTTTTTTTAGAAATTGGGTCATACAGGAAACTTCCTGGGTTTTTTGCCCCTGATCTTTTCTTTCCTCTTCTTCAGATATCAATCACTTAATCTTCAGGTCTTATACTTTGTCTTGCTTTCATCTTGTCTAAATTGCTGACCACCACTACCATCTTTTTTTTCAGTTTTCTGTTCACGCTTGCCTCTGCTCTAAGCTTGTGTTATATAAATTATTATCATGGAAGCATAGAACATCAGGGACTGGAATGGACCTCGAAAGATCATCTAGTCCAATCCCCCCACCACAGCAGGATCACCTAGATCCAGTTGCCCAGGAGCATACCCAGATGGGTTTTAAATGTCTCCAGAGAAGGAGACTCCACAGCCTCCCTGGGCAGCCCCTTCCAAGGCTCTGTCACCCTCACTGTGAAGTTGTTGTTCTCGTACTGATGTGGAACCTCCTCTATTCCAGCTGACACCCATGGCCCCTTGTCCTATCATTAGATGACACTGAGCAGAGCTTGGTTTCATCCTCCTGACACCCATCTTTCACATATTTCTAACCATTAATGAAGTCATTCTGCTAATTCCCTTCAACAATCTCTTCTTCCCTCTGCCTGCTTTTTTTCCTCTATCCAGCTCTCTCCCTAAACTCTCGTTTCTTACATCATGTTGGTGTAAGCCTAGCCTTGGTCTAGGTCAATATGCACAACCTCTCCTGTTACTGCAATGGTCTGGCTCATTATTGTTTTCTTTCAACAAGGCCTCCCACTGAAGTAGATTGAGTTTTAATTGTTTACTTCAGCGCAAAGATTATCAGGCACCTCATGCATCACTAGAGGACTGCTGTGAATGTGATATTGAAGTAGTTAGTGCTTTGGTTGGTAAATAGTTCTGATCATGGAGGATACTTCTCTCCTGAGCTCACTCCTGGAAACCGAGTACCAAGAGTGTAGATCAGCTGAAAGTTCAGAAAAGGAAAAGAGACCATAATATAGAGCTCTTTATTTAGGTTGGTTTTGGATTTGTTCGTTTGGTGGGTTTCTATGTCACTGTAACACCACAAAGTGTTAATGAGAACTTGAAGTTTATATCTCCTTCTCTGGGGACATTTAAAACCCACCAGGACATGTTTCTGTGCGACTTGATCTAGGGGATTGTGCTGTGGCAGGGGGGATTGGACTGGATGATCTTTCAAGGTCCCTTCCAATCCCTGACGTTCTGTGATTACAATGTTCAGATTGAAGGGTACTGCAGTGCTGTGTTCTGACATCTCTCTGTTACAATAAAATAGACTGAACTTGGGTTTACACCTTAAAAGGACAACACCCTCAGCCTGTTGCAGAATTCAACCTGTGTGTTCCTCAGACAGTTCTCTTTTCATGGCCCATGGATGTATTACATGTAGTAGATCATGGTGAAATACTGGTCTAACCACAAAACCACAGGTATCTGCAGTTCAAGAGAGTATTTCTTGACTGATGAGAGCAAAAGAAAATGAAGTAGTAAAATATTTTGGTGCCTGATAGAAGCAGCCACTCAGTGGCAGATACCACATCATTTATTCAATGTATATTTTGATTGCCTGGTGGGGTTCAGAACTCCTGTGAGTGGTATTACCTGGGATATGACTGCCTGCTCCATCATAATTCTCTATTAGGATAAAGCCACAGCACAAGGAAAAGCCTGGAGTTAATTTGAATAAAAGATAAAGAGAGATATGTTCTGGGAGCTACATTCCATGACAGAGCCTTAATGTTGTGGAAAAATGCTAATTTAATCTGTTCAGTAACGTTGGTGAGCTTTCTAATGTCATTCAACACCACTTCCTATTTGCATTTTCTCAATTTGAATTCTCTTCATACATAAAGATATATTTTCAGGTTGTTTGGTCAGAAAGGTGACACAACCAGAGAGGGAATGTGAATGGCTGCAGGATGTTCTATGCACAGTACATGATGATGAATGCACTGCCCAGAGAGATTGTGGACTCTCCTTCTCTAGAGGCATTTAAAACCCACCTGGACATGTTCCTGTGTGACTTGATCTAGGTGATCCTGCTGTGGTGGGGGGGGATTGGACTGGATGATCTTTTGAGGTCCCTTCCAATCCCTGATGTTCTGTGATTGTGATTCTGTGATGTCAGCCAGTTTCTAAAAATTATAAACAGGAAAACCTCCAGGCAAACTGGATTTTCTGTTTGAAATTCTGAGTTGATTCTGCATGAAGCCACGGTACTATGTAGTAATTGTTTTCCTTTTGCTGTGTTTTCACTTCTGATTTTTCAGAAAATGATGAATCACAGGAGCACAGAACATTAGGGATTCCAATCTCCCCGCCACAGCAGGATCACCTAGATCCAGTGGCTAGTTACCAGTTCCGTATTTAATCATTTTCATTAAGATCAAAATCCCTTGGAATATGAAACACTTCTTAGCGTGCATTTTGTAATTAGCTGTAAGAATTTACATAATGAATTAAGTAGTTACTGTATGAATGTTGTGTGTCTGTCTGTATGAACTGTGGACCCATGCCTAGTGCTCATGATAAGAAATTCTCAGTTAATCAATTCCTGGCCTGAAGCCTTTGAGCCTTTTCAAGCATCTATACACATTTACCATGGTTAAGAGGTTGCTAAGTATAATTACAGCATTTCGAGGTCCCTTCCAATCCCTAATGTTCTGTGATTCTGTGTACAATTCTTTTGCATGTGGTGGCCGTACTCGCAATTGCTGGGGAAAAAAACCCAGGTAAAACAGACCAACCATGTCTTACCAAAGACAGAATCACAGCATCACTCAAGTTGGAAAGACCCTTCAGATCATCAAGTCCAGCCAGTAAGCCTACTCTACCAAGTTCACCACTAAACCAGATCTCTAAGCACCAGATCTAAACAATCTTTAAACACATCCAGGGATGATGACTCTCAACGATCTCCCTGAGCAGCCTGTTCCAAGCCCTAACTACCCTTTCAGTAAAAAAAATTTTCCTAATGTCCAGTCTAAACCTCTCCTGGTGCAGCCTGAGACTGTTCTATCTTGTTCTACCCCTAAGAACTTGTGAGAAGAGACCAGCACCCACCTCTCTAAATGTCCATTCAGGTAGAGAACAATAAGGTCTCCCTTCAGCCTGCTGTACCTTAGACTGAACAGCCCCAGCTACCTCAACTGCTCCTTGTAAGACTTGTTGTCTAGGCCCTTCACCAGCTTTGCTGCTCTTCTTTGCACTTGCTCCATCCCCTCAATGTCTGTCTTAAGATGAGGAACCCACAACTGACCGTAGTACTTGAGGTGTGGCATCATGAATGCTGACAGAACAAGGCAGAATACTCTAACTACCTCCATCCTCAAGTATGATAGAACCTAAAGAGAGGAGTGTTTCTTGGTTTGAAAGTGTTATCCCCCCATCTGTGCATCTAACATTTGGGGTTTTAATATTTGGGTTTTTAATCTTTGACAGTGTTAAGTAACAGTGACCGCTCACAGGCTGTAGCGTGGCAGTGGTTTTCTCAGAGATAAATGAGAGCCATTACGGTTGTTTCCTACACCTAACAAGTCACTGGATAAAGCCCGTGTTTTCTGAGATGGCACAGTGTGAGCATGATACAATCTTGACCCAACTTACATTGTTAGCAGATCAAGACAGGTTCTCTTCCCCCTCTCCTCTGCCCTGGTGAGACTGCATCTGGACTATTGTGTCCAGTTCTGGGCCTCTCAGTTCAAGAAGGACACAGAACTGCTGGAGAGAGTCCAGAGCAGAGCCACAGAGATGATGGAGTAGAACACCTCCATGATGAGGAAAGGCTAAAGGAGCTGCATCTCTTCAACTTGGAAAAAAGGAGACTGAGGGGTGATCTCATAATGTTGATAAATACGGAAAGGGTAGATGTCAGGAGGATGGAGCCAGACTCTGCTCAGTGGCATCTAATGGTAGGACAAGAGGCCATGGGTGTCAGCTGGAACAGAGGAGGTTCCACGTCAATATGAGAAGGAACTTCTTCACAGTGAGGGTGACAGAGCCTTGGAAGGGGCTACCCAGGGGGCTTGTGGAGTCTCCTCCTCTGGAGATTTTTAAAGCCCACCTGGACATGTTCCTGTGTGACTGGATCTAGGTTATCCTGTTCTGGCAGGGGGATTGGACTGGATGATCTTTTGAGGTGCCTTCCAGTCCCTAATGTTCTGTGATTCTGTGACTGTACTGTAGTGGAAAGGCAATACATGAAGGGAAGAGTCTTCATTATAGGAAATGATTGAGGTAGTTTTGACTGGCCAATGACATTACTCTAAATCTTCCTTTAGAGCCAGTATTTGTTTACATCTTAGGATCCTACCTTAGGATCTTATTTCTGAAGTATGTGGTGATCCTGTCATTGGAAAAGCCCATCTGAACATGAGGTCACTACAGCCGGACTTCTGCTGTCCTGCAAAGGGTGATCACAGAATCACAAAATCATTAAGGTTGGAAAAGACCCTTGAGATCATAGAGTCCAACCATCAACCCTACTCTACAAGTTCATTCTTAAACCAGATCCCCCAACACTATATCTAAGCATCTTTTAAACTCATCTAGGGGTGGTGTGCCCATTGGAGAACCATCAGATAGCTGCAGCTCTACTAGGTAACAAAGGAGGACTAAATGTAGTGGGCAGAGGAGTAAAAGCCTGCAATGAACTATATTGTCTTCTCTCAGCACTGGGACAGCCTGAAACTGGGGCTATGCCCTGCCCTGCCTGAACAGCCCAACAAAGGCCTTCTTTCTCTCATTTAGAGCATGGGTGTTCTTCATTAAGACATGTTTGCTCATCTTAATAAGCTGTGTGAATCTGCTAAGTAGGGAGGCTTGACTTGAATTGATTTGCTTTGTTTAAACATGCTCTGGCTTTTGCTCATGTATACAGCTCATAAAAAGAAACCTGTTTGAGTTTAGCCCAGTATCCCATGGTGATTACTTAGATGTGCTGTCATAGCCAAGAGCTTTGAGTCTAGGATTTTGTTGGCAGCAGTGCAGCTGCAGTAATTACAGTGATACGGAGAACTGAACCACAGTTTGAAAACCAAAGGGACTATTGCAGCTCTTACAGTTCAGAGGTTGCTGAGTAATGTCCAATATCTGTAGGTAAAACTTAGGGTGCTTTATTATTTTAAGTAATTAACATGGATCAAATCTATTTCAGAAGTTGTTCTCTAGCTTAAGCATGCAAGTAGGAGGTTTAGTTTGCTGTTTTGTTTAACTAGCCACTTAAGAGTCAAGTAGAAGATTTAGTGAAATTAATTTTGGCTAGGTAAAGCTTTAAAAAGGGCTTTGAAGATATTTATTGCCATGTATTCGTAAGATAATATTCATATGAGTTAAGGAATTACATCCTTTTGTCTCATAAGCAACTTTTTGGACCTGTCAGCAGTCTGTTTTTTCTTAATCGGAGCCTACAGAGGCAGATTTACGGCTTGGATTTTCGATAGCTCCTGCTAGAGCCAGACACAGAATCCTCCCAAATGCCGTGTGCCTTGAATTCTGATCTTTCACATCGACTAAAGCTGTCACATGTAATCATAACAAAGAGCTGTTTGAATTTGGCATGCACAACTGTGGTCTTGATTCAGTCAATGAGGTTAAGAAGTGGTTTCTGACCCATCTCTGGCTGGAACAGTGTTGTATTCAGCACCTGCTCTGTGGCTGAATTTGATTTCTTGGTTGGGATTGGACTAGATGATTTTTTTTGAGGTCCCTTCCAGCCTCTAATGTTCTGTGATTTCTTTCAAAGGAGAAGTAGTTAATTTGCTTAATTCAAGTATTTTTGTTTGTAAACTATAATTTGACCACTTTCTAAATTGTTCTTCTTATTCCTTTGGTGACAACTAGAGATGGAAAACACTAGGCTTTCACTGTGAGAGTGACACACTTGATTCCGTTCCTGCAATTTATATTCCACTCCAGCGCAGAGCCACAAAGATGATGGAGTGGAACATCTCCCTTATGAGGAAAGGCTGAAGGAGCTGGGTCTCTTGAGCTTGGAGAAAAGGAGACCTCATTAATGTTACTAAATATGTGAAAGGTGGGTGTCAGGAGGATGGAGCCAGGCTCTGCTCAGTGGCATCTTATGACAGGGTGAGGGGCAGTGGTTGTGAGCTCGAACATAGGAGGTTCCACATCAATATGACGAGGAACTTCATGGTAAGGGTGACAGAGCTCTGGAAGGGGCTGCCCAGGGAGGTGGTGAACTCTCCTCCTCTGGAGATGTTTAAAACTCACTTGAGTATGTTTCTGTGTGACTTGGTCTAGGTGATCCTGCTGTGGAGGAGGGATTGGACTAGATGATCTTTCAAGGTCCCTTCCAATTTTTAATGTTATGTGATTGTGTGACTAGTTGGTTTAGACAATGTTGACTTTGGGAGAGTGATGGCAGAAAATTGCTGTGTGGTGGTGGAGTGATCTGTAAGCTTCTGAAGGAAGCAGCTAAAGAGCAAAACAAAGTCTGACAATGCATCTCTAAAATAAAAGTTTAGTTTGTTTTTCCTGAACATCCCACTGTGTATCTAGTGTAATAGAAGAATCAAGAAAAATTACATTGCTGAATAAGTTCTTGTAATTAGCTTAAACAAATGCATGTATGGAGGTGCTTGCTATTTTCAGCAACCAGTAATTGTATTAGCTACACCTCAGAGATGAACTTGGCCTTCTGTTTAAGACTAGGTTCACCATCCTGTTTAACCAGGTTGTTTGGTAACTGTGAGGAGATTATTTTCTGCTTTTGAGAGAGTGTTTAAAAGCTGTGGATATGATTTTTATGCATTTGGGCAATCGATCCCTTTACTGGTTGGCTGCCTTCCCAGCTTCTGGTTGCATTTAGTACTTAATTTTACATTGAGCGGGCAAATAAATGTTCTAATTGTATAACAAGAACTGTTTTGATTGTAATGTTTTGAGCTCTTCACAACAGCTTACAGTATTGCAGCTGCAATACTATCAGCATCTTGTGGTAAGTCTTGTGAATTAATTTCAGAGCTGGGTGTCTTGAGCTTGGAGGAGACTGAGGGGTGACCTCATTAATGTTTATAAGTATGTGAAGGGTGGGTGTCAGGAGGATGGAGCCA
>JAOXOE010000001.1:80335943-80362024 GCA_028565055.1 Phoeniculus purpureus
AGGGCTCTGTCACCCTCACTGGGAAGAAGTTCCTTCTGATATTGATGTGGAACCTCCTCTGTTCCAGCTCACACCCTCTGCCCCTTGTCCTGTCATTGGATACCACTGAGCAGAGCCTGGCTCCATCCTCCTGACACCCTCCTTTCACATATATGTCCACTCAGACAATTCTCTGGAGTGTCACGAAGTTTTGTAAAGAATCACTCCAGATATCCTACTGAGACACTTGAAGGTTGTGCCCTTTAGCGACCCCTTCTCATTACAAAGACACAAATTAGTGATGACTCCTCTCCACCTAAAGCTGATTTTGTCAGCCTGGTGACTTAAGTACTTCTGGAATTTTGCATAATTAATGTAGCACTAAAAATCAGGTTGTTCTTTTTCATGCCTGTCATTTTCCTTAGAAGATCTCAGAAGGGAGAGAAGCAGTTTAGCAATGCAGTGTCCCTTTCTTCTCCCACATGTCACCAGAAAGGGGATGCTGAGCTCCCTAAGCTAACAGAAGCACAGTTTGCTCTCCCAGTCCTATGGTGTCTTCCTGGTGTATTTCCTTGAACTCTTAGTAAGGATTTTGGTCATTTGTTCAGTGTCTTTATTCTCTTAAAGAATTTTCTTTGAAAGAAGCGTTTCAAAAGCCTCTGTTCCAGCAACAGCTTTCACTGAGGCTGTTTCAGTTCTTGCCTCCAGAACTTGGTTTTCAAACTGTTAAATCAAGCTGGAAACAGACATCTGAAGTGACTGTTTAGCAAAATGCTTATTTTTTTCCCAGTGGTCTAGAGTGAAAAATATGCAAATATGAATAAAATGAGCTCATTTGGAAGGCACTGAGCTTTAATGAATAACCATTTACATAACAGCAAAATAAAGCAAATTAAAATTTGTTGTGAACACAAGCTCTCCTAGAAAGAACAAATTAAGTGAACATACTGAGAGTAAAATCAAGACTCTGGAGGCTTTAATAAGCCTGTTCTCTGCATGAGGAGAGCTGAATGAAAGAGGAATCAAAAAAGACATTCACAGAACTAGACCACAGCATTTTTGTTTCTAGCCAAACACTACCTGGCATCATAACTGAGACTAAGGGGTCACCTCACCAATTTTTATAAATATGTGAAGGGTGGGTGTCAGGAGGATGGAGCCATGCTCTGCTCAGTGGCATCTAGTGATGGGACAAGGGGCAATAGTTGTCAGCTGGAACAAAGCAGGTTCAATGTAATTGTAAGAAGGAACTTCTTCCTGGTTAGGGTGACAGAGCCCTGGAAGGGGCTGCCCAGTGGGGTTGTAGAGTCTCCTTCTCTGGGGATGTTTAAAACCTGCCTGGATATGGTCCTGTGCAACTTGATCTAGGGGATCTTGCTGTGGCAGGGGGATTGGGCTAGATGATCTTGTGAGGTCCCTTCCAATGCCTGATGTTCTTTGATTCTGTGAGAACGCACTGACTTTGAAGTCTTACTCCAGTACATCCCTTAAGATAAAACAGTAAGGAAAATTGTTCCCTTGCTCATAACCCGTGTGCACAGAGCTCCCCAGAAATGGCAGTTTCACTGGAGGGTTTGTTTGTTGATGCTGCATCAATATCTAGAAATTAGCATCAAGCTGAATGTTTCTGTTCTGTACAAGGCTGAGTGGTTTTAAAGGGGAAAATAAACAGCAAGAAAAAAACATTGCAGATGTCTGCTTTGGGGTGTTTTCTTGTTGTTGTTTGGAGTTTTCTGTGGTTTTCTTCATCAGGCTGAGCAATATAATTTCATAGTTAATGGAGATGATAGAGAATAGCTATAGAACAGTAGAATTCTTGGTTCTCTCTGAACATTATTTTCTCTCAAATATCTGTAGTGCTAAATTTCTGTATTTTGGCTGCTTTTATGAAAATGTTGAATCTTCTTCCATATCCTAGAAATAAGGATGTGTTGCAACTCATTGTGGAGGGGTTGTGGAGTCTCCTTCTCTGGAGACATTTCAAACCTGCCTGGCCATGTTCCTGTGCAACTGGATCTAAGTGATCCTACTGTGGTGGGGGGATTGAACTTAGATGATCTTTTGAGGTCTCTTCCAATCCTTAATGCTCTGTGATTCTGTGATTGTTATTTACTGCAGAAACACAGCAAAAACTCCATCCTCAAAATGGCACATCATACCACGTCCTCAAAATGGTCAAGTGTGTCCCAAAAATCTTCATTCAGTGGTTGACACACTGATCAGTCCCACATGGATTCCTCCTACTTGTTTAACACATTGTTTATGATATCAGGAGAATCCTGTTTAATAGCACCTTTAATAGCCTTTTCTAACAATTTAAAGTAAACACATCTACCAACTAATGTGAGCAGGAGGTTGATCCAGATGACCTCCTGAGCTCCCTTCTGACTTCAGCTTAATTTTTTTGGTAGAGTTGATTCACTGTTTTTAAAAAAAGTGAGCAAAAAAATGGAAAACCTGACATTTCTGCTGTGGAGCTAAATTGAATCTCAGAACGTTAGGAAGTGGAAGGGACCTCGGAAGATCGTCTAATCCAGTCCCCCCACCAGAACATGATCACCTAGATCAAATCGAACAGAAACACATCCAGGTGGGTTTTAACGTCTCCAAAGGAGGAGACTCCTCAAACCCCTTCCAGTGTTTCATCACCCTTGCTGTGAGGGACAGGGCATTTGTAAAGAGGCACAAGATAAAGTCTGTATAGAAACCAAGGTGGAGGTTTATATAATCAAGAAAAGAAGACAACTTCATCAATTTCATAAGAGATGTCAGTGTTTGTATCCAGTATAGTTAATAAGCAGTAGGTGTTTCGATGTATTATACTATATAAAATGTTTGTGGATGTTGAAGAGTAAAGTTAAACTTAATGGGGAAAAAAGTACCTTGTACTACCAAGCACAATATTTTGTTTGTGCTGGTGTTTTTCCTTTGATATATAAGTTCTTACAAAAAAATTGCCTAACAACTGTCAGAGAATTATTAACTATCCACCTAAGCTAAATGGCTTAAAAGGCATTTTTTTAATGCTTGATCACTTTTTATGCTAGCACCCGTAGAACTTTTCCTGAGCATTTAGGTCAAGGTAGTGAGTCCTTTTCTCCAACTGTGTGAGTCTTCATTTTGGAAAACGAATGAGGGGAGGTCCTTTGTAAACCCTTAGTGAGGCTTTTGTAGAATCTGTATCCTGGGGTGGATCAGAGTGAGGGTGGCTAGCAGATCAAGAGAGGTTCTCTTCCCACTCTACTCTGCCCTGGTGAGACCACATCTGGAATATTGTGTCCAGTTCTGGGCCCCTTAGTACAAGAAGGACGCAGAACTGCTGGGGAGAGTTAGCACAGAAGCGCAGAGCCACAAAGATGATGGAATGGACCATCTCCCTGCTGAGGGAGCTGGGAGAAAAGGAGACTCAGGGTAAACTCATTGGTGTTGATAAATATGTGAAGGGTCAAGAGGATGGAGCCAGGCTCTTCTCATTGTCATCTATGATAGGACAAGAACAAATTGGTGAGAGCTGGAACATAGGAGGTTCCACATCAATATGAGAAAGAACTCCTTCGCAGTAAGGGTGATGGAGCACTGGAAGGGGCTGGCCAGGAGGGTCATAGAGTCTCCTTCTCTGGAGACATTTAAAACCTGCCTGGACATGTTCCTGTATGACTTGGTCTAGATGATCCTGCCATGGTGAGGGGATTGTCGAGGTCCCTTCTCATCCCTGATGTTCTGAGATTCTGTGACTCATAGATACAAGTCTCAATTCTGCTGGTCCAGCCAGCAGATGATCCCATCTGTATGAACAAGTGAAAGAAATGGGCAGAACTCATGTGAGCAGCATCTCACCTCCCTACTTCTTCACAGTAACAACATTATTTCACCTAAAACTTCATACTGGTTGTGACTTGGTCTTGGTGATCCTGCTGTGGCAGTGGGGATTGGACTAGATGGTCTTTCGAGGTCCCTTGCAATCCCTAATGTTCTGTGATTCTGTGTGATTGACACTGTGGTAGGCGCTTCACAGAGACTGCCTATCTATGGTCACTGTCCTTAAGTTGATTGCATCACTAATTCTCCATTTTCTGTGTTATAACAGCTGGAAACAGTGAGAGTGAGGGCCAAGAAGCGGTGAGGAAAATAGAAGAAGAAACTTTGACTGATAAAGGTACCACACTATATATTTTTCTGTAAGGAACTTTGTCTCTTTTTGCTGGCATCTTCTTTTCTATGAGATCCCCTTGCGTACTGTTAAACTTTGTTTACTTGGGGGAAACTAATTCTTAGAGTAAATCTACCACCAGCGTAAAATGTGCAGGATGTTTTTCTAGAAGTTATTCTGAGTCTTGTTTGTTTTGCTGTGTGCTCTTGGAAAAGGGCTGTTTGGGTTATGGTCTGCCTGTGTGAGTATTGGCACAATGATTTAATAGCTGGGCAGATAATCAGAGTACTAGTCATTTCTGCTGAGGGGAGGATGACAGCAGGTAAGAGTGGGTGTGCTCTTTTCCACTGCTGCTCTTGCCATGTCTATAATCCCTATTAAAAAGCAGGTTTTGTTTGGGGGTAAGAGGTTTTTTAAAGAACAAGGCTGTCCAATTAGGTTTTTTTACATATGTTGAAGTTTGATAGCACTTCACAAAACTAAACAGTTGTCTTAAGACTAGATGGGCCAAGCAAAAATGGAATTGTTTTTGTGGTTCTTCCATTGTTATAATCTGATGAGTGATCCAGGTGATCCTGCTGTGGTGGGGGGATTGGACTAAATGGTCTTTTGAAGTATTTTCCAATCCATAGTGTTCTGTGATTTTATTGGGGGAGGCATAAGGAGAGCCTCGCTTGATAACTATGAGAAAAGGCATGTTGCAGGCTATCTGCTCTGTGAGTGTAATTTGCAGCTTATGATAGAGGTTAGTGCATTTAATATTTCCTTCTCTTGACTTTGCTGGGTGTAGTTCCTGGTAGTGTGTGATGATTCACTGCTGCCACTTTGATGTATCATTTCTTGGCAAAATAATAGGGCAGTGCTGCTGCTCCACCCTGTTTAGGATCTTCATGGCTTCTTCTGAAATCTGATTCTGTTTTTGTGCCTTTGGTAATTACTGTTATGATGATCAAAATAGGTTAATTATTGTGTTAAAAAAACCTTTCATTAAGATTTATCTTTTGACTTAAATAAATGTGCATCCATTGTAGCCTCAGGATACGTGTATGCTGGTTAAAAACATCATAAATTAAGGCACAGTCAGAAGGCTTATGAAAGGAAAAAGGTAATTATGACATCGTTTAAATGTTTTGCTGGAAGTTTCTGTATGGGGACCAAAGCCATTCGGAATTAATTACATCGCATGATCCACATGAAGCAGAATAAACCGGAGTCTGTCTTATTTTCTCACATCTGTGTGATCCACAGGCTTTTTTAGCACCGCAGTCTGTCTTGAGTTTTCTGAATGAACTCAACTCTAACCTTCACTCACAATCATTGTCAAGATACAGCAGGCACTTCGGGGAAACTGAAAGTGTATCTGTAGTTGACCAAAGTTATTCCTTAATGTGATTATCACAGAATCATTCAGGTTGGAAAAGACCCTTGGGATCATAGAGTCCAACCATCAACCCTACTCTACAAGTTAACCCCTAAACCAGATCTCCCAACCCTAAGTGTCTTTTAAGCTCATCTAGATCATTATAATGACTGAGGCTTTAGTAATCTGTGATCTTGGTAGATTTGGCCTTGAAACAAACTGGAAGAGTATTGCCTTTTCAGGATTTCTCCCTGAGAGCTATGTGTATTTACACAAGGGCATTATGCTGTAGAAACGAGTCTCAAGGACACAAAGGACATGAGTCTGTTACATCTTGTCAGTGACTTTTCACTTTGAATGGAGTGTGTGTGCAGATACTGTGAGTAGGACTAGGCTGTGTGAGCATCTTACCCTTTCAAAAGCTATAGTTCGATATCTGTTTATTCACTGCATTAAAAGATTTTAAGTTATCTTCACCTTTTTTCCCTCTTCTTTATCTTTTTGAGCCTTTTTTATGGCCTGTATCAAAATTGCTTACAGAAACTGAGAAAGTGTGGAAGGATGACCCAGGCAACTACCGAGGTCAGCCCGACCTCGGTACCAGGGAAGATTATGGAGCAGTTCATCGTGAATGTGATCACACAGCAAGTGTGGGACAGCCAGGGGATCAGGGCCAGCCAGCATGCGTTTATGAAGGGCCGGTCTTGCCTGATAAACCTGATCTTCTCCTGTGACCAAGTGACCCACCTGGCGGATGAAGGGAAGGCTGTGGATATTGTTTAACTAGACTTCAGCAGAGCATTTGACAGAGTCTCCCACAGGATTCTCCTAGAGAAACTGGTGGCCAAAAAGGCCATTGGAAAACTGGCCTGCATTGGAAGTGGTGTCACCAGCAGGACTAGTGCAGTGCTTGTGTCCCTGTTCTCAGCACTAGTGAGTCCTCACCTTGAAAATTGCATTCATTTTTGGGCACCTCACCACAAGAAGGACATTGAAGTGCTGGACTGGGTCCAAAGAGGAGCAGCAAAGCTGGTGAAGGGCCTGGAGGGACAGTTCTTGTATGTAGTGGCTAAATGAGGTAGAGTTGAGTTGTTTGGTCTGGAGAGGGGGAAACAGAGGGAAGATCTTACCACCCTTTACAACTACCTGAAAGAAGGTTGTAGAGGAGTGGGAGTTGGTCCCTTCTCCGAAGTCAATAGTGATGAGAAAAAAGGAGGTGGCTGTGGGTTGTGCCAGGAGAGGTTTGGATTAGAGATTGGGAAGGATTGCTTCTCTGGGGGAGTAGTCGGATATTGAAGGGGCTTCCCAGAGAGGTAGTGGCATTGCCATCCCTGGAGGTGTTTAAGAGACATTTAAATATGGAACTTGGAAACATGGTTTAGTGTTCATGATGGCATTGGTTTCATGGTTGGACTTGATGATCTTGGGGGTCTCTTCCAACTTTAATGATTCTATGACTCTCTTTCCTTCTGCAATACTGAACTCTTGAAGGAGAACTACAACAGCCGGCACGGTCAAGGGTTGAGACAAAATAACTGTCTTCGTGTCTCTTGAGCTTGGAGAAAAGGAGACTGAGGGGTGACCTCATTCATGTTGATAAATATGTGAAAGATGGGTGTCAAGAGGATGGAGCCAAGCTCTTCTTAGTGTCATCTAATGATAGGACAAGGGACAGTGGGTGTGAGCTGGAACATTGGAGGTTCCACACCAATGTGAGAAGAAATTTCTTCATGGCAAGAGTGACAGAACCCTGGAAGGGGCTGCCCAGGGGTGTTGTGGAGTCTCCTCCTCTGGAGATGTTTAAAACCCACCTGGACATGTTGCTGTGCAACTTGGTCTAGGTGATCCTGCTGTGTCAGGGGGATTAGATGATAGTTTGAGGTCACTTCCAATCCCTGATGTTCTGTGATTCCTTTTGCTATGGACAAACTACATGAGTGAGTGCCATCAGTTTGCCATCCAGATCTCTATTAACAAGGGAAATCTCCTTCCTTGTTAGCAAGTTAGACAGCAAAAGGGAGCCAGAGACCTTGTCCTCTCCTTGTTGCCTTGCTGAGCCATACATAACACAAACATCCCCAGAGAGACAGCTTGAAGAAAAGGCCAGGCTTGTTGATTGTTCACAATTACAGTGTTTCTAAGGCAATATCCTACTTCTAGGTCTTGGCCCACTGTCTGTCTGGGGCTCTGCTAGCTAAGCGTAAATACTTTTACTTGACATAATCCACAGTTATTTCAATGATAAGAGAGGTTCAAAGCATGTACCTAAGTGATTTCTATGAAGCAGATGATGAGAAATAGCATACAAATAGTCTCAGATGAAGACAAGCTGTGTGCACACATGGCGAGACATGAAGAACGGACTGAAAAAGTTTGTGAGTATAAGAAGGCAGGAAGCCTTTTTTCCCATGCTGGAGGCATTCAAACCAGAGCCAATGCCAGAAGATGCAGAATACTGTAGAGAAATGCAGTTGCAGCCATTCCCCTGCAACCTAAGCAATGTTATACATCATCTCTTCCTACCACCCATCTGCTCCCATAGTACTACACTAGAAACCTCCTTGGTTCCTCTGCCTGTGGATTCTGGGCTGCTTAGTTGTCTTCCTCAGTTTTGGGTCTCTGTTCTGAGTTGCCTATTACTTAGTATAAAGAGTGAGGTAGGATATGGGTAGCTGAGTAGAGGAGAACAAAGGTACAGGTCCTTGGGGCATGATAGACACAGCTCACTTCACTGTCAGAGTTTTCTCTATGATGAAGCAATCAAAGCCCTCAGATACCCAGAACAGACCAGAAAAAGTGCTGCATTGTCATTAAAATTCTCAAATGGGCACTTTTTCCAAAAGACCAAGGGCAACAGTTTGCTGTGCTCTGAATCATAAAGCTTGGAGAAGCTGGAATGATGTGGGCATTTATCTTGCTTCCATTTGTTAAATTGGGAACTTGTGTTGTTAATAGTAGTAATTATATGGCTGGGAAAATTGTTGATGGCTAGGGATTACTACAGAGATATTCTAATTGTGTAAGTCTCTGTAATTTGCACACAGGGTGTGTCTGTGTTAGCGTGTTCATTAGATCAGGAGAACGCTTTTCAGGCAACACTCAACAGTTGCCCGCTTGCTGGGCATGGGTTCACATCAGGAAGGGCAGCGCAGGTTGTGACCTGGATTCTCGTTGGGCAGGACTAGCCTGTGAAATGAGCTGCAGCAGTAACAGAATGCACAGGAGCAAACTCAGAGGTTATCTGAACTAAGAGTCATACAATTATGGAATCACTCAGCTTGGAAAAGACCCTTGGGATCATTGAGTCCAACCATCAACCCTACTCTGCAAGTTAACCCCTAAAACAGATCCCCCCAACACTACATCTAAGCAGCTTTTAAAACTCATCTAGGAATAGTGACTCAACCACCACCCTGGGCAGCCCATTCCAGTACCTGAACACTCTTTCCGTGAAGAATTTCCTTGAGGTCCCTTCCAATCCCTAATGTTCTGTGATTCTGTGATGTGTAGTCTAAACCTCTCCTGTTGGAGCTTGAAGCCTTTCCCTCTGGTTCTGTCACTAATGACCTGTGAGAAGTGACCAGCACACCAGCATCTCTACAGTGTCCTTCCAGAGGACACTGTAGTCTCCCTCAGCCGCCTCCTCCTCAGACTAAACAGCCCCTCTCAATCTCTCTCATTCTTCAGGCAACGTATAAAGAATAAGTAAGTTCCAGCAACATGTAGAAGTACCCATGTCCGGACCCCAGCACACGGTGAGCTCTAGAGGTTGATGTCTGTTGATCCAAATGGAGGCATAACCAGAGTTACTAGTCCTGAGCAAACAACATTGAGTGAAGGAATTTGGAAGTTTCTGTGATAAACTCAGTTCTCATGGATAAAGGGAAAAGTCTTACCACGAAGAGTGTATCTCCCGGCTCAGTTACCCTCAGTTTAGATCTCTGCAAATGAAAGCTGGGTTTAGCCTGATGATTACAAACATACAAATGTTGGAAACTAATATATAAACATGAGTGAAAGCTTCATTCATTCCAACAGAGGTTCATGAATGCCAATGGAATCAGCAACTAGCAAGAGTTGGTGCATAAATATCACTTAGCATAGCACTGAGGAAAGGCTCTCACAGTTGCAGTGCAGGAGCTGAAGTTTCAACTAGACTCAAAGGATAAAAAAAATTAAGTTAGGGAGAAAACAGGGTGTAAAATTCATATTAAGCACAGACATCTTCAAAAGGAGAAGGCTGGGTTTAATCTCACCCAACATTTTTGTGGCAATTCAAATAAAACCACAATTGTAAAACTACGCACTCAGTCCACGGCATTCCTGAGACTTCCATTTGAAGCCAGCTGAGAAAGGAAGGAGAGACTTTCTCCCTCAGAGTCGGAGGAATGCAGAGGTTAACACAATGGCAACCAAATCATGTCATTTACAGTCTGACCCACATCAAGACAGCTTGGCCTAAGCAGTAGGAGGACCTGTATCACCTTAAAAACACTGCAGTTCATGTGCATTCAACAAGCCTGGCTTTTTCCCAGAGCTTTCTCTTGGGATGTTTGAGCTACATGTGGTTCAGCTGGGGAATAAGGACAAGGCAAGATCTCTTGCTCTCTTTTGCAGTGTAATTTGCTAATTATATTGATATTGAAAAGCGTGCCCAAAAGGAGGAGGGGTAGTCCAGCTGATTGGTATGAAGCATAATTGCAGAATAAGTTATGGCTGCCCAAGGTGGGGTTGTGGAGTCTCTTCTGGAGATGTTTAAAACCCACCTGGATATGTTCATGTGTGACTTGGTCTAAGTGATGCTGCTGTGGCAGGGGGCTTGGACTGGATGGTCTTTTGAGGTCCCTTCCAATCCCTAGTGTTCTGTGATTACTCCACTGACACTTGAGTGTCAGGCCCCAATATTAACAGTCTTTGTTGGCATGGTAAGTCAAAGGTGTCATTATGGTAGTGATCATCTGGTCAAAGACAGTAGAAAGTATTTGTGGCTGAGACATTTTTTTCCTGTATGTGCGTAAGATGTGTGAGTTTGTTTGCTTGTGTCCAGTTTGGCTTTCGTGGTGTAGTTTTGAGGTGCAGAAGTGTAGTGTCCTGAACTTGTGGCAGGAGACCTTCTGTGGCTACTTTGGCCCTTCTACCGCATCCCACCGTTGGCGTGTCCTTTCCTTACCACTCCTGATACTGAAGGACCTGTAGAATTAAAGACCTTCCTAGCCATAACAGTTGCAGTTTCCATCTACATGGTTTCTTTTGTCCTGCTGGTTCATTATATCCAGAACTTAGCTCTGGTGGGTCATGGACTGCTCTCAGGTAGAGCGTATAAGTGAATACCAAGCTCATTAAGACATCTAGAAAAACCACAGAACTTTAGGGATTGGAAGATAATCTAGTCCAATCCCACTGCCACAGTAGGATCACCTAGACCAAGTTTCACAGGAACATATCCAGGTGGGTTTCAAATGTCTCCAGAGAAGGAGACTTCACAACCAATCCCCCTGAGCAGCCCCTTCCAGGGCTCTCTCACCCTCACTGGAAAGAAGTTCCTTCTCATTCTGACATGGAACCTCCTCTGTTCCAACTGACACCCACTGCCCCTTGCCCTGTCATTAGATGACACTGAGCAGAGCCTGGCTCCATCCTCCTGACACTCACCTTTCACATATTTATCAGCATTAATGAGGTCACCCCAGTCTCCTCCTTTCCAAGAGATCCAGCTCCCTCAGCCTTTCCTCATCTTTGTGGCTCTGGTCTGGACACTGTAGCAGTTCAAGACTGGGTGGTGGTCAGAGTGCAGAGTAAGGAAGACCCAGTCTAACAGTGTGCTACTTTGCAGGATGCTGCATGGAACTGCAGAGCTCTTCTGCTTTGTCATTTGTGATGGGTTTAAGAACCTCAGCTAAACATTAAGATTTGTTTCCATAACCTCACTTAATGTCATATTAAGTATATTTGTGCCTTATGAAAATAGTTTAATTTTGAAAACTATTGGATGTGTTAAACTTCACTGAAGTGTGTAAGGACTGGAGCCTCCTTGTACTCAAGGGATTGAAGGTCCTTTTTCAGAGACCAAGAACGTAATGCAGGAGCTAATACAGCTTCTCTATGTTTACGTCCCTTACTCATAAAGTTGGTGACTTTCTAGACTTCACTAAGCAGTGAGGATTTTAATCCACAGAAAGGTATCTCCAGAGCCCTCTGATAACATCTTTCTGGTGAATAGTTTGCAAATCAATTGTCGTGCTTTTCTGTTTGTTTTACATAATACTTAGATGCAAAACCGCAGTTGAATTCATTAAGCTCAACTGCTCACATCTTCTTTGTTCTCTTTTAGACTTCCAGTGTAACATGTTGCAAGATTTTCCTCCTCTCAGTGCTTACAAACATTTAAGCCAGAGATTCCCCATTTTTCGTGTTTCTTACGATGCAAAAGGTCTGTTATCTGAGCTAACACTCAGAGCTGTCATATGTTAAAATTCAGGGGGGGCACTTCAGACATTAGAAGCAATATGGATGTGGTTTGCAGAGCTGAAGCTGAGCTGTGTGTCTTGATAGTGAGATGGAGATAAAGCCTTGCAAATATAAAACACATTCATAATGCAAGCGCAAGCTCTGCCTGTTGGTTTCCTCCATTCCCATTACCATTGGAAATGTGAAACATATTTCATTAACAGGCTCTGCTACTAGGAAGCATGATTTTCTTTTATTCAAATTATTTCTAATTGAAACCTAGAGACAAAGAAGTGCACAGGTGTAGCTGTAGGCAGAATAACAAAGTCTTTTCAGATGTCTTGAAATGTTTTTCTGACTATAAATCACTGAAGCTTTGTGTGACTAATGGGACCAGGAGCTCCAGGGTTAAGATTCTGCTTATTGTGCTGCTCTACTGAACGCAATCTGGAGAAGGGAGTTGCAGAGTGTAATTGCCTCTGCAAGGCCTCAAAAAGCTGCCTTTTCACCCTTTTACAGGATTTTGATCCTCTTTTTATGTAGCTGTGGAGCCATGATGTCAAGCAGTGGTCAGATAAATGTGCTCCTGAGTTTGATACCTCCTGTAGCATGCCGTGATTGTTTCTGGCTTGAGCAGTAGTTCCAAGCAGATTGCGTGAGCTATTTACAGACCTTGTCTGTTCCCAAGAAAGTTGCCAGCAAATACTGAAAGGCAAAGCCAAGAAAAGGTGATTTGTCTTATTGCTGGAATGCTTTCTTACCTTTTTTCCAAGATGTACTTTATATTGTCCTAGCTTCCATGGGTTACAAGTGGACCTTTAGAAGTTAGTTTACTTCTAGGAAGTAAAATCTGTTCTGTGGAAATGTGTTAGGGATCCAGCTACCGGGAGAGTGGAGAACTAAATTAAAGAGACTGTATTTGATGCACATTTCATGCACATAACCTCCTATGTGTGAGCTACATGTGGATGTGAAGTTCTTCCATGAGCGTGCAGATGCTGCTGGCTTTTCCTTGTCAGCTCCATCCTTGCAGCAGTACAGTGAGGCTCTAGAGGATGTACAGCCAAAGAGGAGTCTCTGCATATCTGAAGGACCAACACAAGTGTGCCTGGGCTTAACTTGTGTTTTGAGGGCTATTTTTCAATGGCAAAGGATCAAAGTTCTGAATAGATGTCCTAGTTCTTACATGAGTTACGAGCCAGACTCATCCTGGTGGTGCCCATTGACAGGACCAGAGGCAATTGGCACAAACAGAAATGCAAGAAAACCCATTTAAAAATAAGAAAACCCTTCTTTTTTAGCATAAAAGCTATTGGATATTGGCACAGGTTGCCACAGATATTAAAAAGCCATCTGCCCAAGTCCTGGGCAGCTGGCTCTGGGTGGCCCTGCTCCAGCAAGGGCTGGGACTGGACAGTCTCCAGAGCTGCCTTCCAGCCTCAGCTTCACTGTAACTGTCAGTCTATGAAATTTTAGCAGCCAAACCATATGAAACCCTGTCTGCTTAATTTGTCCAGCCTTGACTACTAATACTGGTACATACACAGACCGTGGACTGAAGGGTCATCAAAGGCTGAGGGAGCTGGGTATCTAGCTTGGAGGAGACTGAGGGGAGACCTCATTAATGTTTATAAATATGTGAAGGGTGGGTGTCAGGAGGATGGAGCCAGGCTCTGCTCAGGTCATCTACTGATAGGACAAGGGGCAGTGGGTGTGAGCTGGAACACAGGAGGTTCCACATCAATATAAGAAGGGACTTCTTCCCAGTGAGGGTGAGAGCCCCTTGGAAGGGGCTGCCCGGGGGGTTGTGAAGTCTCCTCTGGAGACTTGTAAAACCCACCTGGATATGTTCCTGTGCAACTGGATCTAGGTGATGCTGCTGTGTCGGGGGAGTGGACTAGATGATCTTTCGAGGTCCCTTCCAATCCCTAATGTTCTGTGAGTCTGTCACTTATCTTTTTTTTAACTTGCTTGAATCATATATCTGGAAACATGCTCTTCAGACAGCAGCATCATCTTCTGTGTGTCCTTTCAGAAGGGTAAAACAGCCTATTTTTATTTGCTTGCACATGAGAACAATTTGTGACAGTGTTTGCGTATTATCCACTTAACTGCCAAACTGTGTAAATGTGAAATACAAATGGCCTTAAACAACCTGGGTATATTTAGAGATTGTCTGACTAAACACTAATCTTGTGTTTCAAGTAATGAAAATGATGTGACCGAGGGTACAGTTCTGCCTGTCACCTCCTCAGGTGGCATGGGTGAGCCTATGGAGTGCATGGATGGTGTGGGAGGGAGGGCATCAGAGAACAGCAGCTTGCATTTGCTGTATGGCTCAGAGCAGAGCTGTATGGGCTTTATCTTCATGTCAGCTCAGTCAAAAATAGAGAGTTCAGATACATGTTTGCATTTATTGATGGGAATTTGGGCTCTGGGTTGCATTCGGGACCTAGTGACTCTGCTGTCTCCCACTGGCTATTCTGGCAGTGTGTGTATATGGAGATGGGCAGGACAGTGCAGCTGCAGCAGCTCTGGGGAGCTGGCTGGAGCTGAGCTTAGAGGTCTTTCATCCCTTCTGCCTACAGTTTCCTTGTGGGCAGACTGTCCAGACAGCAGCCTGGGGCACAGCCTTGTGCAGTGGGTACACAGCCTTCAGTGGGTGCCTGTAATAGGAATCTGTCATTTCAGATCTGTCTGCTGTCTGTCTGTCCTGTGCAGTCTGGCAGGGGATGGACTCTAGAGGTGCTCGCCTCACCCTACTGCCTGCCTTAACACACCCTTTCCACAAGCTGCCATTGCTGCCATCTTCAGACACTGTTTTTAGCCCTCTGGTTTCTGATAATCATAGAGGACAAAGATCAGTGCTGCTTTTCTTTTTAGCACCTGGTGAGATTATACAGAACTGATGGTACAAGGAGAATTTTGTCTCAGAGGGATTGTTTAAATGTACACAACCAGCAGTAAATTATTCTTTGACTTGCAAAATAGATTTGTAAACTGATCCTTTATTTTTAAAACAATATGACAGTGTCCTTGCTTTGCAGATTAATTTCAGATATTTTTTCTATATAGTCTACTATAGAACAGAATCACAGAACATTAGGGATTGGAAGGGACCTTGAACGATCGTGTAGTCCAGTCCCCCTGCCAGAGCAGGATCAGTCTTTGAAAGAAATAAAACCCAACATGCGACTGCAGTAGAGTCTGTAAAAATTAAGATATACACAGAACATTAAGGATTGGAAGGGTCCTCCAAAGATCATCTAGTCCATTGCCCCTGCCACAGCAGGATCACCTGGATCCAGTCACACAGGAACACATCCATGAGGGTTTTAAATGTCTCCAGAGAAGGAGACTCCACAACCCCCTTGGGCAGCCCCTGCAAGTGCTCGTCACTGTGAAGAAGTTCCTTCTCATTTATATGGAACCTCTTCTGTTCCAGATCACACCCATTGCCCTTGTCCTAGGTGTTGACTTAAACCTACTGCCCAACCAGGAAAAACTCCATGGAATTGATACAGGATTGGAAGAGTACATGTGGATGATCTGGATTGCATGGTATCTTTTCTCTGGCAACTATTCTGTTAAATTTGTTTCAAAGCTGTCAAATTGAAAAACAAAAAGGAAGAGTGACATGTCCAGTGGGTGTTTGTGTCCTAGGAAGAGGTATCATGCTAGCCTTGGAGAAAGCCTGTAAGATAACTTCCATTATTATGCAACTGAAACCCAGAAAAAGAATGACTGAATCATTAAGCTGATTTTCTGTGGATGTGATGAAATAACACGTGATGGGTTTTAATCTGTTCTTGAGCTCCTCTTTCTGCCCTCTTTGTCCCCCTGGCTTCTCCATTCCCCCTGGCTTCTCCATTCCCACTGCAACATTCTTCTGTCTTTCCCCAAACCATTCCTTCCAAGTCCCAATTGTATGTGTTTCTGTGTCTGGCTTCCTTTTCTTCTCTTTCCCAACTGCACATTCTGAGTTTGACTGCCAAGGGCAAGGCAAAAAGAAGTGTCACTGAGGAGACAGCAATTTAACCTCCAGATATCTGCTATGTCTTTTCATCACTGCTCCCAAACAGTTACTTTTGGCAATGTGGGTCCCTTTTGCCTTTGATACAAGAGCTCTGTGCTCGACCTTTGCCATCTGTGTGGTGTTGTCTCATTCTCTAGGTTAGCAAGGAGAACCTTGAGTGATGCTGCAAGAAAGCAGCGTTGGGAAGGCTGGCTTGGCTGGAGGGCTTCATGTTTGGAAGCCTGAGCCCTGCATGTGCTCGGAGAAGCAGCACTCTGCACAAATGGCTGTGTGAGAGTGTGCACCTGCTCTCTGCCAGCTGCTGGGGAAATGCTGACGGACAGCAGTACCTACTCCAAGCACAGCCGGGTGACTACATTAACAGCTGATGGTAAACACTGTCGATTCAGGCTGAAGGTCTCTCAGCTCTCAGAAAGGCTGAAGCATGTTAAAGAGCAAAGGACCAGTAGGACGGAGTACAGGCCTTGGTCAAGAAAGAAGGACTTTGTCAGTGTCATCTAATGACAGGACAAGGGGCAATGGGTGTCAGCTGGAATAGAGGAGGTTCCACATCAATATGAGAAGGAACTTCTTCATGGTGAGGGTGACAGAGCCCTGGAAGGGGCTGCCCAGGGGGTGTTGTGGAGTCTCCTTCTCTGGAAATGTTTAAAACCTGCCTAGCCATGTTCCTGTGCAACTGGATCGAGGTGATCCTGTTGTAGCAGGAGGATTGCACTGGATGGTCTTTCGGAGTCCTTTCCAATCCCTAATGTTCTCTTGATTCTTCCTCTTCTCTTTGTGGCAGTACTGGTGTAGGCATTTCAGGTGCTTCAGTCAGCATCTATTGACCCAGTTCTCAAGCATTATTAAAATTTGGGAAGTTCTTTTGGTGGTTTCATGTTGATGCTAAACAGCAAACAGGTAGAAACCTGTGAAACCACACTGGAGCTTTAGAAAAACAGAATGGAAAAAAAAACTTCGTAAAAAATCCTTAACACTGCAGTTCCTTTCTTGACTCTTTTGGAGCCAAGCAAGCCAAAAGCACCTATTTAAAAAGCAAGCATGAAAGGAAAGTAAATGTAATGATATGGCGAGAGCAGAGCTTAGTATTTGTGCATAACTGAGAAGAAATGGCAAGGTTTCTGCACCTAACAGTTTGTATAATTGCATTCAATAAACATGAATCACAAAGGTACTTGATTGTTACATCTAAATATTTCTACCCTCTTGTTTGGGGATTATTACAGACTTCTAAATAACGGGGTTTGTAATTGCATCTCCTCTTGAAAACAATGGTCAACTTTCCATTGACTTGATCGCAATCGGAGATTCTACCTCATAATTTGGAACTGTACAGGATATTTCTGTTCCTTTCAGTGGACTGCCTTAATTAGAGGCTTGCCTCGCTTCATCAGTGAAGTGACAGTCCCAACAATTCACCTGAACAATCATGCGGAGGTGGCCCAGGAAGACCAGAATTTTGATCTCAGTTGGCCATCAGTTTGTGCTGGGAGGCACTGAGTCTCATGGCCTTTTCAAATCTGAATCACAACCCCTGTGCGTGCAGATGTTCTTCCCATCCATCCATGTGTGCACTTAGGACTAAAAAGCCACACGCTGAATCTGAATGTCTGTAGCTCTTCAGGCAGCAAGAACTGTGATTCAGCTACCCATTTGAAAACATAGGCCTTGTAACATTTTTGTTTTGGATGAATTTACAGTTAATTGCAAGGATTTTATGAAGACTTCTAGAAGACCCTTGTTGAGCCTGTATAGAGCTGAATAGTGGTGTGATTTCTGTATATGCCTGAGTTCATATGTACTGATTGGTTTGACTGCTTAGAAAATGCTGGGCTCCAGTTTGCAGCCTGTAAAGGTTGGCTGTTAGCTGAATTCAGCCACGTTTCATCTACAGGTTGCTTGACAAAGAGCAACTGGAATCTGTGTCTCCTGCTGCATTGAGTATGAACCTGATTTTTCTGTATTAAGGATGAATTTAATCTGAAAGTAGTCTCTATATATTTGCTCTTTTCTTTGAGGCATTGTAGTTACAACTCAAAGATCTGGTGAGACCACATCTGGAATATTATGTCCAGTTCTGGGCTCCTCAGTTCAAGAGGGACACAGAGCTGCTGGAGAGAGTCCAGTGCAAAGCCACATATGATGGAATGGAGCATCTCCCTTACAAGGAAAGGCTGAAAGAGCTGGGTATGTTAAGCTTGGAGAAAAGGAGACTGAGGGGTGACCTCATTAATGTCTATAAATATGTGAAAAGTGGATGTCAGGAGGATGGACCCAGGCCCTGCTCAGTGAAATCTAGTGATAGGAAGAGGGGCAGTGGATGTCAGCTGGAATACAGGAGGTTCCACATGAATATTAGAAGGAACTTCTTCATGATGAGGGTGACAGAGCACTGGAATGGGCTGCCCAGAGAGGTTCTCTGGAGATGTTTAAATCTGCCCTGGTATGTTCCTCTGTGACTGGATCTAGGTGATCCTGCTGTGGCAGGGGGATTGGACCAGATGATCTTTGGAGGTCCCTTCCAATCCCTAATGTTCTGTGATTCTTACTCGCTTCGTACAATACACCCTATCCAGTTTGCAGGTATTTTCTGTCCTTCTGTGCCCTTTTTTGGCTGGGATAGTTTTCTTCCTAATAGCTGGTAGAGTGCTGTGTTTTGGATTTAGTGTGAGAATAATGTTGATAGCATAAACACTGCTGAGCAACAACTAAAACCATCAGTGGGCTAAGTCAAAGACTTCTCAGTTTCTCATGCCCAGCCAGCAGGAAGGGTGGAGGGGCATGAGAAGTTTGAAGGAGACACAGCCAGGACAGCAGACCCAAACTGGCCAAAATGATATTCCATACCATTCCTTCTCTGGCAGGGAGATTGGTCTAGATGCTCTTTCGAGGTCCCTTCCAGTCCCTAATGTTTTGTGATTCTGTGATACCATATGACGTCAAGCTCAATATGGGGCCTCTGCTTGGGAGCTGACAGGGCATCAGTCAGCTGGTGGGTGCATCCCTTGTTTTGTGTATGCTAATTCTTTCATTATTTCTATTCTTACTGCCTCGATCATTATTAGTATTGCTGTTGTTACTAGTTTGCTTCCTTCTCTGTCTATTAAACTGTCCTTATCTTAGCCCATGAGGGTTTTTTTTACCTTTCTTGATTTTTCTACCTGTATTGCTGCATCAAGAGAGAGCAGCTTTGTGCTGTGTCGTTGCTGTCTGGGGTTAAACTGTGACAGTCCTTTAAAGAGCTGCTTATTCTGAAGAGGTCACACTCATCCAGAACGCTGTTTATTTTTCTCTGCTCTCCTGCAGTACTTTGCACTTAATCTGCTATCATGCATCGGTGAAGTGTTGCCTAATTGCATACTTTTGCTCCGTCTTTTGGGAAATTCCTGACGATCCTCCCAACCTTGGTTAAGCTAAATGCTTCTGTGATGTCAGCAACTTTCATCACCTGTCTATTCAGCCCTGTTTTCCAGAAAACTTGTAACACCTGGCACCTATCCCTTGTTTGGGTACAAATCAAATGAACCACTCTGCTTCTCTTGAGTGCTCAGAACTGGCAGCAGGCAGAGGTGATGGCTCTGCTTCTTATGAAAGGGGCTGTTAGCCCTTAGACTTGGGTGCACAGGGAAGGGTTCTCCTTGGGGCCCAAACAGTCCTGACATAGAAAATCTGAGCTGCTTGTTTGGGTTTTTTCACAGCAGTACATGTGTAGAACAGCAAACTGAACAAGCATGATTTGGAAATGGCCACATCCTTTGCCTCAAGTCGCCACCATCTCATAGTAACAGTTGTACAGATCTTAGTGGAACTGGAGAATGAAGCTCACAGGTTGCACAAGCAAGATACTGAGGGCATGGAGAAGGCAGCACACTAGGATGCAAGCTGGTGCTGTGTAGTATCCGTGGGCAGAGGGTATCCTCTTTAGGAGCCCTCCTGTGTATTATTTACTGTGGTGGCAAGGCAGGAGTCAAGTCCCCTGTGACGATGGAAGAGGAAGTGGTTAGAAACAGCAGTGGGAGCACTGTGTTGACTTTTCAGAACCCTTGTTTGGAAATTGAAGCTTACTTAAGTGAATACAGTAAGGAAATGTGTAGGAAAATGATGGATAAATTACAACTGCTTCTTTTCTTTTTTGTTGGAGTAAGAGGAGTCAGATGGTACCCTTGTGGCCAAGAAGGCCAACGGCATCCTGGGGTGGATCAGAAGGGAGCTGGTTAGTAGATTGAAAGAGGTTCTCCTCCCCCTCTATTCTGCCCTGGTGACACCACATCTGGAATATTGTGTCCAGTTCTGGGCCCCCTCAGTTTAAAAGGGACACAGAACTGCTGGAGTCACAGTATCACAGAACATTAGAGACTGGAAGGGACTTTGAAAGATCATCCAGTCCAATCCCCCTGCCACAGCAGGATCAGCTAGAGCAAGTCACACAGGAACATACCCAGGTGGGTTTTAAAGGTCTCCAGAGGAGGAGACTGCATGACATCCTTGGGCAGCCCCTTCCAGTGCTCTGTCACCATCACCGTGAAGAAGTTCCTTCTCATATTTATATGGAACCTCCTGTGTTCTGGCTTACACCCATTGCCCCTTGTCCTATCATTAGATGCCCCTGACCAGAGCCTGGCTCCATCCTCCTGACACCCACTCTTCATATATTTACAAATGTTAATGAGGTCACCCTTCAGTCTCCTCCAAACTAAAGATAATCAGCTCCATCAGACTTTCTTCATAATGGAAGTGTTGTACTTTCTTCATCTTTGTTGCTTCTGTGTTGGACTGTCTCCAGCAGTTCTGTGTCCTTGAGCTGAGGAGCCCAGAACTGGGCACAATACTCCAGATGTGATCTCACCAGGGCAGAGTAGAGGGGGAGAAGGACTTCTCTCGATATGCTAACCGCCCCCTTTCTGATCCACTGCACGATGCTGTTGGCCCTCTTGGCCACAAGGGCACATTGCTGGCTCATGGTCATCTCACTATCCACCAGGACCCCAGGTCTCTTTCTCCTACACTGCTCTCCAACAGGTTGGTCCTCAACCTATACTGGTTGTTCTTGCCCAGATGCAAGACTTTACACTTGCCCTTGTTATATTTAATTAAATTTCTCCTTGCCCAGCTCTCCAGCCTGTCCAGGTCCTGCTAAATGGCAGCAGAGCCTGCTGGAATGTCAGCCCCTCCTACTGGCTTTGTATCATCAGCAAACTTGCTGACAGTGCACTGTAATCCCTCATCCAAGTCATTATTGACTAAATTGAGTAGGACTGGTCCCAGTACCAACACCCTTGGGGGACTCTACTAGATACAGGCCTCCAACTAGACTATCCCATTGACCACTACTCTCTGGCTTCTATCCTGCAGCCAGTTCACAATCCACCTAACTACCCAATTGTCTAGAACACACTGCCTCAGTTTGGCTGTGAGGATACTGTGGGAGACCATGTTAAATGCTTTCCTGAAACAAAAATAGACCACATCCACTGCTTTGCCATCATTTATCTACCTGTTTATGCCCTCATCAAAGGCTATCAGGTTGGTCAAGCATGACTTCCCTTTGGTGAAGTCATGCTGACTGTCCCTAGTGACCCTCTTTGTCCTTGCTGTGCCTAGAGACAGGGTCAAGGATAAATTGTTCCACCACCCTTCCTGGGATGGGGGTGAGGCTGACCCGTCTATAGTTACTTGGGTCTTCCTTGTTACCCTTTTTGAAGGTTGGAGTGATATTTGATATCTTCCAGTCCCTAGGCAAGTTCCAAAGCTGCTCCACCTAAGATTTGTTCTCTAGGCCCTTCACCAGTCTTGTTGCTCTTCTCTGGACTCGCTTCAGCCTCTCAATGTCCTTCCTGTATTCCAAGACTGAACACAGTATTCTAGGTGAGGCCTCACTGGTGCTGAGTACAGGGGAATGATCACTTGTATAGTTCTGCTGGCCAAACTATTTCTGAACTTGAAATACATTAAGAGAGCCTGCCCTGACCACCTTTCCAAAATACAAGTTTCAACCATATGAGCAGATTACTATTAAATATCTAAACATAATGAACATCAAAGCACACAGTTATGGTGCTAGCTCATAGAAGGAAATCTTGCAGTGTTTACCAACTATAAGGGAAAAACTACCAAACAGCAATGCACTTTCAGACAAAGGAAAAAGGACCAATTTGTGCCCAGACTTGGGCATAAGGACATAGTGAGGCATGGCAGCAGAAAAACAGAGTAAAGGAAAAACAAAGTTGTGGAGGTTTAGAGAAGAGATCGCACGTAAAACTGACAACTGGGCTCTCACATAAAATACAAGAGCAAGTTTAGCATACAGAAATTCAGAGCGAGCTTTGTGACATGTGACATTCATCACCTCGTAAGCTGACCATCTGCAATATCGTCATCTCAGCTATCTTCAGCCATGCTGCTCTTCTGGTCATTGGACAATGATACAGTACTTGTATGGAACTCAGACAGCTGGGCCAGTGCACACCCACAGAGATGATGAAGTGGAACATCTCCCTGATGAGGAAAGGCTGAGGGAGCTGTGTCTCTTGAGCTTGGAGAAGAGGAGACTGAGGGGTCACCTCATTCGTGTTGATAAATATGTGAAAGATGGGTGTCAGGAGGATGGAGCCAGGCTCTGCTCAGTGTCGTCTAATGATAGGACAAGGGGCAATGGGTGTGAGGTGGAACACTGGAGGTTCCGTATTGATATGAGAAGAAATTTCTTCATGGCAAGAGTGACAGAGCCCTGGAAGGGGCTGCCCAGGGGTGTTGTGGAGTCTCCTTCTCTGGAAATGTTTAAAACCCACCTGGACATGTTGTTGTGCAACTTTGTCTAGGTGATTCTGCTGTGGTGGGGGGGGATTGGACTAGATGATCATTGAGGTCCCTTCCAATCCCTGATGTTCTGTGATGGCTGGGATGCAGCTGCAGTGCTGCTGCCTGTATTAGACACGTTAGCTGTATATATGCAGAGCTTTCACCTCTGCGCAGTATGAGAAAAAAGCAGTCAGTTAGCATTGATACTTCATATTCAGTATGAAGAGTGATTTGGCTTGATGACTTAAAGGTCACATTGGTGTCCTGTTGCATTTTATGAAAGTTTCAGAAAGTAAAGGAGAAAGGTGGATGAGACACAGGAGCAGCTTCTAAAGATGAACAAAGGTTGGACATTTAAATTGCAGTCAGTTCAGCCTCTGAATCCGTAAGTGAGCTTTATGCTTTGGATTTATTATTTTTTTTCAACTGTCCATTTTTGTTACAGTGGAGATCTAAAAGCGCCATTTCCCTAAGTGGCTCAAGGAGAATTACAAATCAAGATTCATTTCTTTGCACGCAAGCCAAAAGTAAAGACTCATAAAGCGAACAATACTTTGTCTCTTCAGTTAACATGTCAATAGCAGCTTGTCTTTGGGAATTTCAGCCTTTCCAAATTGAATTCAGCAGTCTTACGTAATTACTTACCTGCTTTAATTAAGAATTGGCAGGAATAAAAGAAAATGAACTACTTTTTTCTGAGCTGATATGATCTTGGAAATGCCTGGCACTCTCATTGTCATTGATCACTTACTTTAGCGAATTATATCAAGGCACACAGAAAGAGGCTGTAATACTCCCCCGTGGCACTATCTAGCAGAAGGAGCTGAGAGAGCCCAGGTGTTTTAGCAAGGTGGTTTGAGAAAGCTCCAAGAATAGTATGCGGTTTTGGAATCCTTAGAGGAGGCAGGGGACCGCTTTCCAAACACCTGGACTTCTTGATCCACCTGTAGGATAAGCTCTCCTGCCCAAGACGTTGCAGCATGTTAGTCATCTTTGCCGTACTTGAACAACGCCTGCTTCTCTGTAACGTAGCTTTGGAACAAAGGTACCGTGTTTCTGTGCAGACCCCATGCCCCAGATAATTTATTCTTACCTGCCTTGCTGCCTTCAGATTTGCAGAAAGACTTGGAAGGGCATGGGCCTGGAGAAAATGGGAAATAAGAGGCTTTGACGTGCTTTTATGTCCTTATGTATGCTCCCTCCAACGCCACATGCAGAGGGAAAAGTACAGATACTTACCTAGGTAATGGTTTGGATTTTTAGTCCAGTTCAGGTTTCTAAGTAGAGCCTTAGTGCAGTAGTAATAGGTCAGACATAAGAGTGAGATGTTACATATGATGACGGAGGTGGGGATTTATCACAGAATCACATAACATTTAAAACCCCCCTGGCCATGTTCCTGTGTGACTTGGTCTAGGTGATCCTGCTCTGGCAGGGGGATTGGACTAGATGATCTTTTGAAGTCCCTTCTAATCCCTAATGTTCTGCGATTCAATTTTCTGTGTAGGACTGTGGAGAAGTGCTCGTGAGTAAACTGGAGAAGAAAGGCAAAGATTTCAGGGTTTACTTCTGTGGTTGATCCATTTGCCTACCTGTTATCTGTTATTATGTCTAATGGTACTTTAGTTGTCACTATATTCTGTGCTTGCTTTGTGCACTGGGATTTTCCTTACTGTCTCAGTAGGAAGCTCTCACCCCTGTGAAAGACTTCTGGGATGATGGCCGTAGCTCCAGCGTCAAAGCCAACATTCAGAAACATGCTTCCAGCATGTGCAACGCCAGTGTATGTTAGGTACAACCATCAGTTCTCTTATTTCCAGAAATGTGGTTGCCAGGCTAGTGCAACACTGTAGGTTAACTGATGCCAAGAGCAAAGGCCAAATCCTCCTTGCCTGAAATCACAGAACATTAGGGATTGGAAGGGACCTCGAAAGATCATCTAGTCCAGTCCCCAAAATGTGAGTTTTGCATGTTCTACAGAGATTTGCACAGCACTCTGAATGTCTGTACTTGCTAGTGAGGTGCCTATGAGCAGGACTGGGGTAATGCAGCTGTGTCTCACCTTTCTCACTCCGTATTTCATGCAGGTGCTCCAACCTCACAACAGTACCATCTGCCCCTTCCACCAGTGGAGGACACTTACAGAAATGCTCCTTAATATGTAAAGGTTGTAGCCTGCCACCACTCTGACACTGCCTTCATCTATGAGTAGTTCAGCTGAAGCTATCTTGTAAGTCAGACAGAAAAAGAAATCACTCACAGAGGAAAGAGCTCCTCAGCGTGATCCAAATTGCCTCAGTGCAGCCCCTTGGGTCTGTTCATGCAGTGAGATTCTCTTCGCTATGAATAAGAGTGACAAAATCTGGCCCAGAGTTAGTTCCCCAAAAATGTAAATATAGAAACTGCCACAGAAACTCATGTGGGGGCACAAAAGTCCTTTTTCCACCCATGATCTTTCCCAGTGAGGTCTCTCTCTCGGAGGCTGCAGCAGTCTAAAGCTTTACTATCATTGCAGGTTGACAAGATCCAGCTCAGAGAAGCAGGCAATTTGCTTCTATAAAATTACACTTAGTACAGCTTTTGGATTGTCAGGCATATCTGAATCACTCACATCTCAGTCATGAAAGGAACAGGAGGTCATATGGGGATGAGGAGCTGTCTAGATGTATAGACTTACCTTTGTTCAAATGCACAAGACGTGGAAAGGGAACTTGTCAGCAGCAGGTCTGTGGTAATTTTGAAGTACTGGCTGCTAGGTTTTTTTGTATTTCAGAGATTTGCAAAACATTGAAACTCAAAAATAATAAATTTGCATTACTACAGATGCCAAAATACCCGGTGCCTGGTATGGAAGGAGGGTCCAGGCTTCAGCAAAAGGGGCACTTTCTTGGCAATCTGGTTTCCTCTTCCTTTGCTCTGCTGGTAGCACACTGTGTACTCTAAGGCAAGTAATTTCCCTGCTTGCACTTCCCTCCGTGCCCAGTAAACACTGGTGAGAAGCCAGGAGAACTCAGACAGGTCTTCTGTGAGTGGAGAATTGGATCAAGAGAGGTTCTCCTCCACTTCTGCTCTGCCCTGGTGAGGCCGCGTCAGGAATATTGTGTCCAGTTCTGGGCACCTCAGTTCCGGAACTGCTGGAGAGAGTCCAGCACAGAGCCACAGAGATGGTGGAGTGGAACATTTCCCTGCTGAGGAAAGGCTGAGGGAGCTGGGTCTCTTGAGCTTGGAGGAGTCTGAGGGGTGACGTCATTAATGTTGATAAATATGTGAAGGGTGGGTGTCAGGAGGATGGAGCCAGGCTCTGCTCAGTG
>JAOXOE010000001.1:80364943-80384328 GCA_028565055.1 Phoeniculus purpureus
GGGGTAATGAGTGTAAACTGGAACAGAGGAGGTTCCACAACAATATTAGAAGGACCTGGTTCCTGGTAAGGGTGACAGAGCACTGGAGAGGGCTGCCCAGGGGCATTGTCTCCTTCTTTGGAGACGTTTAAAACCTGCCTGGACATGTTCTTGCGTGACTGCATGTAGGTGATCCTGCTGTGGCAGGGGGATTGGACTAGATGATCTTTCAAGGTTCCTTCCGATCCCTGATGTTCTGTGTTTCTGTGGGATTCCGTGATAAGTAGCAGGAGGCCAAGTTGCCTGTGCGGGTCTCCTTGCTGGACCTCTTTCTGCTTTGTGGACAATACCACCCCGCAGAGATTTATGATTCAGGTGTATTACATTGCTTAAAGATGTGACTCTTTCAACTAAATCCTTCGAAGTAGAGGGGAAATTGAAGAGAGGGAAAAAGAGGTTTGAACACTCAAAAATTACCTTTTCTTGACCACCTCCCCCTTTTTTATGTCTTTAAACCCTTCAGCTTCTCCTCTTCCACACCCTGTCTTCTACACATACTTTCCCCTTTATCTGCATTTATCCCGACTTTCCAAGAATCACTAGAAGAAATGCAGATAGGTGTGTCATGCAAATCAAGTTTTTAGTGGAGCTTTCCCTGCTCCTTCACACTGTCGCTGGAGGGATCTCTTACTGGAGGACTTGTATTATTGAGTGCCAACAACTGTTGCTTTGAAAAGTTGCCTTATTCAGAGTTCCATTATTTTTCTTTAGCAAAACAATATTTGTTTCAGTCCTTTAACACTGGTGTCATCACTTTCTTCTTACTGCTGAGCCAGTTTATCTTGCATCTTGTCTAATATATAGATTTCATTCACTACAGTTAGGTCTTGCTGTGGATACTGGTGCCCCAGACTTGTGATAGTGAAATCTAATGATACGTGTTGCTGTCTAATACCACCCAAGGCTCTCCAGTGTGCTCACAAGATGAAAAACAAGAGGAGGAGGAGCAGGTATTCCACCTGTTAATACTTTCTAGTGCAGTTTTCCCATGTGTTAAAAGGTATGTCTGGGGATGAATGTTGGAATCGATTTTAGCAACTTGTATCTCTGGCTTTAGTGAAGGGCTTGTCATCCAGGCTCTTCTCAGTGGCATCCAATGATAGGACAAGGGGTAGTGAGTGTGAGCAGGAACATAGGAGCTTCCACATGAATATGAGAAAGAACTTATTGCAAATGAGGGTGACAGAGCACTGGACCGGGCTGTCCAGGGAGGTGGTGGAGTCTCCTTCTCTGGAGACATTTAAAACCTGCCTGGATATGTTACTGTGCACTTGAACTAGGTGATCCTGCTGTAGTGGGGGAATTGGACTGGATGATCTTTTAAGGTCCCTTCCAACCCTTAATGTTCTGTGATTCTGTGAAATGTTACCCCTTCATCCCTATAAGCAAGCTGGCATGCCTGTCAAAAACCCTAAATCAATGCTACAAACCTACAGAAGGATTAAATTGAGGGGTTTTGTTGTTGTTGGTTTCACTGGTGATTAAAATGAATTGATTAGTCTGGCTCAGCATATATTTTCAGTTGACTGAAGAGATACCACTTGTCCCCATGTTGATGAGGTGGGGATGCATGCTTGCTCCTTAGCTAGGTGAGTGGACTGGTGTAGCTGCCAGATGACCTGCCTCGGTGTCATTTGCTCCACTTTGGCCATTTCACAGAATCCCATAGCATTAGGGATTGGAAGGGACCTCGAAAGATCATCCAGTCCAGTCTCCCCACCACAGCAGGATCCCCTAGATCCAGTCACACAGGAACACATCCAGGAGGGTTTTAAACGTCTCCACAGAAGGACACTCCACAACCCCCCCCCGAGCAGCCCCTTCCAGGGCTCCATCACCCTCACAGGGAAGAAGGTCCTTCTCATATTGATGTGGAACCTCCTCTGTTCCAGCTTTTTCCGGATGTTGCAGTTTGAAACTGACCGAAATGTTCAGATGTCGTCTTTCATGCAGGAAAATGTGCGTGTTGCTTTAAGAGAATCCTCCCAGTGACCTGTCCTGGGAGGGGTGGGCACTGGGTGACACTATAAAAGGGGGCTTGAGAGGCAGGCCGGGGCTTTGCTGTCTGCCGGGGCCCTTGCGCCGGCACGCGCCCGCGTCTCCACCCCCCCTCCCTGTTCTGCGTTGGGGAGGGAGACGGGTCAGAGGCGACGCTGCCCTGCTGCCCTCCCGAAGATGGAGTGGGTGGCACCGGCCCTGCTGCCCTCCCGAGGATGGAGTGGGTGGCACTGGCCCTGCTGCCCTCCCGAAGATGGAGTGGGTGGCACTGGCCCTGCTGCCCTCCCGGAGACGGGGAGTGGACGGCGGCGGCCGTCTACCCCAGGCCCCTGTTCTGCCTCGTGTAGGCAGCCTGACAAAGCAGGCCCCGGCCTGGTCAGGCCCAGCTGCGGCCCTGCCCACCTCCGAGCTGGCGCCGCGGACCATAGAAGCAAAGACTTAGTGCCGATTCCTGCATGAGGCAACCATCCCGCGACCCGTGGTAAGAATCCTCCCTTTTCCCCTAGCTGCAGCTGAGGCGGGGGGAGAGGGAGAGAGGAGGGGAATGGAAGTCTCTCGGCCACGCTTGCGGTGTGGGTTGGCCCGCGCGGACGCCTGCCGTGTGGTCGGCCGCCATCTTGAGCTCCGCCTGTGGTGGGGACCGTGCGGCCCGTTACCGCCATTTTTCAGCTGGAAGAGAGACTGTTTTGTCATTTCTGCTGCTGAGAATAGCTGGGGATACTCAAGTATTGGGGAGAGAAGGAGCCTCAGGAGAGGCATCTGAGAATTCCTTCGTGCTTAGCTGAACTGTCTGGCGTGAAGGAAGGAGAAGCGCTCGAGTAACAGGCTGCCCGGGTGGGTTGTGGAGTCTTCGTCTCTGGAGACGTTTAAAATCCCGCCTGGGTATGTTCCTGTGCGACTTGGTCTAGGTGATTCTGCTGCGGGAGGGGGATTGGACTAGATGATCTTTCGAGGTCCCTTCGAATCCCTGCTACTCTGTGGTTCTGTGAGAATCCTGGGACCTTGGGCAAGGAAGAGAGACTGGGGTCCTTTTTAAAGCGTGTTTCCTGCATCGAGGGATGCAGTTGCAGGTGCTGAGGAATCAGGCCTGTCTGATCAGCATGTTGCTGGAAAAGGTGTGCTGAAGAATTGAAGAGTTCGCCGGTCTGGAACGGGCGAGGGTTCGACTTCTGCAGACTAAAGTGCGTGACCCATGTCTCTCTGAAGGAACGGAAGAGAGGGTAGTTGTACCCCTCTCTGTTTTACTTATATACTTTCCTCAGGTCTCCAATGTAAAAATAGCAAGGACCAATATGGTAGTAATTTCCCTTTGGATTTTTCTCAGAGTATGCGGTGGCATTTGTGATGTAGTTTCTGGTTTGTGTGCACTAACCTGCTTAATGTTTTCTTTTTTCTTTCTGTCTATAGTTATAGATTTAATAAACCCTTTTTTGTTTTAGTTTAGTCATCCATTGCCTGGCAAATTCTATCCAAGATCTCATTGAGGCCTAACTGCTGCCTTGTTTTTTCTTTTCCTTTCTCTTTTTAAATTTTGGTCTTGAACCCACCACAACAGACTTCCTGGATATGTGGAGTCTTGGCTTGAGTTAGGACACTGGTTGCACTCCCAGGTGTCCCAGTAATGCAGACAAATTGCTGCTGATGATTGAAATAGCTGCCTGTGTGCTGGAGCTCTGCTGTTCTGAGGAAGTGCACACATCTGCCTATGTTGGTTATCCTGGCCTGAAATAAAGGGCTTGGAGCTACTATGAATTTCCACCATTAGTAAGTGTAAGGTATTGTTTGTTGGCACATAGCGTTTTAGGACCTGTGCATGTCTTGTTCAGTGTAAACAAGAAACGTGGTCTTAGAGATGCTAAGGGTTTTGGTGTGGTTTTGTGAGTGGTTGTTAGCAATCCATCCTCTGTAGTAGTGGCTGTGTGGGAGGCTTCTTAAAGTAGGCCTTTCCCTGGCTGCTGAAATTCTTACAGCTGTGTGGCTGCTGCTGTTCAATTAATAGCACCTCGAGATGCTATGCATTTGTAGGATAAGGGACACATTTCCATGGTTTGGTTTCTCCTGCTGTTCTGGTTCTTCAACACCTTTCTGTTCCCATGAGTAACTCCAGGGCCACCCTGTCTCCAATACCTCCTTTTCCTTGTGATTCTGGACTCTCACTTCTGCAGTAAATAAGACAAAAGCTAGGAGGTTTGTTGATCAGTGGAAAGTCTGCTGGCCTCAACTGCTGAAACCAGCAGGATACCTTTTCACAGAAGGACTAGTCAGGCTGGTTGCCACCTACCTGGTTTCCAGCCTTAAAAGCCTTCAATCTTGATTGCATATTGATGCTCCTTAAAGTGATAGGAAGCAGCAGAGACAGACGAGGTTTTGGTGTGCAAATTTGGGAAGGCCATTTGCATTTGAAAGATTATCTGCACAGGCTTAGAACACACAACTTTTCTGCTGGTGGAAGCTGGTGTAATGCGAGAGAATAAAAAACATTGTCTGGTTTAGTGCTCAAGACTTGAGTACCTAAAATTGCCTTGTATCACAACAGTTCTAGAATTGAGTCTGAAACCCATTTATTCAGTTTCTGCTGAAGCAGAAGAGATGTTGTGTAGCTCACACAAACGGCTATTGCTGAAGCCACATGGATTCCCCAGCAGTCTACTGGTTGCCTCTTAGAGTAGCAAATGAGTGATTTTTCTACATCTGCTTTGGAGGGGTTCCTAATAGGTACAATATCAGCATAAATTGTGGGGAAAAGAGTCAGAGTATTTTGGGATAGGAAAAGCTACTTAATATTTAGTGGCAGATGGGACTATATGAATTCTTCAGCCAACCAGAAAAACCTGATTGTGCCTTGTCCTGTGGCGTTAGATGAGGACTAACAATTACAGTTTGCCCTCTTTATCTCACTTGCTGTTGCTATGCCGGAACATCTCCAAACTTGGCTCTTGTTGATGTGTCATCAAACAAAATATTCATTGTAGCTTCTTTTCCTTTTTTCCTCCTATCTGTGGTTCTGCCATTTACCTTCAGACATGATAGTTGCATGTGTGTTATTCAATTACAGGAGGAAGGATAAAAAAAAAAATTAGGGTTTGGCTGCAAAGTTCTTTTCAGCGCACAAGCCACTGAAGTCCCTGCACTGAGTTCATGAGGTACAGGCAAGTCTTAGTGTGGTCCATCACCTCTTGTGTGGCCCCTCTTGACTGGCTCTTTGATGTTTTCAGCAGTGGTAGTCTTTCTTAACTGATAAGGACTGAAGACTGGTTCAGTCTAAGTTCTGTCTTTGGCCTTCAGTGTATTAAAATGATGGTTTCATGGGGAGATTAATGTAAAGTTGTTATATTCTAATGCTCACATGACTCACAGAACATTAGGGATTGGAAGGGACCTCAAATGATTGTCTAGTTCAATCCCCCTGCCACAGCCGGATCCCCTAGATCAAGTTACACAGGAACATGTCCAGGCAGGTTTTAAATGTCTCCAGAGAAGGAGACTCCACAACCCCCCTGGGCAGCCTCTTTCAGTGCTCTGTCACTCTCACAGTGAAGAAGTTCCTTCTCATACTGATGTGGAACCTCCTCTGTTCCAGCTGACACTCATCATACCCCTTGTCCTATCATTAGATGCCATTGACCAGAGCCTGGCTCCATCCTCCTGACACCTACCCTTCACATATTTATAGACATTAATGAGGTCACCCCCCCCAGTCTCCTCCAAGCTCAAGGGACCTCTTCTCTGTGTTCACATAGTACATTTCTATGAAGAGGAATGTCTAACTGCCTCTGTTTTGATTGGGCTACTTAGTTATCGTCATCCCAGAGTTGAGATTTTGCCATCAGGTGTTGGTCGTTGATACCGGTCTGCATTCTGTCTTTATCTCTCTGGTTTTAGCAGTTGCAGACACATCCTGACAACCCTCTTTAAAATTGGTGTTTTTAGAAGAACATAATTGCCTGAAATTCTTTCTAGTATCAGCTTTGTGTAAAGATGTCTCTGAACATGGAAGTTATTTCAGATTAAGGGGAAGTGTATTTAAAAGGACAATAATTCTTTCAGAAGTGCTGCATATCTGGACATATTTATGACAGAGCAAATCTGCCTTATTTTCCTGCTTTAGCTTAATCCACTTGCAAAGCAGACAGGCTTATTTATTTCAAATAGGTTGGGATGCATGCAGAACCTGGAGCCTGGGAGTAGCCTCTCAGACTTCTGTGTGATAAAGCAGCAGTTGAGGACTGCAGGCTGGTTTCTTTGAACACAAAGGGAAGGGAACAAGCAGTGCTTGGTCAGGGGATTTCATTAGCACCAGGGCTGTACAGTTCTCATGTCCCACGGTGAGATCAGTGGCATCATGCCTATGTAATTGAGATCAGTATCTACCTACTTAGCAGGAGCAGAGGCACAGAGAGAGATGGGATGCTTTAAATGAGGTGCAAGAAACACCAGAGGGAACTTCCCCAGAGGTGGGTCTCTGCTGCTGCCTGCCTGGGGCCTCCCAGCCCAAGGCCACAATCTCACAAAATAAAAGTGTCGTCTGGAAAACCAGGCTGAGCCAAGATCATCTTTGAAGATTTGATGTTGAGTTTCCTCATGGGAGTTGTTTTTGCACTGAAACGGTGGCTGTTTTGCAAACTCTTGAGAGCAGTGGAGGTCTAGTGGGAACAGGATACTGATAAACTGGCTTTCATGGTAGTTGCCACTGGTTTGCACAAACAGCCTGGATTTGAATATGACCACTTCTGTTGATGTAAGAGCTACCAATACCTCGTTTTTGGTATCTATCTTGATGGAAACAATACACTTTTTTCAGATTAAAGTTAATTTAATAATTTAGTAAATTTAATAATTTGTTATTAATCAAAACTAAGAATTCATTAAAACAGTTTTGTTGGTTTTTGTTGGAAGGATTTTTTGTTCCGCATCCCTAGAGATGTTGTTTTCATTTATTTGTGGTTCTTGTTTTGGCTGAAGTGACTGATACACCGAGGTGTGATGTGCTGTGTAGGAGCTGTGTGCTTGTACCTTCTTTAAACAAAAGGACAAGGGTCATTTATGTTTGCAGCCTTCCCTTCTCCCTGCCTCGGTGCTTTCTTAGGTTTTTGGAACTAGCTGCTACCAACAGACCTGTTCTAAAGCTCTCTGTAAGGTAGTATCTTAGTGAATGCATCTCTGCAGTGAAGTCTCTCCATCTGTAATGTTCTTCATTGTGGGCTGTAATGTTCCTGATTTGAGTGACCATTAAGTTGTCCTTTTCTTTGCAGACGTCACAGACAGGATAGGACCAGACAATTTCTTTCATTCACTCACTGTTTAATCACAGAGATGCCTGTTACCACTTTGCCCTTCTGACCACTTTTCCTTCACGTTATTGCCCTTTCCCAGTCCTGACTTACTTATCTTTTCAGTGATATTTTTTTTCCTCTAAATGAATTAATTCTGCACTAAAATGTCACTTATTATTCGGTAGGTAGATGCAGTGGTGCAGTAACGGAAATTGGTTACAGCATCTGTATTCAGCATGTGAAATCCCAGTGCCATGCTGGAAATGTGGTGAGAGGGTGAGAAGCAAGAGGAAGCATGAGGAGACAGAATAGGGGAAGTTGTTACTCAGATCCGAAGGAAAGTCTTCTCTTTTGAGCAAATTACTTTAGCAGGTATTGGAGTATTTTCCAGCTATAGTGCAAGAAACCAAAATGGAAATGACTTAGTTTTCCTGAAATCTATAGTTGAAACAAAATGAGAGAGAAATGGTGATGGAGGGGTCTATGGAGGACCCAAACCTTGCACTCATGCAACTTGCTCTATTGCAAACCACCTGTATGTGTTCCTGTGCGACTTGATCTAGGTGATGCTGCTCTGGCAGGGGGATTGGACTAGATGATCTTTTGAGGTCCCTTTCAATCTCAGTGTTCTGATTCCATGATTCTTTAGGAAGGCTCTCGGTGAACTGGAATTCTGTATAGTAAGAATCATATGTGCGTGGATAACACTGTAATAGGAGTGAACTTTCAAATACTTGCAAGCAGTTCTCTCTGTGTGTGGATGGGAAAAATCATGTTACCTGAAGAGAACAGAAACTCATGCTGAATTGTGCTGTGAAGACTTGTGTTTCACAAAAGGTGAACTCGGGGTCCCTTTGTAAGTTGCTGTGAGGAAAGCAGCTTGTATCGGCAGTAATTCCGTGTTTCATAACCATTTAAAATATGAGCTTGTGTTGTGCAACAAAGAAAACCCCTGAAAACCTAGAAATTAAAACAGACCATCCTTTGATAGATGAAAGTCCACATCTTCTTAGCATTTGCTATCTATTACATTGCCCTACGGACACTGTGTCACAGCAAAATGAACTATTCAGTGCCGTTTTCCCTGTACAAACACCTAGCAGCTTCTTCTAAAAACCAAACAGAAATTCACCTCGGCTGCCTGAAGACCACATGGTGCTTCACAAGATTTGCCACCTCATTAAAAAAACCGTATTTAATACATGACCTAATTTATGCCTCCCACAGCAGGTAAACTAAAATGCCTTTGCTCTTCTTTGGCAGGAAGGATCTCTCTGTCTTGCATTGGGCAAACTGTGGCCAATGTGAGAGCACACAGTTGGGGTGGTAGCCACTTCACTGGGGCCATCCCAGCCACTCTTTGGCACACTCAGCAGTCAAGGAGTTGCCTGGGGATGCAGACTGTAGATCTAAGCAACTCCTAGCAGAGGGGGTTTGAGGAGCATTCCCTGCCCACTGGGCTGTGTGTTGAGCACTCATTTGGGCAGAAACATATGTGGCCAGCTGTGTGCACTGGAGACTGGCTTAATGAGAGACAGCTGGGGTGGGTGGGAAAAGCAGGTGGTTTTCTTGATTAAAAATTGCCCCCTTCTTCCTTTGGAAGTCAAGACTCTATGATTTTCAATGTGGAATGAAGGGGCAGTGGATGTCAGCTGCAACATAGGAGGTTCCACATAAATATGAGAAGGAACCTCTTCATGATGAGGATTATGGAGTACTGGAAGGGGCTGTCCAGGCAGGTTATAGAGGCTCCTTCTCTGGCCATGTTCCTGTGCGACTTGATCTAGGTGATCCTGCTCTGGTGGGGGGATTGGACTGGATGATCTTTTGAGGTCCCTTCCAATTCCTAATGTTCTGTGCTTCTGTGGCAGTTGTCAGTTGTGCACCTAAGTTAGGTCAGCCAACTCCTGCCCTTTAGACCTTTCACTGAGATCTTTGCTCTTTCTCCTGTTTTTTTACTTCCTTCATAATTGAAGAAGTTTTCTGTCTGTTGTGCTGCTGATTGATTTTATTTTTTTCCCCCTGTATGTGTGGAGAAAACCATCCCTGAGCTGCTATGTAGCGGCTCTCACCTTGCTCTATAATAAAGTTAGGTGAAACTTCTAAAGGGCAGATGACAAAACGCATGCAAATGGAAATGAGAAACTTTCTGAATTGGGTGTTTGTCTTCTGTGTTGGCAACCTCAGTCTCTCATGAACTGTTAATACTGGAAAATTACAGCTCACTTAATAATGGCAGATGCTCTGCAGTTTTTATTTCCATACAGAGTTTCCTCCTCAAATTGTTTGCTGGCCTGGCTTAGTGGTACGCCTCTTTGAAGTACATCTTAACTTACGAATGATGTCACTCTTGTGAACTAACCTTACCTTATTTCTTTTCCTTTGTGTAGTTTTCCCTAAACAGAATGGAAAGGTTGCTATAGTGACTGGAGGTGCTAAAGGAATTGGTTACCAAACTGTGAAGCACTTGGCAAGACTTGGCATGCACGTTGTAATAGGTAAAGTCATACTTCTCTTAATATATTTTTATTTTGGGAAGTATTTTGAGGTTTTTTTTCCCCTGTTAAGGAGTATTTTCTTGAAAACAGAAGTGTAGGTACAGCAGGGCAAGATAGAGGAGGGGTTTGGTAGTATTTAGCACAAATAAAGGTGTATTTTTTGCTTTGCAAGATCATAAAGACTGTGCAGCTTGGTTTAGGTGATCCTCTGGCAGGGGGATTGGGCGAGATGATCTCTCAAGGTCCCTTTCTATCCCTAATGTTCTGTGATTCTTTGAAGTGGATGGGATTTTTCTTTTCTGTAAAACTTGGACGTTTTATAAAAGCAGTAAACAAAATGCCCATGAAAAATACGGGTATTACTCATATTTACCTGTGTTTTTCCTGAGGATGGACTGTGCTTCAACATTAGGATGCATGTACTTATTAAAAAAAACTAAGGAAAGCTTTGAAGGAATATTGCAGAGTGTAGTGGGGGCTGATCTGTTCTGTAAGGACAGAGGAAGCCCTTATAACTGTACCTACATAAAAATGATGTCTCCTTCTCTGGAGATATTTAAAACCCTCTTGGATATGTTCCTGTGTGACTTGGTCTAGGTGATCCTGCTGTGGCAGGGGGATTGGACGAGATGGTCTTTTGAGGTCTCTTCCAATCCCTGGTGTTCTGTGATTCAACACCGAACAAGAGCATTAGTGCTACCAGTAGCATTAATGGAGTTGCTCTGGTACAGTTGTGATGGGGAATACGACCTACTCCTACATAGTTTACTAGATGTGTCAAAACCAAGCACCTGCAAAATGCAGGCAGGTTCTATTCTGTGTAGTGAGATGCTGGATGTAACTAGTGTAGGTAGATGTAGCTAATGACGTAATGATGTCAGTATTAATATTTCACAGAAGTTGCTTTTCATGTTTAAGATGTACTGCAAAAGTGTACTGTCAGAAAACGGGCAAATTTTCACTCTGCATAGAGTCATGGAAGCTTAGACCTGTGCTGCCATGGGGGTTGTGGACTCTTTCTTTGGAGATGCTTAAACCCCACCTGGATGTGTGACTGGATCCAGGTGATCCTGCTGTGGTGGGGGGATTGGACTGGATGATCTTTCAAGGTCCCTTCCAATCCCTAATGTTCTGTGATTCTTTTTAAAAGAATTAATTTGTACCATTTACTCTTTAGGGTGTTTGTGTAAGAAATTGCAATGTGAAATCTTTGGGAAACGAAAGGTGACATTTACTGACAAAATGTCTCAATAAGCAAAGCTTTTTTTCAAGTCACAATCACCCCCTCATAGATCTCATTCACTCTCACCCCTGCTGTCACCAGCAGCAAGATGTGCGTTCTCATGAAGTCTGGTGAGTGTCACAGAATCGCACAGACTCGCAGAACATTAGAGATTGGAAAGGACCTTGAAAGATCATTAGTCCAGTCCCCCCTCCCCTGCCACAGCAGGATCACCTAGATCCAATCACATGGGGACATATCCAGGTGGGTTTTAAGCATTTAAAAATCTCCAGAGCAGGAGCATCACTTGTGAGTAGTGTGGGGAAAAGATACCCCAGCTACCAAGTGAGCCCTTACCCTGTCTGTCTGGTTCTTCTAGACTGGAAACAGCAGGCTAGTTTATGGACAGATCTATACTACTTAGGAATCATCACCTCTTGATAGGTGTTTTCCTTTCTGAAGTATATAGGCAATGGCATCCCACATTCTGGATAGGCTAACAGGAAAAGAAGCGGTGTGTGTGATGTGCTGTTACCCTCCTTGTAGCAGAGTGCCTTTTTCTGGGAAGTCTTGAGTGCTATGGCCTTGACATATACAGCTCAAGAAAAGTGTCTTAGAACCATGTCCTTTATTTCAAATACTCATGTTAACCTTTTACTCTGCTCGCTCTTCTGGTGTTTACAGACACTTCCATTCATTTGTCACTTCTACCAACCTTAATATTTGCATTACGAATCCCTACAAATGTAAATTAATGACATTAATTATAGGAAGCATTTGATGAGTAATAGTTTAAATTGATTCAGTTCTTTCAGGCAAACTCTGACCTAAACACTGAGCTTGGTGAGTCACAGTTATCTTCTTTCCCTGCAAAGTTTTTCAGAGCAAAGAAGAAATGTTAGTGGAATGGATAGTGTCAGGCTTTGTTTAAGCTCCAAGAGCAAAACAGTCTCAAAAGCACTTTAATGCAATGACCTTCCATCCTTGTTGCTTACTGTTGGCCTAAAGTGTCCTGTGTATGTTTAAAATGCCTGCTGGCATATTGTCATGTGTTAGCACATTCTGCTTCAGGTGACAGGAGCAAAGATTTAAGCCTCAAAATAAGACAGCAAGCATGCATAAGCTTTTACCTTCAGATGTGTTTTCACTCTGTTTATACTGTGAACTTGATGGAAAAGATGGGGATATGAGGTGCATTTGTGCTTGCAAGAGAGACTTAACACAGTCAGTCTTGCCCATTTACTGAATTCTTCTTTGACACTGCAGGGACTTAGCAGTAAAGATTGATATCCCTGCAGCAGACAGATGAGTCAATCCTGAATCACAGAAGATTAGGGATTGTGGAAGGGACCTCGAAAGATCATCTAGTCCAACCCTCCTGCTACAGCAGGATTAAGTTGCACAGGAATGTCTGATGTAAGTTGCACAGATCAAGTTGCACATGAATGTCTGATGTAAAGGTTTGACAATTTCTCATGCATGTGATTTTGACTCTGTGACACTTTAAAGAAGTAAATGTTTGAAGTAGCTTTCTTTTAAATCCAATCTGCCAATGGATTGAGGAAAACAAATAAGTAGAAACCATGTTACCTCCATAGAGGCACTGTATTAAAAGTCCAAGTGCTTACTCAAAGCATTTTCACAGAGCAGCTGCACAGTGCTTTTGCAGCTTCTTCCTTTCACAGAATCATAGAATCACAGAACATTAGTGATTGGAAGGGTCATTGAAAGATCATCCAGTCCAATCTCCCTGCCACAGCATGATCCCTTAGATAAGTTGCACAGGAACATATCCAGGTGGGTTTTAAACATCTCCAGAGCAGGAGACTCCACAACACCCCTGGGCAACCCCTTCCAGTGGCAGGTCACCTGCACTGGGAAGAGGTTCCTTCTCATACTGATGTGGAACCTCCTCTGTTCCAGCTTACACCCATTGCCCCTTGTCCTATCATTAGATGACAGTGAGCAGAGTCTTGCTCCATCCTCCTGACACCCACTCTTCACACCATGAGGTCACCCCTCAGTCTTGTTTTTTTCCCAGCTCAATTGACCCAGCTCCCTCAGCCTTTCTTCATCAGGGAGATGCTCCACTCCCTTCATCATCTTTGTGGCTTTGCATGGGACTCTCTCCAGCAGTTCCATGTCCTTCTTGAACTGATGTTCCAGTGCCAGCACTGGTGCACAAGACTTCTATCTGTCACAGATAGTGTCCCTCTGTAAACGGTTCTTGCCCTGCCTTCAGCCTCTAACTGTGAGAAGTTTTGGCAAAGAATGCTGAACTGATGAAAGCCATTTTCTATGGGTTTTTAGATCTATCTTACTGAGAATTTTTCCAGACAATGATAGCATTACTTGCAGTCAGTAGGGCTTTTACTTCTTGAAAATCTTGTGGCAGTGGACCTCTGGTAGACAAAGCTATTGCCTGTGGTGAGTCTTCAAAGTGAAGCCACACCAGGGGGTCCTGCTCCCTCCTATGCTATTTACTACTTGATAGACAAGCTTGTTTTTCATTTTCAGAGAAAGAAGGTAAATGACACACTGATTTTGGTGCCTACTGATCAGTGACTGATATCAAAGGTGTTTTGTGTGTGCTTACAAAGGAATATGCTCTTAAGGTCAGAAAAGAAAGGACATCCCAATCCATTTTATGACCCCCTCATTCACAAAACTCAATAGGTCTGTGTCTAGATCACACTGTGACAGTCTTGTCAGTCTCAATTTTGCCTGATCAGAAGCATTAACTCTTCAGATTACTTCCATTTGTTGTCCTTCATCACTGGGGTTTAATTTTAGGAGGATGAAGGGAGAGGAACAGCTCCCTGATGAGGAAAAGCTGAGGGAGCTGGGTCTCTTGAGCTTGGAAGAAAGGAGACTCAGAGTTGACCCCATTAATGTTGATAAATATGTGAAGGATGGGTGTCAGGAAGATGGAGCCAGGCTCTGTTCAGTGTCATCTGATAGGACAAGGAGCTGGAACACAGGAGTTTCCACATCAATATGAGAAGGAACTTCATGGTGGGTGAGGATGACAGAACACTGGAAGAGACTGCTTAGGGGGGTTGTGGAGTCTCCTTCTCTGGAGACATTTAAAACCCGCCTGGACATGTTCCTGTGCGAGTTGATCTTAGGTGATCCTGCTGTGGTGGGGGGATTGAACTAGGTGGTCTTTCAAGGTCCCTTCCAGTCCCTAATGTTGTGTGATTCTGTGAGTGCATGTTACACTAATTGACTTCAAGAAAGAAAACTGCAGCTTGATTCTTTTTTTTTCCCGGCACATTAATGAAACATGGCTGTAAAAACACTGTGGGAATATCTAATACAGGAGCTTTGCTAGTACTCTCTGGTAGTGGTAAATGAAAAGCAAACAATTTCCAGCTTGACAATGTTACACCTACACTGCTTGGTATAAAATAGCAGCTGTGGGACAGTGTAGTCAGTGTTTAGGGTCTGAGCAGACCAGAGTAATGATTTTCTAGGACAGGCTCACATTTCTAGGAAGCAGTGTCATTACACGTGTATGTGTGCATATTTATTTGAGCCACGCAGTTCTGGCCCGAATGAATGTGGTTCCATCACCAGCCATGTTTAGGGTCTGAGCAGACCAGTGTAATGATTTTCTAGGATAGGCTTGCGTTTCTAGGAAGCAGTGTCATTACATGTATATATGTGCATATTTATTTGAGCCATGCAGTTCTGGCATGAATAAATGTAGTTCCATCACCAGCCAAAGCACTTATATGTGACCTCTGTAAGCCCTGGAGGAGACAAAGCAAGAGATATTTGTGTCATCTCTTTCATTCACATTCATTTCCAGTTTCTAAGCTAGACTCTCGTCACTGTAAATCAGACAATTCTTATATTGTTCAATACTAGAGAGTGCCTTTAGAAGGATAATTAAACCCTGTCAATGCGGTGCAATTGTTCATTTTCAAAGACAGTTTTATTTCATTTCAATTACTGAAAATCTATATGGAATACTTGAATGGTCTTTTCTCACTGCACTTAGATGTATGAGAGACTTGAGTTAGAATTTTCTTCTGGAAAAGCCTATCTCCAAATTTTTAGCTGGGTTTTGTTAGGCTTAAATGGGTTTAGAATTAGACAGGAAGTGTCAAAATGTTACTCATCTGCTGTGGCAGGGGGATTGGGCTAGATGATATTTCGAGGTCCCTTCCAATCCCTAATGTTCTGTGGTTGTGTGATGCAAACCCTGTATATGAGATCAAATCAATCCTATAAATTAAAAGGAATAGGGCAGAAATTAACCTCTGAAAAAAAAAACCCCAAACAAAAACTGGGGATTAACTGCTGCAAGCTCTCTACACAAGATCTTTGGTAGCTAATGCCAGTCATAAAGTAAACTAAAATCTTACTGTTTACCAGGAAAAGATATAAGAACAAGACAGGAAGCATCCCTCTTCCTTTGTAGAATTAATTTGTTCGTATTGTCAATAATCAAAGTTTTGTAGAACTGGAGGAAAAAGAGAAGGCATGTTGAGGATAGTGTAGCTCTGTGCAAGATGGGGCTAATCAAGGTTCTTCTGCTCTCAAACATGACTAAGGTGTGTGATAAATGATCACAATTAAAGTCCTTTACCAATACAAAATTTAATTGGGCGCAAAAGATAAGCCATTATACAGTGCTGGGCGCGCAGGGGAGACGCAGCTCCATCCAAATCGCGTGCCAAAAGTCACAAGCCTCTATTCTTTCCTCTACTAATACATATTCAGCACTAATTCTGAAAAAAAGGTTGGCTTAAGCTAATCATTTCAGGGAATAAGCTGATCATTTCCAGGAATAGGTGTGGTGCTCTGGGTGCCCATTCCCTTCTTCCTCTTTGCCTTAGTTGGGCCCCTTCGGTGGTGGAATGTGGATGTCCTCCTCCTGACTATAGAAGAATGCGCCTTTTTTCCTTGTTATCTCTTGTTCAAAACCTGTATTTGCTGTTATCAGCAAAGTCTGCTGTAACCAGTTCTCAAAGTGTGCGCGATTGTTCCTGAATCTGTAAAAGAGTGCTCTGACCACAGAGCTGGATAATCATCTTCACAATGTATTTCATAATCTTTTATTATTCCATAATGACACGAATCACTAGTGAAACTTCTGTCACAGGTGTGACACCAAACCATTATGAATGGTAAGAGAAAGTGAGTGCGAAGTGGCTCTTCCCTGTCTTGTTGTACACAAAGTTGAGAACATCTGACAGAAGAAACAACAAACAAAAACCAACTTGAAGTACAGGCTTATTTGTATAATTAAACGTGTTATTAAATCACAGAGCCTGTTGTTCCAGAGACCTTTGGTGGTCAAGTGGTTCGATGACTTGAAAATGCTATTAGATGAAGCAGTGGAGAAAAGGAATCACAGAACATTAGGGATTAGAAGGCACCTTGAAAGATCATCTAGTCCAATCCCCCTGTGACAGCAGGATCACCTAGATCAAGTCACACAGGAACGTGTCCAGGCAGGTTTTAGCCTCTCCAGAGAAGGAGACTTCACAACCTCCCTGGGCAGCCCATTCCAGTCTTTTGCTATTTGTTTTGCAGTGCCAAGCTCATAAAATCATAATCCTCTTAACACCAGCTGATAGGACTTCATTTTTCTCTCAAGGCTTTGAGTGGCCTTGCAAGCCCTGTCTTCAGAGTAGCACTCTGATGAAACCAGTTCCCCTTTGCTCATAAGGAGGGTTATGCTGCTCTGACAAAGCATCTTAATTCAAATTTCCATTTAAAACCTTCTTAAAACCTTCTTAAAATTCTGTTGCACAAAGATGTCTAACCATCACCCTCCATCAGATCTACATTTATACAGTATTTATTACCAGCAAGCTTCTCCTGATCATGCATATATCATTACAGTTTATGGGCACTACTCATACATTTGGGTTATTTGAAATGATCAGTGGGAAGTGAGGACAGCTGTGGGCCAGGCTGTGAAACCTGAAAGCTCTTCACTGTTTCAGGGATTAACTGATGCATAATTATGGCTAAATAAGTCAGAGGATAACGTTTATCTCAGGTAGACAGGTTCTCCAGGAGCTGCTGAATGAGGGGGGGGTCACACTGCCAGAGGCTTGGGAGTGTGGAGAGGGCTGGGAGACCATGTGCTGGCACAGCTGTCCTGACATTGGCCAGCTTATTCCTGCTTCCCCTGTCAGGTTGGTCACAGGGTAGCTCATGGGCTCCATTCTAGAAAGGTTGGGTCTTCCTCTGGTCCCCTGTGTCCTGTGTGGTTTCACAGAACATTAGGGATTGGAAGTGACCTCAAAAGATTATCTAGTCCAATCCCCCTGCCACAGCAGGATCACCTGGATCAGGTCACACAGGAACATGTCCAGGTGAGTTTTAAATTTCTCCAGAGAAGGAGACTCCACAATCCCCTGTGGGCAAGCCTGTTCCAGTGCTCTGTGACACTCACCGTGAAGAAGTTCCTTCTCATCTGTGTGCATCTTCTTAATGTTCATCCCAAAATGCTTTGTGTTTTGTTTTTTTTGTGCTGTCTTGCTGAAAGTTTAGAAACTCTTACCCTGCTAACTGTGGTTAAGTGAGGGCTCCTTGGTTTTGTGGGTTATTCTCTCCAGGCAAGCTTAAGCTTTACGGGCTGCGTTGTTTCTCACAGACTGTTTCAGAACTCTTCATGATGCCCTGCAGTACGTTCCCGTGAAATGTCAAGATTGCAAGTTCCTGTTTTTGCAACATGGTGATTGGAAAAGATCTCTCCCTTTTTTTTCTGTCAGGATCAATTTTGTACATGAATTATAAGTGTGAGCAGCAGTTTTTCTTTTGGAGAAATTTTCACATTTAAAGGCATTAAAAATCCTGCATAAAGAATACACAGCGAGGCATCAGGACCCTGGTGTGAATGCTTCCTGGCCATGCTGGATTTCAGTTGGGATCTACTTAAGTGGTTAAGATGAGAGAGGCTAAGACAGAGGTTCTCCTCCCTCTCTGCTTTGCCCTGGTGAGACAGTATCTGGAATATTGTGTCCAGTTCTAGGCCACTCAGTTACAGAAGGACACAGAACTGGAGGAAAGAGTTCAGTGCAGAGCAGTGAAGATGGTGGAGTGGAACATCTCCTTAGTGAGGAAAGGCTGAGGGATGTGGGTCTCTAGCATGGAGAAAAGGAGACTGAGGAGTGATGTCATTAATTTTTATCAATATGCGAAGGGTGGGTGTCAGGAGGGTGGAGCCAGGCTCTGCTCAGTGGCATCTAATGGTAGGACAAGGGGTAGTGGGTGTCAGCTGGAACATCAATACGAGACAGAACTTCCTCAGGGTGAGAGAGCCCTGGAAGGGGCTGCTCAGGGAGGTTGTGGAGTCTCCTTCTCTGGGGATGTTTAAAACCTGCCTGGATATGGTCCTGTTCAACTTGATCTATGTGATCCTGCTGTGGCAGGGGGATTGGACTGGATGATCTTTTGAGGTCACTTCCAATCCTTAATGTTCTTTGATTTTTATGATCTTCTAGGGTAAGATCCAAAGTCTGTTACTGGTGATAAGGATTTTTCTATATAATTCTGTGTGCATTTTAGATCAATGTGCTTTGACACATGGCATTTGTGTAGATGAATGTTGAGAGTAAATGTATTTGACTGAAACTTGTGTTTAAAATCTGCTTTACTTTTTTTCCCCTCAAGTGAGTTTCAGTAGTTTACAAAGAATTTGAGTTTGTCAGGCAAGTACAGTGACATCTAGTTTTATGCAGGTGCATCCAGACAGACTTGAATTTTTTTCATATTTGTTTTATTTTGGGAATTTGTTGTAGTCAGCATTGTTACTGAATCAGTCTCACCTGATTTTTTTTTTCCACTATTCTGTGGGCACTAAGCAGAAGAGAAGCATCAGATAATGCACCGAACAGCTGCATAAACACTTCTTGAGACAACTGTATCTATCTTGAGTTCCCAGTAGGCACTTGAAATTACCATGAAAAGCAAGATTATTACAGTTATGGGTACTTTGATGATCTAAGCTCTCAAGACATTGACTCTTTTTTCTGAAAGCTTTTGTTCAGATTTCCTCGCTGCATAAAAAAACATGGTTGTCTTCCCCTTCATACCCTTCTCTCCAAATTACTTGAATCTAGAGTAGGCAGATATTACGTTAAGATGCTAGAGCACTTCAAATGGGTAGATTCTGGCATGTTGAACATATGAAAATTAGGGGAAAAAGTCATCATAGAACCATAGAATCACAGAACATTAGAAATTGAAAGGGACTGTAAAAGATTATCCAGTCCAATCCCCCTGCCACAGCAGGATCACATAGATCAAACAGCACAGAAATGTGTCCAGGTGGTTTTTAAATGTCTCCAGAGAAGGAGACTCTACAACCCCCCTGGGCAGCCCCTTCCA
>JAOXOE010000001.1:80406284-80421793 GCA_028565055.1 Phoeniculus purpureus
GGGAGGTTGTGGAGTCTCCTTCTCTGGAGACATTTAAAACCCACCTGGCCATGTTCCTGTGCGACTTGGTCTAGGTGGTCCTGCTATGGTGGGGGGATTGGACTGGATGATCTTTTGAGGTCCCTTCCAATCCCTAATGTTCTGTGATTCTGAGATTGATATAGTGCTATAAACATCTCAGGAAAAATAGCAGCATACATGGGTTTAGCACTATTGTGTTTTCTATTTATAGTTGTGGATGGTTTGTGCCTTTTTACACAGAGCAAGACCTACTGGAAAAGGCCTAGTCAGTTTGTGGAAAAAAATATTGATTTTCTCTTAACTTTAAGTGTGCTGGTGTGGAAAGGATGGTCTTACACTTCAAAAATGTATTTCAAATGTAAACAGCGGTGGGCTTTGGCCAACCTGCTTTTGTGTTTGCCCAGGACCCAGTACCCTGGAGGCAGACTACCGTAGTGGCAGGAATAATATCACTGTAAAAACAGAGCAGAACCTGTAATAACAGCAATAATTGGTAGCCTTTACACTGTAAATATAAAACCTACACAGTACCGTGATGTCCACGTGCTTTACGGAAAAGATGGCTGTTAGCCCTTCTACTTTAAAGAATAGGAAATCAAAGCCAAGGAGGCTGGGGGCAGGATGACCATGAGCCAGAAGTGTGCCCTTGTGGCTAAGAAGGCCAACGGCATCCTGAGTTGGATCAGAAGGGGGGTGGTTAGTAGATAAAGACAGGTTCTCTTCTCCCTCTTCTCTGCCCTGGTGGGACCGCATCTGGAGTATTGCGTTCAGGTCTGGGCCCCTCAATTCCAGAAGGACACAGAACTGCTGGAGAGAGTCTAGTGCGGAGACACAAAGATGATGGAGTTGAGCATCTTCCTGATGAGGAAGGGCTGAGGGATCTGGGTCTCTTTAGCTTGGAGAAAAGGAGGCTGAGGAGTGACCCCATTAATATCTATAAATATGTAAAGGGTGGGTGTCAGGAGGATGGAGCCAGGCTCTGCTCAGTGTCATCTAATGATAGGACAAGAGGCAGTGGTTGTCAGCTGGAACATAGGAGGTTCCACATCAATATGAGAAGGAATTTCTTCATGGTGAAGGTCATGGAGCACTGGAATGAACTGTGCAAAGAGGTTGTGGAGTCTCCTTCTCTGGAGATACTTAAAACCTGCCTGGCCATGTTCCTGTGTGACTTGATTTAAGTGATCCTGCTGTGGCAGGGGGACTGGAGTAGCTGATCTTTTGAGGTCCCTTCCAATCGTAATGTTCTGTGATTTCCCTGAATTTGCTACCAGGACCATGCAAGAACAAGTTTTATAAACAACCTGTGCATATCCCGGTCCAGTGAGATACTCTTGAAACTGCTCTGGAATAAGATAATGATGTTGGTGATGACTGAATTTTGATCTGAGAGCGTAATAGTGATGGGTTACACATCCTACACTATCATTTTATGCAATTTTCCACACATATATAAATAACTTATACTTCAGGTTGGATGTAGTGCATCAGAGGTATCTTGTCATATCCCCTTGTCTTTTTGTATCAAAGAAGCATTCGAGACAGTGCTGACATGATACAGCCAGTTAATAAAACGTAGGATTTTGAAGTGAATGACATTTGAGTAGTAGACTTTGGCTTACAATGGGTAGGTGAGAGCTTTGCTAGTGAATCTGGTTAGAGCACTGCCATCCTGAGGCCAGCCAGAGGGGTGTGTTGGCACTGGGAACCTTTATCATTTTAAAGAAAGACTAGAGACTGTTGTTGACAAGATGAAAGAAGGTTGTTGGGTGACCATTCCTCTTCAGTAGCATGCCATTATTTTTAATGACACATTATCCATGTCAATTCATGCAGAAGTGGGAATTGCTGTTTTCAGCAAAAGAAAAGAGCATCCCCAGGCTCCAACTGAAAACTGAAGCAAACCCCAACACCAGAGTTGATTTTCTTAACATGTGAAGCTAGAGATGTTTGAAGGCAGCTGCATTTTAATCACTTTTCTTAACAGGTGGTGTTGCTGAATGTTTAAAGTTGCATTGTTTAGATGTGGACATGGTGCAGGCGAAGTCTAGAAACACTTGGGAAGGATTCAGAAGACAGAACTGCCCAATAAATAAAACACCCAACACAGGCAATGGCTGGCTGTGGCTCATCATTGGCAAAACCCCACAGAGTTAGTTATAAGTGACACAGGAGAGGAAATGAAACCTATTCTGTGTGAGGATATGGAAACTACTGTTGGCCTTTTTAAACATGGAGAGTTGTGCTCTAGGCAGCCATGCCAGTTCCTTTGGAATGCGTGTGAAGGTGATGCTCAGGAAACCAACCTAGTGACTGAAAATGCAGTACCACCTGTGACAGGACCCTTGGAAGGTAACACACGCGATTTCAGGAGGTGTCTGTCAATCACTTGCAAGTCTTGCTAAGACAGAAGTGCCATTTTCAGTGGAAAACTAAGAGATGCTTAATGCTTTATAGCTTTTTTAGGTGTTGTAATTATTTTTGCAGCAAAGAAATGTAGACAAAAGATGTGCAGGGATCGTTAGTTTAATCTATTGAAATGTACAGTGCTCCACTGCCCTCTTTTGCCATGCACCTGGAAGAGCAGTAGTCACAGTAGTAGATGCCATCACAGCAATGAGTGCATTTGTCTTCCAAGACATGTGCCTTTTGAACGGGGTTGCAGACCAGTTTTAACATGAGTGATCCTTTAGGAATCTTCTCTTTCTTGCTGTGCTGCAGATATGACCTATTCTTTTACATGTGTAAGAACCAGTTATTCATCCTTCACTGTGGCAGATGTTCCACTGAAGTCTTGAGTAATCCTTAGAATTTGTATGAGCCAGCAGTGTGCCCAGGTGGCCAAGAAGGCCAATGGCATCCTGGCTTCTATTAGAAGTAGTGTGGCCAGCAGGAGTAGGGAGGTGATCATCCCTCTGTATTCAGCACTGGTGAGGCCACATCTTGAGTACTGTGTCTGGGTTTCGGCACCTCAGTACAAGAGAGATGTGGAGGTGCTGGAGCAGGGGCAGAGGAGGGCAACTAAGCTGGTGAAGGGACTGGAAAACAGATCTGATGAGGAAAGACTGAGAGAGCTGGGGCTCTTTAGTTTGGAGAAGAGGAGGCTGAGAGGAGACCTCATCACTTTCTACAACTACCTGAAAGAACGTTGTGGAGAGGTTGGGGCTCTCAAGCAGTTAGTGACAGAACAAGAGGGAATGGGTTCAAACTACAACAGGGGAGGTTTAGACTTGATATTAGGAAGAGTTTTTTCACAGGAAGGGTGGTCAGGCATTGGAATGGGCTGCCCAAAGAGGTGTTTGAGTCGCCATCCCTGGATGTGTTTAAAGATTGTTTGGATGAGATGTTGAGGGATCTGGTTTAGGGGTGAACTTGTAGGGTAGCTGGTTGGACTCAATGATTCCAGGAGTCTCTTCCAACCAGAGTGATTCTGTGATTCAATGCCAAACGAATTTGTTCAGAATGTGTTGCTACACAAAATATCTAATAGGGGTCTTGAAGAAATGGAATAAAGTACTACATCAGGGCTTGTCTTCCACATGCATTCTGCTGGCAACCAATTTAGTCTGGTTAATATTGCCTCTGTAAGCTAAACTGCAAAGGAGAAAATCCCCTTAATTGTGTATTATCTGTCTGTCTTGCTTATCAGGAAAAAACGTATTTAGAAAATTCAGTGCTAGCCTTCCAGACCCTTCCTGTGAGCTAACAGGGCACACTTGAGGAATCATGTTTATACTTACCTTTCTGTTTTTCACAGTTGGCAGTACCCTCCAGCAGCTTTAAGATTATTTTGGTTTTCCTACCGTTGTGACACTGAAATTTATGTGGTAAAAAAATAGCCTTGGGCATAAGTTGGTGTCTTATTGTCTTGCCAAGATATGTTGTTGCTTTTGCACAAGCATCGTTGACAGCTTTTGGAACAGTTTTTATCTGTCAACGTTCCTGCGATGTTAGTAAAGAATAATAATGTTTAATGAACGAAGTAATCCATCCTAAAGCAGAGTTACTTCCTGGGTAGTTTGGCTGTCTGCATTTTTACAGCAAGCACCTTTGCATTTCTTCTTGTTTTTAAAACCCTCCTGGGCATGTTCCTGTGTGACTTGGTCTAGGTGATCCTGCCGTGGCAGGGGGATTGCACTGCATGATCTTTCAAGGTCCCTTCCAATCCCTAAATATTCTATGATTCTGTGATTAAAGTCTGGGAGAAGGGAGAATGGATGGAAAAATTGATTAGTCTCTTGAGTCTTCATTGCTTGAAGAGAATTGGTTTTGAGGAGGCAGTGAAGACGGGGACATCCAGGATGGACCATAAGAGCACGCAGGAGCAGTAGGACTGGTAGTATTAACTAGAGACATTAATACGACTCAGCCTGTTTCTATCCCTCCTCAGATCTGCAATTCACCCAGCTCCAGTGAATTGTCAGAGTATGTATGCATCAGTGTACCTGCCTTCTTCCAGCAGACTCCAAAGGAGACTGAAGAAAGAGCTCTGATTGCAGCCCAGCTGAAGTCGTGGCACTTGATATGAGCAGGCAGCAGTGATAACACAGCTGCCTGACAGATGTGTGAAAATGACCTCACACTTGGCAGCTTTATAAAACCAAGTGTGTTGAGGTATAAAACATCATGGCATTTACAACAAAAAAATCTATGATATGCTTTCCCTGGGCTGGTCTTGCCTCACATTCCATGCCATGCCATTGGTTTGGCTTCCCTCCCCCTTCTCTTCTCCAGCTCAACTTAACCTGCAAATGGCAAATCCTAACTGGCACAGTTCTGCTTGAGGTGAAATCACACACAGAATCACAGACTGTTAGGGATTGGAAAGGATCTTGAAAGATCATCTAGTCCAATCCTGATGCCACATGCTGGAGTTGAGTTGCAAAAGTTCATAGAATCATAGAACCATTAGGGATTGGAAGTGACCTTGAAAGATCATCCAGTCCAATCCCCCTGCCACAGCAGGATCACCTAGACTAAGCTGCACAGGAACATGTCCAGGTGGGTTTTAAACGTCTCCAGTGAAGGAGACTCAACAACCCCCCTGGGCAGCCTGGTCCAATTCTCTTTTTTCTTTTTGTTGGTCAGAGAAAAAACCCTTCTTTCAAGCCAGAAGCCCCGAAAGCTGCATCACACTTCCAGAGTACTCAAAAAAATCTGTTTCTTACTTTCAAGTAATAACTTTTAGAAGTCTTTATTTTATTTTATTTGCTGAAGACAAAGATGTGAAGAATTGGAGAACCGTCACGCAGCACCAGCGTCAAAAACCTGTAGTAGTGGGACTTAACTACCTCCTCGTGGGTTTAATGGGAAGCGCCTGCAGTAGAGGTTTGGTTTGGATCGAGTGTGCTTTTGAAATGAGACTGCTGGTTCTTGCTGCTCCCAACACTTTGATTCATATCACAGAGCTCTCCCAGCTAGCGTGAGAGGGCTTCGATTTGGGCAGCGCGGGATGCAGTCCAGAAGCCTTCTGATGTGCTCCAGCTAGCATTTCCTAGTGGTACACACACAGCTGCCAGAAAAAGGCGGCAGTCTGGTGGAAGTTACAGAATTTCACAAAAGCTTCAGCTGTAAGTGCTTTGAGTTCTGACTAGCTCTGAACTCACTCCAAAATGTTGCCTAAGACTGAATCCGCAGAAGTGATTTTTCCCATCTGTTGCAGGGTTTTCATCTGTATGAAACAATCATTGATTGTCTCCAGAAACGTCACCTGTATGTCTCATTATGCCATTTGGGCAGCTTGGGTACCAGCCACTGCAGCTCGCCTTTGTGGGTGTTTTTAGGGATGTCTGATAACTGTTCCTTATTGAGCAACATCCAGTACTTAGGATATTCTTTTAGCTCTAAAAATGCATAGCAGGAGCTGTAAAATTGTAATTTAATGAAGTTTAGTATCATCAAGTACTAAAAAGTTCGTGTTTTGAGTTCTTGGGCACCTCCGTACAAGACATTGAGGTGCTGGAGTGAGTGCAATGAAACTGGGGAAGGGCGTGGAGAATCAGTCTGATGGGGAGAGACTGAGAGAGTTGGGGCTGTTTAGTTTGAGGAAGAGGAGGCTGAGGGTGACCTCATCGCTCTCTACAACTATCTGAAAGGAGATTGTAGAGATGTTGGTGCTGGGCTCTTCTCACAGGTCATTAGTGACAGAAGCAGAGGGAAGGGCTTCAAGTTTCAACAGGAGAGAGTTAGACTGGACATCAGGAAAAAATTCTTCATGGAGAGAGTGATCAGGGACTGGACTGGGCTGCCCAGGGTGTTGGTTAAGTCTCCATCCCTGGATGAGTTTAAAAGCCGCTCAGATGTGGTGTTGGGGGATCTGGTTTAGGGGTGACCTTGTAGAGTGGGATTGATAGTTGGACTTTATGATCTCAAAGGTATTTTCAAACCTGAATGATCCTACGATTCTTACAATTTGGGAATTTGCATAGTTATAGATAATTCTGCAATCCTCCTCTTTATGAGGCCGAAGCTGCGCTGTACGAAGCAGTACTTGCCATCAACTCAGATTAGTCTGAGATTACACTTTTAACTTTTAGGTATTAAGCAGTATTTTTCTTTTTCAAGGATCAAATACAGTCTTTCAGTGATCAGCATTTTCACCCAGTGTAGCCCTATTTGACAGGAGTACCCTCTGGATTGCTTTTTCCACCAAATGATTATTTGTGTAGTGCAGCTATACGATGTTTTTGTGGTGCAGCTGTGAAAGGATGCAAAAAGCAGTAGCTGTGCATTTCCTATAGAACTTCAAAGAAAACTGATGCCAGAAAGAGTGAGAATACTTTAGGCATTCCAGTATATTGAGCAGTAAAAAACAGGAGTAAACAACAAATTACTGAGAAATGAAGAGTCTGTCAAAAAGAATCAAGGAGTGGGGTGAAGAAGAGGTTTCACATCAATATGAGAAAGAACATCTTCATGGTGAGGGTGACAGAGCACTGGAATGAGCTGCCCAGCGGGGTTGTGGAGTCTCCTTCTCTGGAGATGTTTAAAACCTGCCTGGGTATGTTCCGTGCAACTCGGTCCAGGTGATCTTGCTGTGGTGGTGGGATTGGACTGGATGATCTTTCCAGGTCCCTTCCAATCCCTAATGTTCTGCGATTCTGTGAATTAATATCTCAAGCTGGTAGACTGTATTCAAGCCTAAGTGAAAACTCTCCTCTGAAAGCATTCAGTGCAGCAGTCACAAAACCAGACTGTTCCCACAGTCCAGTCCAGTTTCCATCCTTTGGCATCAAGGAGAAGACCAAGGATGAATGCAGTGCCTGAGCTGTGACTGCATCGCATGACAGCACTGCATTGCCAGCAGTTCCTAGGTGATTAAACAAACCCCAAAGGCCAGCTGAACCAAGTGGCTGGCACCTTCCACCAGGGATGTGTCACCAGCAGCTTCTCCCTACGGACTGTGAGAAGAGCACAAAAATTAATTGGGTCGCTGTGAGCAGAGCGAGTAGAAGGCTGTCACGAGCTCACTATGAGCCTGTAACAGAGTCTTCCTTTGTGCTGCTTCATTTCTGAAATACAAAATGCAAAGGGTAATTATGGTTTAACATGGGCTCGACTAAGCGAGTCAACAGCTGAGCTCTTTCTGCTTTTCATGTGGTTCTTTAACATGCAGGGTAGATGCCCTTGCTGATCGTTTTTTCTGTTGAAATCCTTGCTCACGATTTGGTTTATGTGACTGGTAGGATTTTTGATTTCTTCTAGCAGCCATGGATTCTTGTAGCAACTTCTTAGCTCTAACAACTAAGGATTCAGTACCATTCAGTGCCTGAAATGTAAAGCCTTCTGTAAAGGCTTAATATCTACCCTGTGATGAGAGAATTTGGTCCTAAGATCCCACAGAATCACACAGAATCATTCAGGTTGGAAACGACCCTTGGGATCATCGAGTCCAACCATCAACCCAACTCTACAAGCTCACCCCTAAACCAGATCCCCCAACACTACATCTGAGCATCTTTTAAACTTATCCAGGGATGGGGACTCCACCACCACCCTGGGCAGCCCATTCCAGTGCCTGATCTCTCTCTTTCCAGGAAGAATTTTTCCTGATGTGCAATCTAAATCTGCCCTGTTGAAGCTTGAAGCCCTTCCCTCTGGTTTTGTCGCTAATTACCTGTGAGAATTACCTGTGATGATCCCAAAGGTCTTTTTCAGCCTGAATAATTCTATATAACTAAAACAGCTTATATGTGACAACACATGGACAATGTAAAAGGGAAGTTGCACTGAGTGCTATGACAGTGATGACAGCTGTCATGATTTTGTTTGATTAGATTCTGTTGCTTTTAAAATCCTCAACTTTGACTTCCTGATGACATCTGAATACATTAGCCTCCCTGTACTACTGGGAAAAGCGTGTGCCTGATGATTAGGGTTGTGTATTAAAAGCAGCACCTCGCTGTATGAAAAAGTTCACAGACTAGGGAACAATTAAAAAAAGGCTATTTTTGTTAATATTTGTGTTTTTAAGACCGCTATTGTTTTAAGGCTAAACATGCCATTTTGAGCCCAACACCTGCTGAAATGTGCTCCAATAACTTGGGCTTGCCCAGGTCTGACATTCAGTGATGGTTTGGGGTGGCCTTTCTTGCCCAATCTGGGAACCTGGTGGCAGGAGGCAGAATCTGGAGAGAAACTCCAGAGGGAAGTGCTGGGGTGGGGGCAGCACTGGCTCCCCGGAGGCTTCTTAGCCTGGCATCCACTTCTTGCCATTCATTGCTTGCCTTAGGAAAATGTCTTCACTGGACTCCTGGGGTTCGTTTGGGTGCACGACAAGGGCCACTTAAACTCATGACCCTGGGTGCTTGGCTCCAGTAGTCCTGGTTTATCTGAGTACATCGCTGGTGAACTTTATCCCCCACCCTTTATATTCGCTCCTCTGAGCAGTGTTGACAAGGAAGTTCACAGTTTAATGAGGCACTCAGCATTAACAAGGTGTCTGTGCTGTACTCAAGCGTGTACTTTTATGAAAACCTGTTTTGGCAATTTTTTAAAAGTAGCTGAGGGTCTGGATGAGATTCTAAGGGCAGTGCCTGGGCTGTCTGCTGGAAGGGGACCTCTGCAGTGCAGGACAAGAGCAAGAGATACCCCAGCGCCAGTGGTGGTCTGCTGAGGGGCCCCTCATATATTTAAGAATCATAGAATCATTACAGATTGGAAGGGACCTCAAAAGATCATCCAGTCCAATCCCCCCGCCACAGCAGGATCACCTAGATCCAGTCACACAGGAACACATCCAGGCGGGTCTTAAACGTCTCCAGAGAAGGAGACTCCACAGCCCCCCTGGGCAGCCTGTTCCATTTGGTTGGGAACTTCTGTAATACTTTGTGTGTCTGTTACTGTGGAGTGTTTGCTCAGGCACAGGCTGCGTGTTGAAGTTCATCTGGAAATCGGGAATATCACTGTCCTACTTGGCATTTCGGCGGCATGCTGAAAATCCCGCCGTCGGCAGTCAGCTTTGCAGTGCGAGCGTGTCCCTGCTAACTACATTGGCTCAGATAAGCTTGTTAAGAGATGGAGACTGACATTTGCTCCTCAAGAGAGCTGTCTTTATTTAGGAAAGCTATCAGCTATTAGAATGATTCATCTGCTACTTCAGGCTAGCTGCTCAGTTTTCCTTCAAGTCAAATCAAACAGTTGCTGTCAGCATGAAAAACAGGGGAGGCAAAGCATAGCGAGAGAAAGGACACCTTGTAATTAAAATCGAGCTTGAATTTACACCTTGCTTTGTTAGATTACTGAAGAAAATGACTTGTTTTACTTCCAGATATTTAGGCATTCCAAGCAGTGCTCACCCACAGCAATTAAGGCCAGTCAGAGCTTCAGACTAAGCAAGAGCTAGTATTACAACAGGAAGATTAGCTAAGTATTTTTAAACGTTTTTAATCTTAAATGGCAACATAATCTTTAGGAAAAAAAAAAGGAATGTGTGTGGGCCTCAAAGAAATTTCTATTGGCATAGTCATGAAGTGGAAGCTGACCTGCAAGTGTGGTGTTGCCTAGCAATCCCTCACCATCAGGCAAACTGGGAAAGTGGGTTAGAGTGATTTACACCAGGGAAGAAATAAATGCTAATTTGGTCCAGAAGAGTCTGGATTCTGTGGTTATTAGGAAAGATATTAGCTCATAAACCCCTCTACTTCCTCACTGCTTCTTTTTAACAAGTTGAAAAGCTCTTTGAATTGGATCATCATTTCAAAGAAAAGTCTGCAAGAGTGCAAGTGCGTTTACTTGCGGAACAGTAACAGAGCAAATGGTTGATAGAACTGGCAAAAGAACACAAAGGAAATGTTATTTTAACACTTTTGTGAAAGATTTTGTAACCACTTTGGTTTCTGGGTCTGTTGCCAGAGTCCTGACCCTGCCCCATACGCTGTGCAAGTGGGATGCTGAACTGCTGACACTGGCTGCTGTCTAGCCACCAGCCCACCTCAGCTCACTGCAGGCCTGAATTAACCAGCAATCTAGGGTGAGATGGATGAGGCAGAGAAAGCTCACATGCTCCCCTTCCAGTGCTCTGTCACCCTCACCACAAAAAAGTTCCTTCTCATATTGATGTGGAGCCTCCAATGTTTCAGCTCACACCCATTGCCCCTTGCCCTATCACTAGATGCCACTGAGCAGAGCCTGGCTCCATCCTCCTGACACTTGCCTTTTCCATATTTATCAACATTAATGAGGTCACCTCTCAGTCTCCTTTTCTCCAAGCTCAAGAGTCCCAGCTCCCTCAGCCTTTCCTCATCAGGGAGGTGTTCTGCTCCATTCATCATCTTCATGGCTTTTCCTGATTGTTTTTCCTGTCTCTTGTAAGTCACAAGAAGGGTAGCCATTGTTGCATCCCCATCCCCTAAAAACACTGCTAGCCGTGTAATTATGCCATTTCAAGGTCCCTTCCAATCCCTGATGTTCTGTGATTCTGTGAGTGTAGAGGCTACAGATGTGCCAAGCCTCTGTGTGAAACAAACCTCCAGTACTCCCTCTCTCCCACTTTGGCCTGCACAAGTCCTAAACCCAGACTGAATTCTCATTTCTAAATGTTCCTGTGTGAAATTAATGTCACAGTGTAGTAATTTAAACTCATAGCACCCCAGTAATACATGCAGCCAACGAGAGGTGCAGCGCATTTGCTCTGTGTGACACACAGGCTGCTCTACACAAAGATCTTGAGAGCTGCAGCACAGTGTAAGTTAGAGTAGGTGGAATATTCAGAACTGTACTATGCATATTGTGTGACGGATCTCCGCAGAAAGTATTAGCTGATGTAGTAGTTGCCTGTAGAAAACAAACACAATAGCTTTTTATTCACTGGTTATCTTAGAACATGGTCAAAGAGTGAAAGCAATTCAATGCTTCTGTCACTTAATCTGGAACTCTGACATTTCTGTAGCCAATGACAAATTATTTTGCAGGGACATTTCTGAGTTTATTTAAACTGAAAGATAGCTGTTATCTTCCTGAAATGTCAGAACGCTTGTCTGAGGAATGCAGATACTCGTTTCCTTTAAGTGGCATTAAATACGGGAGAGCAGGATGCACAGGTGCAAATACAGACCCATTTGTGCCATAAACAATTGCCAAGTCATAAATCGTCTCTTCACACAAACATCAGGGAAGTTTTGAGCACATTTTTGTCTTGACCTTTTAAGGTAGACAATAGTACTTCTGCTTGCTAGGCAACTGATTTTTGCTCATCTCTTGAGAGGTTAAAATGAAAGAGTGATTTTTTTTTTTTTAACCAGACCTTCAGAGGACTGCAGAAGGAAGAGATATTTAGTCAAAATGCGTAGTTCCAGAAAGTTCCTGTGTGACTTGGTCTGGGTGGTCCTGCTCTGGCAAGGGGATTCGGCTAGATGATCTTTCGAGGTGCCTTCCAATCCCTAATGATTTTATGATTCTAAGTTACCCACTGCTGTTATGAAAATAACTGAAACTATTTCAGAATGCGGAGTCTCCTTCTCTGGAGATGTTTAAAACCCACCTGGACATGTTTCTGTGCGACTTGGTCTAGGGGATCCATTCCCTAATGTTCTGTGAACATACAAACATGGGAAGTAAATTAAAATGACACAGCAAAACTTGTCTCCTAAGTAAGGTAGTAGAGAAAATGCCCCCCACGAGTGTACCTAGAAGGCGCTGCAGACCTGTGTGTTCATACTGTTATCACTGTAGTTTGCTGTGACTTTGACAATAAAGATCAGGACCAAACACTTCATGTGATGACTTAGTAACACAGAGGGAAGGGGCTATGCACTTCAGTTCAGTAGACAGGTTAGGCTTCTGTTTGACCTGCAAGCAATAAGGAGCAAATTCACTTCCTTACATACAAGTAATAATAAAACATTGTAATCCAAAGTTCATGAAAAGTCTAATCGTATTCCCATCTTCATACAGACTTTGCTCTTGCAGAGTACTCTGCAAGCTTTCTCAGATGAACCAAGAAGAACTGCATCATGGTGTCTTCCTACTGAGTGTTCCCTGAACAACCTTCATGATCCTGACCATGTTTGCATTCACTTAATTCCGCGCATCTTCTGTGCCCTCACAGAATCTGCTTTCTCCTTCTGTCAGCTCCAATGCTGGGAAGGTTAGTAGAGGCTGCAGAAGCTGACGTCTGGCTGTGGGGGTCTGTGCTACTGTCTTCATCAAGATGGCAGCCATTAAGCACAGTCATTACCTACTTGTCCTTCCCAGCCTGGAAAAGTCACTTGCCTTTGAAACTAAGTGGGAAGATGGAAAGCAAAGCACACGGCGTTCCTGGGCTTCCTGAAACCTTTTACTTAGCAAATGATGCTGCTGCGTTCCTGGGCTGAGAGACCTTTAGCAGAGAGGAACTGTACAACAGGAAATCTGGGCTCGTTTCGCTGTGCGTGCCAGGCTGTGGCCAAAACCAGAGTAGCTGTGCTGACATGTGCAAAGTCATCTGATGCTGCTGAAGAGATGCAACTCAGAGAAGGAATAGCCTCAATATGTTCTTTTTCTTGGTTTTGCTTCCAGAAGGTGCCTCTGTCTCATGACTGCAATAATACTCAGTCATCGTGTTATAATTAAGGGCCTTCCATGTAATCATCTGTAGAACTGATTACTTTGGGCTATACCCTGCTCATGCTGAGCTTCCTGGCTAAGTTCCCACTAACATTAGCAAGAGAAGGATCAGACCTTTCCTCGGCAGTTTACTGCTGTTGTTTGACAGCACCACTCTTTGCAGACAGTTTGCGGTGGGGATTAAATATGCAGACTCTCAATACTTGGAATATTAAAGTGACACTGTAGAGATAACACTCTGCTTCTCAGAAGTCTGAGCCTGATCTGTACTTTTTTCTGGTCTGTACTGCTTCCAAGGAATACACCACCGGAGCAAGGCGTGAACAGGCATAGGAAAGATTTTGTCCATGAGGCATGAAAAACAGGGAGATGAAAGATTTTTATACTGAGGATGATACAGCACCATTTGCTTGCTTTTTCTTACAGCAAAAAACAACCGGCAATCAAACCCGCTAAAACTTCAAAAGAGAGTGCTCCCATGGATTTATTCGTTGTGTTTAAGAAATGTACTTCAGTCTCTTTAGCCAACTTTTGCCATTAACTTTAATGGAACCGGGATACTCGGGAGATTACCAGGATGTGAAAAAGCGTTAGACAGTTATAGGGATAATCAGAATACACATGATATGAACTCTGTAACACAGGAACACATCCATATTGTTTTCTAGAAGGTCTAAGCACCTACAATACAGGCTTTAAGATGAAAGTACCTGTAAGTCACTATAGAATCATAGAATCAGTCATGATGAGGGTGACGGAGCACTAGAACAGGCTGCCCAGGGGGCTTGTGGAGTCTCCTTCTCTGGAGATGTTTAAAACCCACCTGGATATGTTCCTGTGTGCCTTGGTCTAGGTGATCCTGCTGTGGCAGGGGGATTGGTCTAGATGATCTTTGAGGTCCCTTCCAATCTGTTGTTTGTAAAGGTTAAGAGCTTGCTTTTCAAAGTACTGAACGTACATAATTCATTCTGATTCGAGCCGGAGTCCAGGGCATGCAGCAGTGTTACAGAACAGACCTTAATTTCCCGTCACAAGGGCCAAGTGTCTCTGTATCAGGATAGTCTTGCTTTCCATAACTGGCACTGCAGTAGCAATTAGAGGATGCCATTCTAGACAACGATCCCATTGTACTAGAAATAACAGTTGTTCATTACCCCAGAGGCCGCCTTCTCTAAAGCAAAGGCAATTATTGGAGACAGTTTATTGAAAAGAAAAGCAAAGAGTAAATTCCTGTAGTGCCTGTCTTTTGACACCAACTGCAGGCGCCTGGATATAGAGGCTGCTCTGTTGGCCAGCAAACAGGCAGACCACTGAGACAGTGGTAGAGGTACCTTGCACAAGGGGGACAACACTGCAACTTTCCCTCAAGCAACTGTGTAGGTCAGGGCTAGGGAGCCCAGGCTACTCATGTTGGGGACAGGGCAAGCACTGGGCTGTGGAACCACAGCTCTTGCTGTTGGGTAAAAGACATGTTACTGTCAAACATTATTTCTCCCTGTTTCGGGAGAAGATTTTGGTGCAGTTCCCGGCCGGGAGCAGAGCAGTGTGAAGTTGGGAGCTGCAGCTTGAGTTTTCAGTTTGAACCAGGAGTTAGTCAGTGCTCTTAGGGAAGTTGGTCAACTCCGCATCCAACCTCCATGAGGGTGTCACAGAAGACATACTGCCTGAGTACCCCATTTCCAACCATGGAGAAGCAGATTATGGGGTTACAGAGATGATCAGGGAGTGTAGGAGCACTTCTCTACCTCCCAGTGTAAGCATTGGCTTTATGGGTAGGTAACACGCGTGCCCATGCATTACCCTACGCTGTGCTGTGCTGTAAGGCTTGTATGTTTCCATAGCATCATTTCTTAAGGATTAGGCTTCACAAATACTTTCAAAAAGGTCAGTTTTTAATGATTTAATTGCAAGAATTTTCCAGTTACAGTGGATGGCATGTGGATTTTTATGTCTATATCCGTGCTAGCTCAGCAAAGACAGACTGGAGGAGAAAGGAGCTTGTACTGCAGCGGTATTTTACTTTGAACTATGTCCAGTTTCATGGCATGACCTGAATACCTGCACGCCCCAAGAGTGTCTTATGGAGGGCCTCTTGTGCTGTAGCCCTGACGGGTGCAAGCCAGGCAGGCTGTTCGGACATGCAGAGCTCCTTGATCTGAATGAAAAGACACCACCCACTGCCTGCACTCCTATGTGCATGAATTGGCTTGTCATTGCCACTCAGTAGTTCAGAGACGTGAAGATTTATACATTTCCAAGCACTGTAAAGTAATGTCCAAATACAGTAATAAAGATGATTTGTCATCATACTACTGTAAAGAGAGAAAGAAAGGAAGGAGAGGTGATGAAGGGAGTGGAACATCTCTTTGATGAGGAAAGGCTGAGGGAGCTGGGTCTCTTGAGCTTGGAAAAAAGGAGACTGAGAGGTGACCTCATTAATGTTG
>JAOXOE010000001.1:80421893-80434576 GCA_028565055.1 Phoeniculus purpureus
GAGGATGGAGCCAGGCTCTGCTCAGTGTCATCTAGTGATAGGATGAGGGGCAATGGGTGTGAGCTGGAACATAGGAGAAGTTACACATCAATATGAGAAGGAACTTCTTCCTGGTGAGGGTGACAGAGCCCTGGAAGGGGCTGCCCAGGGGTTCTGTGGAGTCTCCTTCTCTGGAGACATTTATAACCTGCCTAAACATGTTCCTGTGCAAATTGGTCTAGGTGATCCTGCTGTGGCAGGGGGATTGGACTAGATGATTTTTCAAGGTCCCTTCCAATCCCTAATGTTCTGTGCTTCTGTGTGGCTAAAAATCAACAGTCCTTTATACTGGAGTGTTGATTATATATTATATTTATATATAATACATATATAAAATCAACACTCCTTTGCACTAGAGTGCTGAACATGCATATATTATGTTTAAATATACATGAATTATCTATATACTTAATATAATCACTTGGATAAGCTCTGAGGCATCTGGCTTGTAGACCCTTAATTTATTCAGCAGCATGAATTTTAAGCGAGGCATTTAAGTGCTGAAAAACATTCCTTAGTAGAAAAAAATGAAGAGTGGAAGAAAATCATGCTACTTTCTTTGTGAAAATATGACTTTATATCCTGTGTGTTAAAAAACGAGCAACCAAAGGGCTGCTCAAGTACTCCCATTGCTTTGCTGAGAAGAAAGCTGAAGAAAGAGGAACAAGGATCAGTGGTGGGCACAGTATGTGAATAATGAGATCTCTGGAAAACCGTAATGTAGACAGTAATCAAGACAATCATGCAGAGTACTCAAGCACAGCTCTGTGGTTCACATTAAGGGATTTCCTGCCCAAGATTTTCAGCTGATTTCAGCTGCAGCAGTATGTGGTAAAGGAAAGCAGTCTGTTGGGTAGAGCACATGCGCTGTGTCAGGCAGAACTTAGAGGCAAGTTAAAACTTTATACGAAGCACATTTTCCACCCTCAGATAAAGGAAACCATCGGCAAAGCACAGAGAACAAAGATGCTGATGAGTCATGCAACAGATTAATGGGATTTTACTGGCATGCCTAGTTTGAGCTGAATATAAAGGATAAAAGGTGTCTCAGACCATCCCTGGTGAATTAAGCAAATGCTCGATTCAGCTGCGGTTGTGCTTGCCATTCATATTTGGAAGCTCATTTCCCTAAGAATTTACCGTGTCTGGTGTTTTCCTTCACAAAATTGAGTGTGGCCAGTAACTGTGGGCCCCAAAGAAGGCATGCATACATACAAAAGCCGTGGGTTGGATTTTAATAGGGATCCCTACTGCTTATCATCGCTGGGTTATGTAATTGTCTGGAAAAGGTCAGCACAGTTTGTGCTGCAAACAACTGGAGCTGAAAATGTTGACTTTTTAAAACTGTATTTTTGCAATGGACTTGTAAACTTTTGACTCAGTACAGCATGAAAAAGGAACAGTAGAAGAAACGAGGCAATACCAGCCTCAGGCCGCTGCATCCGAATAATCTTTACTTTAAAGACAAAATCACAGAATCACAAAACATTAGGGATCGGAAGGGACCTCAAAAGATCATCCAGTCCAATTCCCCTGCCACAGCAGGATCACCCAGACCAAGTCACACAGGAATATGTCCAGGTTTTAAACATCTCCAGAGAAGGAGACTCCACAACCCCCTGGGCAGCCCCTTCCAGCGCTCTGTCACCCTCAAAGCATTCAGATCTTTAGCTCTACTGCCAGTCCCATAGCACATGGTTTGTTTCTGCATAGCTCTTACAAATTCTGTGCTGGAGTATCTGTAACTTTGCTCTTGCTTTCTCTAGCACACACACAGTCATTTTTGGGGTGGCTTTTTATGTTGATTATACTTCTCTAATTACTTCTACAGGCTTGCCATACAACTGACAGTATTTGCTTTGCTCTTAACGTGCAGCTGTTCATAGCAGCTGACTGGTTGCTTAAATACTATTTGGAGGTGAGTTGCTGTCATGAAAATGACCAGGAAGACATCTCCCTGCTGAGGAAAGGCTGAGGGAGCTGGGTCTCTTGACCTTGGAGAAAAGGAGACTGAGTGGGTCCTCATTAATGTTTATAAATATGGGAAGGGTGGGTGTCAGGAGGATGGAGCCAGGCTCTGCTCAGGGGCATCTAATGGTAGGGCAGGGGGCAGTGGGTGTGAGCTGGAACAGAGGAGGTTCCACATCAGTATGAGAAGGAACTTCTTCCCAGTGAGGGCGACAGAGCACTGGAAGGGGCTGCCCAGGGGGGTTGTCGAGTCTCCTCCTCTGGAGACGTTTAAAACCCACCTGGCCATGTTCCTGTGCGACTGGATCTAGGGGATCTTGCTGTGGTAGGGGGATTGGACTGGATGATCTTTTGAGGTCCCTTCCAATCCCAAATGTTCTATGAAAGACTTAATGCCAGCTTTATAGGAACTGTAGAACACACTGCAAGAAGGCTCTAGAAGAGATCTGGGCATGGTGCTTCCCATTAAGCGACTGTGAAAGGAAGCCAGCCTGCGTATTGGATTCAATCAGGTGAAGATCCAGATACACATCTCTCCTCAAAAGTGTATGTCCACTGAGCTTCCCCATGTTCACACAGGAGGTAGTTGCAGGATTTTTCAGGAAGTCACATAATCAAGGTGAAAGTGAATTAAAACGTGGTATGGTCATGCTGTAGACTATGTCTGTCCTGTGAGGTAAATACAATCAGATTCTCAAAATCTGAAGCCATGGTTATTACGCAAGGAGTCCATCTACACAACAGTATCTAGAGACTTGCTTTGAAACTCCAGAGGCAGCCGTTAAGAGTGACTTTTGACCTACCTGATGTTGCTTTCATAAAATATTCAGAGAAGCATGTGAACAGAGAGCCGTAATGGAAGCAAACCCTTTTATTTCTGAAAGCCGTACTCTGTCGGTGAGGGGAGATGCCAGATCTGCTTGTAGCACTTTTACTTACAGGCAGCTGTTGCATCAGCTGTTAACCCAGAAGTGGAATCTTTGGGTTTTTGGGGGGTTTATTTCAGGTTTATTTTTTCTGTGTAGCCTTGTTTTTCTCCAAGTTGGATACAATGAGTTAGGTTAATGAGTCATATCTGAATTGTGTTTCACACTAAGTATGGCTTCCTCGGAGCAGGGCACGTGTGTGTACATTAGTTTCACTTGCAGAATAATGAGTCTATAAGTAGGGCAGCCAAGTGTACTTTCCTTTTACGTTTGTCTTAAGATGGTCAGGCATTTGCATGTATGGGGCCACAGCACATGTCAGTAACAACACCTGCTGCACTTGCGAAGAGGAATATCTGTCAGTAGATGTTAGTCAGGACTGTTGCAGATCACAGAACATTAGGGATTGGAAGGGACATCGAAAGATCATCTAGTCTAATCCCCCCGCCACAGCAGGATCATGAACAGGGACATGTCGAGGCAGGTTTTAAACATCTCCAGAGAAGGAGACTCCACAAGCCCCCTGGGCAGCCCCTGCCAGTACTCGGTCACTCTCACCGTGAAGAAGTGCCTTCTCATATTGATGTGAGAATGTTCCTATGTTCCAGCTCACACCCATTGCCCCTTGTCCTATCATTAGATGCTTGGCTCCATCCTCCTGACACCCACCTTTCCCATATCTATAAACATTAATGAGGTCACCCTTCAGTCTCCTTTTCTCAAGCCAAAGAGACCCAGCTCCCTCAGCCTTTGCTCATCAGGGAGATAACAGAGAGTGTATAGACACCTGACAAGAGGTGCTGTTTCTCCTACTGAAGCCAGAACATGCAGAAAAACACTGAAGTCTAAACATTCAGTATTGGCAGGAGAATACAGAGTTTGTCCTAGCAAAAAACTTTCCTTGGGAAAGAGAGGAAACAAGAGGGTCTTTGACTCAGGGTGCAGTTACAGGAAGAAAATTGGCTCCTCTGGTCCTTCAGTGCCAGGGATGGTCATGCAGTAAAATCACCGAATCACAGGACATTAGGGATTGGAAGGGACCTCAATGCAAAGGGGCCCTGCAGGGCGACAGCAAATATTATTGGTGATCACAGAAAATTAGGGATTGGAAGGGACCTCAACAAAATCATCTAGTCCAATCCCCACACCACAGCAGGATGGTCTACGTTCAGTCAAGATGGCTTTGTTTTGCCTCTTGAGCCTGTCTGCTTGCTCAGAATGCGTGTGTGTCCTGGCAGGAAAGGCAGAAGGAAATACAGGCAACAAATTTAATTCTGCACATGTAAGAGAATAAGGCTGGACCCTGCATAAGAAATAGGGAGGAACTGAAAATTAAATCATGACACTAAGTGGCTTTTGTGTGATATATAACCAGCATGTCTGTGACTACAAAGACAGCTCCTCAGTGGTCTTAAAACTGCTGGCTGGGGACCAAACGCTGACTTCTGTCAAAGATCAAATGCTAAATAAAAATCAACATGTCAGAAGCACTGCTCTCTGCAAGGGAGTGAGGGTATGGCAAGATAAAGCATCAGAGAAAAGCACTCTTGTCGAAGTCAGAGCGGAAGTACTGGAAGGGCGTGAGTGGCAAGTGTTAGTCATCAGTATTTTCCGTGCTCCTGCCACACGCCCTGGCAGATCCCAGCTGCCTGCTTAGGCCAGATGCAGCTGCACAGGTCACGACATGGGACAGTGCACAGCTTCCAGCTGTGTGTGTGGAAGGGTCTGAACTTTCTGGCCAAACAACGACTGAATGTTCTTCCCTTCCTCCAGAGAGCTTCATTACAGAATCACAGAATAGTCATGGTTGGAAAGGACCTCCTAGATCACCGAGTCTAACCATGCATTAGCCATAAAGCAGCTTCACAGTGCATGGAGCACCCACAGGTGGTGTGGAGGACCTAACCTCTGCTATTTTCTGTATGCTCTGGATTTGGTAAAGACTTCAGAGCAAAACCTCAAAACCTCAGTCAAGAACGAATGTTCCCAGAGTCCTGTCTGGTACCGACTAAATGTCTGCTGAATGGCTCGATGCCAAGCACTACAGATTAAGTTATTATTCCCTTGGAAGGAGACTGGCTCTTTCATGCAACTATAAGACGTTAATTTTGTATCAGTGTAAGTCTTCAAGAGGCTTTTAACTAGGAGAAATATGGAGAACTCACTGGTTGGCTAAATTCTTACTTACCAGAAGTGTGAACAGCTGCTAATCTTTTCCTGGACTATGATTTATTTATTCACAGACGTTAAAAATGACCAGATGACTGGAATTCATGGACCATCCATTTATGACTGTACACTCAAGGAAGTCCTCTTAAACAACCCTATCCCAGAAAGTCTTGTTAGGATAAAGATGCTCTCTCTTTCCCTATGGCAGTATTTATGTATGGCAGAGCTCTAGCTCCTACAGCACATATGGTTCGTAAAGCACGTTGACTCCTAGTCCCTAGCCCTGCTGCAAGGATCTATGAGGATCACTAAAGACCAGCATAGCTGCATTGCAGAGGCTTTCTATTTTCATTCTTCCCAGAAATCACCCAGGTATTTGTCACCACCTGACAGCACAGACAAATCAACTCTTTTCTTATTTTCCCTCTCCTCTTTCTCTCCCTCCCCTTTTCCTCCTCTCCTCTCCTCTCCTCTCCTCTCCTCTCCTCTCCTCTCCTCTCCTCTCCTCTCCTTTTTCCTCTCCCTCTCCCCTCCTCTCCTCTCCCTCTCTTCCCTTTTCTTATATTTTCTCTTTTTCTTTTCCCCTTTAGATAATGGGATTAGAAGAAACTCATAAATATCTGTGTGCATATATGGATGTGCCAGTGAAGAAAGTGGATCGGTTTGCCCAGTAAATTCTTGCTTGTATGCTACAGCCTCTCTTCTCTCAAACTGCTCGAGCTGGGTTTGTTTTGTGTTTCTGGGAAGAGCATGTGGCATGCTGGGCAGAATACAAAAAACACTGCTCTTAGGTAATACGATTGATCCTAAGTGACTGCCTAACTTCTCGGTAGCATGAGCAGGCTGAAAACTTGGTGCTCGAGGCAGCATAAGGCAATAGCAACCCGTTTCTACTGCAGTGGAATTGGTCAGATCTTTTTCAGTGCATGGAAAATCAAACATGTAATACTGCTCTTCGATGCATGTGTAGCTTTCTGGTGGATTGATACTGTTGAGGCTACTGAAACACAATACTAAACATGTATTTTGAAGCTACAGTGACAGTCAGGCTTTTAGCAGATTTTCAGTACTAACAGCACTGATTACAGACTTTCTAGTCCCCTCCTCAAGACAATGTTCCTATAACATCATTGAAGGAAATGAGGTCCTAAAACAAGTTTATATAACTCTCTGTCTTTATCTGGTCCTAACCTATGAAATCCTGAAATATCTGTTATAATTGTACAAATCAGGGTAAATCTAAGTCAAACATCCAGGGACTTGCTGCCTTTTTCACCTCATGCCGATGTAATTAAGGAAAGAGCTAAGAGTATAGTTACACCAAACAAGAGGTTGAAAAAGTTGTGGCAAATAAGCGTGCCCATCTGCCTTTCGTTAGTGTCCTACGACTCACACGGATGTCTGCAGATCATCCTGTTTCCTTTCTGCCCTGAAAAAGACGTTTTTCACAATAAGAATGTGGCCACCTTGTTTTAGAGGTAATTTCTGTGCAGGAAGTTCATTCTAGAGAAAAGAACAGTTGCTGACTGGTGAACGAAGAAAACAGCGTAATGAAGTATAAGTACTTCCTTACCCTTTGTCTTGTTCCGTACACAGCCTCAGTGCTGCTTCCAAAACCTTTCGGAAGTACTAAGCCAAGCCAGCATGATGTGTCTGCTATTCCTCATAGTGTCTTCACCACCTGGATGTAGGATGGGTGAGAAGCACATTTCAAGGATTTATAATGAAACTTTCACAAAACAACCTTCACAGAATCACACAACATCAGGGATTGGAAAAGACCTTGAACGATCATCTAGTCCAACCCCCTGCCACAGCAGGATCACCTAGATCAAGTCGCACAGGAGCATATCCAGGTGGGTTTTAAATGTCTTCAGAGAAGGAGACTCTAAAACTCCCCTGGGCAGCCCCTTCCAGTGTTCTGTTACCTCCACCATGAAGAAGTTCCCTCTCATATTGATGTGGAACCTTCTTATGTTCAAGTTTACACCCATTGCCCCTTGTCCTATCAGTAGATGATACTGAGCAGAGCCTGGCTGCATCCTCCTGACACCCACCCTTCACATATTTGTCAACATTCATGAGGTCACCCCTCAATCTCCTCTTCTCCAAGCTCAAAAGCCCCAGCTCCCTCAGCCTTTCTTGATCAGGGAGATGTTCCACTCCTTTAATCATCTCTGTGGCTCTGCGCTGGACTCTCCAGCAGCTCTGTGTCCTTCTGGAACTGAAGAGCCCAGAACTGGACACAATATTCCAAATACTGATCTCTCTGTTACATGAATGCAAGACTCTGATGGGTCTTTGGTGGAGAAAGAAGGAGCCTGCGGTGACAGAACAGAGGCTGCTATTTGTGGCGCCACATGATTTGGCAGAGCTAGAGGAGGAGATGCAGATGGTGATTTGTGACTTAGTGGTGGGATGTGGCAAATCCATAACATGAGAAGTAGCTTCAATTTCCTCTCCAGTGCAGTTCTTCTCCAGTCCAGTCCAGACTCCAGTCTCTAGTTTCAGAAAGCAAGCAGTAGAGAGGTAGATTAACAGACTAAGTCTATACCCTTCTCTTCCACATCTCCTTTTCAAGCGAGGGATGTTGAAGGGTCCCACATTTGTGGTCACACTATGTATTTATGGCTGCCTCTGGATTCTGTAACTTGAACAGATCACCATTAGCAACAGTAGTAATGATAATAATAGAAGTTGCTGCAAAAATCATCATGGATACAAATTCTTCTAGTAAGCTGTGCCTTTATTTGCGACTTGGTCTAGGTGATCCTGCTGTGGCGGGGGGATTGGACTAGATGATCTTTTGAGGTCCCTTCCAATCCATAATGTTTTGTGATTCCATGATATGAAATACACATGTGAGCTGTTGAGTGAGTCTGAGGTTATCCAGTGATGCTGAGGTTACCAGGACGCTATAGCTGGTGACATTAGATTTCTGATCAGGAAACACCCCTAAGACTGCTGAAGATAACAGAGGTAACCAGCCATTGTGAAGAGGTCACATAACGTGACCATGTACAGTGCAGTTTGTAACAACGTGAAGAGGCAGAGTCTGAACATGTAGGACTGTGATGAAAACCACTCGCAGTGCATGCACTCTTGCTTCAGCACGGGGCATGCAGATATCTTCACCTGCTGCCTTGTGCTACCACGTACAGAAGTGTTATCATTAGGGAGAACGAATGACCAAAGTTTGTGTCTAACCTCGTACCCTGTCATCCTTTGCTTTAATTCAGCTACAACTGCCTGTCCTGTGTATTAAATGGAAAAAAGCCTCTATTTATACGCAGGTAATTTTCCCTTAAGCTGAAGAGGAAAACAGGCCTCAGAATTCATCAGTGATGACTTTACTGTCTTTCCAGTTGTCAGCACTGGTGATTGTAAGGCCTCCGTGATAAATAATTAACAGTGGCTTGTGTGAGGAGTGAGGGTGCATTGGAAAATTATCGTGATTAATTTTCTTTTCTTTTATGGAAAGTTACTGCACTCCACAGCCCTGAAGGGAAAATCAGAACAAGGGAACAGCTGTTAACAAGTCTTTATCAAAATCATTTTAGCAGCCTGTTACATAAAGCTTTGGAAGAGTGGTGGAGGGAACAAACTTTGAGAACCTTGTAAAAGCAAAATCTTGTCATAGAACAGCTCCAGGACAAGATAATGATAATGCACTTTGCTTCATGTTTTTATGATCTTCCTAGCAAGTATCACATGGTCAGTACTTAATAAGACATGCAGGCTCATCTCAGCTGCAGCATAGGACCTGTAATAAGGGACTAGCAGCTGAGCTACCTGAGATGTCATGTTAACACTAATGCCAGCTCCTTGCAGAACAAGAGCAAAAGGACACAGAGTTCTGTGCACGCACTGTAATGAGTGTATTATATTGCCAAGGGAAGCACTGGTGGATTTTCTGGTAAGAGCTTTCTTTGTACTATCCAGTTGTGGCAGATGTAGCTAGATGAGATTAGACAGTGGTGAACACCTCTGTTGGTTGGAGACTCAGGAGATCTCATCATATAATCATGGGTTGGGTTGGAAAGGATCTTAAAGATCACCTACTTCCAATCCCGCTGCCGTGGGCAGGGACACCTCTCACTAGATTATGCTGCTCAGAGCCCCATCCAACCTGGCCTGGAACACTTTCAGTGTTGGAGCATGCACAACTTCCTTGAGCAACTCAAAATTCAGTCTGAATAGGAAAATACACACCCTCTTTTAATCCTCTGGGCTGGAAGTACATTGGTTAGGCATGCTGCTCATGAGCTAGGCATCCAGAGAGTGACAGAAAAGTGAAGGAGAGGGGATTCATAGAAATGTAATACCTTCACCACGGGGAAAAGTCTTCCTGGGAGTGGTAAAGTGTGCAAAAAATGAAGTCAAGCATCTCTCTCTATTAATATTCTCTTTCAAAGAAAAGACTACTTACAATAGTGGCAGGAAACTTCTGTTAGTCAAGTGCTTTCCCTCTAGCTTGTGGGATTGCAGCAGGAAAAACACAGCTCAGCAGTACATGATGTGGTTGTGCCAGTGGCGAGATACTATTCAGAAGGGATTATCTGTAAATAAACAAGGATTAAAAAAAAGAAAGGAGTGATCAGTGATCATGTGATGATGAGTAAAGATTATTCCTGACTGATCTTAGAAGCACAGCTTTCCAACCCAACTGGGTGTGCAAAGCACTGGGGAAGTGACTTTCCTTCCCCTCTGTCTATCTCTTATTGCTGATGAAGAAGGAAATTGTCATTTTTGTCTTAGATTTTTTGGAGTAATTGGTTAGCTGAGTTGGATGAAGATTGACTGGAGGGTTGTCAGTTGTATCCTTACAGAGTGCCATCTAGGGGTAACTCACTAGAACCTCGCAGAGGTTGAAAACCTCACCTCTCCTTAAAAATCAAACCGAAAAATGTTTGACCTGTATGATGCTTCAAGATGTCCATATGGATACTGAACATACTGTTTGGAGTATGTGAAGTTGCATTAAAACTGTAGGAAAAAAAAGAGATTGGCAAGAGATTACTACAGGCTACAAAGGAACTACATTCAGAAAGTCACCTTTCCAGAAACAACCTCCACACATCTCCCTGCTGAGGAAAGGCTGAGGGAGCTGGGTCTCTGTAGCTTAGAAAAAAGGAGACTGAGGGGTGAACTCATTAATGTTTATAAATATGTGAACGGTGGGTGTCAGGAGGATGGAGCCAGGCTCTGCTCAGGGGCATCTAATGATATGACAAGGGGCAATAGGTGTCAGCTGGAACAGAGGAGGTTCCACATCAATATGAGAAGGCACTTCTTCACGGTGTGGGGTGACAGAGCACTGGAAGGGGCTGCCCAAGGGGACTGTGGAGTCTCCTTCTCTGGAGATGTCTAAAACCCACCTGGATATGTTCCTGTGTGACTTGATCTAGGGAGTCCTGCTGTGTCAGGGCGATTGGACTGGATAATCTTCCAAGGTCCCTTCCAATCCCTAAAGTTCCGTGATTCTGCGCTCACCTCCAAAACCTGTCTGGTGTTTACAGCCAAATCCAAGTGGCTGTCCCTCTTGTGAGAAAAACTATGAGCTTTTAAATCCCAGCTCGTAAATGTGGTGATCATGTTGATTAAGACAATTAGTTTTCCTTGTTTCTTTGACAGGAGAAAAAAACCTTGTAAATCTTACAAACATGAGGACACGAGCAACTGTATTTGCCCTTATTTCTGGTTTGTTTTGTTAGCCTGCTACCGTCCTGTGGTCATTTGACCTTTAACTAGGTGGGAGTCACAGAATCACACAGAAGCATTCAGGTTGGAAAACACTGAGTCCAACCATCAACCCTACTCTGCAAGTTCACCCCTAAACCAGATTACCTAACGCTACATCTAAGCGTCTTTTAAACTCATCTAGGGATGGGGACTCAACCACCACCCTGGGCAGCCCATCCCAGTGCCAAATATTCCAACATTGTTCTAACATGATATAATTTTACTCAATGCATATTTTACTATAATCCATGTCAAGGTTTATCTCACGGCTGCGTGGTTTGCCACTTACATCATTGGTTGATCAGTTGACCAGATCTGACACCAGATTGACCAGTTAATTAAGTTAAGGTGCTACTGGGCTGAAACAAAAACAAATCAAGGATTCAAAAACCACGTACAAATAGCTGGCAAACCAAAAAATTAACTGAATGTGGGGAAAAACCAACAAGACATTTAATTCAGCCCATGTAAAAAACCCAACACAAAGACATACAGAGAGTAATCCCAGTTTCTTATGTAACTGGAACAAGCTCCGTGACCCTCAAAGGCAACAGACTTCCAGCATTTTTTCCTTGTGCAAACATGGAGTCCATTCAGTCTGTGCATACGTCCCTCAGCACCAGTGGGCATTTTAAGGTCCACTTCCCTGTTCCATGTGTTCCCAAGCCAGCTCTCCATTTCCAGCACACCAATTTCTATGACCATGAACGAGGGGAAAACTCTCAATTTGAGCAAGCAATGGAATTCAGATGAAACCTTCCTTCTGCTGATCACTGATGAGCACATTCCCCCTCTCTCCATTCACCACGTTCACCACATGGCTACTATACCCTGCCCAGTGCAATGTGCATCTTCTCTGAGCAACCAGCCAGAAGTCCAGTGAATAAGGAGCAGGAAGCAGGAAGCTCCAAACCAGTTGCACTAGTTTTCAGAGTTGAAAATGTTTCACAAGTTGCCATAACAATTTCCCAATGCTGCAGACACAAATTCTGCTCAAATTCAAACCACAACCATCCAATGTGTATTTAGAATAATGTGACCAGATCCGTAATTACACTTCTGCCTAACATCTCCTTTACTTGGCGCTGCTCGGGTTAGCTTCAGGAAGTCTGGTTTTCCTCCCATCTTTCTGGAAATTACGCTAGGCACCCACATAAATTCTGAAGGTCTCGAGGCAAAAATTATGGTAAGATAATCCGATGATGCTTGAATTTCTACCTTTATTTGATTTCTTAAAAGAAACTTACTAAAGAAAAAAAAATCCTGTCTTTTCATTCTTTTAGACAGACTCCTGAGCTTCTTTGATGAAACGCTCAGAAGGGACTGTGCCTTTAGGGCCAACTCATCTGGTCTTCAGGCATGAAGCCACAGGCAGGCAAGGTCCTTTTCCTCTGCAAGTAGCAGCAGTATTTGTTCTTTCCACCATCTCTCTCACTTGTCCCCTCTAGTACATACATTTCCTGATTTTCTCAGTTAAGGAAGAGTTTTCAAACACTATTCATATCCTAATCTAGCCACACTTGGATCTGTGGCTTGGGTTTTCAGGCACTGTTACAGATACAGATCTAAACCCCTTCATTCTGCTCCTGTCTCTATCATTGCTATACTTCATTCCAATCAGCTCTTTTCCTGAGGAGAGCTGCAATAGACCGGTGCTACAGCAAATCAGCCTCTGACACAAGAAACTGTTCTGATTTTTCCTTAGGCTGCACAGAGTTTTTCCTCTACAGTCTCCACAGAATCACAGGATCACAGAGCATTTGGGATTGGAAGGGACCTCAAAAGATCATCTAGTCCAGTCCCCCTGCCACAGCAGGATCACCTAGACCAAGTCGCACA
>JAOXOE010000001.1:80447083-80458270 GCA_028565055.1 Phoeniculus purpureus
GGTGATCCTGCTGTGGCAGGGAGATTGGACTAGATGATCTTCTGAGGTCCCTTCCAATCCCTAATGTTCTGTGATTCCCATACAAACTCTTCATCAATTAAGGGGAGTGGGGGAAATCTTTGTAGAGGAAGGCTAACTCAAAATCCTTGCTGAACTGCACAATCACTGCTACTACCAGTCAATAGATACCATGTTTTTTCCAGTAATTCCTTCCTGTAGCTAACACATACTTCCCAGAATTTTTGTCTTGATTCCAGCATATTCCCACTCATTCCCTATCGGTTACCTTGCATTCCTCAGACTCCGATTCTTCTGTCTTTTGAAGGTTTTCTAACAAAGGCAATATACTGGCACTGTATATATTCCACCAGAGGGCAAGAAATGACAGCTGATGGCAAGAGGTGGTGTCGTCCTGCATAACTCGCTTTGTTTGAAGGTTGTACTTGTAGTTCCAGGGCTTTGTTGCTCCCAAGAAGTGAACAACTTTAGCGTCTCTACCGAAACTGTGGAGATGAAGAAACACACAAGTCTGTACCTTAAATATATATGACTTGGTCTGGGTGAGCCTGCTATGGCAGGGGGATTGGACTAGATGATCTTTTGGGGTCCCTTCCAATCCCTAATGATTCCATTATTCTATAATATGTATTTAATTTGTTAAGCATATAAAACTGCTAAAACCCCCCAAAACATGCTTACTCTCCTTGATGAGGTAATTTTGACATTTTACTATGGCAAAAACACTTTGCTGTAAGTACACATTTAGTACTTTTTTCTATCTTACTGGTTTCCGGTATCGTGCTTAGCATACAGAAAGCAAAGAGCTGCACTGCCATTTGCTTCCAGCTGCTGAGCCTAATAGAAAAGTTCATGATGGAAAATGACAGGCTCAGGCAGTACCACTTCCAGTCCTCTTGTCATACTCTGTTCACAATCAAATCAACAGAACTTCAATCACTGAATCCACACAAGTAGTTCTTATGGATCCTGTATTAATAATGACTCGTAAATACATCGTCCTAAGTTCACCTTCCAGCAAGTGTTCTGTGCAGCTGGAGCAGTAATTCATGACACGCTAAATCCAATGTGCCTTCTGCTAGAAATGTTTCCCAACTGCCTTGTGAGAAGTCATCATTACTAGCAGAAAACTAGTTTTATAGAAAAGTGTGGCAGAACGAAATACTGAATAAATAGTTGATAAGGAGCTCAAGGTCATGTTAGGCCTAATAAAACATTAAGCCATGGGAGATTTGAAGCGAAGGAATGTGCTGCCATGGAGACAAGATTAGAAGAAGGAAAGAAAGCACAGCACAAGTGAAGATTCAAACATGGGAATCGCTGGCACCTGGGCACAGGGGGTTGGAAAAGGGTTGCAAAATATGTAAACTCTGCTTGCTTGCTAATTAATCTCGCAGGTGCGGAATAGTCTAAAAGGGCTCTGCACAAAGCGATAAAGGTCTTTTCTTTTACCCTAAAAGAGGACTCCCTGTCATCCGCTGCTGCCAAGAGGCGTAAGTTGGTTTTTTACAAAATTTTAAAACCCCTCATCATTTCCCAAAGGAACTGAATGGAAAAGACGGGAACAGCTTTCAAAGTAAAGCTGCCAGAACCTAATGCTAAAGTTACCTGCATCTTTTCCAATACGAGAACAGCTGCTCTGAAACAACACATGCGACACTGCAGTCAGCTCTAGGACTCATCTCTGAGTCCCGATGAGAGAGAGTCATGCTGCATTTTGAGCTTAAACTGTGTGATTTTTACATAACAACACTTCTGACTGCTGTAACTGACAATCAACGGAACATGCCAGTATTATTCTCACTTACAACAGAACGTCTGCTAGCAAACTACAGAGGTTTACAGGTACATTAACACTTACTGATTGAAAGCAGGAACATAGGTGTACACGGCATTACTGCTTAAGTTATAGAGGAAAGGTAAGTGTTTGCCAATATCTGCTGTTGCCCAGTTGCTGAAGAAGCTATTCAACAAGCCCTGATCACCTCCTGAAGATTAGAGAAAACATGATTAGCATAATTATGCATACCCTCGAATTTACATCAAAATGTCACATCCAAGAATGGGAGTGAGAGCGGTGTGTTCATGGAAGTGCAACTCGGATTGATACTATGGCCATGCGAGCAGGTACAAGTGAATAATACCTGATCCGCTCCGATGCAAGTTCAGTGTAAACGGAGTCATATTGTAATATATGAAGAAAGGAGTAGGAAAGGGGTTTGGTCTCCTTCAGAAGACTGAAGATCAGCTGTACTTCTCCCTCCTAAACCAGACAGCAAAATTAAAACGTACTGAGCAAGACTTGGGTACAATATCCCTTCACTGCCCTATTCCAGGAAGGCTGGTCCACAGGAAGTCACTGGTTCTGAAGTATGGTGCTGTGGTGTACGAGGCAAAGTACTGCATCTTACATTTTTACAATTAAGTAAAGGCCAAAGAAGTCCTGGCTTTGATAGCAGGGAAGCTATGGAAAAACAGAGAAGGGAATATAACGTCTTGCCCTTCATCCCTTGTGCCTTGCCCCTTACCATCAAAGCTGCCATGTTCAGCAGCAAACCGGAGCAGCAGGTTGTAAGTTTTCAAAGAAGGTCGGAACACAAATACACCGCTGTTAAAGCAGTCAGGCCAGCCAGAATCAGGAGCCGCTGAAAACTCCTCTCGATCAAACAATTCATCAACGTTGCAAAGCACCTTAGAGACAGTAAAGAGACATTGTTAGAGTAAACATTCTTCTAGAACATAGGTGGCTAAATCCTGCTAATAGAATAAACTGGCCAAGCTCTGCAAGCCACTAGAGCTTGTAAAGCATAAAAGCAGTGACAATGAAAAATGTGGTAGCAGCCAGAACCTCTATTTTTAATATAATAAGGCAACATTAATGGTGGTTCTCCATGATTTCTCTGATAAATGCAAAACCACGTGAGAGTCCTTCATTAATTCGTCCACAATGTCCCTTAACATATTAGAAAACACTACAAGAACACACAACTTCCCCCTTTCTTGGCTGAGCTTCCCAGAGTCCACTGTTCACAGTAACTGCAATGGAGCTGTACGAAAGCTGGGAATCCAAGTAATTTTAGTTAGCAACAGACTCACTACAGGGGTAGCAGAAAAACTGCTCCTTGTTACCAGTTTTCTGATGGAACTTCAGCTTATATGTTTTCTTTGGTTTGTTTTTTTAAGCTTCACAAAGAAGCAAGAAGAAAATAATGAGGTTAAGGCCAAGATCACTTTTAATGTTGGTGGAAAGAAAGCTGTGCAGTGGCTGAAAGGCTTGACCCCACTCAGAGCTACTATGTAAAGCAGAAGAGGAGGGTTTTTTTTAAGGAGAAAGATGATTTCACTGAATCTAAAGTGAAAGCAAAATCAAATATTCATCTTTAATATAAAGCAGTAAATCATAAGCCTCTCCACCTCACCCCCTGAGAAGACTAATCTAATTGGTTTCTAACTCAAATACAATCCTAATAAATGAAAGTGCATCCCAGTCTTCCCAAGCACATCACGTTAAGTGCAAGGGAAGGCCAACACAACTGTCCTAATTATGGCCATTTTTACTCCTATACCCCAAAACACTAAAATAATTAAATAATGCTTCTGGCCTTTTATCTTTACCTGCTTTCCCCATCAAAATCAGTCTCAAGGAAAGTATATGACAGAACTACTTTAAACCTTTGTCAGAAGACCCTCTGCAGAGCGTGTTTGTGATATCTTCTGAGGACAGTCCTGAGTCAACTCAGTTTCCATGGCTCCTGCTCTACTCACCAAAGTGTCTGCATCCATGAAGACACATTTGCTATAATGAGTAAGAGTCCAACAGCGAAGCTTCGTAAAGGTTACACCCAGTTCCGGCCTCTGCATCAGCGTCAATCGGACAGAGTCAGCGCTGTCAAGCGCATCCACCTCAACAACTTCGTCAAACATGCTGCGGAGGACTGACCTGCCAGAATAAGTGGTGGAGAGAAAGGAGATTTAGAGAGGTTCAACCACGTTAACTTACAGCATGGACACAGCAACATATACTAATGTGTTTATGCCCATAACCAGAGGGAAGGGCTTCAAGCTCTAAGTTTAGACTGTACATCAGGAAAAAATTCTTCCCAGAGAGAGTGGTCAGGCACTGGAATGGGCTGCCCAGGGCGCTGGTTGAGTGCCCATCCCTGGATGAGTTTATAAGACGCTTAGATGTAGTGCTGGGGGATCTGGTTTAGGGGTGACCTTGTAGAGTAGGGTTGGTGGTTGGACTTGATGATCCCAAGGGTCTTTTCCAACCTGAATGATTATGCAAGTGAACTCTTATTAAGCCTAGGATCTTACAATGGCTGTTAATTGGGACTTCTCCCAGAAATTGAAAGCCAAGGGTGAACTTCCAGACATAACGCTGCAAAATCCACAGGAAGTCTATTAAAACCTTTCATCCTATTGTCTATTATTCCGTATGATCAACCTCCAAAAATACATTAATCCTTACCTCATCCCACTGGAAACCTCTGGTGTAATTAGCACTGCCAATTTTCTCGATGTCGTATGGTTCCTCAGAGACTGTCCGAGAACCAGAGCACCTTGGCAGTACACGTCATCCGTAGCAAGGGTCACAAAGGCCTGATCTGTCACTGGGAACAAATATGCAGAAGAGTCACTACAGCTTTAACATAAGCTGTTTTGGCAGGTTCCTACAATCTCCCTCCTCCAGCTAACCAACAGGCTGCAGCTTAAAACCACCTGCAGTTTGTGCGATAAGCTCTTTACTTTCCCAAACTCCCCCAAAAGACACAACTGAATAGAAGATCAAGTGAATGTGATTGCAGGATGTTATTTTCTATTTGTCTCATTTACAGAATAACAGGTATGAAATGTCTGGACTAGCCTTAAACAGGTAGTTCCCCAAGTCTATAGCTACTGCTTAAAAACAGTGTTAATTAAAAAAAAAAAAAAAAGGAAAAATGTCTTCCTGGAGAGAGTGGTCAGGCGCTGAAATGGGCTGCCCAGGGTGGTGGTTGAGTCCCCATCCCTGGATGAGTTTAAAAGTTGTTTAGATGTGGTGTTGGGGGATCTGGTTTAGGGGTGACCTTGTAGAGTAGGGTTGATGGTTCGACCTGATGATCTCAAGGGTCTTTTCCAACCTGAATGATTCTGTGATCGCCTCAGTAAGGTGAACAGCATCCTCAGAGGAGAAGGAAGACCTCAGCTTTCTAGTCTGCATAACTAAGCCAAACAAGATGAATGGGTCACACAGATGAGGGAATTCCACTGAGCTCTACGGAGCTCCTGTAAATACTTCTGTTGAACTACTTGTTTAAAATTACGATCTTCTTAAGAGTCAAGCAATTATGTTAAATAAATTAACCAGACCAAATAATAACAACAACATAAACGCCCTGCCATGCCGTTTCCAAGCTCTGTGAGAGACGCTAGAAAAGAATCTCACAGAGCTAGTTGCAGAGAACCCAACAAATGACCTCACGGCTGCCTCAGCAGGGACTGCCATAAATGAGTTATTTCAAACCTCTATCTTAACATCAAGGTTTGCAATGAAGTTTGGCTGGTGACACGCTCTCAGGTACTAAGTATCTGCATTTTTCATGCCCTCCAAATATAGAGCAAAGCACAGACCCACTGGCTATGGTGTCTTCTTCTTCCCCTCTTTTTTTGCTCCAGCTCCCACTCACCTCCAGGCAGACCCAAATTTGACCAAAGCACACACCCTGATCTTGCTGACACTGCAACACATCCCTGCACCTCTGGAGAAGCCCAGTTATTTTAAATTTGGCCCAAAAACTGGAATCATCCGTCCAAACTTCTACTAGTTTGCAGATCCCTCATTTAAGCAAACTCCAGTACCATTTGGAGTCCCACAGCAGGGGTGCTAGAACCTGATGGTCTTTAAGGTCCCTTTGAACCCAAACTGTTCTATGATTCTTAATCGCAGTTTCCAGAAGCAGCACATTTAAAAGCGCTTTCAAATCTTCCGTTATCAAAACAGCTCAAGCAAGTTATGTGTATTCCAGAAAAGAACGAATAAGGAGCTGCTTACATGGAGTGGTTTAAAAGGACAGCTGTAAACTGCTCTTCAATTTTTCAAAAGTTTAAATGAATAAATAAAAACAGCCATAAAAACCAATGCAAAACAAACCCCACCAAAGGCTACTTGAGCAATCAATTTATTCTCAGAGGACAGTCAGCAAAGAAAGACACTTTTGTATTAGGCAATAAATTTGTCTTTGGCCAAATAAAGGTAATAAAACCACTACTGAGAGGAACATGGGAGGTAGCTTAATACAGCAAGCAAATGAGTGGGAGTTTAAATCTTGCCATACTGGTTTCAATTACAACCACAAAACTGAGCACAATCCTCTTACAGCTTCTGAAAATTCTTTTAGCTACACAAGCCAGATCTTTACTTAAATAATGCATCTAAAAATACACAAGCAGCTCATCAGACAGTTCAGCAAGCTGGTATGGCAAATTACCACATCCTACACGCACTTTCATGCCCTCTACCTCTGGAGCAAAAGTTGCTGTCAGAACCACATGGAAACAAAGTGCTAAACAAACTTCTAGGAGACTTCTGCTAAAACCTCACACAGAAGAGAAACCATTTGTCTCTTTGGAGAATCAGATGTGGGATACATAGAATGGCCTTAACAGAATGAATCATGACAGAGGTGACTGGATAATCATAGAATCATTCAGTTGGAAAAGAGCCTTAGGATCATCAGGTCCAACCATCAATCTTACTCTACAAGTACACCTCCAAACCAGATCCCCCAACACTATACCTAAGTATCTTTTAAACTCATCTAGGGATGGTGATTCAACCACCACTCTGGGCAGCCCATTCCAGAGCCTCAACTAAACAGAGCAAACTCTCTCAATCTCTCTTTATAAGATTTATCCTCCAGCTCCTTCCCCAGCTTCATTGCCCTCCTCTGCACTCGCTGAAGCACTCCAATATCTCCCTTGTACTGCCCAAAACTGAACCCAGTACTCAAGGTGTGGCCACACCAGTGCCGAGTACAGGGGGACAATAACCTCCCTAAACCCACAGTTTCTAATCCAGGACAGGATGCCACTAGCCGCCTTGGCTACTTGAGCACCCTGCTGGCTCATATTCAGCTGCCTGTCAATTAGAACACCCAGGTCCCTCTCTGCCAGACGGCTCTCCAGCCAACCTGTCCCAAGTCTGCAGCACTGCAGGGGATTGCTGTGACCAAAATGCAGGACCCGACACTTGGCTCTATTGAAACGCAAACAATTATCCTCAGCCCATCAATACAGTCTGTCCAGCCTCACTACCCTCCAGCAGACCAACACTCCCTGCCTGGTTGGTGTCACCTGCAAACTTACTGAGGGTGCAAGCTACTGACCAAAACTATGCAACATGACAATATTTCTGGTGCAATGGGAGAAGCAGGTCCTATTTTAAAATCATAAAACGCATCACTAATCCATTAAGGATGAATAGGGAGTTTAAAATCAAAACATCATTCCCTGATTTTTCCATCTAAGCCCTGGTTTCAAGAAAGAAGTGTTCCTTATAATGTTCTTTGGAACACTGTCCCTATAAGTAAAGGTTTTATTCTTCTGACTAAAAACTAAGGCTCAATTTTTCATATAAACTTGTGAAAGTAAACCATTTGTGTGAAAATTCACATTTACAGAAGCACAGAATTACTGAGGCTGGAAAAGACCTCTAAGGTCATCCAGCTCAGCCTATGACCTAACATCACCACAATCACCTAGATCATGGCACTTAGTTGTTTCTTCAATGCCTGTAGGAATGAGGACTCTACCACCTCCATGGGCAGTCCCTTCCTTTGTCTGATCACTTCTTCAGTGAGGAAGGGCTTCCTAACATCCAACCTAAACCTACCCCTGGCACAGCTTCAGGCCCTGCCCTCTTGTCCCATCACTAGTTGCATGGGAGAAGACCCTAACCTCCACCTGACTCCAACCTCCCTTCAGGTAGTTGGAGAGAGAGAGAAGGTCCCCCCTGAGTCTCCTCCAGGCTGAACAACCCCAGCTCCCTCAGCCTCTCCCCATCAGACTTTCCCCTCTAGTCTAGTGCCTTCATCAACCTTGTTGCTCCTATGGACCCACTCCAGCACCTCAACGTCTGTCTTGAAGTGAGGGGCCCAGAACTGCCCCCACTACTCCAGGTGAGGCCTCACCAGTGCTGAGTACAGGTGGCGAATTACATCCCTAGTCCTGCTGGCCATACTGATCAAAGACGATGCTGCATTAAATCCAGTGCACACAGGGTTTCACTCACTGACCTTAAGCTGCAAAAGAGGATTTGATCTCCTATGTTTGAAAGCCATATGTGTAGCTATTCAAAATTCACTGCAACTGGATGAGTTTTCCTAAGTGCCAAGTGCACCATTACACATCAGTTTCAATTCTTTGTGCTGAATGACAACAGGATTTTTCATAAAAAAATAAAACACCCAGTGTGAACAATATTAAGTTTTTCAAGCAAATTGTTTTCAAGCTGTGGAAACCTAAGGTTAATACCACTGACTCTCAGTGAATTATGAGACAAATAAGTGGATGATTAGAGTCACGTCAAAACCACACCACATGAATTCCTAAATCTGCTCATTTCTCTTGTCTGGATTATCACACAGCACGGGAAGGGGCAAATATAGAAATCACTACTGTCAGCAGCAGCTCCTCAGCTTTAATACCTAGCAGTGGTTTCTCAGAACAAACCTTTCAAGCAGGTAACCTTGGCAAGTTATTTTTGAGCTCACTCCGCAGCTACAGATAGCAACACAGAAAAGACCGCAAAAGTGATGTGAATCTCTACGTTCAGAGCGATTTCATGTGTGCCTTGTTGGAGTTTTACAGCCAAGATCCCCAACTTCTTACGCTACTCACAGCAGTAGTACCTCTGACACAGCCAGAGGCAAAATTCTTCCACAGGCCTGAAAGCCAATTCCAGGGCAGCTGAAAGCCCTACTTAGAATCCTCACCAGCAAGCAGACAGGGTGGTGCTCCCTTTGATGTTCAAAGGAAAAAGAGAGGGAGTGAACAGACACCAGGTGCTCACTGAGAACCAGGAGTGAGGCATAATAACACAACCTGAATGAACCACAGGCACCTGCCAGCTTCAAAAGAGGTTTAGGTAGGGTAGGGTTTTTCTTTTCCATTACCCACCAGACACAGCTTTTCAAACATATTTCAGTCTTTCTTCTCAGAAGCAGAGAAAGAATAAATGGGCTCTCGCTGTGGCTCCTAGAGTAAAAACTCAAACTTGCCAAGCTGCCACTCCAAAATTGCAGTAGGAGACCAGAGACTCACACACAACTGTCCTACAGGCACCCCACACTGCAGTCTTACGCATAGGAGTAAGAGCAGATAAAACTCCACAGCACATACTGCCACTAACATTAACCAATGCTGCACAACTGCTTGCTTAAATTCCTCCCTGGTACGCCTCTGTTGTCCATTTGCCACTTCCTTCTGCTTCAGGCACTGGATGGGCAGACCACAGCCTGGACCTGTGCCTGCTGAGCCCAAAGGACCTTTTGGAAATCCTGGGTGACAATGACATAACACAGCCCCAGCCTGCGCTGCATGTTCTACCAACCAACCTTGTTACTCCCTTTCCCATACACAGGGCTCTACATAGCCTCTCCCAGAAGTATGTCTCAGTGAAGATGTGTTAAGACTACTAGAAAGATAAACTGCAGGCCTTGAAAGGCTGAGCAAGCTGGGTCTCTTTAGCTTGGAAAAGAGGAGACTGAGGAGTGACCTCAGTAATGGCTATAAATATGTGAAGGGTGGGTGTCAGGAGAATGGAGCCAGGCTCTGCTCAGTGGCATCTAGTGATAGGACAAGGGGCAATGGGTGTGAGCAGGAACGCAGGAGGTTCGACATGAATATGAGAAGGAACTTCTTCCCAGTGAGGGTGACAGAACACTGGAAGGGGCTGCTGCCCAGGGACGTTGTGGAGTCTCCTTCGCTGGAGATGTTTAAACCCCCCCTGTGCAACTTGATCCAGGTGATCCTGCTGTGGTGGAGGGATTGGACTAGATGATCTTTCAAGGTCTCTTCCAATCCCTCATGTTCTGTGATTCTCACTTCCCTGACCCAGCACAACATTATCAGAAGCACTAGGTACAGAAAGCTCTACTCCACCTGTCACCTACAACCTGAAAAGTAGTAAACACATAATTTTTTATAAATAAAACGAATGAGTAATGACGTCAGCGAAAGACCTGTGTCAGACCACCATCAGAAATTATACCTGTTCTCCAAGACGGAATCCTTATGCCTTACACATACATTAACTCAAACGTGCAACCCATCAGACCAAATGGGTTCAGTACATTTGTGACACTTCAGATGGTTGAACAAACCAAACTTGGGGGGAATATTCAACTTTTCCCCCAGATTTTAGAGCACATCCGAGAAAAGAACAGGCACCCACACCCACCTCTTGTGGTTAGCAGTCACAGAATCAGAGAACAGCAGGAAAATGGCACTGAGAGAGACCTCTGGGGATCACCTAATGCAACACCCCGGTGCTAGAGCAGGATCCTCTAGAGCAGATCACAAGCTTGAACCTGTCCAGGTGGGTTTTCACAGAATCACAGAACATTAGAAGGGACCTCGAAAGACCATCTAGTCCAATCCCCACTAGCCACAGCAAGATCACCTAGATCAAGTCGCACAGCAACAGGTCCAGGTGGGTTTTAAATACAGCGAAGGAGATTCCACAACCCCCCCTCCCGGGCAGCCCCCTCCAGCGCTGTGTGCAAAAGCTTCCACTTATGTTTAAAGTGACTCTCCTGTGCTGCAGTCTGTGCCCACTGCCCTCTCGTGCTGCCGGTCCCCCACAGAACCCACAGGCTGCGTGGAAGGTTCCCGCGAAGCCGCCCCAGGCAGGGAGCCCACCCCGCACCCGCAGAGCGAGGAGGCCGCAGGCCCAAGTACACACCGGCCGCCCAGGTGAGTTCGGCTCCCTCGTCCCCCCGACTCAGGCGGTTTAAATCTTAATCCGAGGCTGCTGATTACAGCTCAGCCCCCTGACGGCAGCGAACCCGCACGGACCCTCGCCCGGGCGCGGGGAGGAGACGCGGGCACGGGCACCCGCACACGGGCGAGCAGCTGCGGGAGCGGTGGCGGCCCTCCGGGCGGGTGCCGGGTACTCACCGGACATGG
>JAOXOE010000001.1:80483956-80496313 GCA_028565055.1 Phoeniculus purpureus
AGCAGTTCTGTGTCCCTCTTGAACTGAGGGGCCCAGAACTGGACACAATATTCCAGATGTGGTCTCACCAGGGCAGAATAGAGGGGAAGGAGAACCATTCTCAATGTCCTAACCACCTTCCTTCTGATCCACCTCAGGATGCTGTTGGCCTTCTTGGACACAAGAAGCCATTGCTGGCTCATGGTCATCCTGCTGTCCACCAGGACCTCGGTCCCTTTCTCCTACACTGCTTTCCAGCAGGTCAGGTAATACCCACCATGCTGCCTATGTGGAAGCCAAAGTAGATTGGGTTAGACAAAAATTTGACAACTTTTATCTACAAAAAATGGAATTAAAACAATAAATGAGCATACAAAGATTTTCAGAGACATATTTCCTCTTTGTTAATACAAGACAGCATTTTAATTTAGTCACCAGTTACTAAAAGGTTAATAAATTTGAATATTTCCAAGAAAAAGTAAGGGTATTACAAGATTAACAGATAACTAGATGGATGACTGTAAAATACTAGAAAATTGCTGATTGCTTTGCTAAAGGGCAGAGGCAAATTACAATCATTGTCTTTTGTTCTTGTGAACCCAAGGCATTTTATTTTTTTTGTAGTAATTTTTAAATGAACCGTACAAGAAACTGTGATGTCCCAGGAAGAAGTGAATATAACCCAGGACATTTAAATAGGTCAGGAAACCATCCTGAAGCAATGGTGAAACATCTCCAATATATTTGCCCATTTTACAGGCTTCACACAGTCTGGGATAGAGTGGAAGTTGTGGTTTTTTAACCAAACTACAGCATCTTAAGGTCCATGTTATGGTAACGGAAGCTTCCTCCCTTTCACCACAGCAAGAAAACTGTATGGCTGCTGCAAGATAAAATCCCATCCAGTTCAGTAGTACAAAAATTAAAAAATCCACTCTTGTACACTCCTTGCTGATGGAACTAGATGGAGTTACTGACTTGGAAAAGAAAGGAATAAGGGGGAGAAGCATGTAATGGTGGCAGAATAGCTCCAAAACAGATCTTACTTGGTACTTAGAATAAGTTTTCATAATAAGTTTTCCTGTCCTGCTAAAGCAAACCAACCCATCAAATCCAAACATCATAATGACTTCACCTTTTCAAAATCCTATGGTGGTTCCTGAAAAAATTATTTTGATACAAATGTGTGCATTCCTCTAAGAAAGAAGAAGAAACTAACTTTTCCTCTGATGAAAAATTAAACACTCTCAAATCTACGAGGCTGTTACACATAAAGAGTACAGTTGCTCTAGCTGGATTCCCATAGAAGCTCCTTGTCCTAGCAGAATCTAGACTAGAACACCTGTGTCCTTGTTTTGTGAGAAAGAAGTATAATGATTTAACGCCAAATTCCTGGGATCACCACCCTATTCGGGCCATAGTTGAGTGCTCCCTTGACTGAAAGCTCAGCAAAGGAAGACTTGCTTTGTCTTGTGGTCTCCTTAAACCACTGCTCCAGGCATGAGCCTGGAGACACTGGGGAGAGCCAGAACAACAGTCCATGAAGGCTTTTCTGGCACCATTCCCAAAATTGACAGTCAGGCTGTGAAGAAGCTTGGCAGCCTGGGTCATCCTGGAGAAGCATGGGGTCATCCTGAAGACAACTGGGATTTTCAGAAGTCATTTGCTTTGGGGGCCTCCTGTACCCTTTTCTTCTTTAGGGAAGAGGTCCTTGAAATTCCACTCAAAATAACTCCAGTACTCCCCCAACCACACAATATCTGCTTTAAACTTATGTTTATATGGTAATATTTAAATTATAAAGCACTAGCCTTTCACCTTTAGGTTCCTGACTGGATTCAAACCCTCCTCCAGTGGGAAATGAGTTTGGTGGCCTAAGCTGAGTCTCAAGTAGACAAAAGTCCTTATCTCTAAACTCCAAACATAATTCAGCACAACATGGCATGATTGGAAGTCCCTGCTCAGGAAAAGACAAGGAATGAGCTTGTGTCAAAAGTAAATTACCTAAGTAATCAGATCAATACTGAATTCGAAGTGGAAATATCAAAATTATCAGGTGGTGCTGCTGAGGCTACAAAACTGCTGTTTAGCACAACGTTTTCCAGCTATATTCAAAACGAGAAACATCACTTAGAGCAGATAAACTACAAAAAATGAGGTCAAAGCTGCAAAGAAGCATAAGCTGAGAACCTTAATAAATTAAAGAAATTCCTTGAATAGCACCTTATCTCCCTTGGAAGAATTCATACAGTCTGGAACCGTATCTTCCCTCCTCCCGAGTATGAGCCAAAGAACAATCGTGAGCTTCATCGGAGATATATTTGAAGATGTCTGAGCATGTGATGGAAATATAATGTAGAGGTGAGTCCTTACACAAATTTGACAAGTTTCAAATTGGACGTTTTGTGTTGTGGCAACACATGATCAGACACTCTTTTAAGTTAAAAGGAATTCAAGAAAATACAGAATAGCTTCTCCTCTTGGGTTGGAGGGGATAAAAAGATGTAACAGGCTGTGAACCAGTTCACCTGATGATGAAAAAAGCAATAAAAAAGGTGGCTCCTACAAAAGGAAAAATGGTTATGTTGTGACCCTTAAACATCTCCTGGTCAAGTCAATGTGACATTAGATGTTTACTTGTTCCCTGCCTGCTTGCTTTGTAGTAACAACAAAATGGATGATAGTCTCATTACAGAATGGCATCACTTGTCAAACTTTGAATTACTGATCATAAAAATATCAGTTATTCTTGGAAGGATTGTTTGAGCACTCTTTTTTTAAAAAAAATTTTATCAGCATTACTGTTTAGTGCAACGTACACAAGGGGTTGAGGGGGGAAGTGATGGTGGAAAGAAATCAAACCTGGCTGAAGAGCCATGAGTTTGCAATACCCTACCCATACAAACAAGCTTCTATCGCAGTTATAGACAGCAGAAATAAAAGGGAGCTTTTTGGCTCACAGCTATAAAAAAAAAATTATCATAGTGATGAAGTTCCTCAGCCATCAACAGAGCTGTGATAACGCTGTTTGATGATGATTTTCCCATGAATGTTAAACAGCCGCCACTGCGGAGGAAAAGGAGCTTATCTGCACCTAATACTGATCTCTAATTCCTGCCCTTCTTGAACCATCCATTTTCTAACAGCATTAACTGGCAAATTTACATCCCATCTTAATGCTGCTAAAGAGGACAGGAGATGAAGAGTAAATGACAGCAGTGTAATGAGGATGGCTTTTTTCTCCTTTCTCTTTAATGGCTGAAGATTTACACAATTGTCTGTAAGCTTATATAGAGAGCTTACCTGAACCTTTTGCCAGCATGGATTCAACTTACAGGAGCTTTTGTTAACTAAATACACATAAATATTTTTAAGGAGGTTTAATATTGTGACTTCAAAGAAAGCTGAAAGACAGGATGAGAAAAAAATATTTTCTAGCATTTTGATGGTGGATAAAAATTGCTAATATTTCTTTCTTAAGCAGATGCAGTTTTATTTCCAAAATACAAAAATCAGATTTTAGGGGAAAAAAACCCATCTTTTTCTGCTAAAACGTTCTCTTTTTTCTTTTTCTTTTTTTTATGTAGAAGAATCCTTTTTCAGGTTACAGAATTTTTGTGAAAAATTATCTCCAAAACTCAGAAATCAATGGTTATCCAAACACATTATGCAGAGCTGTGTTTCACATGTCACCCACAATATGGATTGCTTTCTGATCATGTCGCTTCCATCCAAATAGAAGGCACTGCACTGCATGGCAGAAAGGAGTAAGAATTGAATGTTTTTATGTAGGAAACCACAGCAACAGTACTTGGCCATATTCAGTCAAAGTATTTCTATACATCCAGATGATAATTTTGGTGGAAATTAGGACCGGTTCAAGATGTGCTGCTGATGCTCAAAAGGGTCTTGGTTTGGCTCAGGCTTTTGCTCAGATACAAAAGACTACATTTAATAAGCAAGATAGTTTTTTGAGAGAGCTTTTTTCCTCCCAATTATTCACTTACTTCACATACATTATTTCTCCATGGTGTGTAAGAAAGGCTGTAGATTAAAGGGAAAACAGACAGCATTGTTTAGAAACACAAGGGTGGAGGCTTCAACTCCTGCTCCATGAGTGTAACCTCTGTTCAAAAGAAATGGTATGTGCTCGTTTTCTGGCTTCTGGTATAATCGATTACATTTACTCTTCACAAATGTCAGTGTTTGTTTAATACACATTGCTACTACTCCCACATCAAGCACATCACAAGTATTTAATACACAGAATCACAGAACATTAGACATTGGAAGGGACCTCGAAAGATCATCTAGTCCAATCCTCCCGACACAGCAATACCAGCTAGATACAGTACGTGCAAGACTGAATACTTACAAGGACATGCTATAGGTAGAACCCAAGACATCCAGCACACAACAAACATCATTAATTACTGAATGATACATGTTGCTAGTGGGTATAAAAGGAAATCTGGATGGATGTCTTCTGTTCCTCTACATTAATCACTTGGTCCAAAGAGGCTGATAAAATAAACTGATCTGTCATTACTGTCCAAACCAACATAAACCAATTCAATCTAGTCAGCCCTCAGCCCCAGTGAATTTGCCGTAACTTTCTTCTAACCTCTAAAAGACACTTAAATTACTTGCTATAGCTAGATCTCAGAGAGTGAAATAAAAGCAAAACATGCTCAGAATAACTAGAAAGTTCATTTTTTAAGTGAGTTGTAAGCAGTATGTTGCCAGGATCCAACAGTACTTAGACTCTAAAATTGTAGTGAAGTTGTAACGCAGAAGTCTGCACAGAAGAAACAGAGAAGCCTTTTTGTGATGTATAGATTAAACCAATCTGAGAGACTGGGGAGGTCTGTGTAATACTGGTTTGGTTTTGATATTCCTTTGAGCATCATTCAAGCCTTCATTACAGTTGGCTTTTCCTGTTCCAAACAGGTCCCAAACTAAATTACTTTGCTCACCTTTGAGATCATCTTGGTCTAGGTGATCCTGCTGTGGCAGGGGGATTGGACTAGATGATATTTCCAGGTCCATTCCGATCCCTAATGATTCTATGATTCTATGATCATACACAACTATGTGCTTATTAATCCATGACATATTAGCACTCTCCAATCTAACTTTCCTGGCAGCCCATCCTTCTACATTGCATGCAACTTCCTGAAAGAACAAGGACACAAAGGAAGAGGCCTGAGCTCAGAAGAAACAAGAACCTTAATACATATATATTGTACAGTGGGATATAATCTGGAAAAGAATCTAGGAAAAACAACCGGCATTCACATCTTACATCACTCCATACTTGTAATTCTCAAAGTATCTCACTACAACTAAGCAATAGATTTTTAGAAAATGCTATTTCCAGGAAAAAGAATGTTCTTCTAATGAGAAAAACTAGAATTTTCTTATAAAAGTAGAATCAAATATATCCGTCAGGCAGAAACTCCCTCTGAAATAATGAGAAGGGGTTTTGGCTTATTCTAGAGATGAAAATGAAACCGTTTCATTTAAAACATCCGAATTACACTTCCCATGAATCACTGCAGTATATTATGAAGGAAAACTCAAGTCAGTGTTAAACTACACCATAGAAAACATCTGTTTGGTCTAACAAATTAAAATGAAACCGTTTAGCTTTTAATTGTTGATATAAACTACATGTTAGACTGAAACATTGGTCTGATATAATGCAACTAGAAACAACAAAACTACAGCACAGCAGAAATTTCTGTTTCCAGGCAATTTTTCTACAAGTGCACACAAAGTCAGATCTGCATTCAGCACTGGGTCACAGCTGGCTGCATGGTGAGAAGGCAAAATCCAAGGTTGGCATGGCAGGGTTCCTGACAACCTTGCAAGGTACACTCAGGTTGCATTCTGCTGCCCACCATAAATAGATAACAATATGAAAGAAAGAAAGGTGAAGCAACAGTACAGCTTCACCTGCATTGTACACTTGAAACATGACTAAAAGATGATATAGAATCATCATGGCTGGAAAGGACCTACAGGGTCATCAGTCCAGACTCATCCCCACAGCTTCCTAACCCCTAGACCGTGGCCGCAAGTGGAGACCTTTCTTTGGTTATTTATAAATAAAATATCATCACAAAATATTACTGTTTCCTCATGTTGCAGCATGTACTATCAGAACCACTACTGGCAATGCAGCTCTCCAAGGGTACCAAAACTGTATCTTACAATAAATTGTACATTTTTTTGTATGCATGCAACAAACATTTCAGCATAACAGAACATAGTAAAGCTGCACCTTCAAATGTACTTTGCAAAATATCTTCTCTTGGGTTTCGTATTTGGGAAGAAAGGGGAGAAGAAAATAATGGATCCAAATTACAGACAGAAACTAGTGTCTAAGCAATTAGATCTAAATAAAGGAAGCACAGACACACCCTTAAAACAAACAGCAACAACGACAAAAGCCTTAAGTGCCACACAGATTTCTTGAATACCTCATGATGCCCCAGATTCTGTTAACACTAAGCCTTGCAAAGAGAGATGGGGAATATGATGTGGGGTAACTCTGCATTTAATAAGGGTGAATCCCTCTCTGCTGATTATCAAGTGAGGATAGATTTCCTGCTCCACTGTCTATCCTTATACATGAAGAAAGATACCGTGTCCGATAACATCGAAAACCATAACAAGAAAAAGAGATTATGTTAACTGTTGCTTAAGAAGTTTCTTTGTACCAGAGAAACAAACAAATTGAAGGTTTTAAAAATCAAAGGGCAATTTAATGTTGCAGTTCTGTGTGAACACAAAAGGACTAATAAAGAGCTACCTCCTCTTGTTGCAGGTAGATCACAGAACTCTCAATGTTTTGAGCATTTCGACAGTGGTTTCCTACTATTGCAGCCTTATATCAGCCCTGAGAATACATGGCTAGCTAGTTTTATCTTCAAAACTGGATTATAGGCTGTCTATGCTAACTTTACTATTATATCAGAGAGAAGAAAATTGCAGCTATGCTTCTGCGAAGAAAACATTCAACATATTGGAATACGTGAGGTCTGTTTTTTATAGGTAATATGGCTCTTTGTGCCCCAAAACATATGTGGAATACCAAGCAAGAGTAATCTCCTAGACTACAGTGGTACTGGATTGTATAATGGAAATGGACCTTATATGGCAGAAAAAAAGTTAGCTAAATACAGAATGAACAGTCTACATCAGAGACCTAAATCAGGACCCAGAACAATAAAAATCCCAGTATGCTTGACTGAACTGAAAATCCCTTCTCACATGGAAGCTGTTCTGAGTGATGTTTGAAGCTATAATATTCACACTTGAGAAAGCCAGTGAACAACTGGATCCTGCTGTGGTAAGAAATGTTTTCAACTACAGTGAAGCCAGGAAGTGATTTGCAGGTGAGAGATGGTGTCTGTCCTCTAGTCCCACAATAAACTGCCAGGACATTGCAAGATTACTCTGAGTAAACTGTGCAGTTCATCTCAGGTGATCTCCTTCATCTTTGTCTCTCTTTCTCTCCCATACACCGGCTCACCGATGAGGATGTGGATGCCCAGAAAGTTCACTGCCATCAGCTTTACAATTTGTCATTCAATATAGCTCTAGTATCATGATCCTTCTGTGGCCACCCTGACTTCTATAGTGTGTTAAGCTGTGTCTGGCCTTAATTGTCAAACCCATACAGTTATTTCAGTTAATGTGATTAGGAAATAAAAGAAAAAAAGATGAAAGAGGGAGTCACGCTAAGGAGTGACCTTATAACTGACCTCTCAACACTGGGCATCCATCAGATAGATGGAAGCTGTAAGCAGCAATTACTACAAAGGAAATGAGTAAATATTAACCGTCTTCAGCTAACTTTTTACACACCAGAACCACAGTGCTTCACTTGTAGCTGCAGACTTACATTTGGTTTTATGAATGTGTGAAATTGTGATGGTTATAGTGCAGTCTTGTGACTTCAGCAATGGCATTTTTAAGTGGTCCAGTTTAAAAATGTGACCTTTAGAGACTTGACAAATAAAATTAGTCAACTCTGTAACTTTAAAATAGCGCTTTTCTAATTAAAGTGTGATGAAGCTTTCAGCCTATCTAGCCTGGGATGCAGAGTGCACGAGCAAGCCAATTAGAGATAGCAGCAAAAACAAAATGGTGTCACAAAAAGATTTACCACATCAGTCCCTCCAGCAGCTGTACCATTTCTGCTGATAAAGGTGAAACAACAGCTACTGCTGCAGCTAAGGATGAAGCTAATGTTAAGCTGACAAATCAACTTTTAGAGTCTTGGGAGATTCAGCAGAGCTATCAAGAGGCACAAAGGCTACTAATGCTTATGTCATACTTCTCAACTCTCACATTTTACCCAGGAGACGCCAGATTTTTTTGGCTTAAAATTTTTTTGATTTTTTTGTATTCTCTTGGGCAAAAATCAAAGAGGCCCATTAATTCAATGAGAATTTCATATATCTTGCTGCTTGATTTTTTCTTTCCACAAGACACACACTGTTTGAGGTTGAGAAGTATGCTCTACTTTGATAATGACACCCTGAAGGATAGCACTGTTAGAAAGATGAACATATAAAAAAATCCCAGCTGCTGCTCTGCAGTGCAGACGTGCTGTACATGTTGATGCTCGAATTCAGGTGGAGAGGCCACCATACATCATGACATTGCCATTCAGGGTAGCCTCCATAATAAGGCACACAGAACAATATTTGAACCTACCTAGCACAGAAAAGAGAACAGATTGGTCAGACTCTTTCTTGTAAGCAAGCACAGAGCTAGCAATAATGTGCCAAACATTTGCACGCCTTGTGGTAATCTGGCTCACCACTTCTTACAGGACGCGATTACATGCTTACTTGAACAAATCTCCCTGGCTGTCTAGTGGTGAGCATTAGGACAAATGGGAATAGACGAACAGACATGATGATACAAACAACAAAAGCCAGTGATTTTCATGACAGACTTTTCTTCATGTTGTTTCGATCTTTCATAACTCAAAATGCTAGTGGGAAAAAAATAAATTTTTGCAAAACTTGAAGGTCTGGACAGAAGCTAAAAGCAAAGGAAGTGTTAGAGGACATACCAAGGTCTCTCAAGTAATGTTAATCAGGATCCATATTGGCCCATGACAAATTTGTAGAGATTTTCTCAGTGACACAGGTGCTCAAATGTCAGTAATTACTAAAGAAACTGCAGAACATTTACATGTGAAACCTGGCTACTGCAAGGTAGCTTTGACTGGCATTGATGGCATCATAAAGAAATGCCCCACTGCCAAAATTGCATTTAGGCTCCCCAGGGAGAAAGGAGTCACCCGAGCAGAGATTCTGGTGGGTGCAGCAAAGAATAATATTCTAGGATTTGATCTCCTATATGGTAGGGTAAGGAGACTCCCTGATGGAACAGTATGGAGTTTTGCTGGGCAGTGTGAACCAAAAGCTACTAATTTGTTGGAGATGGCTATACCCCTTCCCCCGTCTAAAGTTACAAATACAAAACAGTACCCCCTTCCAGCAGCTGCACAGTCAGGCACTGACAGGGTGGTGGCAGACTTGGAGAAAAGAGACATTATTATGCGCCATCATTCTCCATATAAGTCTCGTGTCTGGCCAGTTAAAAAGGCCAATGGACAATGGCGACTCACAGTCGATTATAGGCGACTGAATGCAAGCACTGCTCCGCTGGCAGCAGCTATGCCTAATATGACAACATTAGTAACTCAAATTCAGGGAGCATCCCATTTCTGGATGGCAACCCTGGATATTAAGGATATGTTTTTCATGATACCTCTTCAGGAAAATGAGTCAGTTTGCATTCACTTGGAAGGGAATACAGTACACCTTTAATAGGTTACCTCAGGGGTACAAACACTCTCCCACCATTGCCCACAATGCATTGGAAAAGGTTTTAAAAGAGATTGTTAACCCTCCGGATGTCACAGTATATCAATACATTGATGACATACTGATAGGAGGGGAAGACCCTGAAAAGGTCCAGCAGACCATGACAAATATATGCAAAAAACTGACAACCTTAGGACTAGATATCCCAGAAGCTAAGTGTCAAGGACTAGCTTGAGAAGTTAAATTCTTGGGAGTCTGGTGGATTAAAGGAGCTGCTGCTCTTCCCCCAGACACCCTGGAAAAGATAGAACAGGGACAGAACCCAGCTAACAGAAAGGAACTGCAGCAAATTTTAGGGACGTTAGGCTACTGGTGCAAACACATACCTGGCTTTTCTATTGTTGCCCGCCCATTATACAACTCGCTAAAAAAGGGTAAATCATGAGAATGGACTGAACCACATGAGACAGCACTGAATTTACTGATACAGGAACTAAGGATTTTCCAGCAATTGGGTCCCTTACACCCAAATGATCCAATCCATGTAGAATGAGGATTCAGTGAACATGGTTCACATTGTAATTTATGGCAAAAGGGGCCAGAAGGACCAGAGAGACCACTGGGATTTAGCTCTCGCTCCTTCAATGATAGTGAAACCTGGTATTCTGACCTTGAGAAGGGTCTATTATCATTAGTACGTGCAATGGATCATGCAGCGCGATTAAGGAGGGAGCAGAATGTAATAATTCGTGGATCCTTCCATCTGTTAGATGTAGTATGCAAAGGTGCAGCGCCCCCAGCAGGTATTGCCCAAAAGCCCAAGGTTTACAAGTGGTATGCCTACCTGGAAAGCATTAAGGAAACTGCCAATTACAGAAGGCAGTGTTAAGGTATCCAAATCGCAAAAGGACATTGATAGCAATTCATTATTTCAAGCCCCATCAAGCAAGCCATCTTCCATAGGGGAAGCCTGCACCAAACAAGTCGGCGTCGTGGTCATGTCAAAATGTAATAAATTGTTCAAACTGGAAGCAACACTAGTGGATTGAGTATTATTGGCCAGTTTATATCGCCCTAAAAATGGGTTGCCTGTGCTGAAATCATGGTATACATTACAAAATAATAAGAACCAATTTTGCACCACGCAATAATTGTCATATTGCCTCTGGTGACGCTCCGGCCGGTTCGATCTGGGCCTGTAGTGATGGCAAAATGTACACCTCGTTATGGGCTGGGTTACCCGAACTGCAATGTACCTTATGTCTCCCAACCTTGTGTCCCATATGGAGAAGGATTTCTGTCCGACCACACTGGGTGACTCGCATTAAACGAGCAAAAATAGAACTAGGGGGAGATGTGGGAGGATGGCAGGACCTGGGAGCAGCTACTCGCACAGAATGGGGAATGGAAGGATTCTGGGGGTTTGGATCTGCGACTGCGAGAACACGGTTATGGGTAAGTCAACAGGCCTATCGAGTCGAAAAATAGGCTAATGCTACCGATGTCAGTTTAGTTAATTAGCAGGCAACTGCAAGCTACTTGAAGAATGGCTCTCCAAACCGTATGGCTCTGGAATCTGATGCTGATACACCAAAATGGACTATGTGGCTACCTGAACATCTCCAGCACAGACTGTTGCATCCATACTCCTAATGTGACCCAAGACCTTAGCATCCAACTAGAGAAGATACGTGCAGTGGTGAAGGACACAAGTGAACTCAGAGACTCTATGAATGGCAGCTGGTTGTCAAAGGTGTTTAGTTGGCTTGGATTTGGTGTTACGGGCTGGATTCAAAGCTTAATACAATATGTAATAATGTTTGTAGTGTTTATAATTGTCTTAGGTATAGCTGTATCTTGTTTAAAATCGACTTTGTTGAAAGCTGTTAATATTAAGATGGTTCAAGTTGCTGAGCTTACTCCTCTAATGGTAGAAGAAAAGGAGGAGGAGAACCCTATTGATGTTCCTGATATTTGATGCTTCAGTTTGAGACCAAATTCAGTGTGTGAACATATTGTCTGTAGCCAAGGGGGTGGAGTGTCCTGTACATGCCTGTGGCCTACCTCCATGGGTAAGAACTCTGCCTTTTCCCTGTACCTGCACTGCTCCTATGTTCATTTACCCATTTGTATCCTTTCACCTCTTTGTAACTCTAGTGCTTTTCTGTCCAGTGTCTATTCTGTATCCCTTACGGACACACACAGTTTCTGCAAACTAATCCTATCCTCGACAACCCGAAGAATCTATAATGTTGCTTGTGAACAATAATTAACATCATTTGATAATCCAGTTTGGATTTTATCCTCATTGTCAATTGACATTTGTATTATGGTTTAAACTCAGCCACCTCTAGCCCCTCCATCCGTGAGGACTTGGCTAGAACGCAAGGGGGTTTAGCCTTAAGGAAATTTACACACCACTTTTCATGCAACAGTCACCCTCACCATGAAGAAGTTCCTTCTCATATTGATGTGGAACCTCCTATGTTCCAGTTCACACCCATTGTCCCTTGTCCTATCATTA
>JAOXOE010000001.1:80504456-80515463 GCA_028565055.1 Phoeniculus purpureus
GAGACTCCACAACCCCCCTGGGCAGCCCCTTCCAGGGCTCTGTCACCCTCACCGTGAAGAAGTTCCTTCTCATATTGTTGTGAAACCTCTTCTGTTCCAGCTCACACCCATTGCCCCTTGTCCTATCATTAGATGCCATTGAGCAGAGCCTGGCACCATCCTCCTGACACCCACCCTTCGCTTATTTCTAAACACTAATGAGGTCAATTTGGAACAAGTTACTCCAAATCAATTGGGAAAACTGAAGCGTGTAAAACACAACACACTGTTTCCAAGGGGAGCAAGCACAGTTCAGGGTGTTCCTGCTGTGGCAGGGGGATTAAACTAGATGGTCTTTCGAGGTCCCTTCCAATCCCTGATGTTCTGTCACTCTGTGTGAGTTTGTTTTAACACGTAAGCTTACATGATGTTACGGAACTCCCGAGTACTACAAAACCAGTTTCTTATTTAAAAATGTACGTACAGCAACAGGCAAGTGTGCTAAAGATAAATACGTTGGTTTCAGCCTGAAAACTGCACCGTGTTTAAGTCTTCAAAGCTGAGGAAATGAAGTTTTTGCTGTTTGCGCCGCACTGGTGGGTAGAAGTTTTGAATGCTTGAACAGCAGGAGACGGTGGATTTTCTTTCCATGTGTCTTAGCCATTGCTGGCAGTGGATGCACTGACACTCATTACGATAGAGACTAAAGAAAGAAATCCCATTGTATTAGTAACGCTGGTCCACTGACTTTATTTCCAGAGCCGTGTGCACATGGGCCTAACTACTGACCTCGTCAGCATGCTTTCTAGTACAAAACTGCTTCCAATTTTTAAAAATTAAAATCGTTAAGTGAAAGAGAAAGATTCAGAACGTTACTTTAAGTCGTCAGTTGTTTTCTCAACAGTCTTGAGCTTAATGAGCTGTTACTACCTGCCCATTCTATTTATTTGCACAAGTGTGTCTGGTCTGTTTTACGTCTTTGCTGGGACTCCATGACCCACCAACTTAGTTCTGTCTGAGAGCTCACGCAGAAGTCCCCAGATCCACACTGCACTAAGGACTCTGGATTTATGTGGGTTGTTATTTTCTGTTCGAGTATGTTATTGCTCAACATTTGGTCTCTTCTGTTAACGGGTTTTCATGTATAGACTGTTGCAAGAGCCCAGTCAGCCTTCGGTACTCTGCTTCGGTGAACAAGAATGTTGAAACGTTAAAAAGCAGCCTTTATTTTGGAGTTTTATACGTATATCTATTTTTAATTGCCCACTCTCTGAGCTTTGAAGTGATGAACGTGCATTGTAAACTGAATTGCCTTGTAACCAAATGATACCGATGCTTCATGATTTCAGTGGAGAACATGCTGTAGATTTTCCTGTGCATTAGCTTGGTCGATGAATCTGTGCGCTACTGAGCTTTAACCGATGTGATCTTCCACTGTAGAAAGTCATCGTTCATGGATCAGATATAGGTACTAAACGACATTTAAATGGATGAACAGGGATTTTGCAGTTTTGAAAGCAATTAAGCTATGGCTGCTCCTCAGCCCATCTGCTTGCCATTCAGAAGAGTTGTGACGCAGTGCTTCCTATGCTATAGAACTATTTTTCAGCTGTCAATGACTGTAGCATGATTCCTTCGTGTACTGTACTGTGTACAGTCTTGCCATGTTTTGCACTTTTCTATGGCAAACCTTGACTGCTTTATAAGTGCTCTGTTGTGTGGTAGCTAGTGATAGTGGTAGCCGGCGTTTGTGTACCGCATAATCAGTTCGAACTGCTAGACTTGGACTAACACTGTATGTTGCTGGTCGCTTGTTGTCGCTCACACGTAGAAGTCCTGTACCAAGTTGCAAAGTCAGCTCTCATTGCACAATGAAAATCACTGTGATCTGTATATAAACCCTAGTAAAATTTTATTGCTGTTTAATTTATGGTACTATCTGTCAAATCTGGATTCATTTAATAAACCTTTATATCTTTTTAAATGTTTAAACCTAGTTTGCTTTCATTTATGTTAAGAGGAGGTAGAGGCTCTTCATCCAAAAGAATTGCCAAGGAGTCCTTGTTCCTTCTTCTCAGGAGCTAAGTCTTTCCAGAGCAAGGCACAAGCGGTGGAACATATTTCAGTTGCCGTGGAAGAAACGCCAACAGAGACATTTTCAAATTCATTTCAGTTAATGAAAAGTGTTAACTCAGACTTCTCATTAAACTTGGATAATATGATCCTGATTACTTTGACATTTTGACGACGTAATGACTGCAGCACTGTCTGGAATGCTCGTTGCAATCTATTCCTGAGCATCAGAAAATAGTCTTATTATGATGTCGGGCACCCCTGATGAAAAGTTTCTCTCATCTTCTATCAAGAATTTTGCCAGTCTGTTTTTAACAAAATTTATTTAGCTGTTGGTGTTGAATTACTGCTCCTGGGCCAACTGTATTTTATATCTTGCCCACTAGATAGCTTAGTCTTGCGGAGACAGGAGCACAGAACCAACTGGATGCAGCCTGGGACTAGTTAGCGGTTGGTTTCCTAGCACAGAACTTTATGCTTTTTTTCTGGCTTAACTCTAAACTTGTGCATTGATGTTTTTCTGTTGCAAACCAGTGTATCTTGTGCTTCAGGAGAGTGAGGGAACACTGACCTGAGCACTGCATCCTTTTAAGTTGTACGTGTAACTCCATCTGTTATCCGGCAAAGAGCGGTAATACAAATACGCTTCTTCATCAGGGCAGCTGGGTTTTGCTGGTGTCTGGCTCTGTGGTGTTACCTACAAACCGTGTGATGTTAATGTAGATAATTTGGATAAAACAATGACACTGACCTCCCTTGATTTCCTTGTGTAGCGCTGCCAAACTCTCCAACAGCTACGATACTAAATACAAGCTCAGAAATGTTTAGCCAAGGTTTTGTAATGAAATAGCATCACATTCCACAGACATTGTATTAGGCTGTGTCATTGCTTTGTAGGGACTTGAGATGGAGCAGGTGGTTGGGAGCAGAAATGGTTCCGCTTGGCTCAACTGGATGTGTGTTTCCACACTGAATCACAGAACATCAGGGATTGGAAGGGACCTCGAAAGATCATCCAGTCCAATGCCCTCCGCCACAGCAGGATCACCTACATCAAGTCGCTCTTGATTTGAACATAAGAATTGTACAAGAGGTCAAACACAGCCCCAGAGTCCACGTAAAGCTGCAAAACAGCATAAAATACAGCAAGATGTGTTTTTTCCTAAAAGCTTCAGTGTCTACTCCCTCAAAAACTACCAAATTGTGGGAATTTAACCGTTTCCTCCTCAAAAGTGCTGTTCAAACGTTACAATCAATTTGCTGATCAATACATCCAGGCAAACCTGTGCTTTCGTCTGGTATTTGCATGCCAGACAGTTAAACCTGATTTAGCTGCTCCGTTTGAGACTGTCTGCAAAGAAGAAAGCAGGAGTTGTGGGAAGCAGCTCACCAGTGACCGATCAGGTTTCCCTGAAACTGCTGTGTGGGATTAAGCAAGGAGATTGCAAAAAAAAAAAAAAAAGAGGAGAATGGAAAAATCTATGCATCTTTGTGTCCTGAGGCAACGTCTGGCAGTTAATTCAGGCCCTCCTAGATCCATATATGCACTGTCGTATCTGCTGAGAAACAAGATTTCACTGCCTAGCTGGACCTGCAGAATCATCGGGCTGCTGAGGGGCCGTGGAATTGCTGCTGTTCCCAGCTGACCTGATAACAGCAGCGCTGGTGCCTTCTGCTATTACCTTGGTTTCACAATAAATAGGTAGGAGGTGGGTGGGCATTTCCAGCCAGTGGTGTCTGCACGTGGTGTTTAGTAACAGTCATGTAGCTGTAAAACACCGGAGCCAGACTTTCCTGACGGCTCTCTTTCCCTTATGTCGGGAGCAAGACAGGCAAGCAAAGCGCTTTGCCTGCACTTCCCACACCTGAGAGGAAAATTAAAGGACCTTGTTTTTTTAATCTCACAGAATCTCAGACCATTAGGGATTGGAAGTGACCTTGAAAGATCATCTAGTTCATTCCAGCCACCACAGCAGGATCACCTCGATCAAGTCACACAGGAGCATGTCCAGGTGAGTTTTAAATGTCTCCAGAGAAGGAGACTCAACAACCCCCCTGGGCAGCCCTTTCCAGTGTTCTGTCATCCTCACTGGGAAGAAGTTCCTTCTTGACAGATCATCCAGCCCATTCCACCCACCACAGCAGGATCCCCTAGATCCAGTCACACAGGAACATGTCCAGACAGGTTTTAAACATCCCCAGAGAAGGAGACTCCACAATCCCCCTGGGCAGCCCCTGCCAGGGCTCTGGCACCCTCACTGGGAAGAAGGTCCTTCTCATATTGATGTGGAACCTCCTCTGTTCCAGCTCACACCCACTGCCCCTTGTCCTATCACTAGATGCCACTGAGCAGAGCCTGGCGCCATCCTCCTGACACCCACCCTTCACATATTTTTGTATCTTACTTTTCTTATGTCCCCTATCAACCCAGAAATTAGTAGATGTATAATAAAATATTTAAACAAAGCCACAGGTCTGGAAATAAGTATCTAATACAGACCTGTAAGGTGATTTTTGGCCTTCACCAGCGCAAAGATGGACTCATCTCCTTTTTTTCCCCAGTCTTCCCTTTGACTTTCAGCTCAGCTACAGGTTCCAGTAGGTCATTAGGTACAAGAGCTCTTAGCACATAACCAGTTCTCAACCCGCCTTGCTGTGCACACATCCAGCCTGCTCTGCTTGATTTTCCTGATGAGGATGTTATGGGGAACGGGCCTTGCTGCTCCCTCCTCTTCTATGCAGCCAGGTAAAAAGTATGACAAATTTGAAATTTTAAAATTTTCTATTAGCATTTAAATTTTTAAAAGTGTGTCTAAAATCTTCATTTCTGTCACAGAATCACTCCGGTTGGAAAAGACCCCTGGGATCATCGAGTCCAACCGTCACCTATACCTGGTAATACCAACCATCTATATCCTTGTTTTTCCTGATATACAAATAAGACAAAAAATGGAAATTACTGAGGTAAATTCCACAGAGCAGTGGAAGGAGCTGCCCAGGGGGATTGTGGAGTCTCCTCCTCTGGAGACATTTAACACCCGTCTGGCCATGCTCCTGTGTGACTGGATCTAGGTGATCCTGCTGTGGCAGGGGGATTGGACCTTTTGAGGTCCCTCCCAGTCCCTAATGTTCTGTGATTCTGTGGTTCCATGAAGTATCATCAGATTTAATCTGTCACCTATTTGTCTGCCAGTAAAATAATGCCTTGTGTGCCTTTGCCATTCCAAGTCTGCATCTTAATACGTCAAGAAACTTTCTTTTAAAATGATTGAAGAGCTGTCAGCCTGGCGTTAGAGAGGTCTTGTCCTATCAGAGAGAACGACAGCAGCCGTTCCCATTTCAGGCGTCATACTACACGCAAAAGCCCTGCCGTGGGGCTGAACAGCTCTAAGGTTAGAGGAACCCTGTGGAAGTTGTTCTGTGCAGCGTGGACTTCTTTTTTTTTCGTTTGAAAGGCAGGCTGAGCTGTTCAGTCATGAATGAGAACAATAGTGGCTTTGAAAGGAATGCACTTGGGAAGGTTGGCTTTTATTGGCAGCTTGCGCAAGGGCTGTGCTTCCAGAGCGCTGTCAGACCCAAGTATGAAGTGACTGAGGGGCTGGACCAGCTCTTTTGTGTTGCATAAACTCGGATTTGGCCTTGTGCTGTGCAGACCATGATAGTGGCACCAGCCCAGCAGTAATTGAAGACAGACAGGAAAGAGAAGAGAGTCTCCTCTGGAAAGGGACTGTTAAAAATTGCATTATGAACCAGAATGTGCGGATTCCGTTCGGCGAGGTGGAAAAGCTCGCCGTTCCTCTGCTGTGGCAGTAAGGTTTTAATTAAATGTGGGTTCTGTTTATAAGGTCTGCAGCAACCACATCTGGATGGTTTCTTCACACTTAGGTAAATGACAAAAGGCACGGCTTTCCCAAGGTTTCAGCTTCGTGCTGGATTTTCCTTTGGCAGATTTGAAGCTTCTGTGAGACCAAAAATGAAAAGAAACCTTCGACAATTTATTGACCAAAAATAAGGTTAAGTCTGTTCAGTCATTTCATGTGTCTCTGAAGAAGGTTGAGGGGAGACCTTGTCGCTCTTTACAGTTTTCAAAGATAGAAATAAAATCCAGAGCACTGACCAAGGCTGATTCAGCTTGAGAGCTTTCTTAGCCCTTTCTGAGATAGTCTGAAGGAAATCCATCATCAAGACATGGATTTTTGGGAATATTGTGGTCCAGTCTGCATTTCTGAGTGTGAGATCACACAGGCTTTAGATTACCCTGCAGAGACCTCTCATGACCTTCATGCCCCTACGTGAAGGAACATGGGTTTTGCTGACAAATTTTAAACAGGTTTTCCTTTTCTGTCTCTTTTTAGAAGGATCAACATCTCAAAATGTATGTGGGGGAAGAGATAAAGGTGAGGGTGACGGAGCACTGGAACAGGCTGCCTGGGGATCATAGAATCATACAGTCATTAGGGATCAGAAGGGACCTCGAAAGATCATCTAGTCCAAGGGATGTTGCAGAACCCCCTTCTATAGAGATGTTTAAAAACCCTCCCGGACATGTTCCTGTGTGACAGGATGTAGGGGATCCTGCTGTGGCAGGGGGATTGGACTGGATGACCTTTCAAGGTGACTTCCAATCCCTGATGTTCTGTGATACTGTGAACTTTAAATTGACTTGATCTAGGAGATTCTGCTGTGGCAGGGGGATTGGACTGGATGATCTTTCGAAGTCCCTTCCAATCCCTAAATGTTCTGTGATCCTGTGAGTTTTAAATTGACTTGATCTAGAAGATCCTGCTGTGGCAGGGGGATTGGACTGGATGATCTTTCCAGGTCCCTTCCAATCCCTGATGTTCTGTGAAATACTTTAGACAAAAATAACATTTCTGTGAGGCATTTTATGAAAACATCTTCGGACCCAATAACTTAATCAAGGGTGCAGAAGCAAACTTCCTACAGATGTGTGCGTCTGAACTCTCTTGGTTTCGATACAACTTGGCTGTTCTGTTTGGATTAGCATTTGAGCAAATAAATCTTTCACTGCCAAATCATAGCTTTAACCTCCTTTGTATGGCATCATCTCCTCCTGACAGGCTTCTTCCTGCGTCCTGTAAGTGCGAGACTACTGTAGATCGCTTCTCGACGAACACAGTGAGCGCAGCGCAAGCAGATGAAGTGTTATCTCTCTGAAAGATGGTTGAAAACACCCTCAAGCTTCTGGAAAAAATGAAGGCAGCTGGTTTGCTCTTAAGCTGGACAGTATGAATTTTCCTGGAAGACTTGTGCTCGCTGATGAATGAGCTGCCTGGAAGAGACGCCGCCATTGATCCTTACCGAACGTAAGCAGCGGTGCCTCTTACATTTTTTAATGTTTTCACATGAAGCAGTTTGTTAAATACAGAGAAATGACAACACCCACTTAGCCAGTGACCACAACTGCTGCCAATTGGGTTGAGCCTTCAGATGGTGGGAAGCCCTATCCGTACGCGCAGCTGATGGATGGAAGTCATGTGCCTGCACCAAACCCTTCTACGAAAACACAGAGAGTTCTCACAGATCATTTGTCTTAGTGAGGGTGGCCTTTTTCAGCGGTTCTCTGTGTGGGGCTGCACTTCAGGGATCTGTCTTGGAAGTAAGAGAAGGCTCCTAAAATATAAGCTGTTTGCCTTATTGCACCACAGCTATCTGAAGGACAGTTGTAGAGACTGATAGACTGTAGAGCTGGTGGTGCTGGTCTCTTCTCACAGGTCTTTAGGGACAGAACCAGAGGGAAGGGCTTCCCTGGTTCTATAAGAAAAGGGGTTAAAATGCTCTGTGGCTCAAGGAGGAACACACTGTCACTCATAGGGCTTCTGTCAACTGTGAGTCAGTGTAGGAACTCTGCTGAGCTTGGACCAAAGTCTCAGTTCAAAACTATAGGAGCTGAATGTTTCCAGCTCTGAACTGAGACAAAACTCTCTGAAAGGACATTGTGGAGGTGTTGGTGCTGGTCTCTTGCCACAGGTCATTAGTGACAGAACCAGAGAGAAGGGCTTCAAGCGCCAACAGGGGAGGTTTAGACTGGACATCAGGAAGAAATCCTTCCTGGAGAGAGTGGTCAGGTGGGTGTCAGGGAAGGGACCTCGAAAGATCAGCTCTTTCCTCCCATTTTGTAAAGTAAAAAGTTCGTAGTGTTTCTTCTTTTTTCCGTTCAGCCCAGCGCAGATCGAACTTGATTTATCAGCTACGTCTCGTTGCAGACAGCCTTGGAGCCAGCTTTATGCAATTGCTGTCAGTGTCACGCTGTCACCTGCCCCTCCTGCACTTTGAGTGGAGTGCCCCAGTGTCAGAGAGCCTGCTGGTGGAGATTAGCACCTGGGACCCATCAGGTACCGCTCTCACTTCCAGGCAGCCAGTAATACAACCTCTCCCAGGAGAAGTAGGTACTGCAGTGTTACTTGATTCAAGAGGCCAAAACTGCTTTGGCTGCTCCTGCCTTAAAGAAGAAATAAATCATGGGGCTCTTTCAAATGCCTGCAGGTCCCTGTGGAAGAGGTTATCAGATGTGGTGTTGGAGGATCTGGTTTAGGGGTGACCTTGTAGAGTAGGGTTGATGGTTGGACTCGATGCTCCCAGGGGTCTTTTCCAACCTGAATGATCTGTGATTCTATAAACAAAAGATTAAATACACTAATGCACAAATCATGAAGGAGAGACAGTGGGGCACCAAGGTAATGTGGGGCTGTTTAACTTTTATTTTATTCCTATTATTCCTGTGTGGGTTCTTTAATTGATCCTGTACTCTGATAGCAAACGGCACCTCTAAGAGTATCTGACCAGCAGAAGTTATTGTGGCTGTGACAGCTCTTTGCAATGGTCTGTAAGCTCGTGTTGGAAAGAAATATTTAGTTATCACTGAAACGAGCTGCCCAGGGGAGTTGTGGAGTCTCCTTCTCTGGAGACGTTTAAAACCCACCTGGACATGTTCCTGTGTGACTGGATCTATGGGATCCTGCTGTGGTGGAGGGGATTGGACTGGATGATCTTTCGAGGTCCCTTCCAATCCCTAGTGTTCTGTGGTTCTGTGAACTGGACTAATGAAATTCTGCTCTTGAACACCATGATCATGACAAGCTGTTGAGATGCCACAATCTTGTTATCACCTGGGGAGAGAACTGTGATTCCTACGCATTTTAGATGGTGAGCAAGAGGAATTATGTCACAGAATTATCCTGTCAGGTCAGGATCACCTAGACCAAGTCGCCAAATGGGTTCCACTTTGAATAAAACTGTGTTCCCCAGATAATTTTCGCTCTGGAGATGACTTTACATTAATAATTTTCACAGACTGCATGTAACAGACAACCAGGGTTTATTTTCCCCGGGTTACAGTGACCTTAATGTCTATAACAGCCCCTGAACAGCATCGTGCAGGAGGTGTGCCTGTTCCTTAAAGAGTAAGCGCACACAAATGCCGGCTGCCCAAGTGGGACCATGTTGTGCCTTAAACGAGCAGGAAAATGCAGGTTGGGCATGAGGGAAAGGATCAGGCCCCCGCATAATCCATTTGATTCATTTCTATAAAATGTGGTACTGGTGTATGATTGGCAAGGGCTGCAAGAACCCTAGGCTGGTTGCCCTAGTTCTGACACCTCCATGGTTATGAACTTAACACGTGGTACGTGCTGTGCAGAACAATTCTGCCATTGTCAAGCTTCTCCGGACAGACATTGAACAAATTTATTGGACTGTGTGTGCTGTGCATGAAAATTCAGTCCCTAGGGATTACTCTTTTTTTTTCTTTGCTTTGCCAGAATCTGAGCAATTTCCAGCACACTTGAGGGTTTTCCACAATTTAAAACATCTAACTGTGAGTCTAGGGTAACCAGGGAGGGGGTGGGGAACAAGAAGCCCTATAACTTAAAATTTCCACTGACAGGATTGAGATCTGAGATGGCAAAGAGTCATCAAGCATTTCATGGCCAGAATTAGCTAGCCATTCTTTACACAGAATCACAGAACATCAGGGATTGGAAGGGACCTCGAAAGATCGTCTAGCCCAATCCCCCTGCCACAGCAGGATCCCCTAGATCAAGTCACAGAATCATAAAATCATTAGAGATTGGATGGGACCTCGAAAGATCATCCCGTCCAATCCCCCTGCCACAGCAGGATCATCACCTAGACCAAGTCACAGAATCACAGAACATCAGGGATTGGAAGGGACCTCGAAAGATCCTCTAGTCCAATCCCCCAGTAGTCCACTTGACAGCCCTTTCGTTAAAGCAGTTTTTCCTGATGTCTAATCTAAACTTCAGTTGGATAAGGGAAACTGTATCACCTCTTCACACATTTTATTCTTCTTATCACTCCTTATTCCTAGAAATGTTTTCCCAGGAACGAATCTGAATCCCTTGGTAGTTGAAATTCATGCCATCTTATTTTTGCCCGTGAACCCAGAGCCCAGATTTTTCCCTTGTTTCTTTACAGAGTAATGTGAAACACGTTTTACCTTCTTCAGATCCGTTACTGTGTCCTCCCTCCGTTTTCGTTCCGTAGTCAAAACAAGCTTGTTCTGCAACATTTTTCTCTAAAGCAGATTTTCTAAGTCTCAGATTGGTCTCTTTTGTCTTCCTCTTGTTGTGTCTAAAGCTGGGCACATTATTCTCTTGTGGCCAAGAGGGTCAACAGCATCCTGGAGTGGATCAGAACGGGGGTGGTTAGCAGATCGAGAGAGGGTCTCCTCCCCCTCTACTCTGCCCTGAGGAAACCACAGCTGGAATCTTGTGTCCAGTTCTGGGCCCCTCAGTTCAAGAAGGACACGGAGCTGCTGAAGGGAGTCCAGTGCAGAGCAGTGAGGATGATGAAGCTGTGTGGTGCGGCAGACACGCTGGAGGGCATCCAGAGGGATCTGGACAGGCTGGAGAGGTGGGCACAAGCCAACCTCATGAGGTTCAACAAGACCAAGTGTAAGGTCCTGCATCTGGG
>JAOXOE010000001.1:80515563-80530746 GCA_028565055.1 Phoeniculus purpureus
CTGGGGACTGAGCTTATGTTGTTTCTAATATAGTCATTATCTTCGATGTTTTTCTTATTTATCATTAAGTTGACATTTCTTCTTCAACCTTTCAGGCACAGGGACTTTTGGACGTGTTCACCTGGTGAAGGAAAAGCTGGGCAAACGTTATTTTGCACTGAAGGTAATGAGCATTCCTGATGTCATTCGACTGAAGCAGGAGCAGCATGTGCACAATGAAAAATCAGTCTTGAAAGAAGTCAACCACCCCTTTTTGATTAGATTGTAAGTTCCTGTATTTTATAGATTCGTTTTAAAATGTATAAAGGGCAGTTAAAATGTTCCAGAGTCTCATTGCTAGTTCATATGTACTTGGCTGTCACCCAAGCATTTAATTTCTGTTACATAATTCGGACTAAAATAGACTTCACACTAAAATATTTATTATAGAAGAATCAAGCATTTAAAATCAAGAGGCATAGTTCCAATGTTTAAGCAATGATGTGCTATAAGCTTTACCAACTCATTTTCCTACTGCAGAAAAGAAACTCTTAAGTGAGGGGAGAATACTGATGAACAAATATGACTCTGGCTGATTCAAATGACTTAGAGAATGATTCTTGGTTTCAGAATGGCAAGAAAAGTATTTCCACGGAGATATATGTTGTGCAGATATCTAGATAAAGGTCTAATAAAGGTATCTACCTTTTGAAAATGTTCATTAACTTTTCTAAACTTTCAAAGCAGTTAAGTCAGTTATTTTGAAGCACTGAATATGTCTTACAGTCTTTTCAAACAGATTATTTGTCTGTAAGAGTTGCACCCCTGTTTTGGTTCTCGTAGGTGCAGCTTTAAATACATCTACTTAAAATACATCTCAAATGTTTTTACACAATCAATAAAGACACTGTGAACATCATCAGTAACTTCATATTAATGATGTGAGGATGAAGTACTCCCCCAAAAGCAAAAGGCAAGCGTGAGCTCTGCTGCATTTTTTGTCTTTCTGAAGGAGCAGAGGAGCAGTCTCCTAGTCTGCCTTGTTTTCTTGTTGCCTCAGTGCTGATATCAAGAAAGAAAATCTTTCAGAGCAAAAGTCACTCATAGTTTTGGGAGCTCAGTTTGCTCAGCTTATCTTCTTTGAAGCTGTATACTTTGATCAGGAACCAGCTAATGAAGGGGAAAAAAGAAAGAAAAAGATATTTGATTTCTCCACTCTTGAGATACTGCAGAAGCTGAAGTAACTTCCATTCTTGTATAAAGTAGGTAGAGATACAGTGTTCTTGATCTGTTATCATACTGATACTGAGGCCTGTTTTAAAATGATAGAGTATTCTTCAAGACGTTACCAAATAGTTACTTCATTCTGAACTGTTTGATTAGTTTTGAGTTGTTTAATGCAGCTGGAAAGAAAAACAGCTTAGTTCTGGGGAGTATGGGAGATTCCAGTTTTCTTTAATAAGTCCTTTGAAAGTTATGTGGGATTATTTCCTTTCTTCCCTAGCTGCTCTTTACTGCAGTTGTGTAATGAGTGTACCACAGTAGTGGTTCCTAAATTAAAGACAGCAGTCTGAGGAATGGAAAGTTAGTTGGAGGTACAGAAATAAATCCTGGTTTACAGTAATTTTTGTTCTACTGCTATTGTTAAAGACGCTAAAGAAGAGCAACCAAGCACTGTGATCTGATGCTTCAGTTGGGGTTGTGTACTTCTGGGGAAGATGGGATAGAAGAGGGAAAGGAGAATCACAGAGCATTAGAGATTGGAAGGGCCTTTGAAAGATCATCCAGTCCAATCCCCCTGCCACAGCAGGATCACATAGACCAAGTCACACAGGAACATGGCCAGGCAGGTTTTAAATGTCCCCAGAGAAGGAGACTCCACAACCCCACTGGGCCGCCCCTTCCAGTGCTCTGTCATCCTCACTGGGAAGAAGTTCCTTCTCATATTGATGAGGGAGCTCCTATGTTCCAGCTGACAAACAGTACCCCTTGTTATATCATTAGATGCCCCTGAGCAGAGCCTAGCTCCATCCTCCTGACACCCACCCTTCAATATTTATAGACTTTAATGAGGTCACCCCTCAGTCTCCTTCTCTCCAAGCTCAAGAGACCCAGCTCCCTCAGGCTTTTCCTCATCAGGGAGGTGTTCTACTCCATCATCTCTGTCGCTCTGTGCTGAACTCTGTCCAGCAGCTCTGTGTCCTTAAGCTCCCTGATGTACAGGTTTTGAACATACCTGTCACAGACAACTTTACAATAGCAGATTCTACTCACTTTGGCAAACTTGATAGAATACAATGTAAGGCGTGTAAGAATTGCCTGCTCTTCGCAGACTGGCAGTAAACACTAAGCAGGCAGTATGTCAGCAGACACCCGTTTTGTACAGTGCAACAGTGCAAGTAAGAGAGAATTTGTTTATTCACTGAACCAAATTTTTCTTACAGATTTTGGACTAACCATGATGAGCGTTTTTTATATATGTTAATGGAGTACGTGCCAGGAGGAGAACTTTTTAGTTACCTACGCAACATGGGCCGTTTCAACAACAGCACGGGACTGTTTTATTCTGCAGAAATTATTTGTGCAATAGAGTACCTGCACTCCAAAGAAATTGTTTACAGAGACTTAAAACCTGAAAACATATTACTAGACAAAGAAGGACATATCAAGCTTACTGATTTTGGATTTGCTAAAAAACTAGTGGACAGGTAAGTAGGTTTTTGTTATGGTAATTACATTTTGCGTGTTAGAAGAGTTGGAAGAAAAAGCTTTTGATTTCAGAGCTCAGTATTACACCTGATAGTCTAGAAATGTCTAGAATGTTTATGAAAATCTGGACAGAAACAGTAAGGCCAGCTTCAGCCAAAGTGATTTATTTAACCATACCTTCTGCATACAGTACTGGATTGCATACAATACTGGATTGGAAGGGACCTCAAAATATTATCTAGTCCAACCCCCCTGCCACAGCAGGATCACCTAGATCAAGTTGCACAGGAACATGTGCAGATGGGTTTTAAACGTGTCCAGAGGAGGAGGCTCTACAACCTCCCTGGGCAGCCTCTTGCAGTGCTCCATCATCCTCGCCGTGAAGAAGTTCCTTCTCATATTGATGTGGAACCTCCTATGTTCCAGCTCACAGCAACTCCTATGTTCCTTATCCTATCATTAGATGCCACGGAGCAGAGCCTGGCTCCATCCTCCTGACACTCACCCTTAACACATTTATAAACATTAGTAAAGTCTGCTTTAGTAGCATTTGTAAACGTTTTGATTACGCGGAGGTCTTTTTCCCAACGGTTTCTCTGTTCCCTCCCTTTTTTGACTACATTTTGAGATCATAGTACACATTCTTAAAAGCAAGCTAGAGTTGTCGTTTGAGATTCAAAAAATAGAGAAAAAATCTAGCCAGTGATATTAGAAAAGCGGTTGGGCAAGGTTTGGTGTTTTCCCCTTGGGCCACCTCTCGAGTGAACCCATATCTGATTGTTCTGGTGAAGCAGCCTAGTAAGCAGGTTAGGTGACGCGTAGGTGCCCAGCTCTTTGCTCAGCTCTTTGCCTATTTGATGCTGCCCTTGCAGCAGTTCAGTGCACATGTGTGAAATTCTCTTAAGATCAATATGAAATGAAAGGGCTACTCTTAATGGATTCGTGATGAAGCAAAAGTCAGATGTGACAAATCAAATCACGTTATGGATGTCATAAAGGTTGCTTCCCTGTGAGTTACGTACAATACTGTGTTGCCTCAGCTCAGAAGAATGGTCTCCAGCTAGTAAGTATGCTGGTTCCATTCACCCTAAGATCTTAAAGTTTGGTTTAAAACCATAATGTTTTAAAATCAGTGTGTTCTATTCAATTTGGTTTCTGCTGGACAAGCAGATGGGCTACAGATGTTTTGGCTTTGTATGGAATATTTTGTTTCTAAATCAAAACAACTTTTAGCAGGGAGAGGTAAGGCTAATTCCACCTAAGAAAGGTGGAAGATCTCTTTAGAAGTTGTCGTCATACAAATTCTCATGACTTTGTTTTAACTCGTGGATACTGCCACTTAGTGGTTATTCTTAATTTGGGTTTCTGCGAGTGTAAGGCACAATAGAAGTAACCCTTTATTAAATCAGGTGGTCGTACAGTTCAGAGTGTATTTTTCAGTCTGGAAGATGAATCTATAAGTGTGGATTTGTTCAAATATGTGTTTAGGGCATAGAAACAATTATCACTACAGCTTTTAATCATTCTTTACATTGTACTGCTGGGGGGTGGGCAGTGAATTTCACACAGAATCACGGAACATCGGGGATTGGAAGGGACCTTGAAAGTTCATCCAGTCCAATCCCCCTGCTAGAGCAAGATCTCCTAGACCAAGTTGCACAGAAACATGTCCAGGCAGGTTTTAAATGTCTCCAGAGAAAATGACTCCATAATTTATGCTTCATAAATTTTTTCCTAGAAAAAAAGAGAGGAGGTTTTCATTTCTCTATTCCTTGTTGATACATCCTTCAGTTTATCTTTGTTCTGCCCTCATAGCATTCTTCTAAAAATTCTAAACTATTCTCCAAAACAATCTGTCTTCGCCTCAGCTGCTGTTAATTTCTTCTTTTCCCACCTTGAAGTTGCTTAACTGAAGACTTAATAACCTTTTCAGTTATTCCGTACTGTTCAGTAACTATTCAGTAAGTACAGGCCTATGAAACAGATGTACCACTACTTGAAAAATAGGGCAGTATCAAGGAGAAAAACAGGGAAGGGTGTTTGTTTCTAAGTGATTGTGACTTGAAAGATGTAGAAAGGACTTGCTTTCATCTTGGTACCATTACATTTTGAGACTTACCTGGAAAGCACATACCACTTTCTGGGTACAGCATATCTAAATGAACATGTTTCTGATCTTTCTCACTTTGTTTTTTAGTTGGCTTTGTTTGGTTTGGATTTTTGGAGTGTTTTTTTGTTGTTTCTTGCTCTAGGTGATCCTGCTGTGGTGGGGGGATTGGACTAGATGATCTTTTGAGGTCCCTTCCAATCCCTAATGATTCTATGAGTCTGTGTTCTTTCAGAGAAGCACAGAACTAACGTTCTTAGAACTGTTTTGTATGCACGGATTGTTCTCAATGTCATGGCTGGTTTGGGCAAAGTTATGCCTTTTATCATTATTATTTTTGAGGAATGTTAGTCACTGTTAATATGTTCAGCTTACATTTCTAAAAATAAGAATGTAAAGACTTTAAATTCTTTAAATCTAAAGTACAGAAGTTTACCTTTTGTAGTTTAAACTACAAAAGTGTTCCTAGAGACTTGAGAGCTGCCTAACCTTGAAGATACTGGGGATGTTTCTGCGCCGTAGCTTAAGCTGGATGTGTCTCATGGCACTTGTTCAGAATGGATTGAAGAGAGAAAACAAGACACAGCAAGTCTCGTTTGAAAGTGTATTGTCACTGTAGAAGCAAGAATGTCTTACAGCACAAACGTTTGTGGTCTGGAAACAAAGCAGTCTCCATTGAATATAGTTTTGGAGAAACTCCCAGAAGAGAACACCAAAGAGGGCATTGTTTTAGATGTCTGGCTCATACACAAGAAGCCACTGCAGATGTGGATGCTGAATGGTGTAGGAAGCTGAAATATGTTAACCATTGAGACTTCTTCAAATAATGCTGTTAACGTGTCCCACAAATATTAATTTAGAGCTTATCTTTGTGACCAGAGTAAGCTCTTTGTTTTATTTTCATGTTTTAAAATTACGTGTCCAACCTAATCAGCTACTGCTTACATGTTATTTCAGCTTTTATCTTGAGAACCCAGAGCGCTGGACTTCTTGTACCAGTTTGAAAGAAACAGTTGATTCTTATTTTTCTGCTTTCTAATTTGCCTTCAAAAGGTTCATCTGGATTTTCAGATGAATATGAAGTAGTAAAGATAAACGATCTTTTTATACAATTTACTTATGTGTCTTCCAGAACACTAACTAGGATTGTTTCATGACCAGCAAAACAGGAAACACAAGCCATGATCTTATGGGATAAATACACAGCTTGACAAGGAATTCGAGCTTTCTCCAAGTTCTGTCGTCATTATTAAACATAAGCTTCTTGGTTGCAATTAGAAATCAGTGACCTGCTGGTGGTAATAAATTTTATTTGCTAGCATGGCTGGGGCTTTTGAAGTTGTGGTCACCTTTCCTTACTTTGTGGCTTTACTGTTGCTTGAATAAAATAGATCTTAACCTACATGGCAGTTGAGGGCCATTTTAATTTTATATTGTCAGCAGCAAATGATGGTGGGTCCTGGAAGTTACAGTCACATGTTAGACTAATGTATTTTAAAAATGTGAACTGCCTTGGTAAGGGGTGAGATACGGCAGCTGCGCCTTTGCTGAATTTGTGCCTTCATATCACTGGCAGTTTTGGGGGAGGCAGGATGACTGCTCTGGGCATTGTCCTAGCAGCCGTCTGGCTTGTCCCTTTGAAAGAATGTGCCTGCTCTGTCTGTTCTGTTCATAGAGCCCCTCTTCCCAAATACAGTAAAACAAGCAGCTGCATCATTGGCGGAGCTGGCTAAATCAGTACGACTAAAACTCACTCGAGGGATTGTAGGACGGGTTTTTAGATTTAGGGGAAGGGGAGACTGTTGTGTTTCAAAGGCCAGACAGCTTTGTTGCTCTTCATTACCTAGTCCTGTTCTAGACAACTGCTAGATGGCAGCAGTGTGTAAAGCAGGGCTGCACATAGGACTGTTCTGGAGTTCGCTGGATTTGGAAAATATTCTAGCAATGAAAATTGTGCCATTAGTTAACGATGTATTCCTTACACCAATGGAAGGAGTTTCAAGAGCTGTGGACCACATGCGTGCGTAGTGCATCTGATGTGCTCTGACAGTTTAGCTGGAGCAATTTATTTAGCTTTTGCCATTTTGCTTTTTTTCTGAACAAAATCTTCACCTTTTTCTGAAAAAAGCCAATAAACTTGCCTTTGGCTGGCCTGTCAGGAGGCCTTGAGTTCCTAGGGTCTGCAGACGCTGCTCATGATTTCAAAGCACTATACAGCCCGGTGGGCAGAGTGCCACACCAACAGTTGGGAATCTCAGAGCACAGACTTTTAATGTGGGTAGGAAGTTCCTTAATTTGCATACATCTGCATGTCTGTTACAGAGAAATTGGAGACCATCGTCGAAGCCGTCTTTTGAAAGGTCTCTCATGCTTTCTCTTGTTCTGTACGTGATAAATACATAGGCTGTGTGTGTGTGGATGTCCTATTACTGTTACGCAATTTTATTTCAATCTGACTATCTTGTCTGTTGTGTGGGGTTTTTCTCTTCTTCCCAGGACATGGACACTCTGTGGCACTCCTGAGTACCTTGCGCCAGAAGTTATCCAGAGCAAAGGCCATGGAAGAGCTGTGGATTGGTGGGCCCTAGGAATTCTCATATTTGAGATGCTGTCAGGGTGAGTGATAATGCTTGGTATGCAACAGCAGTATTATATAATGGAGTAATATAGTGATAATTCATTTCTACTTCTGTTTATAGTATGTGGGGTAGCAAATTTAGGATTGATGTGCCAGGGGGATGTCTTCCTATGAAGAAGGGACATTAGGAAGCTGACATACATCATTTTTACAGGAATATTTTAGGTTTTTGAGTTTGGGCTTGGTTGCCTTTCATTCTGAATCTGTAGACAGAACAAAAAAAATCCTTGCATGGATTTCTTCATCCTTTTATCTGTATAGTATTGCCAGCTCAGGGTAACTCTTCTGGTATTAGGACAAATTCAACAGGTTGCCTGAGCAGGCAGATTCCCTGATCACAGAATCACAGAACATTAGGGATTGGAAGGGACCTTGAAAGATCATCTAGTCCAGTCCCCCCACCACAGCAGGATCATCTAGACCAAGTTGCACAGGAAGATGTCCAGGCAGATTTTAAATGTCTCCAGAGACTCCACAGCCCTCCCTGGGCAGCTCCTTCCAGTGCTCTGTCACCCTCACTGTGAAGAAGTTCCGTCTCGTATTGATGTGGAACGATAGATCATCACTTAAGAGCTCCAATCCATTAGCTATGAAGAAGTCTGCACAATAGCATCAGAACTGTGTCCCAGGACAGCATTGCTGCACACTGCTCGTTTTCTTAACGTCCTGAAGGCCTGAGCCCCAAAAGCAATTGAAAAGACTTGGTAGGTGCGTGCATAAGGAAATGGCCTCTCTAGAAACAAACAAACAAAACCACACTTTCCTGTTCTGCACTTACTTTGAATCTCAAGGCGATTTCTGGATTTAAAAAAGCATTAAAATGTACGAATAGTTCCCTTCTGACACAGACAGACTTGGCTGAGTGGTCTCGTAAAAAGTTGTAGTTCATGGAGACTGGTCTGTGCAGAGGCCAGGCTTTGCCTTTCTTCCACCATTCCCTGTAAGAGCAAGCGCCCCAAGTTGGTCAAAGGAATCGTTCTCGGAGGGATGAAAGGAACAGTCCCAGTAGCTTTGTTGACACTAATCTTAGTTCTAGACAGCATGAAGACTGTAGATAGAAGTGTCTGGTGCTGTAACATGAAGGCAGGTGCTACAGTCTTCCGGAGCTAGTGTGAAAGATTTATCTTCCTGCCACAGGTTTCAGCAAGACCACACCTGTTTCCTTTCTGTGCTTAATGGAGATGTTGATCGGGTTCTCTCTACTAAAATGGTAACAGGAACATGATTTCCAAAATTAACATTCTGTGTCTGCAGTTCTTAGCCAGGCAAGATCTCAGCTCTGTAGTCAGTGATACCTCAGGGCTATAGGACACTGAAGTATGACTATTACATGTTCTCCCAATGTATTAACCTGGATATAGTCCCCATAAAAAAGAGAGCAGCTGCAATAATTTCTGTGTAGGGTATTCTGCGTCCTGACACTGTTTGGCTCAAGTGATGAGATCTGGATTCCCCAAGATTAACATGAAAACTTGGGTTATAGAGGCTCTTAACCAATAACTTACCCATTTCTAAAAGGCAGCTGAGCTCTTATGTAGGCTGATGGACAGAGCAGGTGTCTGCTGCAAATAATTTTGTAAGAGTTTTTACCCCAGTATTTGTGTACACATGTTCTCTGTCATGATTCGATGCTTGTTTTTATTTTTAGTGTTTGGAATAGGGACTTCACCCAAATTCACTTGGGTGTTCGATGGAGGGAGTGGATGATGGGAGGGTGTAAATTGATTTTATTTGCTTAGGGCTTTTAAGAGGGGCAGAGATTGTGTTATGGCCTGTATATGCTTTCTTTAGGAGGGAAGGTTTTCACACAGAGCAGATGTTTTTAGCATTTTATCGGCTTTTCGCTATTGTTGGCAGTAGTGTGTTAAAGCACTTCACTGACACGAGATATAGGTTGATATTTACAGTCAAGGCTTTTTAAAGCAAAAACAGCCCTAGGAAACTATCCCATTAAATTCAAAGGATATTTAAGCAATAGAAAGATCATCTGAAAGTGAACAAAACCTAAGTTCAAGAGCATGTTATTGTCTGCAAGTAAATTGCTGAAGACATGTGATAGTTATTTCCTTAAGTTACTCTCTCTGAGCCCCAAAAGCAATTGAAAAGAATTGGTAGGTGTGTGCACGAGGAAGTGGTCTCTGTAAAAACAAACAAACCAACCACACTTTCCAGTTCTGCAGTGTCTTATTTCCTTAACTTAATCTCTAGAGGCCCATGGAATTCTACTTCTGCACATATTAGACTTAAGGAAAGGCCCCGTTTAGGTTTAAGATGGTAAAATACAGGCAGGAGAAAGAACAAGAACAACTAGGGATGAGAAGACATCCATTACAAAATAGGTCAGTAATCACAGAATCATTAGGGATTGGAAGGGACCTCAAAGGATCATCTAGTCCAAAATACCAAGTTCACGGAGTTAATACATAAAAGCTAAACACTCAGTTGGAAAGAGTTGTAAGATCTATTTATTTTGAATAAACGTGTTCTGTGACAATCTGCAAGGGAGGAAAACATGCGTGTTCCGTAACATTAGATAAATTGGGTCACAACTGTACTGTCATCAGATGTTCAGTTAACTTTTGTTTCCTCACTGACTGGGGACTTGAGTGTTTTTCACTTGTGATGTGCTGCTCTGGCATTTTGGGTAGCTCATGGTTCCTGTCAGTGGTTTCATATTCTCAGGCCTGTGTATTTTCTCGTGTTTGTTTTTCCCTTCAGGTTTTAGGACTTGTGTTCTTCAGTGCTAAAACTATTTATTGTCTTTGAGAACCAACATTGGTGCCTTTGTTAGGCATCAGTTAGCAAAAGGAATGGTTGCAGCTGTTGTGCCATGTACAGAGGGTTTTTTTTAGCTTCTCTTCAGTTGGTGGGGAAAAAGCAGCTGTTTGTATTTCTGTTAGGGTGCAAAGACACTCTGAAACTCGAGGGGGTTTTTTGTTGATGGGAGCTTCCAGCACAATACTTGTTTTGTCTAAAATCTGTGCTGTGTTGAAGACTGTAAGATGGAGGGTTTGCTTCATAATTGATACCTGTCTGTATTGACATCACAAAAAAATCTCCTGTAATACTTAATTTGTAATTCTGTGTTCAGTGTGTTGTGTACAAAAACGTTCTCTGTTTCACAAAAGCAGCCTTAACGGAAGTCACTCTTCAAGTTAGTATTTGATGCTGCTCTACCAAGAAGAACGATATAATCGGGGACTGCCAAGAGGAATTACTATAGTGTAATACTGTTTATAAGGTCTTTTAGAAAATATTTATCAAATCTCTAAAACTTTGCTGTATTAAAATAGGTTTCCACCATTTTTTGATGACAATCCATTTGGTATCTACCAGAAGATTCTTGCTGGCAAAATAGATTTCCCGAGGCATTTGGATTTGTATGTAAAGTAAGTCCATGACTCCCAACACTGTCATTTGTATTCTGAGCGCTGTTTCTAAAGGATCTTTGCAGAAGACCAGATACCAGATTCTGATTCTTTTAATATACCACACTGAAAACTATTTTAGATTACACTTAACATTTGCAGTCCAAGCAGAATTGCGTGTTTGGTAGACTTCAAGCTGGAGACACGGTTGTAAGATAGTATCTGCTTCTCTTACTTCTCCTTGTGTTTTGGGATACTAACTGCTTTATCACATTTACTCTTTGGTACCAGGTTGGTGTCTGGAGGAAAGAGGAGAAGTACGAGGTCATAATTTAATACAAGTCAAAATTAGGGAAGCAGGAAGAGAACTAAAGTGTTCCTTTGTGTGCATGCATGCCAGTCAAATCATTCTCATCATAACTGCTTGAATGAACTCGGATACTTCAGCAGCTCCAGCGTAAAATCTAGTTCTGATAGGAGGGCCCCAGTTCAATATTCAATCTTATATATGCATGAGGGATTTTGTTTGTAGTCTTTTACTATTGTAACAGGTATTTTAATGATGTAATTACCTTTTCCTTATCTAAAGAATCCGTAATTGAAATAAACATTAATAAACATTAGAACAGAGGAAGTGCCATTTGGAACGTTATGTTTCTCCTCAGAAGCAGAGAAGAGAGGCTGAGTGAGTACAGGGTATTAGTCTTAGATTCTCTGGTCAATGTAGGTGTTTTGATGAAGTGACTTTAGAGATGGCACTTGGGTACTGCCAACACTAGGTGAAATAGATAAAACGTTTTATGGCACCCCCAACACAATGTGGTCAGCATCCTCTGAATTCTCATGCGAAAGTGATCATTTGGAGACAATTTTTTAAGCCTCTGAATCACTAGGTGCATTGAATCAAGTGTCTGCATCATCTCAGGGTTAGGGAAAACAGAGTATCTCACATAGCATTGTGTGCTCTACAGTATTAGAGCATCATCAGAAGATGACCAGCTCAGATTAAGGTTATTATCACTAGCAACCTCTCTAACATGAGGGACACATTCAGAAGTAGAGATCCTGTTAGCTTCCAATTTTCTATTATCCAGAAGATTCCTCATGCTGGGAAGTTTCCTAGATACAGCAGTAAGCATACGTAAGCAGGTTTTGCTCCTCAGTCAAGACACGACTGCCAATGGCTGTGGAACACATTAATCAGTGTAGTTGTGATACACATCCTTCTGAGTTTTTCTTATCCATACATACTTTCCGTGTGTGCTTGGCAGCTCATTCCTGTTATGCTCCTGCCTTCAAGGGTTATCAGGGGATTCCAGCTTTGGCATTCCTCCTTTCACTCCGTGTTTTTAGGGGATCTCATTCATCTGCGTGGTCTCACCAGCTTTCTGCAGCCAGTTATTTGTACGTCTCTCTTGTTCCATCAACCACTCTGCCTTTATTTAAACTACAGTTCATTGAACTTTGGCATTTCTGCACCATTAGCTTAAAGCACGTGCCAAGAAGACAGTTTAATTCTTACCTTACTTACATCCCTTTTGATTCCCTCTTCTTCCCCACAGTTGGTGTCTCAGCAAGAATGAAGACTGTCTCTAAACTTACATTCATCCTTTTACATTTTGATTTAGCTTTACGTAGAAATGTTCAATGAACTAGAATCTCAGGGGAGGCTTTTCATTTCAATGCTTTTAAAGCTTATAGATATTACTAGCTTTAAGCAGGTGACTAGCTCTTCCTTGGTCTCGCTGAATATTCAATGAAATAATCAATGCCACATTGGTTTGGGAAACATTTCAAGATTACTAATGGCCAGCAAAATTCAAAAAATGCAAGGAAAGATGGATCTGCTTGGGGGGCCAGGGGAAGAGGGAGAGAGACTTCTCCTTTGTTCCTTAAAAGAGTCAAAAGTATTTTCTTGAAATGTAAAAGCCTTTACAACAGATTGTTCTTTTTTATCATTCACTCTTAATTGTTCTAAATTATTGTGGAAATGAGCAAATTGCGCAGAGTATTGGCTAGTCGGAGAGAGGTATGCTCATATTGTGTAATATTTGTATGACAGTCACATATAGATTGCTTTTGTTTAACAGATAACATGTTTTCTTTACTCCAGAGACCTCATTAAGAAGCTGCTAGTGGTTGACAGAACAAGACGATTAGGAAATATGAAGGTCAGTATAAAATACTAGGTGTAATGCAGAACGTAGCAACAAGGTTGGACATTCATTCATTCATTTTCCTTGTTGGAAACAGCTCTTCTTTTTTTGTCAAACAGCTTTTATGTGCCATGTAGTCCTTTGGTTGTGCAATTCTAAATGCGTAATTTAACTGTATTTCTAGAACCTGTAGTATTTCTTTTCCTCTGGTTTAATGCTTTTCATTATAGTTTCACTCCCTCCTGACACACCTTACCCCACTCTGCCAAAGAAAACCCAACCAGCCAGCCAGAAAATCAACCCAAACCAGAGCCCTGGAAGGGGCTGTCCAGGGGGATTGTGGTGTCTCCTCTGGAGATGTTTAAAACCCACCTGGATATGTTCCTATGCATCTTGGTCTAGGTGGTCCTGCCCTGACAGGGGAATTGGACTAGATAGTCTTTCAAGGTCCTTTCCAATCCCTAATACTCTGTGATTCTGTGGAAGGCTACCTGTTTACTACTCAGTTTGAAGAGTTACATTAGACTCATGCTAAATCCTGTTGGACAGGGAGCTGCCTGATTTGGTTCTTTCCTTGGAGTCATTTAATCCTAGAAGGAACACTAAGCAAATTTAAAGCTTACACAAAAATAAGGTTTGTATAAGGTTTGCAGACTCACTGTTTGTCCCTGGTAGTTTAATGGTGGGGGTGGTTAGCAAAAATGGTCTTCCACAGAGAAGATTTATTCCTTCCATTCTGAAGAGACTTCTGAATGCAATAGCTCACTAGTCAAAAGTATGATCACATGTCTCAGCATTCCAGCCTGTCTCAGAAATACACCTATACCTGTGAGTTCTATGAGATGTCCTCATGTGTATTGAGACAGCTAAAATTTCCATTTCCTGAGCAGGCAAAGTTAGAAGTTTATTTTTTTTAAATGCTTTTTTGCACGAAGCACAGTTTATGATTCAAATAGCTCAAGAAGGTAAAAGATGCATCCAAGTTCCTTGAATGTATTGAAAATAAGTATAGATGCTCGAAACTGCTGTCCAAATCTTTTTCAGAGCGTCTTATGGTACAAACTTAAATATAGTTCTAATTAGAAGCAGGACTTGGCAGGGGAATGGTAGGTCAGTCTTAAGTCTGATCCTTTTCCATAATCGTAGTTGGTTTAAATAAAAGATCTACATCTCATTGGGTATTTTCTGGTGAAGCATTCAATCAGATCGGCTTTTGGGGGAACTAGGTGATAAATTATTCTCTTTCTTGTCTCTTGGGATACAAGTATGGATAGTCTCACTCCATATAAACCTGGAAACAAACCAAATGTGTGGTATGCTTCATTCCATGGCGCTGCATGTGGTTTGAGCCTGAGTGCTGTGCATTAAAACTGTGCTGTGATCAGGCCTGAGACAGAGAACCAGCTGTTTTTTCCAGAGTGCTTAATGCCTTGAGAATGAGTCTGCTTGAGGCAAGCATCATTCTGGAGGGGGAAAAAAACCCAACCAACAGACTGCTCGTTCTTTATTGTACACAGTCAAAGCAGTGATCCCAGAGAGCATAATCATTACAATGCAAACACGCCTTTAAACTGTGTATCTAAAATGGAACCAAATGGTTTTGCAGATGACTTCTTTAACGGTACCAAAACGCTCTTGTCAGCATGAGAGGTCTCCAATATTTTACAGAACTGCGTGCATCCCAAATACAATTTGTATTTAAGACACCATCAAACCTGAGTTACTTGTTTTTTATTAGTGTAAGAATTGTATCTCCGAGTAAGAGCGTTCTTCAAGCTGTTGTAGAAAACAGAAGTGCATAGAACTGCCTTGCATAGTTTTGTTTTAAAGCCTTGTTTAAGAACGATGCTAAAAATGTTAATGAATAAATAGTTTGGATCTTACTGCCGGAGCTCAGAATTAACTCTGGAAACAACACTACGCAGAACGCTAGGGATTGGAAGGGACCTCAAAAGATCATCTAGTCCACTCTCCTTGCCACAGCAGGTTCACCTAGACCAAGTTGCACAGGAACATATCCAGGCAGGCTTTAAATGTCTCCAGAGCAGGAGACTCCACAACCCCCCTGGGCAGCCCCTTTCAGGGCTCTCTCACCCTCACCGGGAAGAAGTTCCTTCTGATATTTACATGGAACCTCCTATGTTCCAGCTCACACCCGCTGCCCCTTGTCCTATCACTAGATGCCCCTGAGCAGAGCCTGGCTCCATCCTCCTGACACCCACCCTT
>JAOXOE010000001.1:80555844-80568286 GCA_028565055.1 Phoeniculus purpureus
AAGAACCTCTCTTGATCTGCTAACCACCCCTCTTCTGATCCACCCCAGGATGCTGTTGGCCCTCTTGGCCACAAGAGTACACTACTCATCCTGCTGTCCACCAGGACCCCAAGATCCCTTTCTCCTACACTGCTTTCCAACAGGTCAGCCCCCAACCTGTACTAGTACCTGGGGTTGTTCTTGCCCTACTCTACACTTACCCTTGTTATACTTCATTAAAGTTCTCTCTGCCCAGCTCTCCAGCCTGTCCAGGTCTCGCTGAATGGGTGTTGGCCACACCTCCCAGGTTTGTGTCATACATGCACACACACACACACACATATATATGTACATACAAATACATATGTGTGAGATATATGTGCCTGTGTTCATATATTTACCAGCATGGGTAAAACCAGCATTTTGGGGCAGCATAATCCTGCTAGTCTAGACAGACTCAAATCCATTCACAAATCTGTATTCAAGTGGTCCTGACTGGACGATTTTCAAATCTGTCGCATGTACAACACAAAGTGATTCAAGCTCAGAGATAATAGTGACTTTGCAGGAGTTTTGACTGCTTTGCAGGTGTCCAAATGCCCCCTCAAAAAAAAGTTTTAAAAAAATCTTTTAATTCTGACTCCACTGAAGGTGGTGTTGAAAAAGGAGGATGTGTCTAGATGAGCTCAGGTATCATTTGCTTTAATTGGAATATAGTCTTTGTATATGGATTTAACAATACCGATGTTACACACTAAAACACAGAGTATTGCTGGAATGATGTTATTGCATTTTAGTATATATTAGTGCTTTGTAGTGAACATTATAAGTGTTACTATGAAGTTGCTTGGAATCCCCAAACTCCCATCAACTCAAATGTATCTCTTAGTTTTCAAACCATTATTAGTGATCCCTGCAGAGGCAAAACAAATGAAGGGTGTTTTATTATGTTTTCTGATCTATTGTCCTTATCTACCCCCACCATAATTAACCATTCAGCTATCACTTTCCTATCATAATTTTGATCTTAAACTTCAAAGAAGTAGTCTTTGAATGTTAACCATCTATCCTGGGCTAAGGGAAATCCCTGTCCCATGGGATTTCCCCTAGCAATTGCTTGAAAAGGCCAAAGTTGGCCCTCCTGAAGTCAAGGGTTGTGATCCTGCTAGGGATTCTGTTCCTGACACATGAGATCCTGAACTCCATCATCTCATGGTCACTGCAACCAATGTTGCCCTCAACATTCACTGCTTCAACCAGACCCTCCTTGTTGGTGAGTACAAGATCCAGCAGCGCTCCTCTCCTGTGGGCTCCTCCACCGTTTGCATCAGGAAGTTTTCACCAATGCACTAGAGGAACCTCCAGCACTGTGGCTGGCTGGCTGAGTAGGTCTTCCAGCAAATGTCAGGTTAGTTAAAATCCCCCATGAGAACCAGGGCCTGTAGCTGTGAGGGCCTCCTATTTCACTCTAGGACAGTGCGAGGCCTTGTGGTCTTCATTAAGACCAGAGCACTGTCCCACTAGTGACCACCCAGCAACAATCCCACCCCACTTCGAATCTAGTTTAAAGCCGTCTGAATGAGCCCTGCCAATTCCTGCCCCAGGATCCTTTTTCCCTTTTGAGCTAGACCTTTCCTGTGTTTAACTGTCAGGTCTGTCCTATAAAACCAGCCATTATCAAAGAATCAAAAGCCCTGCCTGTAGCACCAGTCTCGTAGTCAGGCATTAATGGACTGAATCCTTCTATTCCAGCCAAAGTCCTCACCTGAAAATGGAAGGGAATGTCATTTGTGCCCCAGACCCTTTCACCAAATGTCCAAAGGCTTTCCAGCATTCCAGTGCTGTTATTTGAATTCAGATTTAGGCAGCTTCCCATCCCTCTAGAGTCTGCAGTCTACTCACCTGTGTGTTGTGTTGGCAGTAAGTAAATTTATGACAAAAATGGAAGATCTTCACAGTACTGAAATAACCAACTTCTGTGGTTCTTTAATTTTGACCCTCAGTAATTTTTGTTCTATACCTGTTGAACATAACCTTCAAATTCATTTCTTTTCAGTACAAGTCTAACAGAAAATTATGATTTATCAGAGGTCTAGGGCAATAAGCTGAGATGATTTGGGGACAGCATAATTTTGAAGTCCCTCCTTCAGGATTAATATTTTGATTATTTTTTAGCTGGAAAAGTAGCTTTCATCTTCTGCTCTGTAAACAATTTTGTAGAAAGCTGCTGTTTGAGTCACCGTGTCCTCCTCACATATGTAGGAACTTTCCATTATTTTACTCTGTCTTTCTGGACGCAAGGCTCCAGCCCACCATCACTGACTTTTTGTCCCAGGAAAATTGTGTGCTCCTTTCTACACTAGCACTATTTCTTACAAATTTAAACTCTGGCTCTTAAAAGGTTTTGGAGTAATTTCCACTGCTACCAGATGTTCCACCCATGTTTTATGGGAACAGATGAAGTCATTTAAGGATGTAAAGATGTTTTTTGATCCTTGGAACTTCGGTTATACTTTTCAGAAACATCTGAAATGTCCCTGGTGCATTCAAGAGTCTAGAAGGAGTTCTGCACCACTGAAACAATCCACAGGGTATCCTAACAGCTGGTTTTATTTCCCTGTCCCCCAACTGTGACTGATAATTCTACTTGAAGGATGTACATGTATTGGATGAATTAAAACTGTAAATGTATTCTGCTCCCTTCCTTTTTTCAAAGGGTCTCTTGTACAGTAACGTGGATGATCTTGACCTTCCTGTGAATGAAGGCTTTTGTAAACAGGAGTTTCTGTGTCTCTTCATGTCTCTATCAGGTGTTTGATACAAGTGTGGAAGATCAATGTGCTTCAAGCCACTCTCACATTCCATTTAATTTCTTTTTAACTACTAAGTGATATGCTAGGAAATCCCATGAGAGTGGGGCTGCTGCATCACAGCAATATTCCATGAGTGAGACCTCATTGCTTCTCCTTATCATGTGTTCCCAGCTCTTATATTTGGAGAACACAAGGTACAAAGTAATGGTTCTATTCACTTTATTTCATTGCTTTCTACGGAGAATTCTGTTGGATTGGTTTGTAGAGCTTTTTCTTACTCTGTTGGTCTACTGCTTTAGAGTTCTGTCTTTCTACGCTGGTTTCAACCTGCTTCAGCGGGTCGCAGCTCCTCCTACTGCCATTAATCACCCACATATTATGCAGAAACAAACTTATTCTGTCAGTGCCCTAGCGTTTCTTAGCACAAAGACCTTGATTAGATGCCAAGACACCTCAATTAAAAATGTGAACACTGTAACAGTACAAACAAATTTACTGTAGAAGAAAGCACTCAAAGTAAGCTGAAATCCTCTTCCTGTCTGCAGTGGAGAAGCAAAGTTTCTTAAGCCCAACTATTTCTCTGGTGCAAGTCAGTAATCAGTCCAATTAGTCTGCCACTTCTTGAGCCATGGATAATCCATAGAGAAGTGCTGCAGGAAACCCCAGATCCCCAAACTGCTGCTGTCTTCTTCATAGAGGTGCTTCCTAGATGATTCTTAAATAACTTAAAAGGCCAAAACTTTGAGACCTGCATATTACTGAGCTGCTGTAAGCTCATGATCACATCACACAAAAAAATCTTTGAGTTAGCTGGTGCAAATATATTGGAAACAATTTTTGCCTACAGCAAATCGTAAGCTAATCAATATGGATTATATTACTCAGAAAGAGTTAGAAAAGAGAAGAAAATAGCTCATGGTGCAGTTTACAGGACAGCTGCTGAATTGGGAAGTTCCCTGACCCATGCACTAGAGTCCAAGAGTCTGCCAATACAGCCTTCTACCTGTGATAAGTCCTAATGTTGTTCTTGTCTTCTTTATTTTCATGGCAAATCAGAGTGTTTTTGTCTGTGAGAACTTTGTGTACAACCTGACTATACGAAAACAATACACGTGGGACCAGATGCTCTATCCGGAGTAACACTGAGTGCGATGCTCTGCAAAGGTGTAAAGGTGTAGATGAGACTGCTGAAGTAACTGACACTACACAGTGAAAAGAGGTGAGTCTAGCTCTGTTTTATTTTTGTGAAATTTGTCGTATTTCTGTAAAATCTTGCTAGTCCAAGGGAGTAAATTTTTTCCAAGTTCAGAAGTTTCTGTGCATTTTATATAGCCTCGTCATCTGTTTTAACAACTACAGTTACTGAAAATCAAGAGTCCTACCTCATTTATGAAAGATCCACTATAGAACTTCATTCTAGATTTGTGCTATTAATGAAGGATACAGACCTAGTCTAAATGTTCTTATGTGTATCTTGGAGAAGTCTTTCAGTGCTCAGTGTTTCTGTAAAACCATGGGGCTTAAAGTGGACACTCAGATGTTTTATCTATTGCCCAGAGTGCTTAACATTAACATCATTGAACTGTGAAGAGCTATCACTCTCACTGTGGAAATACAACTTTCCAAACACCAAGCTTTTTTGAAGCTAATGGCTTAGATGACAGGGATTGTGTGGAAACTTCTGTTTTGCAAATCCTGGCTTCCCACTCCTATTTTCCAGTTGTTTTATTTCTCATGCATTAGTTTGAATTTCTCTTTTCTCAGTCCTGGTCCCTGCTTTCATCAGGATAATGTAGAAATCATTTCAGAGTATCTTCTATGCCAGCAAACCAAATATATTTATCAGAAAAGAGAAATTACCTAAAAATTGGTACGCAGTAAGGCTATTGAATGTTTGACCCTTAAAAACAACCTTGTCTTGCAGAGGTGGTTCAGATATGGGGTATGAGGACAGCAGAATGAAGTAATCCATAGAAAACTTGCATTGCTGGTTTTTTACAGTGTAGGTTCTATGCAGTGTGTATTTCTTAGGATTTCAAACACAGAAATCGTCTAGAATGCACCCTCATTAGGCTATGAAGTGTCTTAGACTGAACTCCTAGTAAATGCTTCCACCCACAGCAAGCATATTCTGTCTGCCAGGAGTAGGTAGGTAGGTCAGCATCTGCTGAGGTGAAATTACTGCTGTTCTGCTACTATTGCTATACATTAAATTGCTGAACTGCTGCTATGTTGCTATTGTTGATTGATATTTACAAGGGCTGGGATTGGTCCCACAAAAATTATCATACACAGGTGTAAATTTTGCTGGTCCAGGACCAGCAATTACCAGTGAGCTTACTGGTTTCTGGCTGTCCTCCAACTATTTATTGGTTGATTGTAGGGGTTACTAAAAGTAAAGAAATTGTTGGCATGGAATTTCACTGAAACTTCAGGTTGGCCAAATCTGACAGCTAGAAATTAGGTTTGAACCTAGCATAAGATATTCTTGAGCTTAAAGGTGCAGGTAATATCAGCCTGGCCTTCTACAAAACATTGAAGTGAACATTGTACATGTGATCACTAGTAACAGGTACAGAAGTTGATGTAAATCTCTCAGTTTACATGACCTGAGCGCTGTACTACATTGGAAATGATCAGAATACATGTATTCTTAAACCAGAACAGTTTATGCACTTAGAAGATACGTTTCTTGACTAGTCCTTGATGACCCACTGTTTCCTCTGCTCCATTTGTACCATGGAAAAAGGCTTTACATTGCTGCTGCTGTGAGGGAAGAAGGGGAATTTGTGTCTGGTGAAATGGGTCTAGAGAGAATAGACCTTCATGTGATTTCTACAATGATGAGTCAATGCTACTCGTGACTCATCCTCAAGACTGTGCTATACAAACATTAACACACACACCAATACACATATTGTAATGATTTTCAGGGCATTAAGTAGGATTAGTATCCTGGACTTCAGGAAAGCTAACTTTGCCCTCCTCAAAGACCTACCTGGAGAAATCCCATGGGTCAGAGCTCTAGAAGTTAGGGGGTTCAGGAGAGCTGGTTAATTGACCAAGCTCAAGGTCAATGCATCCCTATGAATAGGAAACCGAGCAAAGCATGGAGAAGCAAGGAGATTCTGGAAAACTTATCTGAAAAAAGGAAGTTTACACAATGTGAAGAGTCTGGCCAATTGAGAGGATTATAGGAATGCTTTTGGGTTATGCAGGGATGCAATGAGGAAGGCTAAATTCAACTTGGAATTAAACCTGGCAAGGGACATCGAAGACAACAAGAAGGCTTCTATGGTGGTATGACTGGTTGAGTAGATGAAGGGACTGCAGTGGGTGTTGTCTGCCTTGACTTCAGCAAGGCTTCTGACACTGTCTTCCATAACAATCCTCACAGGCAAACTTAGGAAGTGTAGATTAGTTGAGTGGACAAGTGGATCGAGAATTGGCTGAATGACAGAACTCAGAAGGTTGAGATGCAGAGTGTAGTTGTAGGCCTGCAGCCAGTGGTGTTCCCCAGGGTTTAGTACTGAGTCCTGTCTTTTTCAACATAATTATCAACGACCTGGAGGAAAGGCCAGACTGTACCTCAGCCAGTTTGCTGATAATGCAGAACTGGGAGGAGTGCCTGACACACCACAGGGCTGTGCTGCCATCCAGTTGGACCTGGACAGGCTCCAGAATTGGATGTAGAGGAACCACATGAAGTTCAACAAGGGCAAGAGTAAGGTTCTTCACCTGGCAATAACTTCCCTGCACCAGTACAGGTCAGGAGTTGGCCTGCTGGAAAGCAGCTCTGTGGAGAAGGACCTGGGAGTGCTGTAGGACCTGTTAACCGTAAGACAGTAATGTGCCAAGATTGCAAATAGCCTCTTGGGGTTCACTGTGTGTGCCTAGCAGGCTGAGGCAGGTTTGCCTCCTCTGCTGTGCTCTAGTGAGGCCACATCTGGAGTATTGTGTCCAGTTCTGGGCTCACCAGTTCAAGAATGACAATGAACTGGGGAGAATCCAAGGGCTACAAAGATCAAGGAACCAAGACATCTTCCATAGATGAGGAAAGACTAATAAAAAAGAACATTAATAAACAAATCTTACCATCTAGAAATATTTTAGTTAAGACAGCAAAGCTGTTTGTATTAATTCTGTCCTTTAAAAGCTCACTGAGTAAAAGATGGATAAATACATTTTTTTGCACGAGGAAGGAGGAATGGAGGCTGCAGAATGTGATTCCTCTTTCAGGAGGAGCAACACACATAGACATAGAAGAATAGGTTTTGAAAAGTACTTTTCTCAGTCCTGGTCAGTAAAGCTTGTATTTTCAATATATGTAGGTAACATGGATTTAGCCGAGTTTAACTCCTGAAAGTTTCCACAAGGAAACAGTTTTCTGCCTACACAGACTTGTTTGAATGTAATTTGTTTGTAGAACAACCAGAAACTTTATCTAAAAACCACAGAATCCTGAGATGAAGAAAGACATAAAGACTTTTTACAGAACGGGAGGAAGATGACACAATCTCTGGTTGCCTGAAGCAAGATGGGAATGTAGCAGAGACCTCAAAATGACTAATTTGGACATAATGCTTGGATTTGGACATAATGCTCTTCACTTTAATTTCATGTCTTTTTTGCATGGCCCCACTAGGCATTGCTATGCTGAACAATGTTTTGGGTTTTCTCTCCTATGCAGACTTACTATGTAGAAAATAACATATTATTGATAAGGAATGAACTAAAAATTCACCTTTTCCAGTTTAATGGTAGGAGACCCTTAATGGGTCAATAAAAAACATAATGGCAAAACAAATCTACTGTTTTTTCTGTGTTTGCATCTGCTTTCCAAGATTTCTTCTAACACGACCAGCATATGGTCTAGCAAGATTCTGTTAAAAGCCGTCAAAGATTGCAGGTTCTGTTAAAGGTCTGCATATATCATTATGAAGTTTCTAAATTGATTCCCAGGAAACAGATTCGTTAAAAAGAAGCATCATCAAAACTTGCAGATGATTTGTCTTTAAGGAGTCACAATACATTGGCCACCAATGGTGGAAAATTGTTCATGGGGTTAGTAGAAATACCCTCTTCATATAATCAATAGTGCAGAGTTGCTACACATCTTCTGCTAGATCCAGTGTCTAGCAGAGGCTGGCATTTGCTGTTATGCCCTTTGTCCATTATATTATTCAAAGTTATTAATTTTCCTGATTTTTTTATTAGCTAAATTGAGTATTGTCTACTCTATGACACTTGATATGCAGAACCTTTTAAACATCTTCTACAGGCTCTTTTAAATAGGAAAATGAATATACAGAATACCTGTGTGTGTCTTTAGGTGTGTATATATATACACTTGTCAGTGTTGAGTTAATGGTTGGACTCAATGAACTTGAAGATCTTCAGCCTAGGTGATTCTGTGATGTATCTGGGAAACACATTACTTCATTGCTGAGCCGTTCAGCTTTCCAAATGTGTGGTCAGAGTGAGGATGGGAAACAAAGGGTTGCTATCCAAAATGTTCCTCTCAGATGTTCCCAAGCAGTGGCTTTCTGGGATACCATTTAGAACATTAGGCATCTTTTGACCCTTTGCTGTGTTCATCTAGGCAGACAACAGGATTGATTTTTTTATTTTTAAAAGTTATAAAAATTACTTTATTATTTGCACTTAACTAGAAGATGACAGGTCTGTCTGTCCCTTGTAGAGATGTTTGCCTGAGCTTTGTCTCTGTGTATGAGCATGCAACACACATTGCCTTGTTCATTCACAAAAATCTGCTGCTGTTCAGTGATCCTGAAAAGAGTTAAAACTTATTTGGGTTATGGCTGGACCCAGACCTGTATCTTGGCTGAATGAACTATGCAAACACAAGCTTGTATACAGGCATGGGTGTAAGGCAGGTTGGAAAGATCTGTGGGACAAGAGGTACTGAGTTTTTGTGCTTCAGTGACTATAAGCCTGATATCAGACACACAGCCTGTTTGCTCTAAGTTTGGCTGCTTTTAAGAAGCAAGTTGGGTACATGAGTCTCACAGTTTATTTGTGTGCAACATGTACAGATTCATTCAGATTGCTGGCGATAAAGTAATACCCTGCAGGACAGCTATAGCTTCTACAGACAAAAATTATGGTCACAAATACAAGTTAATTTCCTGGGTAAACACTTGGCATAACTGAGTTCACAAATCCTGCCCAAAGGCATACTTTCTGGGGGGGGGGGAAGTGCAAGCAGAACCCCATCTCTCCCTGGAGTGCCTTGATGTTTTCAGGTTCATCCCCCAAATTAGATGAATTATAAGGGTAATATACAGGAATAATGATTTATGGCCTCAAGCTGCACCAGGGGAGGTTTAGGCTGGACATTAGGAAAAATGTTTTCACTGGAACAGTAGTCAGTGATTGGAATAGGCTGCCCAGGGACGGGGTTGACTCACCATCCCTGGAGGTATTTAAAGATCGTTTAGATGTGGTACTTAGAGATCTGGGTTAGTGGTGACCTTGGAAGATTAGGGTTATTGACTGGACTTGATGATTTCAAGGGTCTTTCCGACCTGAATGATTCTAGGATATTTATACTTCGATACTTACAGTTATGTTAAGTGTGTGGGTGGGACTGTTGTCACAATATCACTGTGTCAACAATCATCGAAACTGAAAAAAGCACAGAAAGCAGCACTTTTAGTGCCGTTTTTCCTGGAAATCTGTGCAAAGCACATCTAGCTGCATTCTCCAGCCTCAAAAGGGTTTGTATAATGACAGTTTTGGCCAGACCTTATCGGCAGCCTTTGCGTAAGAACAGACCACCTGGCCTCCCTTTGAAAGAGTGCTCAACCTAGACCATCAGGTCTTTAACAGGCCACGGCGTATCCTTTGGTTTGTCAGCAACTCATGCTTGCAGATTGCCTGGTGCAAACAGGTCTCACATTAATGTCCGTCGTGACTATAAAATAATACACTGTGGCTCATGCTGTCTGGGAAAAGCACATTCAGCATCAAGAGACAAGCACAGATCCTGCAAATGGCAGTGGCAAAGGGGGTGAGAAGCGTGAGTATGAGAGTAAGGAGCCTGTTTGGGACCTCTGGCATCCATAACCCATACCACTTTCTGAAGCAGTTGTCTGGAGTTTTTTGGAGAACACATATGTTATTCCTAGAGAATGAAGAAGTTGCATTGCCCTTACTACCTGCCAGCCCTCGATTGGTGTTTGCCAGGTATCCAGTCATACACATGAAAGATGTCACTTCCGAGCTCCTTAATTAACATTTCTCCGTATGTATGTCTTCTCGGGAGGACAGAGCACAACTCTGAGGCCCACCAAGACCTTCATGGACATGTAGAGGAAGACATGGGAAATATCACCAAGGTAAAACCCATGAATAAGGAAGAATTAAGGAGTGGTCCTAGAGGTCTTACATACTGCTTTCCCTGTTGCTTGCTTGCCACCCTTCTCTCAAGTGTGGAGGTCCTTGAAGTTTGCATAAAGGTGGTAAAGGACACCAGCTCCCAACTTCGGTAACACCGGCTGCTCATCCAGCTCCCTGGTGGTAAAGTGTTTCCACTCATCTGTCTCCTGGACATAGCAGTTGCTGATGCCAGGGCTTGCAAAAGTCATCCTGCCCCTTCCCCCATATAAAGAAGTGCCAGAAGATGAGTAGATTCAAGGTGTTTATGGAGGCCTTGCCTTTGCAGCTGCAGGATTAATTAGATCTATTCCTCCATTGCTATGCATTATGTCATCAAAAGGGGTGATGGGGAGGAAGACATTTAAGTAACAAGTGCCAAAAGTTTTGTGTGGTCAGAAAAAGGGTTTCTGCACCTGAGCTCTGGTATGGGTATGGCACTACTCCAGTGTGGTCACTGGGTGTTTGTGGGTCAGCTTCACTTCAGAACATGTGAAACCACAAGTGCAATTGGAGTGCTGAGGTGTATGGCTAAATTGTAGAATCATAGTATAGTTTGGTTTGGAAGAGACCTTAGAACCATTGAATGGAGCCTCTAGAGATCATCTAGTCCAATCTTCATGCCAAAGCTGGATCACTTAGGACAGATCACACAGGAACACATCGACATGGGTTTTGAAAGTCTCCAGACATAAAAGGAGACTCCACAACTTCTCTGGGCAGTCTGTTCCAGTGCTCAGTCACCCTCACAGTTTCTCTTTATGTTGAGAACTTCCTGTGTTCTAGCTTATCCCTCTTATCCCTTGTCCTATTACTGGGCACCACTGAAAAGAGACCGACCCCTTCCTCTTGACACCCACCCTTCAGATATTTGTAGACACTAATAAGATCCCTCTCAGCTTTCTCTTTTCCAGGCTAAACAGCCCCAGTTCTCTCAGCCTTTCTTCACAGGATAGGAGTTTAATCCCTTAACCATCCTCATAGGTCTATGTTGGACTCTCTCCAGTAGATCCCTGTCTCTGTTAAATTGAGGAGCCCAAAACTGGGTACAGTATTTTTGGTGCAGTCTCACCAGGGCAGAGTATACCTTAAAGATCATCTCGTTCCAACACCCCTGCCATGGGCAGTGACACCTCTCACCAGCCCAGGTTGCCCAGAGCCCCATCCAGCCCAGCCTTGAACACTTCCAGGGAGGGGGCATCGACTGGATCTTGGTGATCCTGCTGTGGCAGGGGGGATTGGACAAGATGATCTTTTGAGGTCCTTTCCAATCCCTAATGTTCTACGATTCTGTGATCCACAACCTCTCTGGACAATGGTATCTAACCATACTTGCAGCAAGCTCTCCAAACCAAGTACTTCTAAACTAACAACAGAGGACGGTCCAGCAGAAAGGGGTCTCACAGTACTGGCTGACAACCAGTTGAACAGGAGCTAGCAGTGTGCCCCAGGAGGCAAATGGCATCCTGACTTGTATCAGCAATAGTGTGGCCAGCAGGACTAGGGATGTAATTCTCCCCCCGTAGTGGGCACTGGTGAGGCCTCACCTTGAGTACTGGGGGTAGTTATGGGCCCCTCACTTCAAGAGATTGAGGGGCTGGAGTGGGGCAAGGGGAGCAACAGGGATGGGGAAGGGACTGGAGGGAAAGTCTGATGCAGAGAGACTGAAGGAGCTGGAGTTGTTTAGCCTGGAGGAGACTCAGAGGAGACTTATCGCTCTCCACAACTACCTGAAGGGAAGTCATGGACAGGTGGGGGTCAGGGTCTTCTCCCAAGCAACTAGGGACAGGATGAGACAGCTGGGCCTGAAGCTGCACCAGGCAGGGTTAGATTGGTTATCGGGAAACCCTTCCTCATGGAAAGGGGGATCAGACATTGGAATGGGCTGCCCAGGGAAACCAAGGTATTTAAGGGCAGGTTGGATGTGCTACTTCGTGCCACGGTTTAGCCGATGCGTGATGTTAGGTCACAGGCTGGACTCGATGGGTGCAGAGATCTTTTCCATCCTCAGTAACTCTGTGCTTCTGTGAACGGGTTCAGCATCACTGTGTCACCTAAAGCCACGGGCCAGCCGCTCCTGTATCTGTCCATCCCAGACGCACCCCGGCCTCAGGAAGCTCTTCCGAACCGGGGAAACGGCCTGTCTGGCTTCTCAGCGAGGAGCGGGTGAGACGGCAGAAGACCGCAGCACCGAGGCAGCCACCCCGGGGCTCCGCTCGGTGCTGGCGCGGGCGGGGAGGCCGCGCGGGGGC
>JAOXOE010000001.1:80568386-80592335 GCA_028565055.1 Phoeniculus purpureus
TGGTCACTGCAACCAAGGCTGCCCTCAACCCTCACTGCTTCAACCAGACCCTCCTTGTTGGTGAGCAAAAGATCCAGCAGCACTCCTCTCCTAGTGGCCTCCTCCATCATTTGCATCAGGGAATTGTCACCAAGCACTGGATGAACCTCCTGGACTGTGGATGGTTGGCTGAGTAGGTCTTCCAGCAAATATCAGGGTAGTTAAAATCCCCCGTGAGAACCAGGGCCTGTATCTGGGAAGGTGCTGTCAGCTGCCTGTAGAAGACCTCATCAGCTTCCTCATCCTGGTATGCTGCCCTGTAATAGACACCCACAACAGTGTCACACATGCCAGCCTGCCCCTTGATCCGCACCCACAAACTCTCAACTCTGTCTTCATTCACCTCTGGACAGAACTCAATGCTTTCCAGTTGTTCTCTCACATAAAGAGCAACTCCACCACCCCGCCTTGCTGATCTTCCCTCCTGAAAAGGACATAGCCATCCATGACTACATTCCAGTCATGTGAGCTGTCCTACAATGACTCTGTAATTGCCACGAGATCATAACCACCTGACTGGACACAGATTTCTAACTCCTCCTGCTTATTCCCCATGCTGGGTGCATTGGTGTGCAGGTATTTCAGGGAGTGAGCTGAGCACTCCGATTTCACCCTAGGACAGTGAAATGCCACCTGGATTTCATTAAGAACAGAGCTCTGTCCCACTGGTGCTCGCCCATCAACTATCCCATCCCCCTTCAAATCTAGTTCAAAGCCCTCTGAATGAGCCCTGCCAATTCCTGCCCCAGGACCCTTTTTCCCCTCTGAGATAAACCTCTCACATGTGTCAGATCTGGTATTTTATAGAAGCAGTCATTATCAAAGAACCCAAAGCCCTACCTCTAACACCAGTCTCATAGCCAGGTATTAATGGAGTGAGTCCTATTCCAGTCCGTGTCCTCACCCCAAAATTGAGATAATGAAGAAAATACAATTTGTGCCCCAGACTCTTTTACCAGACATCCCAAGGCCTTGTAGTCTTTCTTCAGTCCCCTCAGGCTACAGCTTCCTCCCCACCTGTCTGGAAGAGCAGCAGTGGGTAATAGTCAGCTGATCCAGCAATGTGCTCTTGTGGCAAAGAGAACCAACAGCATCCTGGGGTGGATCAGAAGAGGAGTGGTTAGCAGATCAAGAGAGGTTCTGCTCTCCCTCTACTCTGTCTCACACCACATGTGGAGCATTATGTCCAGTTCTGGGCCCCTCAGCTCAAGAAGGACACGGAGCTGCTGGAGGGAGTCCAGCGTAGAGCAACAAAGATGATGAAGTGGAACACCTCCCTTATAAGGAAAGTCTGAGGGAGCTGGGTCTCTTTAGCTCGGAGAACACAGAGGGGTGACCTCATTAATGTCTCTAAATATGTGAAGGGTGGGTGTCAGGAGGATGGAGCCAGGCTCTTCTCAATGTCATCTAATGATAGGATGAGGGGCAATGGGTGTAAGTTGGAACATAGGAGGTTCTATATAAATATCAGAAGGAACTTCTTCAGAGTGAGGGTGACGGAGCACTGGAATGGGCTGCCCAGGGTGGTTGTGGAGTCTCCTCTGAGACATTTAAAACACGCCTGGATATGTTCCTATGCGACGTGGTCTAGGCGATCCTGCTGTGGCAGAGAAATTGGACTAGATGATCTTTTGAGGTCCCTTCCAATCCCTAATGTTTTGTGATTCTGTGTAAAATCATTTATTCCCATCAACTGGGACCATTTTCTACCCATGGTACTAAAAATGATCCTGCAGCAACTACAGCCACCTCCTCCTCCTCACTCCCACTCCAGTAATCGAAACACTCCCTTCTCCACATCTCTCCTTCCTCAAGAGTTTTAATCAAATAAACCTGGCACACGCCTCTTGAAAGGAAGATGCTCTCCATCAGCCAAAATCTGTGCCTGTTCCATTTGCTTCTGATTTAATTTTCCAGAGATTAAGATCCTGCTCATCTCCCTCTCAGAACTTGGCTGCCTTTGTTTTGTTTGTTGGTTTTACTCTAGCAGGTTTTTCCTTTCTCTGGGTGGCTTTGTTTAGAAAATCCTGAGGCCCCAAGGGTGTCGATTCCCGGGGCCCAGCCAGCTGTGAAATGGCTGGGGAGCTCTGCCTCCAGCACCTGGCACCAGCTTGCTTCTGCTCCTGCAGAGTGGCTTCTTGTCTCCCTCCCAGTGGCTTTGGTGATGCCAACACGTGTTGCCACTGAAAGCATTTCTCAGCGACTGTGTTTTCTCATGACAGGGGGCTGGCTGCTGCCTTTCGCTCACTCTGCACAAGCTACTCTGTCTTTGCTGCCGGCTTTGGTTTCAGCTGCTCTATGTAGCCTTCCTTGCACTAAAAGTTTCACCCCTTAGCACTAAACCTGGGATTGGTTTTATGGATTTGGAAAGGAGGTTTAGAGGTGGGGATAGGTCTCTTCTTACAAGTAACAAACAGTGGCCTCAAGTTTAGTGTGGACATTAGGAAAAACGTCTTCCTGGATAGGGCCATCAGGCCCTGGTAGAGGCTGACCAGGGAAGGGGTTGAATCATCATCCCTAGACATGTTTAGAAGTTGTGTAGATCTAGAGCTTAGTGACGTGATTTAATGGTGGCTTTGGATTAATGATTGGATTTAGTGGTCTTGAAGGGCTTTTCCAACCTAAATAATTCTGAGGTTGAATCACAAATAGCAGAATAGCTGAGTCTGCTAGCAGGAAGTCCATCTGGTCCAGCACTCACAGGGTTACCCAGGGTGGGTCACTCACATCTTGGCACATTCTGAATCTCTCCAAGAAGAAAGATCCCACAACCTCTTTGGGCAGCTTGTTCCAGTACTGGGTCATCTACACAGTAGGAGAAAAGAACCTGAAAAATCAAGTGTTTTGTTACCTTTTGATGGAGCCTCTTGTGTTTCAGTTTGTATCCAGTCCTTCTTGTCTTGGCACTGGGCACCACTGAGAAGAGCCTGACACTGTCTGCTCTCATCCTCCCTTAAGCTATTCAGAGACTCTGCTAAGATCCCCCTGAGCCTTCTCCAGGCTGAGCAGTTAGAGCTCTATCAGCCTTTCCTTGTATGTGAGATGCTTCAATCCCTTATCCATCCTCAGGGTCCTTTTCTGGACTTGCTCCAGTAATCCCATATCTTCCTTGCACCAGTGATAGTAGAACTGGACCTAGCGTTCGTGTCTAGCCTCGCCAGTGCTTAGTGGAGTGGGAGAATCACCGCCCTTGATTTGCTGGCTCTTCCTGAGGCAGATCTGGGTTCCACTGGCTTTTTTGGTGTTCAGACATATTTGCTGCCTCATGTTCACCTTGATGACCCCAAGGCCCCTGAACTTTTCTGCAGAAGGAAATGGGAGGAATAAGGGCCCTGTCATAGAGTCATAGAACAATTTAAGTTGGAAGGGACCTCAGAGGTTAGCTAGTTCCAACCCTCTGCCATGGGCAGACACCTCACACTAGATCAGACTGCCCAGAGCACCATCCAACCTGGACCTGAACACTTCAAGGGGTGGAGCAGCCTCAGCCTCTCTGGGTAACCTTTCCAGTGCCTCAGCACTCTCACAGGGAGGAATTTCTTCCCAAGATCTAATATAAATTTCCCCTGTTTTAGCTTGAAACTATCCCCCTTGTTCTATCACTAGAATCCCTTGGAAAAAGTCCCTCTCCAACTTTCCTGTAGCCCCTTCAGGTACTGAAAGCTGCTATAAGTTTCCCCCAGAGCCTTCTCTTTTCCAGGCTCTTTCCTAATTCTCTTGGTCTGTCCCCATAGTGGAAGTGCTCCAGCCCTCTGGATTTGCTCCAACTCATCTCCAAAATCCCCAGTTTAATGGCTGGAATAAGTGTCTTCAGACCTTCCCTGGTGCCAGCATTTCCATTGGTGTGATGGACTGATGGACTTCAGCTTCCACAAAACTGAGGCTGCCCTGCTTTTCCCACGGGACATTTGCCACAGGGAAAACTGCATTTCTGGGGGAAAGCTCCTGTTTGTGCTGCCATTGGGAGACTTCCTGAGGCTAATCCCCTGCTGGCCTCTCACAACTGCTCTTTGCAAGGAGACTGAGCCACCCAAATATTTCCAGTGCTCTTTGCCAGCCGTGCAGATGTCTGGGGTCAGTGGTGACAAATTATGTAGATGCCTCCCCCTTCCCCCAATCCTTTCTCATTTCCATTATCCGCCGTCTATCAAGGCTGTAATTTATTGCATCTTGCAACCTTGTAATTTATGGCTTTTTTCTAATTCTTCCCAAGCTTTCAGAACTGAGAGCTCTGTGTACCCCCATGCGTTTCATTGTCACACTTGAGCCTTTCCCACTTCCCTCTGCACTTCCACTCTTTTCTTGTAAGTTGCCTGTTTACTTGCTAAATTATTATTGTGCACTCAATAAAAATTGCATTTAAAAAGTGATAACTGAAATGACATTTAACATGGAAAGCACTTAAACATAATTACACTCTGTGCATTACATCACTTGGTGACAGTTAATAAGAAAAAATAAATCCAAACGGGAGTTTTTGTTGTTGGGGGCTGCACAGTGAGCTCTGGCATTTCACCACTTCTCCAAGCAGACTTTTGTTTTTCTTTTTTGTTGGAGGACTTTGTCCCAGGGAATTTTTTTGTTGTGTATCCTCCTCCTCCCTTGCTGGAACAGGAGGTCTCCTGTATCTGGTGAAGAAGTCAACCCTGTCATTCCAAGGGGTCAAAACTGGTGAAACATACTCAGAGTTTGATAGGGTTTATCCCTAACTGGTTGTGCCCTGCAGTGATTTTCTGAGGGAAACTCCTGCTACCTGGTTACTGTCCTTGCTTTCTGCTGCCCAATGACTTCTGTAGACGAGGGGAAGTGCGCCAACCCCAGTAACCCTGTGGCTTGTATCCTTACTGATATGAGTACTTGATTATTAGGTTACCTGCAAATTACAGCTCCTTGACCATCTGCTATGCAAAACTCCTCAGTTCAACCTCAACATCTGTCCAGCCCAGCCATGCGGACTGTGCTGAATTCCTGAGCAGATCAGCCCAGTGTCCCAGCCATGGCTTCTGCTCTGCCTTGTCCTGTTCTTTTCCTACCTTCCTGCAGAACTTCTTCAGAAGTGTTTCAGAGGTGATTGATTGTTGTTCCCTCCCCTCTGGCCCTCCAGAAAACACAATGAGCCTGATTAGACAGCCATGAAGGCTCTGAAAATCAGGTTCTTGGCTCAGGTGGTGATCTACAACTGGATATGCAGCTTTGAGATCCTGCATAACCAGGATAGTCTTTCCTGTAGGATCTGTGCTCTCATTTCTCTGTGAGTCCTGAGCTGTGTGGAAAAGGGGTGAGGGGTGGTGGGCCTGGTCTAGGTGATCCTGCTCTGGCAAGGGGATTGGACTAGATGATCTTTCAAGGTCCCATCCGATCTCTAATATTCTGTGATTCTGTGATCTCCTTCTGCACCATGAGCAAGGCAAAGAGACAAGAAGAGGGACCTTGAGTATCAGGGCACAGGAAGATCTGAACAAGCATTTGAAACCCAGCAAGCAAACAGGAGCCACAATGCTTGACATTTCAAGGCAGCATGGCAAGGGGGTTTGGAGCAAGTGGATGGTCCTTGAGGTCTTTTCCAACCTGGTATACTGTGATACTGTGAAGTGGAGAGAGAGCAGCACGTGTTTTCTGTTTTCCGCAGTTCAGAAAGCAAAGTCTGTGGCATGTTTGGACACCTTTCATGAATTGGAAGGGCCATGGGCTTGTGCAGATATGAGAGGAGTAGGACAGGAGGGACAAAAATAAAAAAAAGAGAGAAGGAGAAGGTTGGTGTCCACAAACAACTCCCCAGCATGGCTAGAAATAGTGTTGCTTTGCTCTGCTGAGGTTGTGACTTGCCCTTTAACTTAATAAACCGTTAATCACTTCATGGGTCATTTGATTAAAAATGTTCACTGAGGCATCCTGAGGTTGAGAAAAAGGCGTTTCATGAAATCAGGCAGTTTTTTTCCCCTTTTTCTTCAAACATGCATGGAACTGGGAGCCATGCAGAGGCAGTAATAACTAATAGAGGTGGGAAAGGAATCTCCTGGAGAGACTGCTCTATGCTTTTTCAAGGAGAAAAGGCATTTCTAGTTGCTTGTATCTTTTTTTTTCTTATAATGATTTTTATGAGTACAGCATAAAAAGAGAAGGGGGGTGGGGAAGAATTAGCTATCAATAAAATCCTTGTCCACCTGGCAATCAGCCTCATCTGGGAACTACTTGGTCTTATCTTGGCTGATTCATTAGTAAGAATAAAAAAGGCATTAAAAATGGACATCTCTGTTGAGATCACTTAATTTGTTGCAATGAGAATTGGTTGTGTCCTATTGCATAAATCCCGTGTGAAACTACCCTCTTGTGACATTCCTGAGCCTCAGAGAGAACCTGGAAAAAAACAATGGAAGGAGGGCAGAGCCCTACATAAGCAGGAGACTTTCACCAGGGGTTTGCCCAGCACCTGAGTTAGGAGGTTGGGTTGTGGGGGCTGGTAATTGTGGAGTTCTGTGGTCTGCAGCCTGAGTCTGTTGGAAGGAGAAAGCGGAGCAATGCTCCTGTGAACTCAGCAAGTGGCTGCAGCTCGCTTTAGCTCTCCTAATGGTTTTATGGCTGAGAGGCTGCTCTTTTTTTTTTTTTTCTATTTTATTTTTCTATTTTATTTTTTGCCCATGCCAGTTCCTCTTACACTTAATTCCCTGCAACTCTTCAGTTCCTAAGGTAATGGGGCTGAATGTTCCCACAACTCACTGCAGAGGAGGCTCCTACACTGTGTCAAAGAGGAGACTCTGTGGGTTTTGTGTTTCTTTGGTACAGGGTTGTATCAAGACCCATTTGGGATAAATAATGGCACCCTCCTCTGATCATTTGTGCAGATACTCAGGATGAGCCCATCACTGCAGAGTCTGGGTGCCTGGCTCAGTGTGAAGCTGTGTGTGGGTTCAGTGCTGAGACCTGCTGTCCACATATGTAAGACCAGTGGTATTTGTCCATGAGAGGTTGTTAAGTTTTGTTCCTGCAGCCCCATTGCCTGCGATGTTCAGGGGATGGTGTAGAGGTTCCCTCTGGCTCTGTGTGGTACTGGCTGTGCTGGAAACTCAGTGTCAATCAGACACGGCAGAGGATTTTTCTGACAATGGCAATGGTTTTGATAAGTTGGATGAGGAGACTCGTGAACAGTAGGAAAAGGGAAAGGCCCTAAGAGAAGAAAATATTGGAGCACGTTTCCTGCTACAGCTTCTGCAGCTAAAATTTGGTGATGCTTTATGATGAATATTGATCATCCAAACACCCAGAGATGTATCCAGTCTATATAATCATCTGAGTTTTAATTATGAAACAAACCCGTGTCAGCACTAGTTTGTATGACTCTAATTGCAAATCCACCTTTCTCTTAGTTGATCAGCAAAACTGAAGCACAGGGATGTGCATTAGGTCTGCAGAAACAAGCAGGCTACTGCTGCCACGCCACGGGACTGGATTTGTGATCCACTGGGCTTGGGAGAATAAGCTGCAAATTAAAATGCTGGCATTTGGAACATGTGGCAGATACCCTACAGCCCTGGGAAATTATCGTTTGGTTTTTAGAACTTGCTTCCTAGTTTTAGGAGGAAAGTTATAAGGTGGCATTAAAAAGCACCTGCTGCATCACCATCACATGCCTCAGTGGTTGAATCTAAATGTGTCATCTGACAGAATTCCCAACCATGTTTCCTGTAAAGTGGTGGAAGCTGCTTGGGTTTCAGCTTTTGCCGCTACTGTTTACAGTGATGCTAATTAACATTCTGGGCAAAAGAGTGGAGAATGGGGAAGGGATCTGCTTTTGATTTCTAAATGCCACTTCTGGCACTGTCCCTCTGGGGAGAAAATGTCTTCCTTCTTATTCTTCGCCCTCCCACTGGCTCAGAGTAAAGCTGATGGTTGAGTATATATTTTGCCATAAGCATGTGCGGAACTTGTCACTGTATCTGTCTGTTGTGAGTGGGTCTCTGTGAATGTGAGTGGACCCATGTGTATGCAGAGCAGGGCATATGGCTCGGAGGGTCCCTGACCTCCTGGCTGCTGCGTGTCAGCCTTCACTGAAGCAGGAGGCACATGGCAGGCTAGTCTGTTCTGCAGGTTCCCCATTCCCCTGACAATAAGCTACGAGCAAATGGGGTTGAAATCAGAAATTGGCAACATGCTGTCGGGAAGGATTAATTTCTGTCCCTGATTAACTTTATGCTGTAACAGCAGGAGACTAATACTTGGCCGTTCACGGTGCTTGACACAACCTTTTCTTACACTGAGTGGATCCAAATCCACCATCCCTGGTCCCGCTCTCCCCTCGTTATGTTTTCTCAGGTCCAAGTGGCAGGGTCACTGCTCTGGAAGTGTAATGACAGGGCATAAACCTGTTTCCTAGCAGTGATGGAAAGCGCAGGAAAAAAATCTGCCAGTGCTTTGGAGGTCTGGCCTGAGCCATACAAGTTTTCTTTCTGTTTGTAGTAGCGTTAATGCACCAATGAATCTCTAGAGGCTCTAGTGGAATATTAATACTTTCCCTTCCTGCACTGCCTCTTCTTCTAAGGCTTCCACCACACATTGCAAAACTCTGAGATTGCAGATATGGGAAGGTGATTTGGCACCAATCAGGCAGGTGGGTCACTGGTGTGGCAGTCCGGGGTACACGGACCAAGGTCTCTCCCCCAGCCCAAAGCGTCAGACAGTTGCTCCCCACCGGTGCCTGGGGCTGGGGCAGGCAGTGCAGGAGCTGAAATAGAGCTTTGTGTGACAGAATGTGCCCCAGCAGAGCTGTGATGAGCTGCTTTCTACAACAGATGGGTCTAGAGGGAGAAAGTCCTGAGACAGCAGGGACTAGGCCCCTCAAGTATTGGGGAAGAGCTGAAGAAGCAGAGGACAAGGCATATGTGTGTGTATTTACATGAGAGAACTTCTGGCTGTTCTGGGGACCTGGCTCCCTTTGTCCCAGCTCTGGCTCTCACACTGTGGGTGTTGCTCTGCACCCTGTGAATCCTGGGGTGCTATGGGGACCTTCTACTCTGTCTTTGGGACAGCCCTCTTGCCATCTTAGCTGTGTCCACAGACACATTAAGACTGATGCTGGGATTGGAATCACCTTTGGTCACACAGAGAACAGAAACTCACAATCTGTAGATCCCTGTTTCTGTGAAGCCTGGACGTCTGGCTCTGCCTGGGGAAGAACCAGGCTCCCTGGGTTCACAGAAACACAGAATCACTCTGGTTGGAAAAGACCTCTGGGATCATTGAGTCGAACCATCTACCCTACCTTGCAAGTTCACCCCTAAACCATACCCCTCAACACCTCATCCAAATGATCTTTAAACACATCCAGGGATGGAGCCTCAACCCCCTCCTTCGGAAGCCTATTCTAGTGCCTGACCACCCTTTCTGTGAAAAAATTTTTCTCTGTGCCCAGCTTGTAACATCTCCTCGTGAGTGAACTACTTGCACTATTTGTATGGATCAGCTGTATTTAGCAAAGGATGAGTGTTTGACTTGGTCCTTCTCTCATTTTGAGGACCATCTTTCCAAGAGGTGAGTTGGCCTTCTCTGGCTACCAGGGAGGGAGCAGGAGAGTCCATGAGTCACTGCTGCACCATTCAGGGCTGATAGAGGAGAATTTATTGTCTTTAACCCCCCAAAATGCTGATTAGCAAGTGGTGACTGTTTTGGAAGAAAAGTGCTTGGTGAGGTTGGCAGGAAATGGTGCAGCCTCTGCTGCCTAGTGAATGAACTCCTACATGTTGGAAATCTTATGGGGTCTCTGTAGGGTAGATCCATGGGATATTTACCCTTTGCTTCCTACCATTTGGTCCTTCCCATGATGATGATGAGCAGCCCTGTGCCTTGCTTGGTTGTCACCGCCACAGCTAAATGAGCAGCTGATTGAGAAGAAGGCTGGTGCAGGGTGGAAAGCAATTTACTCTTTATGAAGAGGTCCCCACTGTATTTTCCTTTTAATTTGAGGAGCTCATCAGCAGGCTGTTGGGGCTGGGATGTGACAATTGCACCTGCCTGGCACTGGGAGGCTGTGCCAGCAAACCCTGTGCATGTGGAACTGGGGGACTGCAGCAGCAAGCTCTGTTTAGCAGGCACATCTGACTGACAACTGCAGGTTTTCATTGGCATAACCACATATTTTTGGAGGTTGTGAAGATGAGGAAGGTGGAGGAAATGGAAAGGGTGGGACACAGATGAATATTGTTGAAGACCCCATGGCCAACATGGCCAAAATTTTGCCCTTGCACATAGCTGCTAACCTGTAGCCCCAGTCTGTTATTCCATGGCAGGCTGCAGCTGCTTGTTGCCCTGCTCTTGTCAGAAATAAAATATCAGGAACTCTAAGCTCACAGTTCCTTAAATCTGCTCTTGCAGCTCCTGTCTGAGCACTCTTGTCTCTGGCCTTTCATCAAAATACATGTCCCTTACAAAGCTCAACACTTGGGTGCCATTTGCACTGTTTTTTAACCCACACCTTGCTCCTGAGCTGCATTTTCTTTGCTCTCAAAGTTCTGCGTTTGGGCATCTGATCAGAAGTGCCTGACTTTGACAGATATCTGAGTATTTTGAGGACTGCCTGAACAACACCCTGGTGAATAAACTACCAACAGTGCTTTTTAGTTTTTGCCTATGGCAAAATGGTAGTTTGAACCTAAGATGCTTGGATACAAAACATATCAACTTGTGAAGAAAGAACAAATTCATCTGAGTGTTTTAGCTTAAAAAAGTAGAAACTAAAGTAGGACAAATCTTTGGTTACATTCTGGCGCACAGCAGCACCATTCTGTACCCCCAACATAGGGAGCAGGAGAAAGGATGAGTCTGGAAATGCGTAGGAGAAACCTGTCTACTGGTGCATTGTCTATGTCGTGTGGGAGCAAGGACAAGCTATATGAGTCTGTGCCACAACAGAGAGGACTTATCTTAGACATAGGGAATGATTTTCTAGACATCTGGCCAGGCAAATGCTAGAGGACATCAGTCAGGGAATCTTGGGCTGGCCACCAGCAGTGGGCAAGTGCAGGGCTTGAGAACTACACAAGTTAGGTGGATCCTGTGTGAGCCAGAGTGATGGGTTGGAAAAGCAGGTCTTTTCCAACTTTGCTTGCAGTTAGCCTGTGCATTTACAGAAATGCTTCCAGTGCTTGAGATTAGGGAGAAAAACTTACAAACATGGATCCCCAAAGATCAGAGGAAGCCCCAAAACCTACATGAGAAGGTAAATCAAGAGATTGCAAAGTTGCTATTTCTAAAAGTTCAATTTTTTCAAAATAGATCATTACTCTGCAGAAAACCGTAGGGGTAAGTGTAGACAGTGCTGACTTATGCTGGCCTAGATTTCACATGCTCTAGCTCTAATAAGAGATTTGGTTTAATTCTGTGTCAGTACAGTTATCCCAAATTTGCATTGCCACAGCTGAGAGCTCAATTCGGCCACTGGTAGTCACCAACTGGAATAAAAGGCGGTGAGGGTGAGGTAATTGTGACTCTTTTCCTTGCATGATGAGAAGGAAACCCTGCAAAATATGTCTAGGAGCTCTTGTCATAGAGGCTGCACAGCACAGCCTTTTCCCACAGCCCTTCCTACAAGAAGCAGCAACTTCACTGGGACAGAAGATTAAACTGTTTTGGGAAGGAAGCCTGGTTATTTACTTAAAGTCTTTGAAGATCTGAGTCCTGCATGGCTCAATGCAGAGCCCTGCATGCTCTGGGTATGCTGGCAGAGAATGGGCAGAACCAGCAGCCCTGCCCCAGGCACTGCTGCTACTGCCGGTGAGCTCTATCAGGAGAGGCTGGGGGAGATGCTTTCAGATCTCTCACAGCAGTGCTGGTTCCTTCCTTCTACTCCTCACTGCTGGGGAAACCGATTCTGGTGAGATCCTCATTTTAGGAGCTTCTGTAACTCCAGTGTCCTGAACAGCCTTGTTAAGAAGCAACCCAATAAAGGGAAAAGGAAGTTTTAAACTATCCAGCAACTGTGAGCTGCAGGCACACAGAACCTAGGGGGCATCTGAAATGCAAAGAAGTTTCCTTATCTTTTCCAAACTATCTTCGTCTTCTTGTCCTGTTCCACTCATTCACCTGCTCTCTGAAGTCACCAGTCCCAGAACAAACTCCCCTCCTTGGGCTTCCTGCTCCATTCCCAAACCCTCCTTTGGTCCCTTTGCTCCCGAACATGGTGCTTCACTAGAGCCTCATGAGGCTGAAGCTTTGTGCCTGAGAGAGCACTTAAACAGGTGATCCATCCCAAAATAGAGCTTAATCCTTGCTTATAGGTAAACCAGTGAGAAATTGAGTTCTGTCAAATTGGTATAAGTCAAGTGTGTGTTTCTGGAGTGGCTTCACATGAAAGGATTTGCATCACTGGATCAGTGCAGTTTCTGATCTGAGCTACCCCTGACTTTGTTACAGCGTAATGTCATTATTTTAAGGACACTGGAGTAGACACAGTGGAGGCCCTGAGAGCGATTGAGATCCCTTTTAAAAACATTATTTCCCTTACTGAAACATAACCAAGAGAGCAGCCAGAGTCAAAGATCAGGTTGGGTTTTTTTTGTTTTGTTTCTATTTTACTGTACCATTGTAGTATTCGAGAGAACATGTGATGTCTGAATTCACTGGCATGGCAGCTGCAGCTACACCGGGAGGCCACTGTGAGTGTCCACAGCACCCAGGCAGAGCCTCTGCTTTGCCTCAGACTTTGAGGTTTCAACTCTGTGGTGATTTACAGCTCCTTATCTGAAAGGAGAAGGCTGAGTCTGAAGTTGTGTGGTGCAGAGATTCAGTCTCTGCAGACACCCAGGCAGATACGTCACTCACAGAACTGCCTCTGCAAGGGTTTGGGCTGCTGAAGAATAAAAGTAGCATTCCAGGACAGGAGAGGTTTCTTTAGTCCAGGCTAACCATACACAGCCCTTTATCCTTGTCTAGCTGTTAAATTATGTGTACCAGTCCCAGGGCTGCCGGTCTGGGGAGGCTCATTATGTTAAGTAAGCAGAAGGCTGAGCTGCAGAGGATGGGAGGTGTGGGTGCTGGTGCCAGACAGGGCAGGACAGACAGCAGAGAGATGCCACCACAGCCCTGGTGCAGTGGGCTGCCTTGTGCCTGATGTCCTCTGTGGCACTGCTGTATTTCAGCAGGCTGTTCAGTGAAAGGAGACCTTCATTCTGTGGTTTCTTTGCTTCAATTAGAACTGACTATTCCTGAGGAGGAGGTAAACTGTGCCTTTCCCTCTCCTGCTGCCACAGGATAGCATGAGGAGCCACTGTGAATGTACTTGGGTTTTATCCAGCAGGTGGGAGAAAGACCGTATCAGGGAAATGGCACTGTGCAAAGGAGAGAGAGAGATGGGGTTAGGAAATGTCAAGTAGTTCACCTCGTTTACACACTTGAGCACATCCATGAGCTCTCACAGAGGACAAGGCAGAGGCTGGGGCAAGGGGACCGCACAGTGTGAGCCTGGGCTTGGGGATGTCCTCACATTGCTGCAGCTTCAGGGCTGGTGGTGTCTGTGGGACTAGCTCTGGACTTTGTGTGAGGTGGATCTGCAGAGCCCTTGCTGGACCATGGCACTGCTGTTCACCTGTGGCTGCTTCCCTTTGCCTTCCCCCTTCCTTACCCCACAGCAGGGAGAACATGGATCTAGCACCTTCCCAGCTGAAGGCCATCACTGTGCCAGTGCTCACCCCCCTCATTCCTGCAGTGCTGTGCTCAATGCAGCCTGGTACAGGCAGCACCGACAGTCCTGGCGGGCTGTCAGCACAGCCAGTATCGCTCTTCTCACTGCCTGCCTGATTATCCTTGACACTGCGCTGGGGCTGACATCCTCCTACTGTAATAGAGACACCATGATGATGACCATCATTGCAAGGACTCTAAGCACCAGACGATGAAATTTAACAACAGTAGGTGCAGCCAGGACAAGGTATGAGATCATGCTGTCTCCACTCTCTGCCTGTGATCCAGAGCAGTCTCAATCTTCCAGCAGCATCTCTGGGGTTCTGCCCACCTTTGCCTCCTCCTTGTTACCCAGCCACAGTACTGAGCTTTGACCATCTCACAGTCCTCTTGCTGGTTGTTCATATTACTAGGCAATTCTCCCCTAGGCTCCTTCTTCATCAGAGGAGTCTACTCTGTTTGCCCCAGGGTTACCCCTGTTGTTATTCAGTGATCCCCTGAACCATGCAGAAATGGCAGAACTCCACCAGAGTCAAGACGAGACACAAAATGGGCCAGGCTGCTACTTGTCTGGGGGAGACCAACAGATTCCAGAGCTCTAGGAGAAGTAGTAGATAACGATCTGAGGTAGGGGTGCCCTTAAGGGCAGGCATCCTGCCGCAGTATTTGTTTGTACCAACTGGTGCCTTTTGCAGAAACCGTATCTGGGTCACTGTACAAAGCAGGCATCTGGCTGAGGGAGTTTGAAGTATCCTCCTGCACAAAGACCTTTCCAGCTCTGTGTAATAATGCCAAGTGGGAAAACCCTTTTATTTTCCTGGTGAATGGCCTTTGTAGGGCACCACACAGCACAGTCCCACCTTTGCAGCGTGAGGGTTTATCTCAGGCATGCAAAGCATGTGGCCTGAGATGAGGTTTGGGCTTTGGGGTACTTTGGGGTGGTTGCTCTGGGAGCAGGACAGCAGCTCTATTGCTGCATGTAGTCCTTTGTGTTTTGCCTGGCCCAAAGCAAACCCCAGGGCTTTGAGTTGTGGGTATGACCTGTGTCCTGGCTAGAGAGTCTGGGAGCTGCTGGGGTTGTTGTGTGTGGTGTTTGTCAGTGGGTGGAGGGGGACCACAATGTTGCCCCTCTCGTAACTCAGTTTCGGAAGAGGGCTACTTTTGGGGGCATGTGAAATGAGATGAGGAAGAGAGGAAGGGTCTGTTTTGGATTACACATGTACCTCACCATCCCAGCTCTCCCATCAGTGTCCCTGCTCTCTTCTTGGGCAAGAGACTAGACCTGGTGCTGCACAGCAAGGATGAGGCAAAAGAGACCATTTTCACTTTCTAGTGGTGATGGGACTGCACGGGGAGCTCCCTAGGAGTTTGTTCTTCTGTACGTTTGTTTCATCATCAGATACTTAAAGCCATGGGGAGATGCTGGGTCCTCTTATGGCAATGCATCAAGGAGTAATTTCTGCTCTTACTGGAGCACTTCTGCCGCCTTTTCTGCTCCTTCTCAGGCTGCTCAGTTTCATGGTGCTGGGTGTGCACATGGGGAACTGGGGAGCAGTAGATGCTTTCTCTGAACTCTGCCAGCTTCCTGGGTATCATTACAGAGGGAATTGATAGCAGAGATGAGCATCAGTTGTGCATTAGGAGCTCTTTGGTTGTACTGTTGCTGCTGTGAACATATGTTGGCAACTGGTCATGTTCCCAGCTCTGCTTGTCAGAGAGGCTATACAGCACTTCTGTGCAGGTTTAGGTTCTCATCTTACCTCTAACTGCACTATGCTTAGAAGTATTTGGGATGAAGCATGTCGTGTTACAGGTTGTCTTGACTGGTTGATGTTCTCCCCCCTACCTGTCACCATTACAATTTTTTTAATTATAACACTTTGCCTGCGGTACCATTTCCTCCCCACTGTTGTCACTTGCTAGTTCCCTCTCAGCATCCACTGCTGGACTTGTCTTCCTACTGCCATACCTTAATCTCCTGGTTACCACTTTGTAAGGGGGGACCTGCAGGCTGTGAAGCAGGGTTTGGGGGTTGTTCACAAAGGGATGGCAAAGTATAACCCAATTTACCAAGAGCCAGCAAGGTGCACCCCTTTGTCCTCGAAGTACTAGTACAACTCAGTGTGAGAGTACCTGTGTGGAATCAGAAGCAGTGGTTCCTTGACTCTGAGGTCACTGCTGTAATAAATTTCAAACCCAAGTCCCAGATCATGAGCCCACAGGAGAATTTCAATGAGAAGGGGCTTTCTAATTGGTACAAAAATCATAAAATCATCAAATGACAAAATGGTTTAGGCTGGAAGGAACCTTGGAGATCATCTACTTCAACTTCCTTGCCATGGGCAGGGACACCTCTCAACTAGATTGGGTTGCTAGAGGCCTCATCCACCCTGGCCTTGAACACATCCAGGGAGGGAACATCCACAACCTCTCTGGGCAATAGGCTCCAGAGTCTCTCCAGCCTTGTACTGAAGAACTTCTTCCTAAGATCTAGTCTGAACCTACTCTCCTTCAGTTTTGGACAATTTCCCCTTGTCCTATCACTAGATAACCTGTGAAAAGTCCTTCTCCAGCCTTCCTGTGGCCTCCCTTCAGGTACTGAAAGGCAGCTATAAGGTCTCCTCAGGGTCTTCTCCAAGTTGAACAACCCCAGCTCCCTCAGCCTATCCTCATAGCAAGGGATCATCTTTGTGGCCTCCTCTGGACTTGTTCCAAGAATTCTATGTCCTTACATTAGGGACACCAGAACTGAACATAGTATTTGAGGTGGGTTTTCAAAAATAAGGACTTTTGCCATTGCTGAGGAATGTCTATCTTCACCCTCCTATTCAGGTCAATGAATAACCCAATATGGAGAATGTCACCTTAGTCACATAAAACCTGGCCAAGTTTGAACAACCCAAAGAAGAATGCTGCAATGGAGAGCTCAAAGCTGTCTTAATTGCCTGGAGCACCAGCATTAATTCATTCATTCATTTATTCTCCTGCCTGTCTGTTACCTCCCTGTGCTCTATGGTCACTGTTAATTCATGCTGGATTGTTCTAATTAACACCCATGAACTGCTCAGCCAAGAAGACTGCAGAGCTCTGCAGCTGCAGAGAGGGCTGGAGGAACATCTCTAGATTTCTTTTTCTGTGGTTTTCTCCCTTGTGGACAGGCACCGTTTCTGTCCATAACCAATAGGAACCAACATGCTGTTTCATAATAGGACACCACTGATGTCAGGATGCCCTCTTTTCCAGAGCTTTCTCCTTGAAGATTGCTCCTCTTTGCTTTCCTAATTGCTGCTGCTCAGCCGGGGGTAGCATAAGTCTTCCAAACTCATTGTTTCATGATGCTTGGAGTTATCCTTTCTTGAACACCAGCAGGTCTGGCAGAGCCTTGGCCAGGGTACTGGGGCCATGCTCCACATGCTTCTAAGGGACTGAGGAATGGGACAAGGATTGCAGATGCTTGGCTTGCTGCTTTTGCCTTGTAGACTGTGCTTTTGCAGGTCAGTAATCAGGAAAATTCACATAAATGTTGTTTTCTCCAGAAACTTGGGAACAGAGCAGGTCTGAGTCTCGTATATTATCTCACTGGTAGAGGCAAGCTGGGTTACCATCCTGTCAGCCTGAATCCTTTGGAGCTTTTTGTAGGAATAAAACCAAAACCAGTTGCCTACAGTAGATCCAGGACAGAGTAATGTGTGTATTGGACACAAGGCTGCTGGGAGAGGTGTGCTGGGAATTTCCTAGTGGCATAGAGGGAAGGAGTAGGTCCCCGAAACCAGCAACCCCCAGGATAGCTGTAAAAAGCAAAGTTGAAGTCTGGAGATTGACTCTGTAGGTCTGCAGGGACTATGCTAAGGCAAAAGAGCAAGCTTCTGCTTAGTCTCTGTGGCTTCAACCTCAGAAACCACTTTGGTTACCCATTAAAGGGGATGCTGTGGTCCTCTGCTTGAGCTCTTGAATTCATTCAGTTGTTTCCTGCTGCCGCTTGTGAATGTCTGGAAAAGAAAAAGTGTGGAGTATATTGTCTCCCAAACATATCAGGAGGATCACATCCTGTTGAGCTCTGTGATGTGCTGCTGCAGAGATCCTGGATGCTCGCCTGCCCGCACATTTATTTTTAATGGCTCCACCAAAAGAACCAGTTGTGGTGGTATCAGCCTGGTGGGTGTCTCTAGCTAAGCCTCTCCTTAGTCCTGAGGTGGTTCAGGGGTCCGTGTTTGTCCAATGGATGTTGGTTGTTTACTGATGGTGTTTGGGTGCTGTCCCCAGACCCAGGGCAGGGCAAAAGCAGGTGTTCCGTGAGGAATGGTTTCTGCACCACCTGGTGTCTTCCTTTGCCATAGTGGTCAGGTCTGCAACAAGCCAGCAGTTCCTTCTAATGAAGCTCCAGCAGAGAGGGTTTTTGTCCCGTGGGAAGCAATGATTCAGCTCACAAGGATCAGGCAAGCTTGGGGAGGTGGCAGACATGCTTAGCAAGGAAATCACAGTGAAGCATGGAGTCGGCTCCCTCCTTGGGAGTTGTCTTCGTGTCTGGAATTGCAGGTATTTGCAAGTAGCCTGAGGATTCAGAGAGAGGCAGAATCCTGTTTGTTCTGTGGCTTTATTAATGTATCTCACCTCAGAGAAGGCATGAGGGTTCCTTTTTCCTAATCTCAGATGACTACAAAAAACTCTTCTCTCTTACCCTGTGTTGGTTGCACCTGAGTTTGCAGACAAGCCAAGTTAACAAGTCAGAAAATTATCTGAGGATGTGACCAAGGAGCTGATGGTTGCAAAGTCTAATGGTGGGATGGAGCCATTCTTGTTGGGGCAATGCTGATGCCACCAGAACTTCCCTTGGGGCTGGCATTGTCCTCTGCAGTTGGGTGATGTGGTTTGGCAGGACAGATTTCATGAGATCCTCTTGCTTCCATTCCTGGTACCCACAACTGGTACCCACCAGGCTCCACACTAATGGACCCCATGGGCAGCACACGGGGTGGGGGTAGGGAAGGAGTTGGAGTTGCATTTGCAAAGCCCTTGGGGAGGGGCATGTGAGCAGTGAGTGGACTTTAGGGTTGCATTTGAGAGAGTGAGAGCACTAGAGGAAGCTTGTAGTGGCTCTGCCTGTGCTGCTGATTTTGCTGAACAGAGATAAGGGAGCAGCTCAGCTTCTAAGTGAGGTAGGGGATGCTCAGAGCCTGCAAGTGTTAAAAAAGGAAGGAAGGCAGCTATAAAGCCACTGATGTGGGCAGCAGGTTAAGTTTTTTCTCTTTTGTGGTTGCAAAGCTTTTCTTCCCTTGTTCTCATTTCCAAAGCTGATGTTGTTGCATAATCCACATTGCTAACATTCTTCTGTGCCAGAGAATCAGCTGGTCTGTGGTAAGGCTGCTATACTGCTCTAATATTGACTGTCTGTCTGTCTGTCTTGTTTCCCATCTTAGATCTATGATGATAATAAAAGCCTGTTTGAAGTCAAGGAGAATGTGCCCAGGAAATTGGTGGAGAAGGTTGCTGGGGACATTGAGAGCCTCTTGGCCAAGAAAGTCCGTGCTCTAAAGGTAAGGTGATGAACCTGTCTGCTTTGTTTGAGAAGTTCAGTTTAAAGAAGAGGTTTGATGCTAGCATAGCATTATGATCTCAGCTTCAAAGTAATTTATGTGGTTGGGTGACCTTTTCTGGGAACTGCATCCTGCATGTGGAATGTGTTTTGGGGTATGAGGCAATGATGTACCACATGGGGATCTACTCTAGGTACACAGATACTCACACAGTGCTTTTCACTTCTCCCACCATCATGTGAACTTGGGAAGGTGCAAGTGACAGCAAAAGCCTGGCACCAAATTCAACCCAGTCATTTCACTGGGGTTGTGGTAAGCAAAAGTTCTCCGGTGTCCCTGTGATAGCTCATGAAAGCTTTTCAGGCAAGTGGGGTTTTTCCTGTTTAGGAGATGATGTGCTGAAATGTTTGTTCTAATGCCTAGTACTTGAATCCTGTGATCGTCTGCCTGTGTGAGTTGCCCTCGTGGGTGCCTGCATACATTTCCAATCTGTCATCCTATTTCGGAACGCTCCTTTGCAAATGAATTCATTTTATCCATACTGGAGCAAGGTGACCTGCTCCTGGTGCTGGCTTGGTAAAACCTAGTGGTAGTTCTGACAGCAGCAGTTGGACTGTCCTCTGCCAGACTTTCTCTGCTGCTGGGGAAGAGACGGATATCTCCTCTCCACTGCAGAGGCCTATGACAGCCGTGCAAGGGCTTCACTCCCAGGAGCTGCATTGTCCTTTCAATTACTCAGTTGTAGTGAGCAGCATGAAATTGTGGCATGGACACCTGGCAGTATGGCCAAAGGGATACGGCTTGCTGCTTGATTAACTGGAAAGGCTTCTGCAGAGTGGGAGACAAGGGGAAGGCCCAGATCACTTGCACAGCTGGTGTGTGTGTATAGGGACTGCACCAAAAAGACATGGTCACCCTTCAACCTGATAGGTAGGAAGGAGTGCCATGGTGAGGGAAGGGGTTCTGCAATACACAAGGTGTAACTAAGGCAATGAGAGTTTGGAAGTGACCTGTCTCTGTGGCTGGGTAAGAAGTTGTTGCTCAGAGAAGTAATCATGGGACCCCCTTGTAGGTCAGGAAACTCTCAGGACCTGATAGAATCTGAATTAGGGTTGATCAGAAGCTGGCTTGAGTGTCAAGATGCTGTGGAATTGTCCACAGTAATGGATAAAGATGGTGACTAGGAATTTGGGTCAAATCTTGTGTGCTCAGTTCTTGACTTTGGGAGGTAAAGGACAGGACTGTGCCTGTGGTACAAACAAACTTTGATTGTCTTCCTCTTTGACTTCCTTTTTGTTGGGGCTTTGGGAAGGACTAGTTGGTGTGTTGTTAAGAACTCACCTGATTCTGGACACAACTTACAGAAGTGATTCTGGCAGTGCTGTCTGGTTAACAACCCCTCAGTGCTGTTTTATCATAGTTGAAACAATGATCCATTGAACTGAATTAGTCCATTCAAGAGGGCTCCTGTGGAGTGCAGTTGCTGAATGGAGCAGTCTCTGACATCCAGCTTGCATGGAAATTCTTGTTACCTTGGATTGGTGATACTGATAACAAAATCCAGACATGGGGGAGTTGATGGAAGGAGGAGAAATCAGTCTTTCTTAATTTTTTTCTATGTTGTGTTAAGCTCATTTGAAGCAGTAAGGTCTCCTACAGATTCTACTCTCCAGCCTGTGTTTTCTTCTGCCTTAGCTCTCCCCTTAGTTGAATCATATCTCCTGGAGTCATTTCCTCCTCTTCTCTCATGACTCACAAGAGTGATAATGACTTCTTGAAATACATTTTTTTGCATCTGAGACAGGTGGGACCCCATGTGTCATCGAGGGCAGGTGAGGGAGAAACAGAGCCTCTCCTGGATGCAAGAATTGCTGTGTCACTCGTGTGCTTGCTCTGTGGGAAGGTGCCTCCCTGAATTCTTTGCTGCAGGAGAGAGAAAGGTTATGGCTTGTGCTTCTGTAGGGCTTTGTAGGATGGTGCTAGGTAGTCTTTGGGCACACAGGATGCTGCTCTGACAAGGTGGTGATCCAGTCCAGTCATAAAAGAGCCTTTTTTCCTGCATTTCTAAGTGGAACTATTCATGTGCCTTTCTTAAACTGCGTGCAGAGCATTTAGTAGTAATACATTGTTCCTTATCTTGTGTGTTGCATTTCTAAGAAGCAGAAATGGAGTTCAAGGAAAGCAATGTGGGCTGTCTGGCCCTGGCAGCCTCTGTGCTGCGCCATGGCACAGTCTGGCAGTAGCAGGACACTCTGATTTCCCACGTGTGTGGCAGAGGAGTGCCGGAGCCAGGGCTGTGTTGCATAGAGGGTAATTGTTTCTGAAAATAACAGCCATCTACAAGGGGCTGCTTATTTGGATACTCTCCTTCCCTTTGTGTTCCAGATCATCATATCTGATGACAAGCTCATCATAGGACAGAAAAATTTCTTCTGAAGGTCTTTGGCTAAAAGATCCTTACCTGTTCCAGGCATTAAAGAAGAGTTTCTACAGCTAGCTCCCAGGGGAGTCTGACCCCATGTCCCACGCAGCAGCCTCTATGTGCCATGGATTTGCTCTTTTCCCTAGTGTCCTTTCTCCCCAAGGATTTAATTGCTTCAAGACTTCCCTCACAGTCTCCTTTGAGCTCTGTAGTTCCAGCTGCCTTTCATTCCCAACCTTTAGTATGAGGGGAAGCAGAAGAGATGGTTTTCAGTATCAAAAGTACAGCTGCTCTTCTTTGAAATTAAAAACATACTGCCAAGGTGGAGGAACTCTTAGAGGACAGGACATCAGATTTACTATATGTATTTAATTGTAGGGAAGTTTAGGAGATCTGGTAAGTCTGTTCCCAAGTGGGTAGAAGTTTAAGGAGCTCTTCCTGTCCATGCTCTTGAACTTGCACTTGTTAGGGCTAAGACAGACATTTTCCTTCACGTGTGGGAAGGAATGAGGTGGCAGGTTGCCAAGTAACTGATTACCTGTTGTTTTCTTTGCATTGGAATCAGAGCTGTCAGGCCTGTTGCTCTTCATGCTCTGAGACTAGAATTCAACAGGTTGGGGTTTTTTCCCAAATACATTCTTTACCACTTTTTTAACTTAAATTTCCTGTCCCTTCTTCAGTCTTTCTGTTCATTCAGATTCCTCCTTGCCTCTGCATGTGCCTAGAGACATGTACAGACTAGGGCTCCTTTGGGAAGCTCATTGAAGAGATCAGCCTTGGAGTTTGTAGCTGGTGGAGCACTGAGCAAGCCAGGGCAAAGCCATTACCTGAGGGTGGGCACAGAGCAGCTGCCATCTGTGGATTCCCAAAGCCAGGGATATTTCTCTCAAATTTTCTTTTCTTCTCTCTCTGTAGCTTCTCTAGGATTCCCCAATTCACCTGTAGTGAATTCTCTTTCTCTAAAGCATTGTCTGTGTTTGGTGATGCTGGTGAAGATGAGCCAGTTCTCCATAGAAAGAAAAGGAAGCAACAGAGATAAAAGGCACTGGAAAGAGCCTCCTTGCCATCAAATCCAGCCTCTTGCCTTCTCTGTGTGCCCAGACCAAAAGGAGATCTCTTTTTCCCTTCCTAGCAGACCCAGGCTGCTCTTTCTTGCCATGTCATGTCCCTGTATGCCCCAGCTCTGTGTGTTGTTTGTGGTTGCTGCGGAGATCTTGTCTGCCCAGTCCTGCTTCCTCACCTGCATTGGCAATGCCAAGCATCATGGATCAAAGGGAGAGGGCAGTGACGGAGCTGCTGAGGTGATGAAAGTCTTTAGAAAGAGTCGGTGTGAGCAGCTTGATGGATTGTTGCATCGTTTCTCCTGCACAAGCCCAGTGCCTCAGGAAGTTCTGTTATGGCAGAAGCATCTCTGCAGTGAGAAGGTGAGGGGAAACAAGAGGAGGTCATTGCTTGTGGTGCAGAATCTAGGGGGCTACTTCCCTCCAGGTCTATGGACACCCCAGATCTGATTATTTTGTCATTCATGCAACAAGCAAATTATGATTCTGAGTATATTCTTTCCCGAAACTCCACAGACCGGGGGAGAAGGAGTTGTGATTTGATGAAGGAGGGGGCTGACATGTGTGGTTTAGGCTTGTTGCTACTTTTTTTATAGCTCTCGTGAAGGCTGTTTTCAAGTGCTGGCTACTTCATCCTTCACATATTTAACCACAGTCAATTTGCTTTGCCTCCTGAGAGCAGCACAGCCCACAGTTTACCGCGTGGGTTATACCCTGAAGTGAGCTGTGCATACACCATGACCCACCTAAGGACTGATGGTCTTCCCCTAGCCCTAAATAGATGCTTCCTGATCCATAAAACATGGTACAAGTACCTGCAGGCTCTGGCATTGCCCCATGGGACACTGGTGACACGGTTGGGCTGGTTTAGTTTTGCATATTGTATATCAGCAGCAAAATCTTCTGGCTTCAGATGCTGTTTCCAGTGGATCTCAGCTGAGTGTGGTGTCAAATTCCAGGCACTGAGAAGGTTAACAGCAAAGTGGTGTTTCATGTATTACAGACTTCAGTTAAGAGAAAAGTTTGTGGTGTTTGTTTTTTCTGTTATTGTGGGAATTTTGCATATTTTTGTTGATGTTTATTCAGCTGTAGTGTGGAATGAGCATTTAGGGGAAAGGAGAGTTTGGGTAGGAGAGTTCTAGGCTCCTGTCATGCACTTTGGTCACAACAACCCCCAGCAACGCTACAGGCTTGGAGAAGAGTGGCTGGAGAGCTGCTTGGTGGA
>JAOXOE010000001.1:80592435-80608007 GCA_028565055.1 Phoeniculus purpureus
TGGATGTGTTCCTGTGTGACTTGGTCTAGGTGATCCTGCTGTGGCAGGAGGATTGGACTAGATGATCTTTCGAGGTCACACACACCAACCCCTAATGTTCTGTACACGCATTTCTGTGTTCACAGGTGCATTTAGTAACTTACACGCAAGAATTGTCTTTTCATTACAGAATCCTATATTTTTTACGATAGGACTTAAACGGTATCTGTGCAGGAGAAGTTCTTTCACTGTTGCCTTGGCACTGTTGAAAGATTTAATATCTTGTCTTTCCTTAGACTCTAGTTTAATGCCGTTGTTTGCATAGCTGGCTGTCTGCATATGGCAAGGCTGCACATGTTTTCTGAATTAAGTCCTTTCTCAAGTGGCGTAGTTGCTATACAAGTGAATCATAGAAGTGAATAATGTGCTAAGAAAGAAATTGTTTATTTATAGGCTTTTTTGTTTAGACTACTCAAGTGTGTTTGCAGCTTCTTTTGAAGCTGAAGAAAAGGTCTTACTGCATTTGATTGGGTAAGACATACAGGTTTTTGGATTTGAGAACCAGACTGCCTGCTCTGGAGAACAGTACAGAATCATTTGGGCTTGGAAGGGACCTTGAAAGTTCATCTAGTCCAACCCCCCTGCCACAGCAGGATCACCTATAGTACTTCTTCAGTGTCTCTTTAAATGACAGTCATATGAAAACATTAAAAAATGAATTGCGAGAAAAATCCGCAGGGAAACGATGGAATTTAAATACAACCTTGTTCTTTGCTGACACGTCTGGCCGTAAGGATTCGTATTTTACCACTGCTAATACAGGCTGAAGCCAAGGGAGACTATTCGCCTTTTTAGCAAGCCTCTAGAGAATAGAGGCAAGTAAATGATCTCATCTTTCATTTCGCTGAGTATGATTTCCACCTGATCATCTAAGACCAGTGCGAGTGCGATCCTTATCCACACGTACGGCATGTCACGGTTAAACACAAAATACCATTAAAACAGGTATCCAGTTTTAGTGGCTTCTGGAACGACAATAAGAAAGCTCTGTAGTTAATTAGACTTCTACAGCGTCAAAGTGGGACTTAATTTGCAGCCTTTTGCTCCTGCATTGAGGAAAACACGCTTTTGTGAAAAGCTAAAAGGGACAAGATGAAGGTCGTATGTACCATTATGCGGTTAGGCTGCCCCTGATTGTGATTTAAATGTATTTTTTTAATGGAACCTATTAAAATTGAGAAGTTTTGTGTCGTTAAAAGAGGTCAGTGCTTTATTTGCCAGTATAATTCATCAATGGCAGGAGCAGTAACAAGAGTGCGGGCCGTGTTCAGTTAGCATGTCCATGTCTCTGCTGCCATTGTGGTCTAGCCCTTACATTTAATTTCAGATAATTAAATTAAAGGTTTGCTAGTGACTTAGAAGCAGTGAGTATGTTCTTGGAGAGGAGAGACTATCTAGGATCTCTTTCTGCTCGCTGATGATCATGCCCACCTCATATCACCAGCAGAGTATTTCTGGCAAGAAGAGAAGTATTAATGAAATGGTCTTCACTGTTTTCCCCGATCACGTCAACAACTGGGTTGACTATCTTCTTGTTACCATAGAGACAGAGAGCTGACACCTCAGGGTTAAAACGTGAGAATGGTGCTGTCTGGCATGGAGGGTGAGCTGACACCTAGACATCAGTAAAGACCTGGCAGAGGAGAGCTCTGAACTCTGATTTGAAGACAGTGAGTAGCTTAGTTTGAGGGAGCAAAGTCAATGAATTGTGAGCGCAGGGGACGTTGCTGGATTGCATGGAGTCCGTGACGAAACGGGAGGTGGGGGAAGAGGGAGAAGAGGATCAAGGACAGCATCTCTTTAGTGAGAGGGCAGAGTGGTGCATGTTTGAAGAGAGATCAGAGGAGAGCTAGAGGATGACGTGACCTCCAAAGCCACGTGTAGTAGAGGCAGCCATGTCAAAACCCATGACTCTGCTAGGAGGATGAGGTAGGATCATGCCTTTTCCTTTCGCTTAAGAGGTCAGTGGACTGAGATTCAGTGAGGGTGATTTTGTTGGCAATAAACTCAAAGCATTTTTAAAGTTTCTGTTGCTGACTGAAGGGAAAAGAGAAGCAGGCTGCCAGTCAAGCTGACGTCTGAAGTGAAATCTGTGCTTGAGTGCAGTAGTTCACGGTGCAGCTTAGCTGAGGCAAGTGCTATGTTTTGATGCATAAATACACACTAAAACAGAGCAAAATTACAGGACTTGCATCAGAGCGCAGAGCTGGCCCTACCAGATGCTGCGAACGTCGCACAAGATCTATGCTCTTCACAAGCAGAAACAGGCAAGAGGAAGTGAGTCTTTATGTCCAGTACGCTGACGTTCAGAAAGCCGTTGCGTAGATCTGCAGTCACTTCGTATGTTTACCTGGTGGTGCCCTGTCGTTGTACTAGTCACAGACTGTCACACCTCAGTTAAAGGGTTGCTAAGAGTAGCCTGGTTTTTGACTATCGTACAGAACCCCAGTGAGTGCATTCTCGTGACACACAGTGTATTTAGTCGGTGTATACTGCAAACTGCCAGCAATTAGTGTGTCAACGGGTAGAAGAATCTGAGATGCTAAATGTGTGCTGAAGTTATCATTAAATAAATCGCTTCAGTGACGCTTGTGCGAGGTTTTTGTTTCCATTGAAACTGCTGGAGCACGGCATGTTTGGTACAAACTGACGATGTAGGTGCATTTGGGAACAAAACTTCAAATACCTTTTTAATGTTTAATAATTAAACATTATTAAAGTCATAGAATCATTAGGGAGTGGAAGGGACCTCGAAAGATCATCTAGTCCAGTCCCCCTGCTACAGCAGGATCCCCTAGACCAAGTCTCATTTCTTTCTCTTCCCCATTACCTTTTGAAACCTATAAGCATTCTGATGATAAGCAGGCCAGAGCTATATAATGTAAGAACATGAAAAGAGAGAGCCCATTCTGTGATCATTGCCGAGTTAAATCAAGGATGTATCTTCGGCACATCTCAAGATCAGTTAGCTGCGTGTCACAAGTAAGTTTCAGGACAAAAAGGAATGCTTCTGAAAGCTTTTTGCTCCTCTCATTCCATCAAAGCCTAACTTCAGATGTGCTTTCCTGTGCAGTCATACTGCTGTGAACGTGTCTGTGTTTCCCACCTAATACCTTCTGAATGTGCTTGTCAACCTCAAACACTTTTGACAAGGAAGAGAATGGTGGGGAAAGAGGGCTCGATTCCTCAAGTATAATTAACATCCCTAAAATGTCATCAAAGTCTGTGTGTAGGAAGAGAAAAAGAATCCAAATTAGTATTCCCACGGAAGGATGTTGCAGTCTGAGCCCCTACTTTACACAGTGAAGAAATGCATGCAGGTGAGCTTCAGCTAGAGCTTTCTGCTTAGACAGCAAGTCACTCAAACTTAAGGCACAAATAGGTAGGAAACAAGGCTTCATTACTTTGCAGGGTTCAGAGCATGGCTTGTCAGTACAGGAAAGATTCATCTCGCCTCACTTCTCCATTCTACAGTGTTGATAGCTTTGTTTCCACACCTGGCTCTCTTTGTAGTCAACGGAGAGAAATAACTTCCAGAAGGTGATTCATTTCAGAGTATGAGCCGTGAGCTCTGGAGCGGGGTTTGAGCTCATAAACAGCCTGGTGGAAGATAGCCCTGTTCTGAATACCTGTGCATTTTAAGTGGGGACAAGCGAGCTGGTGGGAAAAGGGAGGAAGGGGAGTCTGGCTTGGTCTGGGGGATCCTGCTCTGGCACAGGGATTGGACTGGGTGATCTTTTTTGAGATCTCTTCCAATCCCTAATGTCCTGTGATTCTGACTAGATCTAGGTGATCCTGTTGTGGCAGGGGGATTGGACTAGATGGTCTTTCGAGGTCCCTTCCAATCCTAATGTTCTGTGATTCTGAGAAGGAAGCACGTTTGGCAAAATAGAGGTTATTGCTAGGATGAGAAGAATTGGTGAAGTGTTTGCTCATTTTCCTGCTTTCTGTAGTTTTACTTGGAGAGCTAAAATGCAAAACTGCCTTAACTCACTTTTTCTGATTTAATCCACCTAGGAGATGATAATCTCACCTGAGGAGACTGAGGGGTGACCTCATTAATGTCTATAACTATGTGAAGGGTGGGCATCAGGAGGATGGAGCCAGGCTCTGCTCAGTGTCATCTAGTGATAGGACAAGGGGCAATGGGTGCGAGCTGGAACACAGGAGGTTCCATATAAATATGAGAAGGAACTTCTTCATGGTGGGGGAGACAGAGCCCTGGAACAGGCTGCCCAGGGGGGTTGTGGAGTCTCCTTCCCTAGAGATGTTTAAAACCCACCTGGACGTGTTTCTTTGTGACTTGATCTAGGTGATGCTGCTGTGGCAGGGGGCTTGGACTAGATGATCTTTCGAGGTCCCTTCCAATCCCTAATGATTCTGTGATATAAAATTCATATGCAGTATTGAGCAGGACATATTTGAGTCCTCACCTGTGCAATGTAATATGTGTTGTTAGAAATTGCTTTTATTAGTGAAAATATCCCTGCTTTTTGCAGATTCACAGAGTTACTACATCAAGCGCCAAGTTCCCCGTTCCTTGCAACACTCTACATTTAATTACGCTGTCGCTGCAGCTGCTGAACGTTTGAACAATTGCTGTTTAATTCAAACATTGTTGAAATTAGAAATTGACTTTCTAATTAAATAGGGCACTTCAGCAATTACTGGAATGAGCCAGAAAGTGCTGGATTAAGAGCATTTGCTGGGAGAAATTCTGTGGCTCTAAACATCACTCTGAAAACCAGTTAGCAAGAAGAGATCTGAGCCCCAGTGTGACTCAAATGGCAGGAGGGGACATGAAGTCTGGGAAACTCGGAGAGCACTGTCAGCATGTAGCTTATATACGTTTGCCATATGAACCCTGACAGATGAGCCTGTCTAAGAAAGTGTATTAATCCTCCTTAGTTTGCCATTGCTTTATTCCATCCTTCATGTTATGACTCGCTTACTGGGGCACTTTACTTCAGTGATGCTCTTGAGTCATGTGCTAAGTGTAGGTGTCACCCTGGTGGGCTACTGGTGTGGTTTTGAATCTGTCTTTTCCACTGCAGAGCTGGAGATGGGAGGAAGAAAGCAGACACTAGGGAAGCAGCTATCCTAGTTTTTGCTCGTTGAAAATATGAAGATACTAAAACATGATTTAAAAAACCAGCAGGATCACCTAGATAAGTCACACAGGGACGTGTCTGTTTCACCAGGGGTTGGAGAGAAGCCTCAAAGTGTACCCTTCTGGAATGAAAATCTCAATGTTCTCCTCTCCTCTGGGAGGTTTAAAGCACAGGGGTTGTGGTGGAAAGTTTACTGGCCCTACAAGGCCAATGACCTAAGAGGTCATGAGTTCTCTATCATCTTATTATATGGAACGCGAATGAGAATCTCAAAGCAGGGGAAAAAGGAGAAGGGGCTGGGGTTGAACTCACTCTTCCTTACACAACATCTGGCCTTTCAGCAAAGTTCAGGGCTTTTAAAATAGTTGAGAGTGCATTTTTGAAATTATTGAAGAATTGACTAATCTCTACTGTAAAATGTCATTTGCTTTTTACCTTGAGCTTTAATCGATATGAAAGACCATATTGCAGGGGAGAAAAGGAAACTAAGAAAAGAGCCCCAAGGTAATGTCTGTGAGGGCTGGAATGAAGGACATCAGTGGAAACAACATTCACGCAACTGCCTTTCCTGAATCCAATCCTTGCTGTGAAAAAGCAGATTAAATAGAGTCAGTAGAAATTATTTAATTGAAATATAATGGATATGGCAGAAAGAACAGATTTATTTTATGTGGCTTGTTTAGAGTCCATCAAAAAATAGTTTAGTCTCAATTTTTCCTGTGGTTTGTTTCAAAACCAGGCAAAACACTTTCGTTTATGACAAATTTCTATGGCAGAGAGTTCTGAGCTATAAAAGAAGTATTTTAGAATAAGGTGAGGAAGCCTCAAATTTGCTTGTTGTAAAGCAAAACCCATAGCACTCCAACCTGGGTCTGCGGAGCGCTGTGCGTTGCTTTAAATACAGCAACACTGGCTGCAAAACCTATTTCAGCAGTCCTGATGCTTTCGTTTGTCCTAAGTCATTACCACTGGTGTCGTAATGTTTTGTGCAACTCGGCTTCAGAGGTAGAATATTTGTATTAGAACCACGGAAACAACTAATGAGACCAACTCACTAGCAGGAGCACCGGCGCTCCTACTCACAGTCAGTACGTGGATCTCCCGAGCTACTGCCAGAGAAGATGTACTGCATTGATTTACTCTTCCAGCCATCCGTGATGATTTTAATCCTCTTAAGCTCAGATTCAGAGCCACACCTCATTGCTCAGACGTGTGGGAGAGGAGTAAGCTCGGCTTTCCCAAGGAGCTCAGGCAATTACGTGTCTTTGCATTTCCCAGACTTTATAGTGACGTGAATGTTTCATAACAAACCAGAACCAATGAATTAAGGACGAAACTTGTTTTGGGGTCTGCCTAGAGGATCTAGAGGGCAAATATATTGCTAACATGTGACAATAGATCACATGGGGGCCATATTGAATCTTTATGCCACGTTTTGATCTCTGGAGGTCCCTTCCAATCCCTAGTGTTCTGTGATTCTGTAGTGTAGTTCTACAGATACAATTTAAGGTTCTGTCTTAAGACTTAAATTCTTCAGAGTTGGGGGAAAAATACATCTCACATCTAAGCAAATGGGGGAAAAAATGTTGGGTCCTACTTAAATGAATATTGGCAGCAAGCAACAGCTTTTTCTCCATCTCTGAATGTGCCAGGATATCTGCCAAAGATTTTGGACATATTTCTTTCTAATTTTTAAACACTAGAGGTATAGATTTGGCTGGTGTTGAAAGAGGATGAAGGGCGGATTGTAGATGGTGCCAGCTGTATCTCCTAAAGTTCATGTTTGCTCGTGTTTGCATACTGGGAAGGACTTGTGCCTCTGCATGTCAGCTTTTGCACCGTATATACCGATAAACAATAATTTGTTGGCTTGTGATTAGTCTGAAATCTGCTCTGAATACTTGCTTTCCAAATTATGGGTTGAACAGCTTCTACGCGAAGGTCTGAGGAAGGTTGGTCACGGAATTATTTTGTAAAATTCCAGGGAGAACTATAATTCTAAGCAGTACAGAAAATGTATAGAAGGAAGATCATTTCCCATTAAATTCAATGGGGCCGTTGTCAGCTTCTCTAAATTGGTGAGTTGTTTGACTTTGGTGGAGCCTGTTCACTCACAGTGAGGATTCAGAGCGCTGGAAGGGGTTGTTCGGGGAAGTTATGGAGTCTCCTTCTCTGGAGATGCTTAAAACCCACCTGGACATGTTCCTGTGCAGCTTGGTCTAGGGGATCCTGCTGTGGTGGGGGGATTGGACTTGGATGATCTTTCAAGGTCCCTTCCAATCCCTAATGTTGTGTCTACGTGTATGTTTCGTCATGGCACGTCGCACTTCTTCAGTAAGGTGTGAAAGCAGCTAGACTGTCTATATACACAGTGCTCCCTCAATGCTGGAAGGAAGGTCTACTCTGCCTGTAGGATTTCCATATTAAAGCACCAGGCAATGAATTGTGGGGCACTCAAATAGTCTGGGCAACAAGAGATATGATGAATATGGTACTTCTGCTGCATCTACACTAGAGGTAGAGTGATCATCTACACTAGGTGACCAGAAAAGCATGCAAACTGAAACTTTTTAGGCTAAATCACAGAACACTGGGGACTGGAAGGGACCTCGAAAGATCATCTAACCCAATCCCCCTGCCATAGCAGGATCACCTAGACCAATAATTTACCAGTAGAATTTGATAGGAGGTATGCAAATCTATGTTTGCAGGATTCATCTCAGCTCTGGTAGCAGGAATTTGGAACCATTTGTCTAGCTGCAGATTGGCAGTGAAAATAAACGCTGGGTTTGCCATTCTTTGGTCTCTTTGGAGCAGGAAGGTTAGAAACAGAACCAAATATGTTGCATTGGCAGCCTTAAGAAAAATCTGACTAAAGATGAAGCCAAAATTCAGTCTGTGCCATAATCTTTGTTGCCACGTACAGTGTGCTGGGCCACTTGTTTTCGAAGAGTCATAATAGAGCTGTCTGGCAAAGAATGGAGTCGTTTCTTCGTTTACAAACTGTGTAACCTCAGCGGCTTGCTTTGGAGTATTAGCGTTTTATACTGGGGGTTTCTTGAGGGTATCTGTTAATGGAAAAGGAGTGTCTTTTAAATAGATTATATAGGTTGAATGGCTGAGAGAAAGTCTATGTGAAGTACTTTAGGCTTGTTGCTTTCAAGAGTGGCTGGTGGTTGAGAGAGGTTATCCTTCCCTCTAGTCTGCCCTGGTTATGCTGCACAAACTTAGTAAATGCATCTCAACAGGTGAAAAGGTTCTTTTCACTGGGGCAAGGTGGTGTCCTGCCATCCACCAGGAGACAGGTCATAGAATCATTAAGGATTGGAAAGGACCTTGAAAGATCATCTAATCCAATCCCCCCACCACAGCAGGATCACTAGACCAAGTCACACAGGAACACATCCATCCATGATCTTTCTCAGGCTAGCACGAGGGCTTTCCATTTGCCACTCCAGCCTGACTCCCTTCCTCAGAGCCAACAGTTCCTTTCAGGGTGAGTTGCCTACTCTGTGTCTTCAGGGTCAGTCTCCTGCTCCACTGTGTCATCCATGGGCTACAGAAGGGACTCTCTTCTTCCATGCACTTCACCATGGTTTTGCAGGGTCTCTTCAACTCCACTGCTCTCCAAGGCCTCTGCAGGCTCACTCTCTCCTCCATCACCATCTCCCAGAGCAAAATGGTGTGCTCACGGAACTTCTCTGAAAGCAAAAGGCCAAAACCAACAAGAAACTCATCCCACAGGTTTCTCCCCTTCCAAGAATACATTTATTTGCAGAGGGACTAATCAGCTCAAATTTCCAGAGACATCTGGTTAACTAGAACTGGGGGGAGCTTCTGTCCTTGAAGCTTCCTACCAGTACCTGCACCAGCAACCCTCTTCCCCAGTACCAAAAACCCCCTCAAACTACAACACTGTGGGAAGCAAACCCAAACATCTTCACATTTTCTCATCCAGGATCTGATTCTCCCTATCTCAGGTTCATTCCTGGCAGTGACTCTGTGTGAAATCTCGGCATAGACCCAAAGCAGACAGAATATCATGAGAAATTATAATAATCTTTAGCAATCAGAAGGCAATAGGATTACAGGTTTTGTTCTGTGATTTAAATTACACAGGAACTCCTGTGTATGGGAACTAATAGGTAACTATACTATAATTTTTATGTAAACCCAGTTCTCAGACGTTTAATGTTGAATTAATGATCACTTGCAGATTTTTAGCCACCTGTTTTGAGCTACAGCAGGTGTCTGGATTTGAAGGGGGTCATGGACATGTGGTAAACATTTTAAATCTGTTTGCTTTGAGCAAACACACTTTCCTTTCAGGTAAAACTGGATTAGTATGTCAAAGGCTTGGAATGATGGCAAGGATGGCACAATCAAAACGGCAGGAGACTCATAAGGTGTTCTGCATGGAGTGAGTGAAAAGAAAACGTAGGGTGACAGGAGTGCAGTAAGAACATATAATAAGAAGAACATACAATAATTACTCTCTTCCTTGAAAGTAAGGCAGAAAAAATCTTGCAGTTTTCACTCCTTCACAAATCCAAATGAAAAAAAGGCAGGGAATTAATAGAACTAATAACTAATAGCACTAATAACAATGGATGATGTGATGGAGCATTGGAACGGGCTTCCCAGGGTGGGTTGTGGAGTCTCCTTCTCTGGAGATGTTTAAAACCCACCTGGATGTGTTCCTGTGTGACTTGGTCAGTAACTTGAGCTGTGACTGTTAAAGGTCACATTTATGCCTCCTTTGGTCAGCAATAACAGAGACATGACTCATGAAGTTGTCAATGTTTAGAGTATTGTCATAGCTGAGGGCAGAAAAAACAGACTGCAGTGAGTCATGGGGAAGTTTAATTTCATTTTATGCAAGTGTTCTCATACCCTGAGGAAGTGGGGCCAGATTTCGTTCCCCAAGAAGTGCCTTCTAGCTGTATCTTCCTAAAGACAGGAGCTATTCATCCAGCCAAGGTCAGAGAGTGGTGTCCTCCCATCACCTGTGAAATGGGTCTTTCTTCATTAGTGCAGTAGCAAAGGAGAATGCGCTTGAGGAATCTTCCTAAGGGTTGCCAACAAGCAAGGTAAAAAGACTCTACTAATATACCCGTCTGTATGAAGCAGGTTTTCAAGGAAGAAAATAAATACTGTGCTCCAGAGAACATTGTCAGGCTTTGCGTTTCACAGAGCCTCTTGGCTGAACTTGACCAAAGAAATTCCATAAGGAAGGTCAGCTGTGGCATGGAGCACTGGAACAGGCTGCCCAGGGGGGCTGTGGAGTCTCCTTCTCTGGAGATGTTCAAAACCAGCCTGGATGTGTTCCTGTGTGACTTGGTCTAGGTGATCCTGCTGTGGTGGGGGGATTGGATTAGATGATCTTTTGATGACTAGATGATCATTCCTCATCTCAGTCCTCCTCTTGTCTTTGATAACACAAACCAAATGACTGTGATAACAGCAATGATTCTTTATTGTCCCTCCGTAACAGACAATAACAAGTTTAAGTTCCAGAAAACTGCCTTCTTTTAACACATATAGAAGACCTTGAATGTAGCAGAGTGCAACTGGACCAGCTCCACGACATCCTTGGCATGGGGACTGGACTAGATGATCTTTCAAGGTCCCTCCCAATCCTTAATGCTCTGTGATTCTGTGTCTGTCTCTGCTGCCATAGGATCATTAAGGATTAGAAGGGACCTTGAAAGATCTAGTCCAATCCTTGCCACAGAAGTATGGTGTTTGTCCCTCTAAAGAAAGCTGTAAAGTCTAAATGTTTTCTAAAAGCTTATTCTATGGTGAAAAATGAATTGGTGTTTGGATACAACAGCAAAGCTGTAGCATTTTTAAAGCCGCCTTAAATATCCCTTAAATAAAAGGGATTTATTTTTAACAGTCCATTGATAGCCAGGTCAACCTGCTGAGAGGTGTGGAAGAGGAGTACTAGCTCTATTTGACTGTAGATCAACAGGGAAATGAGTCTCAGCCAAAGATTAAGTTTTAAGGTGTCATACCAGGGTGACGTACTTAATCTGAAGCGATGCGTTCTGGACAATCTGTTCTAATGCCACAGCACTTGTAAGAACTGTTCTTTCACCTGTGTAATTGATTGTGTGTTGTCTGGGGGAACAAACAAGTGAAACCCAAACAGGGCATGCTGCATGGAATTGTGCTACCTTTGACTCCTCTCTCTTAAAGAATCCGTAAGTAGAAATAAGAGCTTGAACATTAGGCTCCTGGATGTTGTACTCTCAATGGATGTTGTACTCTCAATACATCTGTGACCTTGGCACTGCTATAAAAATATTCAAAGCTTGGAATGTGTAGGATAACTTAGATTTCTTTTTCATTAACGGGAGAACAAACTCTCGCATCCTTACTAATCTTTCCTTTGCTTAATTGTTTCAGGTTAGGTTTCCCCATGATGATCGTGTCCTGTACCATCGGAATGTGCTATCTTCTTGTTGCTCATGTCGTAGTAGGTTGGAACTCATAGTTATTTATTCTTCCAAGACTCAAAGAAGCTTTCTGTTTCATTTGGTTGATATATTAGAACACCCAGAACACGAAGGAAAAGATGCGTGAAGCCTCAACGTATGGCATCAATGAAAGCTGTTCTTAACGTTCTGTTTTGCGAACAACCTGCAGAAGGAGACAATCAAAAGTAGAAGAGCCTGTGCATGAATGCAATCATCCTGCAGATAAAAAGGCACCACCACAAAGGAATGTCTTGTACCTGAAAGTTTCTATGGACACAATCTACATACTCTCCTGGGTAAAAACTTACTCACAGTAGCAGGTGCTCAGTAATTTCTCTCTAGGGCTTCGTTTGTCTTTGTCAATGTATCTAGCTGTTTGTATTAAAGCATCTCACATTCACGTTCTTGCAATGGACAGTTAAGCAGCGAGTCTGTGTGCTATGAAAGACGTATTACTGTCGGTGGTTAAAAATAAACACAACTCCTGAAAATGTGCTGTGGAAGGGATTGTTATTTTGGAACTGGGCTTGCGTTCTATGGAGGCTTTGGTTTTCGTTTTGGAGCTCTTAACCAGTGTTAAGCTACTTTGTCTTCTCTTAAATGCCTCTCTTACGAAGGTATCGAGGTAAAATGTGGTCAAGCACTGGACAGCTTCCATTTAATTATTAATTGACTTTGCGATGGAGTACTCCAAATCTTTTAATACGTTAATACACTAATGGAAGATTGAGATGGTATATTGGCTTTGATTTCCTTCACTCTGATAATGTGTTAACGACATGTGTTGTCTTGTAGAGTTGGCTGACAGAAGAGGTCAAACTTCTCATTATGAATGCTCAGTCTGTGAGGTATTCAAGGTCTCAGCCCCTGTCTTCCCAGACATTTGTGGGATTGGTCTGAATTACTGGTGGGTCTATTTCGTCTTGAGTCAAAGAAATTGTTGTGGCGTCGTCGTCTTCTGGGTATGTTCCTGTGTGACTTGGTCTTGGTGATCCAGCTCTGGAAGGGGGATTGGACTGGATGATCTTTTGAGGTCCCTTCCAATCCATAATGTTCTGTGATTCTGTGAAGTTGGCAAACTGGTGAGTGCAACCTCAGTGAACAAGGCTGAATTACAGGGATTCAGTCGAGATTCTCAACCATGGCTTTTACTTGTGCGTAGCCCTTGGGTTATACTGGCGAGAAAAGCAGTACCTCTCCCTCACGTAGATCATTGTAGTTTAAAATCTGAAACATTAAGAGGCTAATGGAGATGAGTCACAGCACCCACTCAAAGTCAGGCTGGTTCCCATCTATGTGTAGATTCAGTGGTAGCAGAGGAAAGAGCAGCAGGGGAAGAGCTCTCTTGATACCAAACCTTCCATCAAGACTTACGCTAGTTTTGGGACATCTTGTGATCTACAATGGGACTAACACTGTAAGAGCAGCCTCGAGACTTCTCAACAGTGCAGCAAAATGCAGCTCATCTGCAGCAGAGCTCTTCCCCTCCTGTTCCACACGCAAGGAGTCCCCAAACCAGCCAGCAAACCCCAAAACTCTGAAAGAAAAATCTGGATCAAACCAGAGCAAAACAAACCTCAAATGGAGCAGCCTGGAAGTCACTCCTTTGGTTTGTCTACAGTTGAATTTTGACTGCCTCGTTCTCAGTGCAGAGACTGTTGCTTTGTAAGAGCAATTCACTCTGTAATAAGTGAAATTCTGTTTCAATTAGAGGCACAATTATGCTAATCAGCTCAACACGGAACCCAGATTAAAAATACTCATAAAACATCATCTTACGGCTTCACCATTTCTCGTACTGAGCAGTTTTGGTGCAGTCGCTCATGGTGCAGGAGCTCGTGTATTAAGCCCCAGAGAGCGCGAAATCAGCCTCTGTGAAAACACTCTTGTTCTTGTCCGTCTGGGGAGGGCGTTGGGTTTCTATTTGTATTTTTATTTTCCACTCACAGGAGGCAAGCTGTTATTTTGCTTCTGTTCCACTAAAACACTGTCGGCACGTAGGAATATAAAGGATGAGATTACACGAGGTATTCATTTTGGTTTTTTTTATATTGTTCTTTTTAAGGGCTGAAAACCCCCTAAACAAATCCTAATCTAGCTCCTGGGACCTTCAAACCTTCCTGCCAACCCTAAGCAAACGCCTGGTAAAGACACAATCGCGTTAGCTGCCATAAAAATTCGTGTCTGCACTTACAGTTTGCTGGAAGGTGGAAGACAGAAGTGCAGCAATTCGTTTCTACTCACTCGTTGTAGAAAATAACCTGAGCCACTCTGGGGCAAGAGAGACCTCCCTGGTCTCAGAACTGATACATCAAGGTCATATTGAGCATGAGCAAGGCTAAATTAATTCTGCTCCTAAGGATTATTTTTTATGAGATACTGTTTTCTTAAGGATGTTATTCAAATCTGCTTTCTCCTTCCTTAAACACCCTTGCTGCTGCTTTTACACAACTGAGCACACGAGCTCTGTGTAACAGGGCAAGCTGTCAAATAAGAGATGAAGTTGTTTGTTTGCACAGGGCTTTATGTGTGATCTAACGTTCGATAACCAGAGGAATTACAGTGGTGAACGTGTTTTGCTGGCCTCTGGCTGTTTCTCACGTTAGGAGACAATCTGCTGGAATGCAAATTGCCCAGGTACTTCAGATCGTTTTAAGACAATGAAGTGTATTTGTCATTGACTCCCGTTATAGTTATCAGGGCAATCTGCACATCAGAAGGGCACAGGTCACAGTGACTGTGTCTCGTGTATAGAATCCCCTAAAAATAAGCTGAATTTGAAGAGTAAGTGGGATTTATTTTTGCAGTGAAATTGTCTCTAGAAGGCAGAACAAAACATTAGTTGCATAATAAGTTAAGTAAAAGTGAGTTATCTGCAATGCGCTCATGGCTGATCTTGGAGGGTGGGTTTCTAATTGTCACTGACATCTCTTTAGGCTGTTTGGTGATATTTGTTTTAAGCTATGGACTAACTATAAGTGTATGACTACTCTTGAGATTCGTGTGCCCTTTCTGAATGGTTTAACGTGCAGCGAGACAGTGACGTGTGAGTTACATCGCTTTGTAGCGCTGTAGGCAAGGTCCTTTAAAAGAAGCCATCTCCGGTAGGCAGTTACCGAAAACAAGGGTGTTCAAATGACTTCATCCAAAACTTCACCAAACACAGGGATATCTGTTGAAGAATCTGAAGTCAACTGTCTTGAAAAAAAGAACTCACAAGAGGGGTCCGAGAATGCTGACGCGAAAAGGCCTCCTCAGAGGTTGCCTTTGTCACCCTCAGTGGTAAGGTTTTGTGGCTCAACATGTAGAAAGATCAGCTTGTGCTTGCTGCCTACAGAAACCCAGGCTGACAAATCTACAGCGCTTGAGTAATGAAGCACCTGCCTCTTTCTGAGTGAAAGTGAATGAGACGTCATCCTCCCTCTGTCTATACCTCTGAGACAACGGCTGGTTAGTAGCCTGATGGAGACACAAATCTGCCTCTGCAGCAGCATCTTTTCTCTAATAATGAATAGCTCACTTGTCAGCATGTGCTTGGCTCTGTTATTAATGAGTTTAACTCCACCGATTATGCTTGATTCATAGACTCATGGAGTCATTAGGGATTGGAAGGGACTGCGAAAGATCGTCTAGTCCAATCCCCCTGCCACAGCAGGATCACCACTCTTCAGCATGCGTTGGCTCAGACACATCTTACCCTTTCTAGCAGGATCACCTGGAACTTTCTGTAATACAGGAGTACCTCTGGCTCTGCTGGACCAGTGGTCTGAAAAACCACTGTTGTGCTCTTCAATTACATCTAATCTCTAGCTACCCGCCCTGCCCAGAGTGGAGTCTTCTTCTCTGAAGACATTTGAAACTCACCTGGGTATGTTCCTGTGTGACTTGGTCTGGGTGATCCTGCTGTGGCAGGGGGATTGGACTAGATGATCTTTCGAGG
>JAOXOE010000001.1:80608107-80635416 GCA_028565055.1 Phoeniculus purpureus
GGTGTCAGGAGGATGGAGCCAGGCTCTGCTCAGTGTCATCTAGTGATAGGACAAGGGGCAATGGGTGTGAGCTGGAATGCAGGATGTTCCATATAAATATCAGAAGGAACTTCTTCCCAGTGAGGGTGGCAGAGCCCTGGAACAGGCTGCTCAGGAGGGCTGTGGAGTCTCCTTCTCTGGAGAAGGGGTTTAAAACCCGCCTGGATGTGTTTCTGTGCAGCTGGATCTAGGTGATGCTGCTGTGGCAGGGGGATTGGACTGGATGATCTTCTGAGGTCCCTTCCAGTCCCTGATGTTCTGTGATTCTGTGAAAAGTTAAAAGATGCTTGGTGCTATCTAAATTTTTCCTCCCAAAATCATTTAAACCTTACAAGTCTGAAGAATTTGTATTTAGACAAAAGATTTACTTAAATCCCTTCTCCAAAGCTAGATCAAACCAGTTCTAAAATACCATCTAGCTGCAGCTCACAAGGAATTGTCTAATGTGTGTCATTTTACTCCCTTTTCACTTGTGACTCAGAAAATTCCTCCATACATTGGTGGCAGAAGGGAAGGCACACCAGGGCTGCCTTTGTCTCCATGCTTATGGAGATCCCTCCCGAGCACTCTTTGCTCTTTGGCTGGAGCAATCCCCTGTGTTTCACCTGGCCAGCACCAGCAAAACAGCAAAGGAAAATAAGGACATTAATTACTTTTAAAATGCAAAAGAACCCCTGTACATAACAAGTGTGGTGGGAACTCAAGTAACGGCTACAGGAAGGTTACTGTTAGTAGCCAAGAGAAAAAGAAACATGGCAAAACATTAGTGCGACCAAAACTCTTCTGCAATTTCCCCAAATTTAAAAAAAAATTCATAGTTTATTGATGTAGGTTTTGCTGGCTGTTACGTCAGCAGGAGCACGTTGTCGTGTCCAGTGACGACGCTCGAGGGCATAAACTGAAGACGTTTTGTGATGCCTACATTTCTCCGGCAGCTCCTTTTAAAAGGCCTCTTCGTGCTTGGGGCTGGATGTCCCTGTTTCGCGGGCTGTGTTTGTTCTGCCACAACCATGCTGGGTGCTAGGGAAGTTTTATTACCTTTGACTTAATAGCTCTGGTACCGAGGAAAGGAAAAGTCATAATCAAATCGACGGCAAAGCTGGAAAGTCAATCCTGACTTTGCCATCTCAGACAGGTGATCTCAGAACAAAATAGTCTTTTCTTCACTGTGGTAATGTGAAGGCTCGTGGAGGAGCTGATTGCTAAATGCATGGATGCACAAGCTTGTGTGTCATGCTTGCAGATGGCTACGGGCAAGAGTCTTAACACTCTGTGGACTCCACTCCAGCACCAGCTCGTTGCATCATGCCTCTTGTTGAGGCTCCCATGAAAGCACTTGCTGCCGGCTTCGTCCTGGGTAAGTAGTTAATTGCATTTCTGCAGCTCTTTCTCCTTCTGGGTGACTCATTCCGTAATTGATAGACATTTCTCTGACAAAGGGTTCGGGAAAATTATACTTGAAGTTAAGCACTGTTAGACTGAATTATATGGCTTGGTTGAGCTGCGCGGGTCAAGTGCCCTGGTGCGATCACCTACAGCGCAAGTGAGTCACTGCTCACTGTCCCGCTGCTCATCATCAATTCCAGAATAACATCGGTTCTCCGCTGTGGGAAAGAGGAAAGGTCATTGAATTAGCTCGTACACAAACACAACTCTGACCCCAACAAAGCACACGTGAGGTACCAAGGGTCAGCATTAAACATGCACGGGAAATTCTGCAGGATCAGGCCCAAGATGCTTCTTAAGAGCATGAACCTACTTTTCCCCGAAGGGTAGAGGTGTGTTTAGTCCAAGCTTTCTAAAATGTCGAGTGCTTCAATTGGCAAGAGCAAATTTGAGCTCCTGCAAAGCAACTCCATTTTGCATAGATTGTGCAATGAACAGTTCCTCGACAATATAAATGAGTCAGTTCATTTGTTTCACGCTGGGCACCTAAAACTCTCTTCAATGTCTGCAGAATGTATAGGTGTGTTCTGGTAGTTTTTCCAACGTTTAAGAAGAAAAGGACAATTACATGCAAGCCAGGAGAACACAGCATACAGGCTTTTAGCCGCATTTTTATGTCTTCCTTAGAGTAAAAATGTTTATGGAAGTGGAGTGTGCCCAAAAGGAACAAAAATCATCACACAGCCTATTTAAAAACCCCATTTTCAGAACTAAAATTGTCATTTGGACACAGTTTTCTTCTCTCAGAGCTCCAGTTGTAGGTACCTGGAAAACACCACACCAAACACATTTGTCAGCCAAACTGTCAGTGTATAGAGGGAGACAACCCCACGAAAGACGCTGCAGTAAGGGGAGTCATCGTGTTTGCAGGTTAACTCAACCAACTTAAAATTCAAATCCTCTCCCTACAAGCATACATCATGGCAGTTTCTCCAGGTAATGATTTCTCTGGCTGCACTGAAGCAAACAAAACAGTGCAGGGAGTTACATTTCTGCTGTGGTATTTGAAATGTCATTTTATTCACTCTAGGATCAGAATATTCAAAGCATAAAAAATATTCAAATCCACCTTGGCAGATAACTTCTTATTTGTTGTCTTTCACTGAAGGGTTGTCCCCTTCTCTGGAGATGTTTAAAACCTGCCTGGATGTGTTCCTGTGCAACTTGGTCTAGGTGGTCCTGCTCTGGCTGGGGGGTTGGACTAGATGGTCTTTCGAGGTCCCTTCCAATCCCTGATGTTCTGTGATGCTGTGACTGTGATAAAAAGTGTTTATGCGTAGCTTTGCAGAACCCGTGAGGGTTTAATTGGCAGGTGCTTTTCCCCAGGTCAGCCCAGCATCTCACTGAGAAGGTCTGTCCCAGCATGACAAAATAGGTAAGTGCTTGTTATGTGGCAGCACAGGAATAGATGGAAGAAGGATGAGGCTGGCAAGGCACTGTGCACCTGGAAGATGTTGTTTAGGTCTTTGTAGATGCCTGATCCCTCTGTGAGACATCTCAGATGCCTCCTACTGTATTTTCACGTGTCAAGGCTTAACAACAGAAAGAGGTGCACATAGTAGTACTGTGAAAGAGTGCTACCAACAAGACTGAAGCTTTTCTAGTGTCTCTGCTGTGCCCTGCCTCTATGCACTATGAATTAAGCAATGCAGAGAATGAAAAGGAAATGCTTCTATCCACTTTTTGCAGTTACTTCCACTTTATTATGTTTATTCAAGCTAATTAAACAGCTGTGATGCATGAGCAGCCCTGTGATCAGAGTTTAACTCAAGCTGCACTAAAGCATGCGTCATTGGAGAGATGGGCATTGAAGCATGGTCCTGAAATTACTGTGGATGGGGAAGAGCTGAGGGAAGCTTTGGAGGTGTTTGGTTTGGAAAAGAAAGAGCTTTGGGCAGACGTGAAGCTACAAAAGCAAAAGGAATAATCTCCTCCCTGTATTTTCTGTGAAAAGGACAAAACCCGATGCCTTTAAACATCTGTCAGCACTGGTGCAAGTTGGCTTGTGGCTGAACCTGCTTTGGGAGGGGGCAGGGAGCGGGTGATCTGAAAACTTTCCAGCTTGTGAACTATAGTCTCGTACCTCCATCTACGTCATGTAAGGCCCAGCTTTTAATTTATAGCTGATGGTGTGGCGCTTAAGGACTTCTATTTAAGAGCAGGATTTTCAAGCATAAATCATTGGAAACATGCACATAGGGGTTTTTTTTTTTTTTGAGCTGACTTAGAGGATAAGTAGATAATTTGAGTAAGACATCATTCCTTTATCTGTTCTCAGTTGGACATGACCAGAATCAATGCAAAAACCTGAGTCAGATCTTTAGAAAGGCTTCAATTATTTTGGATTGATTTCATTTTCAGATGTTCCACTCACGCTGTGATTAATGGCTCTAGTCATGGTATAGTTTTTCAGCAGGGCTGTCACAGACAGTCCATTTTTAAAGAGAGCCTTTGGGCTGTATTCTAGAGCATGACTGGGCAGTGGTGACACACCAAGAGGGAAATTAGTTATAATTGTGTTAAGGGTGTTTTAACCTATGGTCTTACCCTGACATGCCAAATTATGTATTGTTGATGAAGTCTCAGCTTGAGGGCTCAAAATCTCTGTATTTTCTGAGTCAAAATGAGAACTTGAATCCACAGTCCTTATATATTTGAGTACTGAGCTCCAGTAATGGGGCTTTTTCAGCTGGAGCATCTCATCCAGCATCAGGAACTCAACTTTCACAGAGACAGAGAGACATCTTTAGTCCTCCTGCTCTACTCATGTTAAAGTTTCTCCACCAAATGAAATAGAAAACTTATCCATGAATCTATCTACACAGATGTGTATTTTGCCTCTTCATCATTTGCTTATACACACATGACCCTTTTGTCTGTGGATGGACTATCCGTGAATGAGACATGCTTTGGCCATTCCCACAGAAAGATCAGCAGTGCTTTAAACTTGTGGCTTATTTTGCTGCTCAAGCACAGAATCTGAATCCTCAGGCATTCCTGGATTCTCTCTCGCTGAGGTGGGAAACCTGGGGCTCTGTATCTCTGAGTAAACACACATGATGTTATGGGCTGGAAGGGACCTCTGAAGATCATTTAGATGGGCAGGGACATCTTTCAGTAGACTAGGTTACTCAAAAGCCCTGTCCAACCAATGTTATGGGTTGGAAGGGACCTCTGACGATCATTTAGATGGGCAGGGACATCTTTCAGTAGATTAGATTGCTCAAAAGCCCTGTCCAACCTGACCTTGAGCACTTTCAGTAATGCAGTGCATGATCTTGTCTGGGCATCATGCTCTAGTGTCTTACCAACCTTGTTGTAAAAAGTATGTTACTTGTCTCCTGTCAAAATCTACACCCTTTCTGTTGCTCATACCCAATTTTTCATCTACCAGTATCTCCAAGTCTTTCTCTGGAGGGCTGCCCTCAATCTATTAATCCTTCAGTCTTTGTTGGTACTGGGGATTTGTCTTAACTCAGGTGCAGGACCTTGCGCGTGGCCTCATTGAACTTCATGAAGTTTCCACCTTACCCATCCCCGTGGAGGACGCAAGGTTGGTTTGCTCGGTAGCAGTGTTGCTGGTGGATGCTCAATCTGTGGCTCTCCCTAGTATGTCAGCCAGGGGGCCTGAGCAATGTGTGTGGTGTCTGTTCACAGCTGCTAAACATTCAGAAAAGCCCAAGCTAGGAGTGGGACTTAACCTGACTTTGTTCTCGCTCGTTTGAGTTAGGGTATGTGGGGTCTGTCTGCTAAACTCCTGACTTCTGCAAATGTAGCTTCTTGCTTGGATTCCCTTCCCTGAAAGAAAAGGAGAGACAGAGTGACTGAATAAGATAACTTTTCTTATTTATTTTAGGTGCTGGAACAGACTGGCTGGAGAGATTGTGGATGCCCCCTACCTGAAAGAATTCAAGGCCAGGTTGGATGGTCTAGTGAGAGGCGTCCCTGCTCTTGGGAGGTAGGTTGGAGTAGACAGCCTCTAAGGTCTCTTCCAACTTCAGTGAATCTCTGATTCCATTATCCTATGATGCCTGTCCTGAGTTGCGGCAATCCTATACATGAAGATGTCTACAGAGTAGCAATGTGGCAAGCAAGATGAATGGCTTTGCTGGCTAAAATTCTTGCGTTGCACACATCACACCTTCTCACTTGCACCGTCTTATCCTCTTTTAGGCACATCCTTCACTTTCACAGATTTGGTGTGACCTTTTCCTACCCTTTCTCTTTTGGTGTTTCCTCTTCTAATGGTCTTCCAAGACCTGCACTATCCTGAAATGTCAGCTGGGTAAGTGCTGCGTGGTAGTAGAAGTAGCATCACAGATGAATCATATCTGACATGCATTACAACGATGCAGAAACGTGTAACCAAATTATGACTAACACAGGAATGACACACTGTCTGGCCCCTCAGGCAAACTGAAGTCACTGCTCATAAATGGGGTTGCTAGAATCAGCTGAAAAGCACTTAACTCTTTCAACCTTTCACAACTCAACCTGTGTTTATTGATCTCTGACTTTGTGAATGTCAGTAAAAAGACTCGTCTAAGGTCTTCTGTGAATGGCAGCAAAATCCATCTTGGTCTTTTACATGGTTTAGATATAACACATGGTGCATCGGCCTTGGGGATAGATGCAGAAGCATGAGCTCTCAGCCTCTGAGGAGTGCAGGTGCCTGCCTGCAGCACAGACTCAGCTGCTCAAAGGTGACAAAGGTCCCCATGTCCCCAGCAAACAGGGGGATCTCCTCAAGATTTAATGTGGAGCTGTGGTGAGGCAGAACCATAGGAACCACAGCTGGATAACTAAATCCCTTCAAGCCCTGTAAGAAGCGTGACATTGCTCTGTGGTGCTGTGCTAATTACCCTTATCTGAGTTAATTAACAGACTTCTAAACCGAAATCAGTCAAGAGATGCTTTATCCTCCAGCCCTGGAAGAAGCTCACCCAGACCCCATATTTGGGTCTTTGCACAGAGCACAGTCGTTCCTTCTGATAGCTTCCTTTGAAAGGCCAATCTCCAACTTCTCTCACTGCCACCTTCACTGGGGAGGTTTAAAATCCGCCTGGACGTGGTCCTCTGCAACTTGGTCTAGGTGATGCTGCTGGGGCAGGGGGATTGGACTGGATGATCTTTTGAGGTCCCTTCCAGTTTTTTTTGACTTGTTTTAATGAGTAAGTTTAAGTCCTTCTGGCTGCTGATTTTCTTTATTTTGAAAAAATCAATGTTCACACCACCTCTCAGGGGGCACATTTTCACAGGGCAAGGACAGACGATGATTTTAACGGGTTCTGTACCGTGAGTGTGTCAGAGCTGATTATTATCCTGTCATAGAGTGCGCTGAAAAGTAACACTTAATAAAAAGGACCACAGGAAGCCAACATCAAGTGATACCTTTTATTGAATGTGGGGCATCTCTGGTGTACACAGTTGGGGAGAACTTTTTGTCTTTTGTCTGTTTCTGTACATTCATTGCAGAAGACCTGTCAAAGCTGCTTAGGACCCTGAATACATCTGTATTTGGATCCACCATGGCATCCTGGACATGTTCTTGTGCGACTTGGTCTATCTAGGTGATCCTGCTGTGGTGGGGGGATACAACTAGATGATCTTTCGAGGTCCTTTCCAATCCCTGATGATTCTATGATCCAGCACAGCGCCTTTGGAGCCAGGACAGGTTTGTGGTTGTCCAATGCTATGGTAGCGCCAATACCCTAGTAGCGTCAGGGTCAGCATCTTGGCACCCCATCAACAGATCTGCTGGAGCAGGAGAATGCTGAAACCCTCTGCAACTGCTCCCACGTACCCACGTTACCGCTATTTTTGGTCAAACTCACAAGAATTTTCACAGCACATTTGCTCTTTCTGGTGGATTTCTGCTTTGCAGGAGCGTTTTATAGATTTCAGTCTGATCAGAATCGATCTAATATGTAAAAACCCCCCTTCCTCGTGCACCGAAACTTCTGCTTTGTTTTCCATTCTCAGGCAAGGAACAACACTGGAAAAGGGCAGTCTGAGTATAACTGAAACGAATGCTATCTCTGCTTTTACTGAGCCGTGCCGACAGTCACCCAGCGCTTAGAACCAGTGGGCACTCGCACGCTGATACCGGATAATTCCTGCCTCTGCGTCTTATCGACGTACACGGACTCAGCTGAAGGTATGTGAAAGTAACTGGTTTAGTCTCAACAGATCTTCTAAAACCATGTATTGAAGAAAAAGTGACTGATTATGAGCGTGACTTTTATTAAAAGCAATAAATAAGCAGGAATCAATTTAAAAGGGAGACAATGGTTAAGCCTTTTATAAATACCTCCCAATCGGCTAGGACTTAATCTGTGTGACTATCAAATTATGGGCAACTTAACAATTTATCAGCACCACTGGCAGCATGTCTTCATGTTAGCCAAACCCATCAAACCAACCCTGCAAATAATCGTGCCTCAGTCCTAAAGCAAGAAGATCAGGGAGGCGACCATCCATTCTGGAGACTTTATGGCCCGTGGAAGAGGAGGCAGGCTTCTCATGAGGACTATAAAGTTGTCATGAGGCTGCGCAGGGAGGAAATTAGGAGAAGCAAAGCCCAGCTAGAACTCAGCCTAGCTACAGCTGTTAAGGACAATAAAAAAGTGTTTCTATAAGTATGTAAAGAGTAAAAGGATGGGGGAGAAGACATGGTGACAAAGGAAGAGGGGAAGGCTCAGGTGCTCAATGTCTACTTTGCCTCAGTCTTGTGCAATAGAACTAGTTGTTCCCTAATCACCCAGCCCCATGAGCCCGGAGAAGAGGAATGAAGGGATCACAGTTAAAGAGGAAGTGGTCAGTGACCTGCTGTGCCTCTTGAATGTGCACAGATCTATGGGGCTGGGTGTGTTACACCTGGGGGTGCTGAAGGAATTGGCATATGTGCCTGCCAAGCCACTTGCCATTATTTACCAGAAGTCCTGGCTATCTGGAGAAGTCCCAGTGGAATGGAAGGTAGCAAATGGGACACCCGTCTACAAGAAGGGCTGAAAGGACAGTGGTTGAGTCATCATGCCTGAATGTGTTTAAAGATCATGTAGAAGTGGTGCTTAAAGATATGGCCTAGTGGTGAACTTGGTAGAGTTTGACTTGGTCTAGGTGATCTTGTTGTGGCAGGGGGATTGGACTAGATGAATTTTCGAGGTCCCTTCCAGTCCCTAATGAGTCTATGATTCTCTTTTCACTTTGGTATTGGAAGTGAGTGATGTGGGCTGACGAGATTGAAGGTTTCTGGTTTGAGAGGTTAAGAAGAGGAAACTGCATCTGCTTATTCTTCTCAACAACATTTAGGGGTGTGGATTCAGATCTGAGTTTTGAGAGACACAAGAAAGATAGCTTTCAGTCCCAGTTCACAGAGCTTAGGTAACTCTGGAGTGGAGCAAAAATCTTTGACCTATTTCCAAACTTAGCATCTGGCCACCAATTTTACCACACTTGCCATGACAATTTTTTTAATCACCTCTAACTTCAAGGGCTCTCTGTGCACTCAGTAGGAACTGTAGATGATTTGCAAACCAGCTCTGGCACCTGAAAATGTAAACCTGGTAACTTCAAAGCCCCAAAGTCTTTTCCTGGATCTGGCTCCAGGTGACTATGAATGAAAAGTTGGGATGAAATGTTTACCAAAGCATCCACATCAGGATGACAACCAAAAGCAGTATGAACAGGATTATTCAAATATTGTATGTGCTTATGCATTGAGGGAGAAGGTACTAAAGAAACCAAAACAGCTGCCAGGTCTTAGTTGTGCCAGGTCCTAGTGCACCGCTCAAAACTAACTTGAATGTAGTGTTCCAAAACTAACTTCATGTAGTGTTCCAGTCATGTTTTTCCTCATCAAGACTTCACCAGAATCTGCCATGGCACAGTGTTTGAAATAAATGGGTTTTTTCTATCTGTATGGAAGACCAGTCTGTATTGGTCAGATCTAATTGAGAGACTGGTGAAACTTGTGAGAACAGCAATGACTCCAGGTACAAGCTGAATAGACAACATGAATTTTGAGCAGTTTTACTGCTTTTTAATGAACAGATTGCTCCAGGGTTTAAGATGTTATTAATTAGGTACCTCGATCACCAGTCAGTACTGTTTGTCTTGTTATTATAAACATTATGAATGTTATCATCATGAATAATCACATTCCATTCCATAATGAGTCATAATATTTAACAATATAAATAAAACTAAATAGAACAACCTTCTTCACCGGTTGGAAAGAACACAGTAATTACATCAACAGCAAGAAGAAAGAACTGCCACCCAGCTTGGGTTTGAAAGTATTATTGCTACAAGAAAATATATGAAGCCATTAATAGGCAGGGGGATTGGACTAGATGATCTTCCGAGGTCCCTTCCAATCCCTAATGATTCTATGATTGTATGATTAATAGCTATTAGAAACTTCAATCATTATTTCAATCAACTTAATACTGGCATTTCAACATAGTTTTCTGGAGCACAAAAGACAATGTTCATCTGGCACTGCTCAGTCGTTTTAAGTCACGGTTCCATTACAACTGTATTTAGCCCTCAGCTACACAAGTGTAAGGAAACAGCCACCCTTTAAATTGCCTTTACGTGAGTTTCCTGAGGACATGAAGCAGAACAGAAGGTACAAAATCCAATTTTGGTAATGGATTGCTAAACCAGTTGTTCCCCAATGAATTTTGTAGCCACCATTATGCTGGATATCCTTTGGACAGTTGTTGTCTGGCTGCTGTTTAGAGGCGTGTATACATACATGTAGTTGTAGCAGGGAATAATTACATGGCTAACACTCAATAATAGTTACACAACTAGATTAGCACTCACCTTTGCACTGAAGCAGGAAGCAGTTTTAAAAGTTAGGAGCTTACCTTGAGTTGCCATGTGCTTCCTTATATCAGCCGGAGACAAGAGAAAGTTGTGATACGGGTGAAGAAGCCAGTGGTGGCTAGTATGTAAACCAAAGCATTGGGGTTCTATTTGGGCTGTAGAGAATCATGTTAAGTAGCATCAGGTAGCCAGGAATCACATGTAAATGATTGCTGGTCTGCAATGTTGGCTTTGTAGGGTTCTACGTCACGTATCTATAATAGCTATTGTGAATTTCTTGTGAAACTGAGACCATAATAACCAGACGCCACGCTGTGACCACACTACTTCACTGCTCTAGCTGCAGCACCAGAAAATAAAGCTGAATATATGAGGTTCCACATCAATTTGAGAAAGCATTTCTTCACGGTGAGGGTGAAGTGCCAAGCTACTGTGACACCACTTTGGATGCAGCAAAATGCTGAGGAATAAGACTATATGAGGGGGAAAATTCTATGGCTACCTACTAATTACTTGGGAAGAATCATCAAAGATTTTGTAAAGGCAAGTCCCACCTAAGAGGAGTTACTACATTGTGCTGGAAACAAAGAAACTGGACAAAGAAGATCTGATTGCTCCGTGTATTTGGCTTTCTAAAAGTGTTTTGACAAGCTTCCTCACTAAAAGCTCATAAAGAAGGTACCACGAAACAAGGAGACCTGTCCTGTGCTGATAAAGGGGAATAAATGCTCAGGATTCAAGCTGAAGGAAGTAATCGGCAAAGGAAGTTACTCAGAATAAAAAAGATAAGGATGAAGGCAAGGTCTGATAACAAAAAACTGTAGAAAGCTCTAACGACAATGTATGAAGATAAAAGAGCAGATGAAACTCAATACACATAAAATATGATAAAAGCTTTAGGACAGCTTCTGTGCAAGGAATAACTTGATACAGACTTTTCTGCCTGGAAAATACACAACTGACAAGGTAGATATGGTGCAGGTCTATAAATCTTTGCTGGCATGGGGCAAGGGTGTGAGAAACTATTCCGGTATGAGGACTGGACTGCCCATGAACAAGCAAGCAACGGGAAAATTCAAAGCAGCAAAAAGGAAGCAACTCTTCCCATAATATGTAATTAAATGGAAGACTATCAAAGAGTGCTCGCTTACAGGTCTTTAAAGTTACCAAATCAAGCTATGGGAGAAGATCACACAGACTGGTCTGAAATACAAAGACCTCACCACTCCTTCTGATGCTGAGTCACAGGTTGCTACAGGGTCGAGAATTTCACTGCAAAATCTCATGATGCTCTCTTTAGTTTGGAGAATAGGAGACACTGAGGGGTGGCCTCATTAATGTCTATAAATATATGAAGGGTGGGCGTTAGGAGGATGGAGCCAGATTCTTCTCATTGTCATCTGGTGATAGGACAAGGGACAATGGGTGCAAGCTGGAGCATAGGAGGTTCCATGTGAATGTGAGAAGGAACTTCTTCCCAGTGAGAGTGACGGAGCACTGGAAGGGGCTGCCCAGGGGGACTGTGGAGTCTCCTTCTCTGGAGATGTTTAAAACCTGCCTGGACATGTTCCTGTGTGACTGGATCTAGGCGATCCTGCTGTGTTAGGGGGATTGGGCTGGAGGATCTTTTGAGGTCCCTTCCAATCCCTAATGATTCTATGATTCTCTGAATGTTAGCAGTAAGGAGTTAACATAAAATAGATGTATTGGATGGAAAGCAGAAAACTAGATGAAAGCAGTGAAGGTAATGTAATTAGTCAGCATAAATGATGCTGAGCCTCTTTCCAAACCCAACACATTTAACATTGCTTATGAGCAAGACCAGAAGTTTCTCAGAGGCATTGGCTTTGTGGTAGAAGAAATATAAATAGAAGCAGACAGTTATGAAAGGAGAACTAGAAAACACATGAAAGACTTTGTATTCACTTCATCTGATTACAGAGAAGCAGGAACCTCAACATTAAAGCTAATGTTAATATTCTCAAAATTAATTAAGAAAGTAAAAATAATTAACATGAAATAGGAAACAGGCAACCTCACTAGTCAGTGAACATCATTTGATTAGAAAAGTTTGGGGAATTTTGTTTTTTAAATGAATGAGTGGCAAAAGCCAGAAGGATGGATGGACTTGACTGCTTTTCTTTCTTGCTGGCTTTCTCCGATAGGGACTGTCAGCTAATGATCTGCTTACACTTTCTTGTTTGAATCACCTCTTTGTTCAGTGGGAAATAGCTTTAAAAACTTTCACGTTCCTGACGGATTGTTTGATGCCATTTTCTTTTATTTAGGAAAGAAAAAAATAGAACAAGGGGAAAGAGAGTAGACACAATTCAGAGGCCTATTTTTAGGTCTCTGGCTTTTTTTAGCACAGTTCAATCTGACAGTCAAGTCTTTGGATGTGAACCAGTCCTTTGACACTTCTGCTGAGGTTTAAATCTGCTGCATCCCTCCCTTAAATGCTACCCACCCTGTTCAGTTTGTGCCCACATTTCTCACATTATCTCTTGAGGCAAAATCCGGTGACTTTCTGGGAAGAGGCTTGCACAGAGGTCCTAACATCCCCATCATATGAAGAGGGAATGCATTCGTACTAGCCTTTTTAAAACACAGTGTGAGGTTTGAAAAGTCATCTATCTTCAGATGCAAAGCAACGAAAGCACTTAGAGCTGATGTGCTTTTGGCTCAGCCTTTGGCCGTAGATTACTTTGGCACAAAAACACGTGGTTCAGATAGGCTAAACAGGTTGTAGGGAGAGTGTGCATCTGATCTGCATTTGTGGATGTGGATGTGGTGTGTTCATAGGAGGCATGCTTTCAGGTTTTTCTAAGGTGCTTTTGGGGCTTGGACTAAAGGATGCTGAGCGCATGCATTTTTCATGCAAGAAATCCAGCTTCTTTTGCCAACAGTAAACTAATTTGTGATACTTAAGTCATAAACACAAAAGAATAGAAGGGAGACTCTAGTGAGTAGAATGAAAAACCCTACATGAAAATGGAGGGGGAAATACCCACCCCAAAATCCATTGAAGAAAGAGGTATTAATACATGCATCAAAGTGGAGAATGCAGAGATGGAATCACAGAGTCATCATGGCTGGAAAGGACCTCCAGGGTCATCAAGTCCAGCCCTCATCCCAGCATCTCCCTAACTCCTAGACCATGGCCTCAACTGCTCTATCTACTCATCTGTTAAATACCTCTAGGGACAGCGACTCCACCACCTCCTTGGGTAGCCGGTTCCAGCGCCCAACCGCTCTCTCAATGAAGAACTGGATATGCTCCTGTGCTACGCGGTCCAGGCGGTCCTGCTCCGGCAGGGGGACTGGACCAGATGATCATCGAAGATGTCTGGTGGATGCAAAGTCACCACAGAAAAACAGCTCTAGTGATGAAGGACTGTTATGCCTTAGGCAGGAATGGAACCTAATATGAGGGTTGTGCTCTGTGTATCGCATTGCAGAGAAGCCACAATGCTGTATCATAGCCTAGATTTACTGAGAGTCAGCCAAGGGTCAGTCTAAGGCCATCTAAGGACTACACTACTCAGGCTATTAAGGCAGCCAGCTAACTCTTGGAGATAGCTTCTCATGTCTCAAAGGTGGGGGAAATGCAAGTGCTTACAATTTGATTAAACTGAAACGATCCTGGAATTGCTCACCACTCTATTAGTGAGAAGACCCAGGAAAAGGTCCACTTTTTTCCTTTGAAAGTTCTGTTTGTTACAGGCAAAATAAAGCAGGCAAATGTGGGCTCTCTCTGCTGTAGCTCAAGGAGCTGCATTGCAGCTCGTTCTGGCTTTGCAGTGCCTTTTCGTTGCTCTATCTAGAGCTGAGTTTGCACTTTGTGCTGAGTTAAAACTTGCTGGCTATGTTTCAGAAGGCAAAAATACAGGTTTTGTGCTCTCTTCTTGTCTTTTCTTAGTCAACTCAAGGAGAAAAATATAGGTGTATAGGTGACAGAGCCACAAAGATAATGAAGGGAGTGGAGCATCTCCCTGATGAGGAAAGGCTGAGGGAGCTGGGACTCTTGAGCTTAGAAAAAAGGAGACTGAGAGGTGACCTCATTAATGTTGATCAATAGGTGAAGGGTAGGTGTCAGAAGGATGGAGCCAGGCTCTGCTCAGTGGCATCTAATGATAGAACAAGGGGCAGTGGGTGTGATTTGGAATAGAGGAGATTCCACATCAATATGAGAAGGAACTTCTTCATGGTGAGGTTGACAGAGCAACTGGAAGGGGCTGCCCAGAGAGGACTTGTGGAGTCTTCTTCTCTCAGACGTTTAAAACCTGAATGGACATGTTCCTCTGAGACTTGATCTAGCTGATCCTGCTGTGTCAGGGGGATTGGACTGGATGATCTTGTGAGGTCCCTTCCAATCCCTAATGTTCTGTGATTCTGTGTGACATGCAAATCAGTGCAACAAGTTGATGTTTCCTAAGTCACAGTTGGCCTCGTTGAGATTTGCATTTTGTCTCATTTATTGTGTAGTGTGGTGTCATTTTGGCTGTGTAGTATATAAAATTAGTTCTGTTAAGCTAAAATTAAATTAGGGTTTGCTATAATAACATGGAACATTACGGCTAGGGTACAGCACTTCAAATTTTTAAACATAGTTAATAAGCAGTTTTCAGCTGCAAATAGTACAAACTTCATCAACCATAATTGTACTTTCAAAAGGAAGCAGATTATGCTCATGGACATCTTTGACTGTTGCTGCCTTCTAATGCAGAGTTGCAGTGCCCTGCAAGCAGACTGTAAAGAGCACAGCCCATTTGCAGCAAACATTCTGCTGATGGGAATTTGTTCACTGTATCCAAATATCTTTCTTCTCAGTGGAGTGTTTGAGCTGTGGCCTCTGAACTAAGTGGTGAGCACCAACACACTGAAGCTTTAAAAGAAAAAGAGAAAACACACTTTGGATTTTGTTCTCCTGTTTTCCTTGCTGGAAACAGTTGTTCGGCATCACTCTATGAAAATCCACCTTTGCATTCAAGGGATGATCGGTTCAAATCCACCTGCAAGTTTCTAACTCATTTTCCTGTTCAAAACTGCAGTGGCCATGTCATCATATTAGTTGACTGGCTTCTGTCTGGGCAAGGCAAAATGCCACGGCTGATGCAGAAACTTGGCACTTGCTCGCTCAGGCCAAAGAGCAGTTTTAAATGGATTATCCACAGAGCAGCTCTTGATACGGGATCACAGATGAATCCGCAGCTGTGTTTGCCCATCTCTATGCCTAATGCTTTTTCACGGCTATTCAGTGCAGCATTACTGAACAGCGCTTTGCAGAGCTACTCTCCATCTCTCGTGCATGTGTCTTGGCTTTAAGCTTTCTTTGGAGGTTTACCGTGTGATACTCTGTTTGAGGTCCAGCTAACCTTGTGTGGCTTAAGGCAGGAAGAACTATGATACTGTATGTGGGGGGGTTGTGGAGTCTCCTTCTCTGGAGACATTGAAAACCCACCTGGCCATGTCCCTGTGCGACTTGGTCTAGGGGATCCTGCTGTGGCAGGGGGATTGGACTGGATGATCTTTCGAGGTCCCTTCCAATCCCTAATAATTCTATGGTTCTATGTATATTTAAGATATGTAGGTGTCTATGCAAAAATATGTATTCACAGTACAGAGAAAAAGTGAAAATCTTAATGTTGTGTAGATTACTATCTAGAAAATACCTGTATGATATAGGCTAACCCACATCAAAGATAGGAATAGGTAAGTTTGTGGTCCTCCTGTTGAGATACGATGGTGACTACTGGTTGCATACATGTTTCACAGATCGTTAGGGATTGGAAGGTACCACGAAAGATCATCTAGTCCAATCCCCCTGCCACAGCAGGATAATCTAGATCAAGTCATGCAGGAACATGCCCAGGCAGGGTTTAAACATCTCCAGTGAAGGAGACTCCACAGCCCCCCCGGGCAGCCCCTTTCTGTGCTCCGGCACCCTCACCGTGAAGAAGCTCCTTCTCACATTCATATAGAAGCTCCTATGTTCCAGCTGACACCCGTTGCCCCTTGTCCTATCATTAGATGACACTGGGAAGAGCCTGGCTCCATCCTCCTGACACCCACCCCTGATATTTGTCAACATTACTGAGATCACCCTTCCATCTCCTTCTCTCCAAGCTCAAGAGCCCCAGCTCCCTCAGCCTTTCCTCATTAGGGAGATGTTTCACTTCCTTCATCATCTCTGTGGCTCTGCGCTGGACTCTCTCCTGCAGTTTTGTGTCCCTCTTGAACTGAGGGGCTCAGAACTGGACACAATACTCCAGATGCTTCCATGCATTATTCCTTCCAACTTAGTACCAGAACAAACTCTATTAACATGCACTAGCATATTCTAATAGACTTCAAGACAGCCTAGCTTTAGCATTCACTTGTAACATTGGCACTACCAGGCTGACTGAATCCCGATGGCATCAGTCACATTCTTTTTCACCTGTGGTCTTTGTGTGTGTTAACCTGTATTAGCTATCTTGATCTTGCCAGTGCCAGATACATTCACTTCCCAGGACACGCCTGTAAACCTGGAACTGTATGAGAGTGCCTTGCCAGCTCAAAACTGTCTATTTCTTGTACCTCAGAGGTGTGGTATGAACAGCGTTCATTTTATTTACACAGAATCCCAGAATATTAGGGATTGGAAGAGACCCTGAAAGATCATCCACATCAGGATAGCTGTATTGTATAGGCTAACTCACATCAGAGATAAATAGATAAGTTTGTGGTCCTTCTGTTGAGATATGAGGGTGACTAGGAGTTGCATACACGTTTCACAGAACATTAGGGATTGGAAGGGACTGCGAAAGATCATCCAGTCCAATCCCCCTGCCACAGCAGGATCATCTAGATCAAGTTGAACAGGAACATGCCCAGGCAGGGTTTAAACACCTCCAGAGAAGAAGACCCCACAATCTCCCTGGTCAGCCCATTCCAGTGCTCTGTCACCCTCATCGCAAAGAAGTTCCTTCTCGTATTGATGTAGAACCTCCTCTGTTCCAGCTGATATCCATTGCCCCTCATCCTATCATTAGAGGAGCTGTTACAGCTATGTAGGGGTGCAGCCTGTCAGAATGGATGACCCTCTCTTCTCCAAGGCACAGAGAAGAGCAAAACTACAAGGGACACCCATACAAAAAGGTATAAAAGCAGGCTAGGAGTTCATAGGGGTCAGAGAGGCAAGCACACAGAGTATAACGAGCACACAGAAGGCCAACATGCTGTCGGGGTTTTGGCGTTACTCCTGTGCTTTGAGAGAAGTGCATAAGAGAGGAGTTGTTATTTCTTCTAGCAGTTTACTTATTGAAAGAGCCTTTATTATGCTACTGCCCTCTGAAAAATTCCCCCAAGGATGTGTTCAGAATTTCACGGTAAGCTTTGTTCTGTGTTGCCAGCACATTTGGTTTGAACTTCGTGCGTGAACATGCTCACTTCTCAGTACAGCACTCTCAATTTTCATCTCCTTTTCATGTAAAGCTGCAGCAGCTCGAGAGAAAAGGTAGAAAGAGCCATTTCATCTTGACACTTATGAATGCCTCGTTCAGTCCAAGGAGAATAGAGACCAGTTACAGACTGTGCTTAAGTCACCCAAGATCTTGTACTAAAATTAGCATCCAAAGCAGTGTGTGTTTATGTGAATCATTTGCCTTACTCCGTGTGTGTGTGTGTCTGAAAGAAAACACATCACTTATTTCACAAAAATAGAAAACTCACTAGCCACCCGACACCGCGCAGGCTCTAAGTGTTTCTAAATTTATATCTCTGGCATAAAAATCAGCAAGCGATATTAGGGGAAGGGATGAGTGAACCTTGACTCATGCAGCAAAGCGATTTCTCAGGGTTCAGCATGTGGCTGCTCCAGCAGACAGGACTGGCTTAAGATTTTATTTGGAAATGCCTTCCGAAGTATTTTGCAAACATTTCTGTGACAATAGAGCACAAATCCAAATAATTCAGAATTACACGATAAACACTATTAACTTTGTAGTGGAAGATAGAAGGAATGTTCTCGGCAGAAGCTGTCACCATCCTGCTGTTTGACAAAAGGGGTAATATAACTCTACTGGCTATTACTGTGGTAGTGTGTGTTGTGAGGGTTTGTAATTAAGCAGTCGATGTTGAAACTGCATCTGCTTGTTTTGACAACATGTTTTAAAAATAAATCCCCTTTCATCATCATCTTCAGGCACCTACACACCGATCATCTGTAGATAATTTTCCCTTCTGCCCCTCCAAAAAAAGCCATAATGTTCATTTTCCTCTATCTGCTGCATCAAGACCATATTTTATGCCCCAAATTAACTTCTAGATATATTTTCCCTTTTGAATTATATGTGTTTTCTTTTAATATGCACACAAGTGGACAGACAATCAATTTGATCACAGGTAGCCTCCATTTCAAATGTGAGTGTGAAGCAGAATCTCATTATCCAGGACTTTTTTGCCTTTGCATGTTTCTGAACTATTATTACACTTTGCAGCTAATAAAACTAGTGACTTCTTTGCCCTGGAGACAGAATCACAGAATCACTCTGGTTGGAAATGACCCCTGGGATCATCGAGTCCAACCACCTACCCTACCTTACAAGTTCATCCCTAAACCACATCCCTCAGCATCTCATTTAAACGATTTTTAAACACATCCAGGGATGGCGACTCAACCCCCTCCCTGGGCAGCCCATTGCAGTGCCTGACCACCCTTGCTGTGACAAAGTTTTTCCTAATGTCAAGTCTAAACCTCCCCTGTTGTGACTTGAACCCATCCCCTTGGAAAGGACTGGGAAACATCATCGAGTCCAATCCCCCTGCCACAGCAGGATCCACTAGATCCAATTGGACAGGAACATGTCCAGGTGGGTTTTAAACATCCCTAGAGAAGTAGACCCCACAACCTCCCAGGGCAGCCCCTTCCAGTGCTCTGTCACCCTCACCATGAAGTAGTTCCTTCTCACATTGATGTAGAACCAATTCTGTTCCCTACGAGGGAACACACTTTGCCTCTCTGTGACCACTATACAACCAAGAGATAAGGGTAGTTGCTGTTCTTCACGAATGTTTATTCTAGACTTTTCTATTATTATTCATAACACAAACGATTTTGTAAGTAAGTACACTAATCATGTATAATCCTGCTGTGGCAGGGGGATTGGGCTAGATGATCTTTCGAGGTCCCTTCTAATCCCTAATGATTCTATGATTCTATGATAATTGACTAAATCTACCAATCTACCTCCCTTCTTTGTTCTTTCTCTAGCAAATGCCTCTATGCAGTCAGAGAAAAATGGTTTAATATATGAAATAAATGAGCCCTAGAGGAGATAGAGTTTATGAAATATATCTCATACACACACAAATAGTGAAATGAATGTGCTTATTTTGCAGTACCAAGTCAATTGAGTTCTGCCATTCTTGTGTACAGCCTTGGGGATCACAGCATCAGTTATCATTAATCAGAGAAAAAAAAAACAGTACTAAGCTGCATAAAGGGAACTAATCTTTCCTGAGCACTGCCAGAATAAGACACAGGGGGGACACCAGTTTAGCATTGCACCTCTGCTTTGACTGATTAAGCACAATGATAACCAAGACCTGTACTCTGAAAATTGGTGTGGCGTTGATATTAAATGTTTTAGTGACACAAGTGGGAGACTAGCTCACAATAAATTATGTCTCCAAAGAACTCTGCTGCTTATGAAACACACATCACATTCACGAGATCCGTCTTTTCTATCAAACGTCGTATTACCCTCTGTCATTCCTTTTGGTTGGGGGGCAGCACGGAGGCTGGAGTGAGCTTTTTGTCTGCAAAGCCCACAAACAAACAAACAGAAAACCCAAGCAATCATTTTCATGTCTCTGCTCAGAAGTGCCTCGCAGCTGCATGCATCCCTACAGGAGCTCCTAGAAGGGAATAATTAATCAATGTTGATTTAGGTGTTTGTTTTAAAATGTATTGTTTGCAAGTAAACTAATCTGTTTGTTTGTTTATTCCCCTGTGTATTGTGCCTGACTGCAAATCTGATCACATGTCCTAGAAAACAAATACAGATGCTGCGTAGGAGAAAGGGACCTGGGGGTCCTGGTGGCCAGCAGGGTGGCCAGGAGCGGGCAATGGCGCCCTCTTGTGGCCAAGAAGGCCAACGGCATCCTGGGGTGGATCAGAACGGGGGTGGTCAGCAGATAGAGAGAGGTTCTTCTCCCCCTCTACTGTGCCCTGCTGAGACCGCATCTGGAATGTTGTGTCCAGTTCTGGGCCCCTCAGTTTCAGAAGGACACGGAGCTGCTGAAGAGAGTCCAGTGCAGAGCCACAGAGATGCTGAAGGGAGTAGAGCATCTCCTTGATGAGGAAAGGCTGAGGGAGCTGGGGCTCTTGATCTTGGAGAAAAGGAGACTGAGGGGTGACCTCAGTAATGTGGATAAATGTGTGGAGGGTAGGTGTCAGGAGGATGGAGCCAGGCTCTGCTCAGGGGCATCTAATGATAAGGGGCAATGGGTGTGAGCTGGAACAGAGGAGGTTCCACATTAGCATGAGAAGGAACTTCTTCATGGTGAGAGTGACAGAGCAGTGGAATGGGCTTCCCAGAGCAGGTTGTGGAGTCTCCTTGTCTGGAGACATTGAAAACCTGCCTGGATATGTTCTTGGCTGACTTGGTCTACGTGATCCTGCTGTGGTGGGGAAATTGGACTTGATGATCTTTTGAGGGCTCTTCCAAACCCTAATGTTCTTTTTGTCCTGGTGTTAATGAAGCCAGTTGCAATACAGACACGGGGCATGCAAATGTGAAAATGTGTAAATATTCTAAAGAACTGGAATAATTATTGTTTCCCGAGAACGATGTGATTGTAAGCAGTTGATTTTTGCCTGTATATGCTCTCTGGAAAAAGAGGAGGTACAATGGCACAGTGACTAAATGATTTCTACAGAGGGTGAGCCGTGGGGACTTAATGAGCAATGTGCAGTGAGCTGAGAGCAGAGCTGCTGCAGGTGTGCAGCTTAGCAATGTGCTAATTAGAAAGCAGAAGAACATAAATCAGGAACACAGATGGTACTTATAGAGGTGATTGGGAGTGCGGGTACAGTGCAAGCTCAGTGTCTTGTAACTTCCAATGATAAAAGGGGTCTTGATTCTTCTGTGTTACCTAAGGTAGCCACAGCTGAACAAACTGAGTACATGTTCACTTATAGATCTTAGAAATCAGCAAGCACTGTCCTAGTATAAAATTCTGACATCTAGGTGATCCTGCTCTGGCAGGGGGATTGGACTGGATGATCTTTCAAGGTCCCTTCCCATCCCTAATGTTCTGTGAGTGTGTGATTCTGTGATCTAGGTGATCCTGCTCTGGCAGGGGGATTGGACTGGATGATCTTTCGAGGTCCCTCAGAATCATGGAAGGGATTGGAAGGGACCTTGAAAGATCCTCTAGTCTAATCCCCCTGCCTTCCAGTCCCTAATGTTCTGTGATTCTGTGACCAGTCAAACCCAGTAACCAGAAAAACCAGATGAACCATCCCATCATAACGAGGTCTCTGCAAAAGAAGGATCTGAAAAAAGGGGGCAAACAGTCTCTCAATGAAGTGCTAAAATCCCTGCTGAAATCTAGGGGACACCTCAGCCTCGACCACCTCCCCCAAAGTTTGGGGCTGATGACTTCAGCTTGCACTAATGTATAACAACGGGAACAACTGCAGCCCTAACAGTTATTATTGTACTCGTGCAGGCAGCTCCTCGGATAAACTGGTTTGTTCTATCACAGCGAAAGGAATATTGAATTTCCTTAGAGAAACAAACATATTGAACAAACGGCAAATTGGATTTTTCCCCCGTCGCACAGACCCGGATCCTATTTACTCTCTCTACACCCGGAGAATTCTCAGCCCAACAACAGACCCAAACGCCATTCACCGGCTTTATTGACTTCTAAATGGGCGATTTGACGGCAGCTGGCACGCACAACGTTGCTTAAAAGTTTCTGCATGAGGATGCACGAATGCGTTCGCAAGCGAATCTATACAATCAAAAGCTGGGGGGGAAAGGTGAGGTAAATTCAAGTCCCTGTCTGGCTCTCATGAATATTTCCAGAAAGCAAAAGAATCGCGATGCACAAATCAATAGGGTAGGTCAGCAGAGGGATGCCCAGCGCTCGAGTGCTGAAGAAGAGAGGCAAATGTGCCAGAGCTGGTACACACAGCACTCCAGACTGGGTTGGGCTGTAAGGGAGCTCAGCGCTCACCCAGTGCCAGCCCCCTGTTGTGGGCAGTGACACCTCTCACCAGACCAGGGTGCTGGGAGCCCCATCCAACCTGGCCTTGAACACTACCAGGGATGGAGCAGCCACAGCCTCCCTGGGCAACCTGTTCCAGGGCCTCATCACCCTCACAGGGAGGGATGTCTGCCTCAGATCTCATCTCAAACTGCCCTCTTCTAGCTTGAGCCCATCCCCCTTGTCCTAACACCAGAGTACTTCACAAAAAGTCTCTCCAGCTTTCCTGTAGCCCCTCCAGGTGCTAGAAGTTGCTCTGAGGTCCCCCTGGAGCCTTCTCTTCTCCAGGCTGAACAGCCCCAACTCCTTCAGCCTGTTCCATGACAGAGGTGCTCCAGCCCTCTGATCACCCTCATGGCTGGCAAACACATCGTATGGAGAACAGTTGTACGATGATGTGTTTTCACAATGAGAAAAGTTGCTTCTCTAGAGATAACTTGAAGTACCACACGGAGTTGACTCAAGTAGTGGCTTTGAGGGGAAAGGTGTTGGTGGGGAAATCAAACCCCTTTCACAGGCCTGCACACTGTGGTTTGGGGTAATGAGAGTCTAAAACATCGCTACCAGACTACAAACTTCATCTGCTTCCAGGTCTGCAGGTTCAGCATCCCCGGTGACAGTGGCTGAACCTACAGGCTGTGTTCCTGCTGCTTCACACACCCAGAGAAGAGTGAAGCTCTTCTGAATTTCCAGTCCCGAGACAACCTGCTAAGAATTCTAACTACATTAACAGCAACACAACAAATTATGAACATAAAGCTGAGTCATAAAAACCAGAAGGGAAAAAAAACCCCTAAGGTATCTGGGTCAGAAATCCTGAAAACCTCAAGTTATTGCTACTCAGCCAGTCCACGTGAACAGAAGACCTACTTGAAATCTCCTCCTTCCTCTTTCCCAAGGTCACTCTTTGTGGTGTAAGTACAAAACGAAGGCAAATTAAAACCAGAGGAACAGGACAAGTGAAGGCAGGGGCTAAAGTGCTGTGAGCAGGGCCACCCAAACAGATGCTGTTTTCTTTTTCAAGATGAAGCTGTAAGACATTTGTGAGAGGCAGCGCTGACAGCAGGCTGCAGAAAACGAGAGACCTCGCTGGTATTTAACTGCTGCATCGCACTAGCAAACTGGTGGGCTGGTAACAGCCACACTGGGCACTGGAGCCCTCCGAGAACACAGAGCAAACGGTCCAGTTCCAGTGACTGCAGTGGCGCTGAGGACAAGTTTTGCCCTCCTTTGTCAAACGTTAAAGATCTCTTCACGTGTAGCCTCAGTGCATGACTTGGATCCTATTCGGCCACAAGAGCCTTCACTGCTCCCGTGCAGTTCGAAGGATCTCGGATCTGTCCTTGTCACTTATCTCTCGTCTCCCAAGAGATATCAGCATTTTCAGGCCATTTATTACAAGTATCAACTGTTAAACTTGTACAGGAGCTAAGAGCAGCCCATTCAACACACTGCTGACACTTTCAAGCTCAGGGCAATAGAAATTAACTATCTGCACTGTGCTGCTCCTGCTCCCTGCAACAATGATTCTCAAACTCCTTATTTCCTGCAAACAGAGATAATACGCTGTCTAGCTAAGAGACTCTGCAACTGAACAAAGACCTCAATTCTTCTCCCAGAGCTTCCACACACTTCCTTTGAGATCATTATCGAGGTTCTCTAAACAGTCTGCAGCATCAGTTTTCTTCAAACGCTAAACAAAGGATGGGTACGTGCAATATAGGAAAATGAATTTGCTGGGGTTTATGAAGGGCTTGGGAGAGCCTCAGAGTGAGGCACAGACACTTCAGCTACTTAACCACACATCAGGGCCCGGGGCAGGGGGAGGGAAAGCAGCTTATGGCCGGCAAGAACCGCAACCTTCAATAGCCAGCCAAGAGAAATAAAGGGTATTCAGGAGAAGAGCCGCCTGGGTGCGTTCCTGTGCGACTTGGTCTAGGGGGTCCTGCTCTGGCAGGGGGATTGGACTAGATGATCTTTGGAGGTCCCTTCCAATCCCTAATGATTCTATGGCTGAGGTCAGGCCGTTGCACTAACCATGTGCAGAAGAAGTCAAAGGACTAGGAGGTGTCATGGGCTGGTGTTAATCTCAGCCATGCAAAGAAAGTTCCCTTCCTACTCCTTCTCTGGAGATGTTTAAAACCCTGGTGTGTTCCTGTGTAACTTGGTCCTGGTGGTCCTGCTCTGGATTAGATCATCTTTCAAGGTCCCTTCCAATCCCTAACGTACTGTGATACAACTGGCCTGAAAGAAGAGCAGACCTGCAAGCTGGACTCAGGCAGCAGATGTGGACCTGCTCTAGCGAGAAGTAACCCTGCTCCTGGCAGAGGGTTGGAACTGCGTGATCTCCGAGGTCCCTTCCAACCTAAACCAGTCTGTGATTCTCTGATGACCCCACAAAAGCTCTGGCTGACAGTACTGACAGTCTCTATAAGAAATCAGGAGAAGGGAGGGGAAGGGGAAAGATGAATTGCACGAGGGAGGGGAAGGGGAAAGACGAATTGCACGAGGGAGTGCACAAATCATCCCTCTGCAGAGCGTGACACCCTCATCTATTTGTTTGTTTCTCGATATTTTAAAATATTCCTCTGCTAATAGATAGGTTTTTACAAACCTGCAATAGTCTCGGCAGACTTTTCAAGCCCTGCCAAGAAAGCTATTTGGACTGAATCCTTAAAGAGAGGGGAAAATCAATTGCTGCTGTAAATGATGGTGTATTTCAGTGAGCATAGATTTAATACTGGGAAAGACTCCACTGGTATTTCAGCAGAAATAAGCTACAGCAGACAAGTTATTTATAAATGTGCTTCAGAGAGATAACTTGCCCAATCCTTCACTGATCTGCCATCAGAGAGCAGGACACTCACCTTCTCCCTCCACCACTTTGCTTCTCTCCTCTTCCTCTAGATCTGGCCCTCTCTTCAGTTCCTCCTTTACTTTCACATCTTCCAAGGCAGTTTCAATAGCCATGACATCCCCCAGAGACTTCTGATCCTCTGTTTTATGTCTTCGTGGTTGACTTCTTTTTCTGTGAGACCTAGAAGTACAGCAGTGTGATTTGACATAAAAGAGCAGCCTTCAGTATTGAAAAAAACCCCCCAATCGCTGACTTAAAAAGCCAAACACAAAACAAAAGGATCTTCTTTGGATTGCAAACACAAGGTAGCCAACAACAGCTACAGGGCAAACCAGGTTATCTGAAAGGAAACAGATGAACCTTGCATAATACAACATTTCAGATCCACTCCCAGCAGCCATTAATTGTCTGGGTGACTTGAAGAGCTTTTTCTCACCGTGACTAACGTGAGCTCACGAGCTGCAGTTCAGATCATTTGATTGTATTTCAAATCTATTTTGCTTGTGCTTCAAACTAGAGATGAAAACTTGTTATCGATCTTTCCTTCATCCTCTGCCTCCATCTCGGTCTGTACCTGCTTCCCTACAGCAACTCTGCAGAGCATCACCTTCCAGCTCGGATACGTCAGCCAGCAGTGCCAGCTCCTAGCAGAGTGGATCCTCGTGGATCACCTAGAGGCAGCCTATGGCTTTTCAGGGGGGTGATTCACAAGATCCAAGGCTTGTGAAGAAGTCTGACTGTAAAAAGTGCATCTTAACGGCATCAGACTAATCCCAAGGCTGTTCTTTCTCAAGAATCGACGCCACCAGGTCAGAGACTCCAGTAGCCACGATGCAGAGGTCAGTGCAGATTCAGAGGTCAGGCTAATGTCTCTGTTAGGATCTGTACTGGGAGCTGAGCACACACAGACAGTCACTCCCTACTGCCTGAGAGGGATAGGGAGAGAAAACAGGTGGAACAAGAGCTGGAAAGCTTGTAGTTTGAGACAACGATGGTTCAAGAGGTGAAGGGAAAGAATGAATGAAAAGAGAAAGAACTAAGCAAAGGAAATCCACTCACCACCTTCCCCAGGCAGACCAGTGCCCAGCCAGCCTCCAAACAACAGCCAGCTTGGAGGCCAACCCCTCCCTCCCTTCTTCCTCCTCTACCCCGGTGTTTACTGCCCAGCATAAGGTTTTACGGCACAGAACATCCCTCTGGGTCAGCTGTCCTGGCTGTGTCCCCTCCCAGCCTCCTGCCCACCCCCATCTACACACTGGGCAGTGGGACAGAGAGGGAGCCTTGCTCCTGTGCAAGAACCCTTCAGCCACAGTGAAATCCTGTAGCCACAAACCCCAAGCAGCCCCCGGGGCTGCTCTGAAGAAAGTTAACTCCAGCCTGGCCAGACCTGGTGCAATTTTCTTGCGATGACTAAGAGAGAGATGATCCATATGCCCAGCAATTTCTAATTGCCAGGCTCTAACCATGTGGTAACTCTCCCAGTTTAGACAGAGACTTCACACCTACAAGACACTCATTAGCGGGAACATGAGGCTCAACCCAGAAGGACCACCTTTTCACCCACACTTGAAGTACACACAGCACCTTCTCCGAGGGGGGAAAAGCAAGGTGGGAGGAGAAGATCAACCTGAGAGGCTTTTCTACTGCAGCTGGCACTTCCCATCAGGGTAGGTGAAGAAAGCAGGGGAGTGGAATGGAGGGCTACAGGCTTTCTTCAGTCAAGTGTGTTTTCATAGAGCCATAGAATCATTAGGGATTGGAAGGGGCCTCAAAAGATCATCTAGTCCAATCCCTCTGCCACAGCAGGATCCCCTAGACCAAGTCACACAGGAACACATCCAGGTGGGTTTTAAATGTCTCCAGAGAAGGAG
>JAOXOE010000001.1:80645972-80660908 GCA_028565055.1 Phoeniculus purpureus
ATTTATAGACATTCATGAGGTCACCCCTCAGTCTCCTCTTCTCCAAGCTAAAGAGACCCAGCTCCCTCAGCCTTTCCTCGTAATGAGGTGCTCCACTTCCTTCCTGTTTCTTTGCTTAATAACGACGACAGCCTATAAAAGACCTGCTCTAATTTAACACTGTGAAACTACTTTTCACAAAAATGTGCAGCTTAAGGATTTAATGGTCAAAAGTTTGAACAACACTAAGAAGTTTTTTAGGGAAAAATATGGTCGGTAGTTAAGGATAAAAGTAAACACCCTGTTCCTGCACGGGGCTACTCTGCTCTGGTTAACCCACGTGTGACAACCAGGTTCCTATAACTCAAGTGTTCAGTCTCCAGCTCAGACCCAGGGAACATCTGCACGTGAGGACTGCCACACAGAACTTTATGGAAGGAATCAAATAATGTCCTTTGGCACACGTGTTCTTTAACTTTGAGAGAACAGAATGAACGATAGAACCTTTCAATGAACTGCAGTCTGAGAACTTCACATATTCCTGGTGCTGTTCTATGGTGACTTTTACTCACAGTCTGTCAACTGTGATCTGCTACAGTGACACAAACAAGCAGGATTGGTGCCCTGCTTCAGGTAGAGTGCTGTAGAAATCAGTGACCATCCTGTGTCTAACCAGACATAAAACAAGACAGTTAAAAGCTTGTAAAACTTCAGACGTTAAGCCTGCCGCTGCCTCAGAGAGAGGCAAGTCCTTTACTGATATCAAACTAACAACGTTCTCAAAACTCTGCCTTTTCATCCGAAGTTAAAATTCATACGTGTAGGTAAGTGGCTAAATCCACACATCCCAGACCTCCGTAGAAGATCATCTCCACGCTGTATTCCACCAAAGAGATTTTCCTGTCTTTAGGTGGTCATCAACGATCGCCTTCCCAACACCTACGGGACGTAGCTCAAGCAATTTAAAGTACAAGTGAGTGGTTTCATTGGCTCTGGCTTATTTGCCAGCGTATGTTGCTCTCATCCTTGGGGATATGGCAGCGTTTTGGAGAAAGTATGGGAATGGAAAATGAAAATGACGTGTTTAACCTTTGCCTGAATCGTGTGTAGCTGCTACGCCGAGGGAGAACAATAAATATTCTAATACACAAGAATTATTCGTTTCTTACACTATGAGTTCAGCTGGATTTTTTAAGAATCTTTCTCAGAAAATGAATACCAGTGAGGGGAGACTTCTTCCTTGGTTTTCTTTTTCAGGCAATTACATATTAAAAATCTTTGTGAGGCTCTGTGATGGTAGAGTTTATCGGTTGAGATGAAACTGCTCAAGTCCTTCATTTCTGCTGCCCTTTGACCACCCCTCCGCAGCAAACACAGCAGTCTTCACCGCTACGGGCAACGTTTAAAGGTAGAGGTATCCAACCCAGTAGACGAGGTTAAACAGCAGGAAGGATGTAGGAAAAAAGACCCTAGAGTAAGAGTCCAGTTCTAAGATGTCTATCTGAATCCGTCCTCTCCTCCATGAGCCTGATTTGCACTCTTCGTAACAACAGAAGAAGCTCTGGCAGTCTTTCCCATCCAGACATTCATAGACACAGGCATCTTCAAATTCTTGCCAGTACATGGCATTGTTCAATGTGATGACTGTTGTGGGTGGTCTCATATCGAGTACAGAGTAGTTCTGAGAAGACAAAAAGAAATCAACAGGTTGACAAACTTCCGTGGACGATGCAGATCATTAACATCAATGATGTTAATCATCAATTAACAGCTATGGGGAAAAGAAAATCACGGGAGCTGAGAGTAACAGGTTGATACTGTAGGGATTCTAGATTTAGGGACCATCTGTCTTTCCTTTAAAAGGTGCTTTTTCAGATGGATCTCCGTGGATACTTTGTGGAGGGGCAAGGTGAATAATTCTAGGTAGAGTCTAGTTAAATAATACTTGGGTAACTCAGACTTATATGACTAGTAAATGGTTTTTCACACTTAGTAGTTCACTTGCCTGTCAGAGTACTGTGCACAAATTGTTGTAAACACTTGCAGCTACTGTATTAAAGAACAGATTCTAAAAACTAAGGAAGACACTCCCCACCCTTAATGAGCAGAACTATGTTCCTCAGTACAGCTGCCTCTTCATTATACCATGGTTTATAAAAGCAGATGTAGTCGACAACAGACAGCGATGATTTTAGCACGAGATTTCAAAATGCCACCCCTAGGCATGTCCGCCTGGTGCTTGTCACACCAGCTATGCTCAGAAGTAGGGCACTTTGTTATCACGTCTTCTCACAGCGCCACTCACGCCTCCAGACCTCTCCTTCGGGGCGCTTCCTATTTACACTTTGTCATCTTTTCTGTCGCACTATTTCCTTTTGGTGAAAAGAGCTTTCTCACAGTAGTCTTCTCTCTCATCAAGCCACCCGTTCCAGCCTCACAAAGGTCAGTTCTTCCACTAGTGTCACTGAGAAAGGTCTCATCAGCTTTGCTGCCTGTCTGCAGCACCCTGACAGACTCCAGCCCCATCAATGCAAGGCTTAGGAGCCTTTCTTCTCCCTGTGACTACCCTGGGTGCTGCCTTTGTCTTCAGGAGCATGCTGGTTATGCACTAAGAAGCTGCTCATGCCTCTGTATCCTTCCTGCTTGCAATCCGGACGGTGCTCTGAGCCTGCCATTACTACTATGCAAGTACTCAGCGTTTCCTGTCGAAGGTGTCAGAGTGCGTCTGAAACATTTGTCTCTCAATCGCCCCCTGTCCAGGGAGCGACAGCAGTAGCTGGTGTATAAACGCAGTGCTTGCCTATGAGCATGCTTGCAGTGCTTTAGGAGTTCTTTAAATACGGCAGGAAGCTCAAAAAGGAAAAAGCAGGGTAAAAAAGTTAAATGCAAGTCAGTAACTTGCATCATTCACAGTCGTGAACGCACGCCCAGACCAAGAAATGCAGAAGCAGTGCTTTAGTGCCGACCCCGCCCTTATTTGGATCTGACAGCTGGGAAGCAGGTTATTCAATCACCTGACTGACTGCACCTCTGCCTGCTTTAAATGTCTATGTATTATAGCAGATCCTCAGCTTTCACATTGCATGCACTATAGAGACAGAACTTTGTGTTGGGTCTCAACTGTGTCGTGCTGCACATCTGTAAGTAGTCATCTAGAGATTTGGAGAAGGCCATTTAATCCACCTGTGGATAGAGTACAACTACCTGTGTTAAACTTGTGTGACTTGAAAATCCACAGGCAAGCTTGCCACAGAACCTCCAGATCCGCAGAAAGGAATTCTTTTCTGTGGCAGCCAGTTCAAACCCCGTACAGTTTATGACACTGCTTGCGCTTGTTTCTCCTTTTATACAAGGTAATTGGAAGCTGCAGCATTACATAAAGCAGGCACACAAGGTTTTTGAGGTAAAAACAACACCTGACCCTTCTTCCTCCCAAATCACTTGATAAGTCCTTATAGAAAGAGGCAGCTGTGTTCCTCTGCCACATCCAAAAAAACCCCCTGACCTTTTAACAAAAAAGCAAAACAACATCGATAGCGAAGTCAGGGTAAAGCACGACACAGTATTAGAGTTTCTTGGACATTAGTGCAAGTAAATGTCAACAGTACATCCAAGCCCGCATTGCTCCCACTGAATAAAAGAGTTTACTCACCATCACATGACCAAAACTGACATCAGGCAGCTTAAATGAAGACAACAAAGTAGTTATTTAGAAGAGAAGACACTTATTGCTTCACATGCATCTAATGCTCCAGAGTATTCCTTAAACCCCACCTTTAAATGCGTGTGTGTCCATAAAACACTTCATGCTCAGCACTCTATGGATTCCTCAAATATTCTATACGCTTCAAAACGTCATGAAACTTCCACAGAACGAACACCTAGCTTGCACTGGCCTATTCGAGACGTTACACACAGCAAGCACTAGCTAAGTGAGCGTTTGTGCTTTGTTAGCTCAAATGTTGTGCATACGGCATGCGGCCAAGAGGGCCAACAGCACCCTGGGGTGGATCAGAAGGGGGTGGTTAGCAGATCGAGAGAGGTCCTTCTCCCCCTCTACTCTGCACTAGTGTGTCCGGGTGTTACTCTTAGAAGTGCGGTGTTTTCAATCAAAAATGTCACCATATATAAAACCTTAGAAAGTGACTTCCTCTGGGTTTTGTGCTTGGGAAGAAGCCCTTTTGTGCATAGCGTTAAAAACAATGCGGTGGCATTGAGATTCCAGGTGAGAAGGTCGCAGATATGCATTGGATTCATTCGAATACACGTTGAGGTGCATTGATTTGTAGAACAAGCTATGGAGCCTCTTTCATGGCTACTAGCACAGTAATTGCAGGACAAAAGACACGCAAGCAGGGTTACTGCCTCATGGTGAGCAGGTTGGTTCTGTTAGGAACAGAAGTTGCCTCAACAGAAACATCACTGCTTCTACTCTTACTGCAGGCAATTACTTTCCATCAGCTTTCAGAGCAGATCGCTCTGCAAACAGACTGACTTGGAGGGGTGGAGAGTCATGGCATTAGGGGCTGTCACTGAATGAGTTTCTGCTGTCTGGGCATGCACGTGCTAGTAAGAGATATTTAAATGATCCTGTCTTACCGACTTTTTCTTCTTGGTGCAGTTTGGTTTCCTGCAACTTGAGTAGTAGTTGAGGGTTGCGTACTCCATCAGAGCAGCAAAGACAAACAGAAAGCATACAGTCACAAACAGGTCCATAGCCGTGACATAGGAGACACGGGGTAACGACTTCCTTGCAATGGTACTCAAAGTTGTCATGGTCAACACTGTGGTGATGCCTGCAGAGAGAACCTTGATTTAGTTGTATGCATCGTCATTTCTCTGTGCCAAAGAAGAATCTTTGGAATAGAACATGTAGAACAAAATCCCAGGTGTACCCAAATAAGTCACTAATTTAATTTGGTAGTATAAAAGAAATAATGGAAGATAACAACCATTGAGCCCCTGATAATTTGTAAAAACAACGTTTCCTCAGTGTTTTCATTTGTCTTTGAAAGAGTGACACTCCCATGCCTCTCAATGCACTTCCCCTTATTTCTTTTCTGGTCCTAGGTAGGTTGGAGGTGGGCTGAGGGAGAAGGAGTCAAAGTTTTGAAGAAAAGTGTGAAGCAGAGAAGACACTGAACACAATAAAAAAACAACCTAGGAAGCCATAAACACAGGGTGATCCTTTTCACATCAGTACTGCTTGCACAAAATATCGTGGTCCTGAAGAAGGAAAAAGATAGGGGAAGACAAGAAAAAAGAAAAAGAAGAGAAGGGAAGGGAAGGGGAAAGGAAAGGAAAGGCAAAGGGCAAAAGGCAAAGGCAAAAGGCAAATGCAAAGGATTAAAAAAGGAGAAGAGACAAGAAGAGAAGAGAAGGGAAGGGGAAAGGAAGGGAAGGGGGAAGGAAGGGAAGGGGGAAGGAAGGGAAGGGGAAAGGCAAAGGCGAAAGCAAAAGGCCAAAGTGAAGAAAAGGATTTCATTATTACTGTTTGCAAGCTGCTTACTGGAAAACCCCACACAAAGAGAAGTAGCAGGAGGTTCAGGGTTAGCAACACTTTGGCCAGCAAGGCATGCTTTTCCCTTATCTTCCTAAGCATGTGCTGGTGGGACACTGGAGGAAAGTTGTTCTCCTTTAATCCACGCTATCACTTGTTCATCAGTTTCTCCACCTATTTGTCACCTGACTAGAGCACTTGGCTTTCTAGTGAATTTGGCTAAGATGGAATGGGAAGGAGAACCAATGTCATTGTTTAATGAACATCATTTATGTCTGCTTTTACATCAACACTTTACTGGCCCACTGTACTTTTTTAAACTGCATTTTGAATTTGCTCTGTCCCTGGTCCTACTACATACTATAACCGCTCTGAACACAAAGGGATGAACTGGATGAAGGTTTCAGCTTGATTCCCTTCAACCTTCAAGGAAATCTGCCTATTCTTTTCCAGATGATAGCTTTTCTTCAGACATTCTGTGGCTGCTCTTGACTACGAACACTGGGAGAGATCATTCTGATTACCACAGACAAGCAAAAGTAGCAGAGAGCCATTTCCTTTCCCTTCATGAATAGACAACAGAATAACTCGGGATCACAAAACACAGCTCTCATCTGACACTCACATTCTGTCTCCAGTTTGTCACCAACTCTTCAGGTGTCCTGGAGTGAGTCACGTCGCCACTCTGGACGTCAGCCACTCAAAGTACACGTGAAAAAGGGATTATAATGGCAAGTTTTTGATGAGTGCTTTAATTCCTCTGCACAGTGCTGCTGAAACTGTATTGGGTGCCCTGAGTCTACAACTAACTTGAACTCATTAGAAGGACAAGTGTAGTGGTTGGCCTTTGGCTGTGTTTCTTTCATCCATGTGCACCTCCATCCAAACGTGGATGTGTGCTGCTGCTCAGATTTCTGAGTTATTCTATACAGGCAGAAGTGCAGGAAGCTGGGAACATTTGCTTACTGCATCCCAAGGGTCTACAAGCCGTTGCCAATTTGGGAGCAGAACGGTTCTGCACAGAAAGAGGTGAACATATCTAGATATACTTATGTAAAATGCTCTTGTGTTTTGACTTTATTTGTAGAATAGTAGTATTTTCTTTCTTCTCCAGAGTTACAGGAGTTAAATATGATAATCATCAAATAAAGCCTTGCAACAACCCGTTTTGTGTTTTTCCTTCAAATTTCATTACTTCAGTATATGAACACAATTTTTCTCTAAAGTTTCTGCTGGCTGAGAGCATGAGGCAGGGAAATTCACACAGTTGGGACTAGTCATCTAACCCACTTCTACATCTAAATAATTGGAAAATAGAGCTGTGAGTACCCCCAGGTACAGGTGCTTATGGAAAACCAGCATCTCCCTTTCCTGTTATGCATTAAGAAGGACAGCACTAATGGGTACTGTTAGACCCTCTAGACACACACAAGGCTCCCTACTCCTATTTAAAAAATGTCAATCTTTCCTTATATCCATTAAGTCTAATTTATTCTGAAATTGGAATTCCATTTCCAATTTAAGAGTAAAGGAGTACTGCAGAGGAGCCTCCTATAAGGAACCAAAACTTGGTATAGGTGATCCTGCTCTGGCGGGGGGATTGGGCTAGATGCTCTTTCGAGTTTAAAAGATGCTTGGATGTGATATAGGGGGAAATGGTTTAGGGGTGAACTTGTAGATTAAGGTTGATAGTTGGACCTGATGATCCCAAGGGTCTTTTCCAACCTGCATGATTTTATGATTCTATGAAGGAATGCATAGTTTGGAATGGTAATTTCTACTCTTGAAAACAGACATGTAACTCTTGATATAGTCTCCCCTTTTCCCTAAACAGGTAGATTTCTGAATCACTGGCATCTCCAGCAACCACAATGCAAACCGAGATGTCTTTCCTTCAGTCCTGATGTACTCCTATGACTGGCTTTTATATAGCCCTATGCCCTTGGTGCTGCAACCTTTCCCATGGGCATACAAATAAGTGCTCAACATTTCCAAGTGTTTCCTGAAGCTCAATGCCACACTGGTCCTGAAATAAACGAGCTGCTAGAAAACCTGTACCAGCATAAATCTCCACAATCTATGAACAATATCTGTATACCTAGTGTGGGTCTTAAGTTCAAGTGTGCAAGCTGAAGCACTTTGCATGAATTAATATTATTATATCCTAAAGCTTCCTCTATATATAGGACATAATACCCTGTGGGGGAGAGTTTGAGAAGGGAGGGAAGTCAGCAGTGCAATTAATTTACTCTCCAAAAATGTCATTAAAATATCACTGTGAGAAGAAGGAGCCAGACAGAATTCCAGAATATTATGCAAAATACGTGGCAGTGTGATTCCACAGGACTGGGGTAGTTTAGTTACCCTTAAAGGCAGAAAAACAGAGGCTTCTGTAATACTTAGATCTGGGTCTGCAAGATCTGTTAACAGTGATCCCCAACGTATAGCTAGTGGTCTATTTGAGAGGAGTCTGAGCTTTTCGAACGATAGCGTAGGCACTACACAAAAAGAGGAGGAAAGGGAATTAATAACAACTTACCTAACGCTGTTCTTGCTGGTGTGGCATCTTTTTTAATCCAAAAGGATACCCAGGAAAGAACAACAGTCAATATACAGGGAATGTATGTCTGAATAGTAAAGTATCCCATTCTTCTGCTTAAGTCGAAATATATGGTCATGACCACGTAATCACCTGCAGTAACAGCACAGAAAATTAGTTGACATTGTGATGAAGTACAGACAGTTATTCACTGACTTGCTCATTTTTTAAGCATCAAAACACTGCATATTAAATAATTCTTAGTGTTCCAAGAGCACCTGTGTAGTAATGCTCACATTAAATAAAATTCAAATAAACTCATCCATTCTAATTTACTTGGTTTAGGTCTCTGTGGAACTGTTGATCTGTTTGGACTGGCAGAGGCTCTCAGTAATCATTCTGGATGGGTAAATTTTTGAAAGGCGTCTTGAATTTCCAGGCTTGCTGTTTCTGGATGGATGGCTCTACGGCCACAAACATGAGGCTACCATCATTCTCAATGTCATCTAGTGGTAGGACGAGGGGCAATGGGTGTGAGCTGCAACACAGGAGGTTCCACGTAAATATGAGATGGAACTTCTCCACAGTGAGGGTGACGGAGCACTGGAAGGGGCTGCCCAGGGGGGTTGTGGAGTCTTCTCTGGAGATGTTTAAAACCCACCTGGATGTGTTCCTGTGTGACTTGGTCTAGGTGATCCTGCTGTGGCAGGGGGATTGGACTAGATGAGGTTTCGAGTCCCTTCCAATCCCTAATGATTCTGTGATTCTATGGTCATTGATCAGATTCTGTGACAAAGTGACACAAAATCCTCTGTTCTTCAGGCTGTGTCTTCCCTGCTGTAATTTCAGGTTTGAGTGACTTGTGTCATCTTCTTTTGAGACATGAATCTGGCAAGAAGGGTCTTTATGGCAAGCGTAGCATGCACATGGGTATGCCTTTATACAAGAAGTAATTTCTAGACACTAGAACCTCAGTGCTGGAGAGGTCAGACTGCTTGCTTCACAAGGACTCATCATTAAAAATCAAGAGTCTCTTTTTGTCAGCATTCCTCCACTTCACAGAAGTTGTAGTCACTTGTGGAATCTATAAACCTCCAGGAGCTGAGTCTGGATATCAAATTTACTATTCTGCTGGATAGGAAAAACCATAAAATCAAGACCTCAGCAAGGAGGGTAGTTTATCTCACATTATAAGGTTTTCTTCCAGTATCTCTTCTGCTAACCCTTACGACTCCACAGGGGATAATAACCCGTCTATGTCTCTCTCTCCTCGATAGAGGCTACTGACTTTATCACCTCTCCCCTTACTAACAGCTCCCTCAGCTTTGTAGATGTTAACTAGCCTTGTCTCTCACTCACTGTGATTAGCAGTCACGCAACTGAATGGAGACCAATTTCTGCACTTCTCTTGGAGGCTAATACTTCCATTTCAGGTGTGAAGAGTTCTGTGTGGTTTGCCAGAGTGAAGAAAGATTTACACCACAGAAATGAGTTCATAGAAATAGGTGTGAGGAGAGAAAGGCTGAGTAAACCCGTGCTTCTACCCAAAGGAACCAACTCAAAAACCAAGGGAAAAAGCAGTTATAATAATGCTTTAAACCTTGTTTAGGTCCTTTAGAAAGGAAGACAAATTCTCTATAGCAAGACCTGACCTACAATTCCTCCTGTATTCCTGCAGTCATGAGTAGCCCAAAGGATGGAAAAAGCTTTCAAGAACTTTGGAAAGTTCTTGAAAGGCACAGTGTCTCCTCTCCTGTCGTCAGAGCTCCATCTGCCATTACAGGCATGGCTAGAAAAGGAGCTGGGGCTGATTGTGTGACAGTCCTGCAGTGCAGAAAAAAATGTCCTTCCAAACTGCATATCATTAAATCAGAGCGCTTGGTTCAAGAGCAATCACACGGTGATTGCCTAGCTAGGGGCCACCGACATAGCTACTAACACAAACTTCACTTTGAAATCCAGGGAGGAATGCTACTTTTTAATAGCTGGAATAATTTCCCAGTAAGGGAAACCAACTTTTAACTGAACCATCAGTTGCTGAAATACAGAAAACTACCTTGAGGCAAAACAGTGCCCCACCAGTTTTAGGAAATGAGAGGTAAAGATTCACCTTGAAGCAGTAAATCTGGAGCAACAGCAGTAGTGGAGCAACGCTTCCCATGAACCCAAGTCGGCTGCAATTTCTAACCCATAGGACTTCTATAAAGCTGAGTTTCTAGTGTGAAAGTAGGACACTATTTAGAACAACCATGGTTTCTAAATTAATAACTGCTCTGGATTTTAATGAACAATGCTAAACTTTGGCCCATTTCCTTTGTCTTTTGAAGACGAAGGACATAGTTGACTGAATTGCCAGTATTTCGCCTACTTTGCACAAAGAAAAACTCCCTTAAAGGGAGCGGAAGGCAACGGGTTAATTTATTTGAAGAATTTTTTAAACTATGAAATTATACACTTAGATTATACACTTAAAATAATTCAAAGTAGTTATTCAAACCGTATTAGACTGTTAGTAGTTATTCAAACCATATCAGACTACCTTATACTCAGTTAGTTTTGCACCTCATTATACTTTGAGGTCAACAAGTAGTACAAACCCAAATAACTTAGAAAAAAGTTCAACAAGTGGTGGTTTTACAAAGACTGCAATACAGAACTAACATGCATCAGCGGAGCAATTTCAGCATGTGAGCAAAGGTTACAGACTAATTGTCCATCTCTAGAACTGGAGAGATTCACGCTGTTAGGAGAGTTTAACTTAAGAAGAAAATAGGTGTCAATTTTGCATGTATTGCCAGAGTACTTGTGAGACACCCAGTCACAGGTGAGAGATATTAAACAACCTGAGAATAAAATACCTTTCTGTGTCCCAAAGGTGTGTGCTTTTGAGTTCATCATCTCAGGAATAAAATCTGTGTGTGTTCCTGCATACGTGTATGAGTGGACTGCAGCACAGATTTGGCTCTCACATCTGAGAAGCAAATATTCTCGGCATCATAGACAAATTCCTCTACCAGTATACAATTAAAATAAGAAAACCAGTGCCAGTGGCATTGATTGTGCTTGTAGAAATCATGTTCAATTATAAACACATACGTATTCATAAGCATGCATAGTAGAATCATAGAATCACAGAATCAGTAGGGGTTGGAAGAGACCTCGAAAGATCATCTAGTCCAATCCCCCTGCCAGAGCAGGATCACCGAGACCAAGTCACACAGGAACACATCCAGGTGGGATCATAGAATCCTTAGGGATTGGAAGGGACCTCGAAAAATCATATATTTGCCTATTAGAGTGTGGAATGCAAAGGCCAGGTCTTGGGCTGGCTGAAGGCAACAGCTTTTTTGAGGTCATGTAAGACCAAGATATTGCTCTAACTTATCAGAGCCAAAAGACATTAAGTTGTGGGTGTGTTTTTCTTATGTAGTGTCATCCACTTGTACTCAGCACTGGGGAGGCTGCACCTTGAGTGCTGTGTCCAGTTTTGGGCACCTCAGTACAAGGGAGACATCGTGGCACTGGAGCGAGAGCAGAGGAGGGCAACAAAGCTGGGGAAGGGCCCGGAGAACCAGTCTGAATGGACTCCACATTTTCACGAGGAAAAGAATGGAAAGACTTTTTCTTATTGAGAGGATAGACATAGAACTTAGACCCAGTTGTGTAAGAGCATGCGACTCATCTTTGTATGTCTTTGGGGGGCAGTTTCAGCTGTCTGATGAAATGTTTCTTATTGTTTTCCCCCAATTCAAGTTAGTTTTGGGTTTAGCCTGCAATTTGTAAGTGTTTTTTTGACCCTTTCTTGTTTTGTTTTTCATCTAGTGCCATTAGCATTAATTGGTTAATTTAATCTTAGGCTAAACCCTTGACACCTGCTCACAGTGACCTCTAATCTACCTCAACTGTCTCTCACACACTCTCTTGTGACCCCATTTCCCTTATAAACTTTTCAAAGCTTTAAATAGTATTTCACTGTTGGAGGCCCATCCCCATCGATCACACTGCATTCTAAAAGAGGCTGTGGTGATTATCTGGTCACACTTTCTGCATGGTATGAGATTTTTCTGAAGCAATCGCTGCTGGAAACCTGAAAGTTATGGATGAAGCAGGACATCATTTATAAAGGCATCCTACCTTCATTTAAAAATCTCCAGCAAAAGAGTTCCACTGTAACCTTTAAAGTTCTTTCAATGCTTAGTTATTCACACTGTGAAAAACAGGTGAGTTTTCCTTAGTCTGCGGTCATCTAGCACCCACTCAGACCTCAAGTCTTAGTACATCTTTGCTAAGCTCGATTAATCCTTTGAAACCAGTTTTCTTTTCCTCATGCAGGTATTCAGAGACAGTAATCAACTTCCCTTTATCCCTCATGATAAACACTCATGGTCTCTTAACACAAGGAATTATTCCCAGCCTTAGTAAATCTTCAGGCTCTTTCACACACTGCAAAATAAATCTTGAACTGCAGCCACCAGGTTTAGTTCTTATTTTAATAGTAATAGCATAAGCACAACATGTGAAAATAATATGGACATCCTTCTTATAGGGGATAATCTTTCTCTGAATATATATCCCAAACCTGTCCTTGGTATTTCAACCAGAACTTCAGACAAGGACTCAAAAAAAAAAATCTATTGATTGATAGGAGGTTCTGCATAAATATGAGAAGGAACTTCTTCCCAGTGAGGGTGATGGAGCACTGGAACCCAGGGGGGTTGTGGAGTCTCCTTCTCTGTTTAAAACCCAGCTGGACATGTTCCTGTGCAACTTGATCTAGGTGATCCTGCTCTGGTTAGAGAATTGGACTGGATGATCTTTTGAGGTCCCTTCTAATCCCTAATGTTCTGTGATTCTGTGATTGCTTCTCCATCTTTAACCAAAAGTACTAAACAGCATCAAGCTGGAAGACTTGGCATCTCAACAGAAGATCCTAGGAATAAGGGATTTTCTATCCATGTTGTGCATCTTACAAGGTAATAAATAATCAATGATTTGATGCATACCACAGTGGTTTTCTTATCACTGTAGTTTCTTAATCAAAATGTCAGATGGCATCAGGTGAGTTGTCTTACAAATGTACTGAATTCTGATGATATAGTGTCACCAGAAATCTGTAAGCTCAGAAGATGATACTGAGTTAGACTGACAGCAAGTGTTTCTATGAATGAACGTTTATTGCTGTTAATTATATTATCCTCTGCGTTTGTATTCCTCTATTCCAGGATCAGCAGCTCCATAACTTTGCTTAAGACCACTGCCAGGATGAAAACCTTTTAATTACTTTGGTCACGCTATTTACAGGTTCTTTGAAATGGAATGCAAAAAAGAAAGTGGTTTCTTTCCCCTCAAGCCTTCCTTTAGGACTTGTTACCAATGGGCAGTAGTGATTTCCGATCAGTTCTTTAAACTAACATTTTCAAGTTATTAAAGGGTGTGTTGTTGTATCTGGCATCAAGTCCTCCAAGAGGAAAGGAGAGAATGAAGTATTTCCCTTGTAAGTGACATACAAAAATCTTCCACTCCAATTCCTGCTCTGGCAGGGGGATTGGACTAGATGATCTTTCGAGGTCCCTTCCAAACCCTAATGATTTTATGATTCCTATCTCACACCAACTCCTGTGTGCTTGAGACAATGATTTTTAGTTAAGAGCTTGTAATGGAAAAGGTTGAGAAATTCAAAGGAACGCTACCAGCTGCTGAAGGAGCTTTCTAGCTTGGTCTTTGAGATTGAAGCCATCTGGCACAGCTATTTGTTACTCTGCATATATAGGTAGATGTGTTTTGTTTTACTGCAGAGGTACGTGGAAGTACGTAACCGATGCCAGCTTGCACGCTGCTGCAAGATAAAGGAAAATATTGATCCGTGAGTATTTACACTTATTTACATGCAAGAGTTTGGCAGCTGGATAGCGGTAACGCCTCTTCTGATTGAGTGATATTTTAGCTCCATCTTTGCCCGCTCCAGCCTTTCTACCTTGATTATTATCAACATTTCATAGACTCATGGAACCATTAGGGATTGGAAGGGACCTCCAAAGATCATCCAGTCCAATCCCCCTGCCAAGCTGGATCACCCAGACCATTTAGTATATTTCCCAAAAGGACAGTTTTATGTCTTCAGCTTTCAATGGTATCGCCTTTTCAGATGGGTATTCACAAGCAGGCCAGGACTATTTCCTTCAATAATTTCCCTAGCTTGTACCTCTGGTATTCATGTGATGTTTTTCCCTTCATGTCCCCTAGTGCCTTTGTTGCAAAACACTGTTAATTAATTTTGTGTTAAATTTTGTGTTTTCCTGTTCCTGCTAATCCTTTTTCTTTAATACATTGCCCTCCTGGATTATCTAGTCAGTCTGTTCAGTGCTTTCCAGTTCATTTGTGATGAATGAAAATTTCATCCAAATTCAAGTACTTATCATCTGTTAATGTCTGAATAATAATTTTCATTGCTTGAATTTTCAAAAGGTTTTTGTCAGAAGCATTTTTTCCTTTAGTTCAATTGGCAATAAACTCGGCTCCAATCTGTTGATAGAGTTAGCTTAGAATTGGTAAAGACAGAACATCAGAGATTTAGCCTCAGTCTCTTGATATTGCTCTCCTTGCTGTCTGTAGTGAATTGCTTTTGCTTGTTGATGAATCCTCTCTATTCTGCAGCCTGAAATGCCTAAGTTACAGGGGAATAACACACGCTTACTTCTTAAGGGCGTGCGTTACATTAGGTACTGCCAGAAGAATCACAGAACATTAGGGATTGGAAGGGACCTCGAAAGATCATCCAGTCCAACTGCCCCCACCAGAGCAGGATCACTTAGACCAAGTCGCACAGGGACACATCCACGCGGGATCATAGAATCATAGAATCATTAGGGATTGGAAGGGACCTCGAAAGATCATCTAGTCCAATCCCCCTGCCACAGC
>JAOXOE010000001.1:80664156-80676620 GCA_028565055.1 Phoeniculus purpureus
GATCCTGCTGTGGCAGGGGGATTGGACTAGATGATCTTTCGAGGTCCCTTCCAATCCCTAATGATTCTTTGATTCTATGAATCCTTCACCACATTTTTGTCTTGCTTGAGCTCTGAGAAAAGAAGAAATCTGTTGGCTGTATTGTTGGTTCCATCAGCTGACCAGATCTTCCTTCTAGTCACGGCAGAGATGCTGTTCCAGACCACAGCTTCCCTATTTGGTTATGTTTCCACACCACAAAGACTGTTACAGTCTCTGCAAGGGCAACAAGCAGATGGGGAAACATTTTGCGGCTTTTTACAAGGGCTTTGCTCTGATCTAAATCATGACATGTGAGGAGCAGTTTGTTGTCGAGGTCTGCATGGCACACATCCACTTTCTCCAACCACGGGTGACCTGCTGTAGACTTTTCTTAACAGACAGGTTGAAACCAGATGGCTTTATCTTGTCAGGAGGAAATACAGACCATATATGTGAATCTACTTGCTTAGGAGGTCTGGGTGAACTGTGACTCCTACAGCTGTTGCCAGGGTTGGCAAGCATTTCCTTTTCATTTGCACACAGAAAGAAGGGCCTTCTGTGCTCTGAAAAGGACCAGCTAGTCAGAACGGCGCAGGCCAAAGTGTATGACAAGGATGTTGTGTCATCTGTTCAAGAAAAAGGAAAGGAAGAAAGAAAGACGATTCAAATGACTGTCTTTAAAACTCTCACTTTGCCAAAGCTCTTCGGTGTCTTGTGCTTCCCTGGGACTTAGTGTTTCCCACCACCAGTCAGTCACACTCTCCACTGAATCAGCTCATCCTCCTCATCTTCAGCTCCCTCCAGTTCCCCAGAGCGGTTCCCAACAGCGAATGGCTGTCATTCTAAGAAAGAAACCCCGACCTTCGTACAGCTGGCTGTCGCTTATTTGCCTCCAGTGGATAACGAACTAGAACGACATGCCTCGAGCAGCACATCTGGGCAACTGGAATGCTCTTGAGTGTGACGTGTTGGAAGTGGTCTTCAGAGATAAACTCCAGTGCTCTCTCAGATTAACTCCTTGGAGGAGATCCTCAGTTATGCTTCATCATTAGGAACTTCATAGTTGGTTGCAGCAGAGTTACAGCTACTTCATTGCCTCTGTTGTCGAAGGAGCCCTCTGTTACCACTGAAGTCTAGGCAAGCCTGAGTGCTTCTTCTGTTTCCCTGCTCTTCTGCTGGTGCAAAACCTCTGACAACAAGGAGAAGAACTTGTCCTGGAGCTATTGTTATGCTCTGTTGAATCAGATCAAGTCATCAGTTATGTAACTACTCGCTGCTGGATAGAGTTTTTATTAATCTCCCTCCTCCAGTGTGTTTACAGAAACAGCTCCTAAGGAGAGGCCAATACCCTGCAGCTACAGTCTACTGGAAGAAGTACGCAGGTGGCAGGGAGGGAGAGGGGACCAGTAGCGTGGCCCTTAACCCTCTCTTTCTTGCTGTCCCTCTTTCTGTGGCCTCTTCCAGTGTAGCACATGGACTCACACAGTGGGAAGGCTCACAGACAACACAGCCCCCAGATCTGGATCTGGGTTGGGTTCAGCCCTGCTTGTGTTTGCTATCCAGTGGTGACACTGAGTGTTCGCAGCGTACGTACTGTACCATAATACACGTGATGAGAACTATGCAGCACAATAAAATTTGACTCTGAGGGTAACAGATTACTGTCACAGGCTGTCCAGAGAGGTTGTGGAGTCTCCATCTCTGGAGACATTCTAAACCTGACTAGATGTGTTTCTGTGTGATCTGCTTGAGGAGAAGCTGCTCTGGCAGAGAGGTTGGACTAGATGATCTCTCGAGGTCCCTTCCAATCCCTAGTGTACTGTGATACTGTGAAAATCAAGACAACAAGAAAACAAAGAAATGCTTCCTGGATTCCAAATGCCAGTGCAATTAATTGTTCCTGTATTTGGAATGTCTGTAAAGGGCAACTTGGCAAGATGTTTTCTGTATTTCTTGGGAAGGTACCGAGACTGATTCTATGTCAGTGCTCCTGAGGGCAGTGCAGGTCTTGAGGGACCACAAGGGCAGTTTGTCTGTTATTTCAGATCAGAGGTAACGTATGTCTCTGCTGTTACTGGAGTGTGATGAAGGCAATCTAGAAGGAAACTGCTCACTTCTGCTTTTACAGGAACGCAGCATTTCTCCTTTGGCACCTTGGATCCAGGTATGTGTTACAGAAAAGGTCTGTAACTTCATAAGTCAAGAAAAAAGGCACCACAGCCTCTTTCTTATGATAGCAGTAAGCTACTGTGGACTGGAAAGGTTTATAACAGGGCACACCACACGCTTACTCCAGCCGTAATTAGCAAAGAGCATTTTAGGTGCTACCCATCGTGTAGTGTACTTAAGGATATGATGGAAGTAAATATATTGGGTAACTTGCTCTGCTTTTTGTACTGAAATACAACGTTGGCACCACACGCTGTAACCCTTTGCTTTAGCTATTAAATATTAAATTCAATATTAAATTCAATATTGCATCAAAGCTCATTAAAAAAAAATCACACTTGCATGTCTACCCAGTAGCTCTTTAGTCTTTCCTTTAGAATAAAATTAGTCCTGTCTTGTTGACAAATACGGATAACACACATAAAGAGGAAACTAGATTTGAATGAAGCAAACCACAGCTGGTTATGTTATCCAGTCTCCAGTAAGGCAATCAACAGCAGCAATGCTGTTGTAAGGGTGGACTGGCATCTCAGCTGGTCCTGGCTCAAAACTCGGTGCCTGCTGCCTATCTGGCAGTAAAGTGATAAAGCAGCAACAGCTGCAAAGGGGCATGAAGGACTTAATTTGAAGAGATATGTGTGCCTGAATTAACTGGTGTAACTGCTTGAAGGATTAGTATGTCAGCTGCCCCTGGCTGTAGACAGAACGCCAGAAAGGAGACAGAGAGGAAGGCGCACTTCCCACCATTACTGAGAATAAAGGATGAGCTTTGGTGTTACCACTGGGACTGTACACACAGACTAAAGCTGACATGATATGTTCCTGTGTGACTTGCTCTAGGTGATCCTGCTATGGCAGGGGGGTTGGACTAGATGATCTTTCAAGGTCCCTTCGAATCCCTTATGATCCTATGACTTGGAGAGCACTGCAGAGCAGGTACCTTCAGATGCACAAGATGTGTGATATAATGTATGCATATTTTGTCAAGGTGATTTTGAGTGCTTCAAGGGACAGACTGAGGCAATATATCCAACACAAAATGCTTACACCGTGTTTTGAGTATGCAAAGGACAGGAAAGCCAAACAGTCGAAAGCACCGTGGCCCAGTGAAAGACATTGACGTTGGAGCTGTTACTGTAAAAGACTAAGTAGAAAAGGTATAGATGGCCCAAAGCACCCAAAACCCACTTTCACAAACAAACTCTAAATCTAGGCAGAGATCTGACCTAAAGGAGAAGAGCACTGTAGAGCATATAAATAGAAAACTCTGGGTGCTCTCAGGCGTGGTGGATGTCTTTGCCTGAGCACGTCTGTCAGGGGTGTAGAACTTCTCTGTGTAAATGCTTTACGCAATGGTTCTCACTATTCGTTTGTGTTTATTGACTGCAGAGAGCACAACTTTGTCTGTGATACAGGCAAAAGAGGGCAGACTAAAGCATATTTATACAACTAAAAATCATGTGTTGCCATGTCTTGGTTTTTCTGATTGTATCTAACTATCATTTGGACCGGGTTTACTAAATAACTTCAGTTTAAACAGATGCTTTGGGATATCAGTGTATGACCAGTCCAAGTCAGTCTCAAAGTCAACACACAGTTTCAACATGTCTAAATATTTTTTAACACAGCTCTTCTGGCTCTGCTGGACCTGTCTAGAAGTGCTTTCGGGAACGTTTGTTTTCAAGAGTCCAAAATGCCACGCACCTGGACTCCTGCTTGACTAAGCTCTGTGCCCTATAAAGATCTGCTCTGTACACAGGCTTTGTGTTTAGCAAACACACTGATCTCGATTACTGTGGGCAAGGTTGTCTCTTATGGGATTAAAGGTTCCTCCTCTTTGTTATGGAAAAGCAAAATGCCCTCAAGAGTGCCTGAGGTTGCCTTGACAGAGTGGTTTGAAGGCTGGAGGGCACAGGCTCTTCCATACACTGACCCCGTCCTTCTATCCTGTTCTGTGTACATACTCCTGTATATTATTATTATTTAGAGTAGTGTTAGGTTGACAGTTGGATTAGATGATCTTGGAGTCTCTTCCAGCCTTAATGACTCTATGATTCTGTGATTCTGTAACTCCATTTAGGTAGAAGTAAAAGGTATTTTTATGTCTACAGCAGCACTTACTGTGACTGGGGTAGAGAGGGAATGTGACTGAAAGAACACATGATCCTTTTTCATGTGGTTTCCCATCAACACTAACGTTCTTAAAGTCCTGTCAGCCCTTGCTATGGTCTCTGATCATGTGTTTATTTGTATTCTGTGTTTATCTCCCAAGCTGCTTGATGTGAAGCACATCTTAAGAGTTCTTGAGCGCTGGCTAAGCCTCCTGAGGACTATTGAATGCTTCAAAACAGAGGGCACTCCAAGCCCTTGGCAAAATCTTTATTGCAAATCTAATGGGTTGCTCTCTTGGAACGACATGGTGTCACTGATCTCAGCTGCTGGAGCTGCATGCAGACCCCAGAGCGTAGAAGAAGCAAGCAGCAAACAGCTCACATTTTGCAGCCTTAGCACATAAAAAGTGAGACCATTAGGAAGAGACTAGGAAATGTTTTCCAAGCTCAGTCACGTTCTGCCTCTACTTTAAACCACACAGCAGAGGAGAGCCAGGCTGCCTAGGCAACTCTGACTTTTGGGGCTTCTAGTTAAGATGCTCTTTTGCCTGTCGTGACAGGGAGAGGGAGACACTCATAACACAATGGGAGGTAAATTAGACTTCAAACCATGTTTTCACCAATGCTTAACACAAAATGTGAGTGTTGCTTCTGAGGAGGCTTATAGCTCACCAGATAGCCCAGCTGCAGACTAAGATTAAACAGAAATGTTAGTAGTTACGCTACCACAGGCATTGTAAGTGTGTAGACCAGTAACTGTGCTTTGTGGCAGCAAAAGTGCCTGACAAGAGCGTTAATGCTCAGCCGAACGTTCTCCCATTAACTTCAGAAGGTGGGGTGTTTTCAGCCCTCACCCTTCATACACAGGCATAAACCCCTGCTATGTCCAGTGCCTCCTGGCAGTTACCACATAGTGATTCCTGAGACAAAGGGACAATAACAGAGATGTGAAAGGGCTGCTAAAACTTTGCAAAGAAAAAGCTAGTTATAAATCAAGACAACATGAAAAAATAAATCCACAAGCTTCTTTCTGATCCCAGATGCCTATAACTGAGATCAGCAGCCTGCTTTGTACCAGCAAACTTAAACACGTTTGTTTTTCCAACCCACAAACCCAAATACAATGTTCTGCTTTGGTGCTGACTTGACGCTACCCTTAAAGCTGCTTGATAAAGCTCAATAGTAAAACTCAGTCAAATATTACCATGCTGTTAAAACAGAATCTCTGGATCTTGGTTAACCTTTAATTATTACTTTTACAAAAAACACTGATCCAAAAATATTAGGAGGAACTGGCCTCCATTCCATTGCCCCTTCTACTTTGCTTTGCAGCCTAGGCTAGTGTACTTCAAAAGCACAGCTATAAATATACATGGAAGGAGACAAGTGCAGCGTTTACATATGGGACTAGATAAAAGCATTGCAGATGTATCAAAAGGAATGTGACAGCTTGTTGAAGAATATCAAAGTGTGTTGCTAGAAAGCCACAGATGCGTGGGAACTAAAACACGACGCTAAGCATATGCTAACCTATCCATTTCCCTAAACCCTCCCATTACAAGTGCCCTGAGTGGGGTCTATCTTTAGACGTGCTTCTTCTTTTAGTCACTTCTAAATGGTGAAGGCTCTGTGTGTAAACAACCTCGATAAACTACTGAGAGAGTTTCCTATTCCTCAGATATCCTTTGCTCACTGGACCCTGTTTCCTGATGCCCCAAGTTCATCTTGGGAGCACACCTGCTAAACGGTAGTGCTCTTAAGAACTGCCTCAAGTGTTCTGTTGTATGAAAATGTAGATTCCTAGTTTGTGGCCCTGGTAGAAGTAGCTAATTACACAGTTAAGATTCTGAGGTGCATCTGATGCTTGTGCAAACATTCAGGTGGATGCTATGAATGTAACACACAGAACCACAGAACATTAAGGATTGGAAGGAACCTCGAAAGATCATCTAGTCCAATCCCCCAGCCACAGCAGGATCACCTAGACCAAGCTGCACAGGAACATATCCAGGTGGGTTTTATATCTCTCCAGAGAAGGAGACTCCACAACCCCCCTGGGCAGCCCCTTCCAGTGCTCTGTCACCCTTACTGGGAAGAAGTTCCTTCTCATATTGATGCGGAACCTCCTGTGCTCCAGCTTGGAATTGCTGATACAGAGGTGTCACTGAAGTAATCACACAACACTCCCTAGATATAATCAGCTGCAAATTCATTTATATGAATCAATAATAATTATGTAGATCTGAGTAAGTAGAAAACATATTAACATATTTTAATGTGTTGTGATTAATAAATTACTCTCGATTATCAGCAAAGATGTAGTCTAGTGACAGGAAGCAGTACATTTAATTGGCATTTCAACATAAAGCACACATCAGGTTTGGAGATTTACCTCAAAACCCAACGCTTTTTCTAAACAAAATCTTTTCACTCCCCAGAAATAGCCTTTTTTTGTTCAAATACTGTTTGTGTAGCAGTAGAAGCCTGATGCTGATGCACACGCAGGCTGGAAGTGCTGCAGCTAAGATGTTAGACTTCTTACTCATTTGACTTTCAGGCATCCAGTCAGGACAATAAAAGCAGTGCTGAGATGGCTCTCTACTTTAAAAAGCACGTGTGCAGTTAGTGGTTCCCAAGTAAAGGTTTTCTTTTGTGTGCCTCAGCACAAAGGATGAATCGCCTATGACAAGCAGCACACAGAGAAACCAACAGACATCCATCAATCAGTTTAAAGAGTAAATCTCTTGTTGAAATATAGGGAAGTTTTTTTACAGTAACCACCACGTGTTCAGTCTCTTCAGCGAGGTAGTTAAAACCAAACAAAGGCATCTCCTTTCTATAAATCTAAAAAGTCAATGTGAGTCCTTAGTTCAAAACTGACATATTAAGTCATGATCGTAGGTCTCTACCAAAGGCTTTAAGTGAAATTTGTTGATGGATGTCCCTTTCTCCTGCTCCGCTGCCCAAACAGCTCATGGCATTCAGTGATGTTTTTCTTGCTGTACCATCCAAAAAATGTAAATGAATGCTGCATTGACACAAACTCTGAGGCAAGTTTGCTGTATCCAGGGCACCTTAAAGGACAGAGGTATATCAGACATCAGTTGTGTCATTTGTGGCAGTATTGGCAGGGTCTAATTAACGTCTTTCTGCTAACACTGAATTTTACTGGGAAAATACAAGCCTCTCTTCACTGTAATAGTTAAACTTGGTCCCAAGTTCCATTCACAGGACAAATGTGGATCCTAGTGCTCCTGAAACACTGCACATTATCAACACTCTTTCAGATGAGGAATATTTGACCTTAGTAGTAACATCCTTGGGTAGGAACAAGGACAGGTGGAGATGATCCAGCCTGCAGTGTCCTGACTTTGTGGCAGTCATTTTCCGTGATCCATCATTATCCTACAGTGAAGGGAAGGGCTGTTATTCATTCAGTCGTTTCCTGTTCACTGCGTATTTACACACCCAGCAATGCTGAGTGGTAGCGGTTATCTCCAAGGAGTCTGTTACAACCCATTAAGATCCAGCACCTCTATCCAGTGTAAGCATCAGATGAGAAGAGACCTCATTGCTCTATACAACTATTTGAAAGGATACTGTAGAGATGTTGGTGCTGGTCTCTTCTCACAGGGAATTAGTGACAGAACCAGAGGGAATAGTTTTAAGCTCCAACAGGGGAGGTTTAGACTAGACTTCAGGAAAAAAATTCTTCACTGAAAGAGTGATCAGACACTGGAATGGGCTGCTCAGGGTGGTGGTTGAGTTGCCATCCCTGGATGAGTTTAAAAGACACTTAGACATAGCGTTGGGGGATCTGGTTTTGGGGTGAACTTGCAGAGTAGGGTTGACAGTTGGACTCAATGATCCCAAGGGTCTTTTCCAACCTATGATTCTATCAGATGAAAAACTTTCACCACAGTAGTTAATTGAACTGATGTATCAGTCCATGAATTGTTCAAGGACATCTTGATCCTTGTAAAGTAAACAACAGCTAATTCATTATTCATTGAATAAATTAATAAAATACTCAAATAAATTGAGTTAATTAATTGAATGAATAGTCTTGCATTTAACATGAATATTCATCTTCAAAAGCGTCTGCGGTTATGCCAGTTTCCCTTATTGCAGGAGACTTTGAAAGAATCGCATTCTGATTGAAGACAAAATGCATCTGTTCTTTTTCTATTTCCCCTCGAGTGTTATAACCACAAAGACTGTTATTTTTTGAAAAACAGCAGACCATACAGCATGGGGAAATTGTTTCAGAATAAATATAATAAGGCTTCCTTGGCCTCTGCAGAAATGCATTACCTAAAGAAATTATTCTACAACTGTCTTTCTGACGTTATCTCTTTGTTTGTTTAGTGTTTGTTTTCCTTTCCATCCCTGCACCTCAGAAAAGAGTTTGCCTTCCTCACCTGTAGGGTCCAGCACGTATTTAAGAAATCTAGAAAGTCTACTACCTGTGGTAAAAGAGAGCATCCATCAACTATTTATGCTTGGAAACATCCTAGAGTAGCTGAGATACAGTTAAAGTTTTACCCCCATGTGAATTTCTTTATGAAACTGTTTAAAATGCTATTTACTAGTGAAATCTGGAGATAAGCACCCCCCAGCCCAACAGTACTTCATTGTAAATACATCTGTTGCCAGATCTAAGTGTGGGATACTTAGGGGATTCGTTTGTATGTGTATGACATACAATGTAAAGAACGCATTGAGTCATTAACTTGGAGACAATGTACTCTCCTCACGTACTTCCTAGTATTTTTTAATTATCTACAGTTCCTTCTTAGGAAGTGGGGGAGTCTCTGTGGAAGCTGACCCTTTCAGCATCCATTTACCTTCCCACTCTCTTTCTTCAGGGCTTGCTCACTTCTTTTGCAACCTGAGACCCCGTTGTTCTTCCAAGTGTTTAGATTCTTACAGAAATGAGTGCATGCAGTCATTCCATGCAATTTAAATTAGACAATAACTGGAATTAATACCGCAGCTCAAAAATGAGCAGAGTCATGGGAAGTTTGTGTTAGTACAGACAAACCAAAGCTGTGACTTAGATGGCGAATCAGGCTGGGAAACTAAAGTAAGATTTCCCAAAGCAATTGCTCAGAAGGTAAACTAAAATTGAACCCTTGGGGAGGAAGGAAGTATCATTATATCTATTTCTCTATTTTACAATTCCACGCTTTCCCCCACCTCCTGGTCTCCAGCTAGGATCATGAATGAAAACTGCTGTGAGAGAGCCTATCCTAGCACCACCTGCTCAGCAGCAGAAACCAGCAATGCTCACAGCACAAGCACAGCTGCTGCTGCTGCAGAAGTTTCAGCACAGGTTTACAAAATAATGAGCACAATGTCCAGGGAATTCTCCCTGTATAATAACTTGAAAAATTCTAGTGAAGCTCTCCAGTGCTCTGCCAGTGAATGCAGTCTGCATCTGGAGCCATCAGGGAATATGTTACTGGTGCCTAAGTTCTCAAATCAGAAAGAATGTAGGTCTCCTTGAACCTGGGCTCATTAGGCAAGGGAGAGATAAGGCCAAGGAACTGCCAAAATAGGCAGATAACAAAGGAGTTCAAGTTTTTAACATTTGCTTTAGCTCTTTATGCATCTCCAGACAGGAAAAGCGATCTCTGTGTAATTCCACTGAAGCCCACGTCTCCCTGGAAGAACCAGCTCGTAGAGTTCAGTTGGAAAAAAGAAACAGAAAATAGTTCTCTGAAAGTTTTTAACGATGAAAGTGTTGGGCATGGAAGGGCATCAGTGATGCCACAGTCTTTATTCTATTCAGGGACTGAAGATACACAACCTATTCCCAGGGCATGAGCCAAAGGAGGTGACCAAAGCAGCACCAAAAGCCATTTCGTTGAAAGACAACTCTAAAAGTAGCTGAGTGCAACAAGATTTGGCCATAATGTAGGTGCCTGGAGAGCGTCCAAGCAGCTGGACTCCCGCAGAGCGACGTGGTAAAGGCACAAATTGGGTTGAGTATTTCTCTAAAGTGAAATATTTCAAATTCCAGTGATGCCTCATACCAAGCTTCTTCACTTGTTCCCCATCCTAAGCACGCACTGCTCCCATCCACAGATGGTGCGTGGCTGGCAGTGCTGGAATTCCTTGGGCACCACCCTCCCAAACTAGTCACGTTGCAGGACGCTTCCCAGAAAGTGATGTGAGGAAGTTCAGGGAGCTGTAGTGTTCCAATACAGGTATGTCCTTGCAAAGCTCTGTTTGAAAGACTACAACTCCCAGAATATTCCACGTTTTCATTAACAGTTGCAGAGACTTTTCTAAGATGACACCTGCTACAGGAGGGAAAAAAAAGAATAAAAAAATGCCAGGAATCAAACATTAGTGCGGAAAAAATTAGGAAAGTGTACTCTTAGACCGACACTCCAGAATCCACATCAGGATGGTTTTAGAAGGTTTGAGAAACTGCAGTACAGAGGACTTCGTACAGAGAGAAAAACAACGATACAACATGAGTATGTGCACTCTGCGGAATCTCTTTTCCAGAGTTCTACCTCAGCGCTGACAAGGGTGCTCTTCGTCTGGGCTGGAGCAGAACTCCAAAGATACCACCTAGAAGGCAATATTTGGGGTAGACATTAACTACAGTCTGAGTGGGAGAGCTCAGCAACGATGAGTTGGGTACACACAGACTCACAGAACATTAGGGATTGGAAGGGACCTCGAAAGATCATCTAGTTCAATCCCCCTGCCACAGCAGGATCACACTCCTTATCCCAGGAGGTATTTGGTGACAGGACTACAACCCTATGCCATGAGAAGACAGGAGAATCTGTTTTTATTTAGATGTGTATTTTTAATTTGGTCTCACCAAATCAAGAGCATCACTTACAAGCTATGAGCAGGTAGGTTCAGACTTGGTATTAGGAAGAATTTTTTCCACAGAAAGGGTGGTCAAGCACTGGAATGGTCTTCCCAGGAAGGTGGTTGAGTTGTCATCCCTGGATGTGTTTAAAGATCATTTGGATGAGGTGTTGAGGGATATAGTTTAGGGGTGAACTTGTAAGGTAGGGTAGGTGGTTAGACTTGATGATCCCAGGGGTCTTTTCCAATCAGAGTGAGCGATTCTGAGAGATTCTGGTTTATGAAGTGCACTTAACAATGCACTGGAAAGGGGACTAAGGACTTGCGTGAGCTTCCAGTCCACTGTTCAGCAAATCCTCCCAAGCCTGACCCCAAATATTCCTATGGGATTATTTTTGCAGCTGGGAATTATTTCTCTTAATGCAAGAATAATCCATCCAGGATTGGTTTCCAGCATTTGCTGAAAGTTTCTGTCTCTTTCAGCACTTCTAGAATACTTCTTGCTGTGCAACAGCTTCAAATAGTTTCCTAGGACATGTATTCTGAAGACTGATAACAACCCCTGCCACAACAGAACGGAATACCTGAGGATTCACTCTCTAACACTTTTCTGATATGCAGCATCCTTGAGTGAAGCTTAAAAAGAGCACAGTATAAACCAGAAACTGCCACAGGTTGTCAGGTTATAAAACATAAGTGAACTATGGGACTGTGGATGCCTCTGGCACAATATTTCATTGAATATTTCATCAGCGATGACACTTCATTGGCAGAGACACTTCATTAATATGCACGTCAGGCTCACCCAGTTGTCTACATCTTCCAGGTTTCACCAGAAGTTTGGACTGGTCCCAAAGCTTCTGTGTGCATCCTGGGTATAGCAGTCTCCTTCAGATGAGGTTTCCTTTTCCCCCACTGTTATTACAGAGCAAAGGCTCTTTCCACAATGCTGTACCCTGCAAAGACTACAGCACTGGTTTGGTACTAACGAGAGTGGCCAACACATTAACTGTTTGCTTACACTTGACTTCAACCAACTGAGAAAGATATGCACATCTCTAGATACCAAGATTATCATGACTGTAAACAGAGATCACAGAGTCACAGAACACTAGGGATTGGAAGGGACCTTGAAAGATGATGAAAGGAGTAGAACACTTCCCTTATGATGAAAGGCTGAGGAACCTGGGTCTCTTGAGCTTGGAGAAGAGGAGACTGAGGGGTGATCTCATTAATGTCTATAAATATATGAAGGGTGGGTGTCAGGAGGATGGAGCCAGGCTCTGCTCAGTGTCGTCTAATGATAGGACAAGGGGCAATGGGTGT
>JAOXOE010000001.1:80685130-80718689 GCA_028565055.1 Phoeniculus purpureus
ACTAAACAATAAAAGCAAACAAAAAGCTAAGCCAAATTTAAATGCCTTTTTTTTAAGGCTTCCTAATATCCTCTGTTACAATTACACATATAAATGTCAGCTGTTTGTTGATATACATGTTAGCACATTATAAAAAGCATAAATCATTCATTAAATCAATTAAAATAGAGAACAAATAAAATGTTTATCAATAACTATTTAGAAGTTTATTTGGTTCGTAACTTTACCAAGAAGACCATGCAGTCTTAGATGTATTCTACCTCAGAAGATGTTTTGGATGGTTGCAAGTCAGGTAAAAAGATGCATTTAGTGAAAAACAAACATTTCTCCTTTTTTTTACAGAAATTTTACTTTGCTGAGAAAATTAATCTTTTTTGGACTCTCAGGCAAAATAATTCTTTGTTATATCGACTAGTTAAAATTAGTAGTTTTCATTTATTTTAGAGTAAAACATGTATCTCCAAGCTTTCCTTACAGCAGGCCCAGTATAAATACTTCGTGCTGCTCTGTCTTTTGTGGACAAGACAAATTGCCAAAGGAGACAATTATCTCTAATTGCCGAAGAAATAGCTTTGAAAATCTAAAAGAAAAAAAACCTCCTTCTACAGTGTGTCCATGATGCTACTGCAACCATTTCCAAAATTCCTTTATTAGGTGATTTTTATTTGACATCTTATGTCTCTTATCTGTTAATTCAAGATTAAGAAATATATTTGTCATAATTTTTTAAATGCCAAAGTCAGAACAAAAGTTAGTATTCTGCACAATGCAATGACTCTGTAAGTCTAAGTTACTCACTATTTAGCATCATTACTCTTACTGTTTTTTATACAGATGTTTCATCCTAGCTGTCCCCAAAGCTTTCATTAGCCAGTAACATTGACATAATTCTTATGCCATAATAACAATATTTTACTACTTTTACATACAACAACCTTTTTTTACTGCCCCTCCTGAGCATTTACCTCAGCAAACATCCAAGGCATCAAATAATCCTTTAAAATGCACTTTTGGACATGTCTTATTGCCAGAAAGTGGATCCTTCTTTGTCATATTTAAAGCCTCCATCCACACTTCATGCATTCCACTTGCATCCAGTTATGTCCTTGTTCACTCTACAAGCCATGGAGAGGAAGTGAATCCCAGTATTGTTCTGAAAAATCCATGAGCATCTTCTGATAGCACTGATTTTTTATTAAGCTACTCTTACTCAAATTTAAAGCTAAGTCAGAAAACAAACACACAAAAAAACCCCTGTATTTTGTGTATACAGTTTATGGTAAAACAATTTAAGCTGTCTGCAGGTTCTGAGATGTAAAGTATTTTATTTTCATAGAATTAGAAGACTATAAAATGTATCACAATAGAATCATAGATGTATTTATGTCAGAAAAGACCTTCAAGATCAAGACCAAACATTAACTTGGTTTTTCAATGCCAATAGAAAGATAAAAGTGTAAAAACGGTGTGTGTTTTATGATGCACATAAATGGTATCTTCAAAAGTTCTAAACAAATAACATTCAAAGCTTAACAGAAATAAAAGTGTGATGCCTACTGGAAACAGCATGACACCCTGGACGTCTTCTAATACTAATTCATGAGCAGCTATAAGCATTTAAAAAGTATCTGGACTATGCAGTCCACTGATGCAGTCAGCTGAGTACTCAGTATTTCAATAACAAGACATTTCACTAGCTAAGCACCAGGAATCACCTTAATGATATATATTTGATAAACCAAGTTAAAACACCTGTCGATGGTCAATAATACAATAGAATCATATTTTTACAAAGCTTTAGTAACAATACTATGTCTAATAACTTCACATTGATTATATCTCAATTCAAAGCTGTCAAACAGTTTAATTCATTCTCTTAATACATCTGGTTATTAATCCATCTAGCTGCATGTATCAAAAACCAGAGATACAGGCAGGGTCCCATCTGTGCTCAAAGTGCTTTGAAGCATAACTTAAATGTAGAAATGTGAAAAACTTTAAGTAAAATGCTTCCTCCATAAAAACAAGAGAATTGTTGCTCTTTGCTTCAATGAAGATATTTTGTCTTCAATTCTTATGACATTTCCTGACATTTAAAAAGAATCTGTGACCTTCCTAATTACAATTCCATTGGGTGCAAGAAAGATGCAGTCCAACATATGGTTGTGAGCCGGTTCATATAGTCTCAGGTTTTTTTATACGGCAACATTAAATTTCTGGATTGAGTGGACAGGGAACAGCTTCAGAATGGACGCAGAATACCTCTTTTCAGAACCTGAAAAGTATGAGATTTAGTATGACCCAGACCATAGTTCAGAGTGGCACACAATTAGAATCAAAATTAATATCATATAGGAAATTAATGTATGGGATGTTCTTTTAGTTTGGTTGAGAATATAAATAAGCACATCCATGTCATACTTGCAATGATTTTTCTTATTTGAAATAAAACACTTAGCATGTTTAAATTCAGAAGCCTCTCTTTCTTGTTAACCTGTTATCTAGGGAAACACAATCATGCAGAGCAATTGGGAAGCTAGTTTTCAATCATCAGTCACACCTAAAGAGTGATCTCTCATATTAAATCAAAAGGCTAGAACTGATTTCCCCTTTTCACCATCTCAAAGACAGGAACAGTCAATAAAGCTGTCCTCCTCAAACACAAGATTTATATCTGTCAGGTTTTCATACCATCTACTTCAAGATTCTAAACGTAATATTCATACTGGTAGCAAACAGGCAGCAACTGTAGTAACATCTAATAGGATTTTCTGTCCCTAACAGAAGTCTGAATCCTATCCAGTGGCTGCTAATTGACCTGCAGAGGAAGCATTTCATTGTGTGCAGTGAGCCCGCCCTATTTAAATAAATCAATACAAAAAAGAGGTTTTGGGAGATTTAAGCAGAGTTCAGCGCTGATCTGCAAATGTGTTTTATGTCTTGAAGGATTTTGATTAATCAGTTTTTGTCTCTGACGCTGCTGATTTGAAGCTTACATTACAAAAGAAAATCTTCCCTCTGATGCCTTTATTTGTTGAAATACTCAACAAAAGCCAGTAATAGCATGCTGCTCAAAACAAAAGCAAGCATTTCCTAAATCTTTAAACAAAGCCCCCATAAATTTAGTAACCAGTTTTACTTATTGGAGAATGAAGTTCCTCCAGTGGAAAAAAATAAGAATTCCTGATTTTATGTCTTTACTGGGTAGATGTGTGATTGGTTTGATTTGCTTGTTCCTTTTTTTCCTTCTTTTCCATTTAACTTTTTCTAAAATTCTACTACAGAAAGAAAAAACTAGGTGTTCTGATATAAAGATACAGTCCAACAACACAGCCCTTGACAGAATTCAGGCATATATAAAATTCCCAAAGAACAAGACAGGAACCTGGCTGATGTCCAAGATACACGATTCTGTGGGATGGAATGGAATTACAATTTCAAGATTGAACCAGTACACATATCATCCATTTTAAGCATATCAGATGTTACAGTAAAAAAATCCCAACTTAAACCGCAGCAGGAGACAGCTGTTTCAATTAAGCATTCCGTCTTTGCAAATTAGGTCCTGAAAATGGGCATTTGCTTCATACTAGAGAAGATCTCATTGCCTAACTCTCTGAGGGCTCCCTCCTTAGAGGACAGCATCCCAAGCTGCCAGCCTAGTTGCCGCACCAGTGATCTGGAGCGCAGACACACAGATGCAGATCCCAATCCAAAGGCTGCCCTGGCAGAAATTACACACAGACTATGGCTACTGAACCTACAGCTTGCTGGAAAAGCCAGGGAACGGTAACATGACTAGTCAGAGCAGAAAGACTGAAGCTTTCTTTGAACAGCAGACACTTAATGTGTATAGCAGACTAGACCATCTGCCACATACCCATTTCTTATTCAGTCTGTTCTAATGTGGTAGAAGATAGTACACTGCACCGTTTCATAAATTCACCCCTTTCATAAGAACACAGGAAGACATGCAGGTACGATTTTGGACATATTCCATATTCAAGGCACTTCTCCCTCACTGAAAAAGTCACCTCAGTTTGACATGATTTCAACTAGTCATGTCTTCTGCCCATTAGCTGACATTAATTGCCTCCCTTAAAATGACACTTATGGTTTCCATTATTGTTTGCAATACTTCATTGCTTTTAAGATCTACAGCATCAAAGTGAATTGTCCTTCAAATCTCTGTCATTACTCCTGCTCATACAATAGGTGAAGGTATAGCCAGTGATTCAGGATCAAATATAATCAACTCAGCAACTTCTGAAGGCTAAAGGATTGAAGGTACTTCAGCTGAAATTCAGCTTCAAGAAAACTATAAAATACGGAGTAGTTACCACCACTATATTGGTAATTTCTGTCCAAAATGACAAATAGGAGCTTGCTAGAGGCATTTCTGAAGACTGCTTGTTCCTTTCTGTTGCTACACTGGTTTTCCATGGCTTACGATTGGACATGGGATCTCTTTGATGGCAGCAGGGTTCAAAACACCCTGTGCTACAACATTCTTCAAAAACAGGGTGCTTATAGAACATGCCAAGCCTTAATATCCTAGCATATAAGTTGAGAATTTTCACTGGAACTTCAATTTACTTGTTTTTTCTTTCTAGTTACATTAACTTTTCTTAAACTAATCCCACTGTAAATCTATTCTTTTGAAATGAAAGGCCTTCAATAAACCCTGACCTTCAGTGCATGGTTGCTCTACACTCAAGTCTGACATCCTTGCAAGCAAATCATTTTAGTGAGGGTTATCTCTCTCAGAAAATGGTGGTTCAAAATTCAAATTTCACAAAACTCTTCAAACAGCCATCCCACAAACACCTTGCCATCCTATTTGCTCTTCTGTCACAGTTCAGCACCAGGTTAGCCCATAAAATTATAATCTGCCCAACCGTGCAGATGGAACTGTCCTCCCACTCCCTGGAGGGGGAGGAAAGAGGTAAAGTAAACACTCGGCCGGAAACCATTCAACTTTATTAAAGACTTTATTGGGTAGGAAAAAGACCAAAAAACAAAAACAAAAAAAGGGCGAAAGTAAAAGGGAAAAAAAAAGTGAGTTCTTCCTCAATTCAAGTCCACCCCTTCCCCAACCCAGACCTGACAACCCCTGATTCCTAAGAGGTGCCAAAACCTGCAGACGAGGGTGGAGTAAAAAAGAAAGACTAGGAATCTCCTAGGCAAAACTGCATATTAAGCAGTTTCCTACAGTCCAAAAATTGCAGGAAAAGATGGTGAAAGAAGGAAGATAAAAGGGAAGGCTAAAAAGGGAAGGAGGAAAAAGCGGGGAGGGGGCGGGGATGCACAAGAGGGCCAGAGAGGCACAGGACAGACAGGCCTCAGTTTGCTACTGGCCAAAACGAAACCAAAACCAGACTCCCAAGACACAAAAACAGGGAGGGGTACCAAGAAGAGGGGAAAAGGAATACCTTGTCCCCAGTCAACGACCCCAAAATCTGCCTGGCCCACTCCACCCGCTCAGCCTGTTGCCTGCGCCAGCCACCTCTCCCCTTCACTTCCCCAACACCGCTCTACCTCTGCTCCTGCTGCTGTGACCCTGAGGGAAGAGTAAACATCCCCGCAGCCCAGACGGGTTAACTCTGTGTGTGCTAGAAGAGAGCTCGATGCAGGAATACCATAAGCAAACATGATATCACCAAATCCAGAACACTCACACATTCTCACTCTGTAACCACACAGCCAAAAGTAATATGTCTGCACAAGACGGCCACCACCAAGGGCAGCTGAGCTGTGCTCAACCTCCTTACCCAGCCTTCCTCCACGTACTGCTATCAGAGAGGAGCCATGCAAAAATAGGACACAGATGAAAGTTTGCTTCCAAATTAAAACAGCCAGTGATACTGTCTGATTCTGTAATTAGAATGGTTTCAAGTCGACTCATTACAGAGCATTAGATCACATTCCTTAAGTGCCATAGAAGCTGTATGCTTCCATACATGCCATGAGGCTATATACCTTCACCACTTTATTTCAGAAACAATGTTCGTGACATTGCAAGATCAGGCCTGGGATTTGTTTCTCAAACAAAGCATTGGCTCTTCTAAGGCAGCCCTGCAAGGAGAAGCAGCTCTCTCCAAGCACGTTTCCTGTGTCTATCTGCCAGTGTTGACTGCAAAGCTCCACTGAGAGAAATGGGATTCTATCATCATGCTACTGCACTGATTAAGTGCTTGCTGGCAAGTACCAGTAGGCTTTGTACAAACACGACACAGCAAGATAAAGCTTATACAAACTGAGAGGCATAAACATAACCTACTTGTGTTAATCCTGTGAAAGTACACATCTATGCAAAGAGAAGGCAGAATTAAAGAGCACTGTAGTCTGTGACTCTCCATCACAATTTTTCACTCCTGAAGAGACCAGACAAAATTGGAGGTATGTTTTTTGTTGGTAAGCCCTTAACTCCACAAAAGGTACGGCTTCTTTGTAACCCAATTAGCACACTTACTAACTAGGCTGGTTAAGACCCACTTTCAGTATACACAGAAAGTAACACCACATGCATTACATTCACGATCAAAGCTGTACAAGATTGTAGATTGTTTGAGAGATCAAAGACAGTTCTGTCAGAACTCATTACAAGAAGAAAGGCACATTGACTTCAAAAGACATTGTATTGTCCTTTGCTTTCTCCTTAAAAATAATTTTCAAGAAGATTGTGAGTCATCTCAGAGAAATCTAAATTAACAAGTCTTTTGACATTACCTTTAACTCTGACAACCGTCTGATAGTCTCATTCTTTTTTTCTCTCTTTTACATTTATCATAAGTGGAGGCTGACTGTTTGGCCTGTGGCTTAATCCTGGGTCACATGAATGATTAAAACTTTAAGCACTTCATCAATCTGCAAGTTACCTAAAATTGCTCAGCCCTCCTCCTTTGATTGCTTTGTTTTGCTCACTGCAAAACACAAATATCTTGTGGTTTGTGTTTTCATTATTTAAGTGATATATTCTATCAGAAAAATTTACACTAATTGTGAATAAAAACACTATCTAGATTAGAGGACATTAAAACTGTTTGAGCTGTAATTCATACAGATAACTTCTTGGAATGCAGGTTTTTTAATATTCCATAAGAACATTATCAGAATTTTCATAATTGCCCATCAGACAAAAACCTCAGCCAGCCACACAAAAGTTCACCCCGAACATAATTATATATATACACACAAAGGGTAATCAACACTAGTAAAGCAATATTTCCAGTTTCAACTTTATTTTCCTGTATCCACAGGTATTTATTTTACATTACTGATGAGGTCTTTGTTGACAGTCTCCACAGTCTGCCATAAATAAACTAATGGAGCAGTCAGCAGCGCTGAAAGTTCATTCAGTCAAAGGCAGAACCAAGAGAAGTGTGCAACTTCATGGCACTCACCTTCTTTACAACTAACAATCAGCCAGGTACCACTGAACATTTTATTTTATTTGCTTCTGGGATCTAATTATCCATTTCAGAAATTTTGTAAAAACAAGCTTTTCACTATCATCAAACGGTGAGTTAAAATTCTTAATGGACAACCCTCGACTCATAGGTAATGACTTACTCTTCCAGATGAAGGTGCTTTAAGATACCTGGTAATATTCCTTCTGTAACATACTAATTCTTTTCCTGTGAATATGCGGACTATTACTGCTGTAAGATAAAGTCCTGAACTTCAAGATGACTCCACAAGCACTGTAAATATTGATGATGTTAAAATGCTGATTTAATAAGGCCTTCTACACATCTGTACTGGAAATGTAAATGCTATTGGAAACTCCAAGATTAAACCAACACATAAACAGGCACTGCAGCAATTGAGTACTCAAATGGCAATGCCAATATCTGAAATGATGTTAATAGGCTCTAAAGTGGTACTTAATTACAAGGCAATATGTCCACAAATGCTCATAGTAGATAAGGAAAATTAGTAAAGCACTCACCTAGACTGCTTTAGGCTGTATCTTTGTCTACCATTTCCCTTCAATGTTTACTTTTATTTAGTATTTAAAAACTCCAAAGTTATTTGGAGGTTGTGCAGATATAATGCTGTGGTGTGTGGTGTAGTGGTTGCCTTGGCAGTGTTGGGTTTATGATTGAACTCAATGATGGGTCTCTTCAGCTTGGAGGTGAGGACACTGAGGGGTGACCTCATTAATGTCTATAAATATATGAGGGGAGGATGGAGCCAGGCTCTTTTCAATGTCATCTGGTGATAAGACAAGGGGCATTGGTTGCAAACTGGAACATAGGTTCCATATGAATATCAGAAGGAACTTCTTCACAGTGAGGGTGACAGTGCACCGGACCAGGCTGCCCAGGGGGGTTGTGGAGTCTCCTTCTCTGGAGACATTTCAAACCCTCTTGGATGTGTTCCTGTGTGACTTTGTCTAGGTCATCCTGCTGTGGCAGGGGGATTGGACTGGATGATATTTCGAGGTCCCTTCCAACTCCTGATGTTCTGTGATTCTGTGAAGAGACTCCCTCAACTTTTCTTCATCAGAATCACAGATCATGTCCAGGTGAGTTTTAAATGTCTCCAGAGAGGGAGACTCCACAACCTCCCTGGGCAGCCCGTTCCGGTGCTCTGTCACCCGCACATCATTCTGTGAAGAGACCCAGCTCCCTCAGCCTTTCTTCATCAGAATCACAGAATCATAAAACAGTAGGGTTTGGAAGGGACCTCAAAAGATCATCCAGTGCAGTCCCTCCCCAAAACAACATGATCACAGAACATCAGAGATTGGAAGGGACCTCGAAAGATCATCCAGTCCAATCTCCCTGCCACAGCAGGATCACCTAGACCAAGTCGCAGGGAGGTGTTCTACTCCATCATCTTCGTGGCTCTAACCCCTGATGTTCACTCCTAATGTACTTTACTGCATTTCCCATTTTCCTTACTAACCAAGAAACAGGCGAAGGCAGCCTGAGAGTTTGGCTCTTCCCTCCATGCTGGTCCTTGCATTAAATGAGGAGAAGCCTCCTTTACGCTTTGCCTTTCGTCCGAGATGGGTGTAAAAGATGAGGTGGCCTTTGAGATTGGGTGCCACTTTCTTCTTTGTTTAAAGAAATTTTGCCTTTTCTCCCATTAATCTTTAGCAGGAGAAGCGTTCAGCCCACACCTGTGTGAACAACCGCGATGGGAGAAAGAAGCAAACCTCTAGCTCTTCCCCTGCAGTATCTGGGTGCTTGTGTGTGCACAAACGTACGGCTACTGCAGGCTAATTTGGGGGGCAGAGTCTGGCACCGTTCTCCGTGCAGCAAGGGGGACCCAGCCAGAGCTTCGCAGTGTCAAATCGAGTTCACGAGATCCAGTTGCAAGATCAGCTGCCTGTTCCGGTGGTTCAAGAAATGTCAGGTTTCACTTGGAAAGGCTGCTGTTAAAACCCTGCTCTGATGTGGTTCTAGCCCCAGCGGGTGAAGCTGAGGTTTATACAGAATTAAATAGTTCTCAGAAGGACTACATAATGGATTCAAGTTACAACAGGGTCGGTTTAGACTAGATATTAGGAAGAAATTTTTCACAGAAAGGGTGGTCAGGCACCGGAATGGGCTGCCCAGGGAGGTGGTTGATTTGCCATCCCTGGATGTGTTTCAGGATCGTTTGGATGAGGTGTTGAGGGATCTGGTTAGGGGTGAACTTGTAAGGCAGGGTAGATGGTTGGAGTTGATGATCCCAGGAGTCTTTTCCAACCAGAGTGATTCTGATACAGGGCTGGCGGAGAGCGAAGTGTAAAGTGCTTTTGGCGGCCGGCAGTGCCAAGAAACTTGTGCAGGAGCAGTCGTGAAGATTCAGCTCGGCTGGGAGGGAAAGGGAAGGGAAAAACCATGAGCGAAAATTGTGGGACAAGATCTTTCCACCTGTTGCAGTCATCAGATTCTTCTCTGCAAAGTGCATTTTCATTCTGGTTCCCCGCATCCTGGCAGGACCGTGAAGGCGCAGCCTCCTGTTGAACTGGCGTATCAGCATTTCCAGTGCGTGCTGGGTCCTCCTCTCTCCCGCTGCCTCTGGAGTACTCTGTAGCACTCCCCTGAAAGCTGTAGTAGCGGATTTGTCAAAGGGGAACGGAACAACCCAGCAAATAGCTCGAGAAGCTCTCTAGTTTCATTTGCTCTGTGACACAGCCCAGGTAACTCCTTTGTAATTAATCGCTCTGAGGACAGAGAAGCCCTCGAACCCGCCATACTCACTCGCTACTGCCTGTAGCTTCACCCCGAGTCACTGACACCGTCAAAACACATTCAGTGCGTTTCCCGCGACTGAATACATCGGCCCCGCAAATCGCGAAGCTGCCCTTGACGGCCCTTGGGTGCTGCGGGATAGTGGAACGGCACCGCCGCCCCGGCGGGCGGGATGATGATCCCCACCTCGGGCTGGCCCGTCCTTCCTCATGTCCCCCCTCTGCAGGGAGAGGTTTACACGGGAAAATCCTTCAGCCTCGAAGGAAAGCGAATGCAGGTGAGTTGAGACAGAGCGCAGGGTCGCAGCCAGCTTCAGCGCTGCCGCCTGAGAGACAGGGAGCGGTGTCCACCGTTCCCCCGACAGCACTGGGCGTGGGGGGGGGGTGTGGGAATTAGGCCTGAGGGTGGTCTCCGCTTTGTGGGGTTTTCCCTCGACGTTACAGCTCCACCTGGAGCCGTGTCCAAGTGTCCTACTGCCCGCCCTCCGCCCCGCTCTGGCTCCGCGCCCCGTTGTCGCAGCCCCGCCGGACAGCGGGGAGAGGCACCGCCCTGGCGCGGGGCTCCGGCGGCTCCTACCGCAGCCTCCACGACCCCTCCCCTCCCCGCGGCCGGCAGATGGTTCGCTCCGCGGACATCTGATATATAGCGCTGTCAAGGGGCGCATCCCCCCCTTCGTGCCACTCCACGCCAGGCGCCCCCGTCCCGGCTCGGGCTGTCCGCGGCGGGGCCGCCCCGCGCTGGGCTGACTCGCCTCGGCCGTCCGCCCCCTGCGGCCGGCCCCGCTGCCTTCGGGCTCCGTCCACGGGCCATGTCCGTGGGCTCCGGGAGCGAGGCGGAGGAGCTGCCCGAAATGGACCTGCGGGCGCTGCAGCTGGACTACCCGCGGCCGCCTCCGCCGACCAAGCGCCAGCCCCGCGATGAGTTCTATCCCTCGGGGGACAACTCCTCGGCGGCGGAGGAGGAGGAGGAGGAAGAAGAGGAGGAGGACGGAGAGGGCTGTTGCGCGGCGGGGCCGGCAAGCAGTGGGTGCAAGAGGAAGCGGGCTCGGGGCGGCGGCCCGGGAGGCAAGAAGGCGGTGTCGGGGCCCCGAGGGCCACCGCCCGAGGGCAAGCAGTCCCAGCGCAACGCGGCCAACGCGCGGGAGCGGGCGCGGATGCGGGTGCTGAGCAAGGCGTTCTCCCGGCTGAAGACGAGCCTGCCCTGGGTGCCGCCCGACACCAAGCTCTCCAAGCTGGACACGCTTCGTCTGGCGTCCAGCTACATCGCTCACCTCCGGCAGCTGCTGCAGGAGGACCGCTACGAGAACGGCTACGTCCACCCCGTCAACCTGGTACGGCGGGGCGCGGAGGTGGGCGGCCGGGGGGGGATGAGCAGTGGGGGACCGCGGCGGAACCCCTCGGGGCCACGGCCCGGGGTAGCCCCGCAGGCCGGCCCGGCGGGGGAAGGGCGAGCAGCGCTCAAGCCGTGCCCGCTCTGGAAGAAGCTGCGGGGCGGCCCTGACTGCTTCGTAAATTCCCGGTAGCCCCGGGGACGAAGTGAGACCTCGGTTCCCAGCAACCCCGGGAGATGACGGGTGTGTCTGATCTGGGGAGGAGGAGAAGGAGGGGACCCTAAAGATACACAGATTCCTCCGGCATTATGCAAACTTCATGTCCGAAAAAGAACTGACTCGCTCTGCGGGCTGGCTTGGAGCAAAACAAGCTGTCGTTAGCCACCGGTACAAAACTCGATGCCTCATGCGCACCTCGGGGATAAAAAGGCTGCGTATGTGGTGCGGAATGACTGCTTCTGGATAGCTGACATGGCTTTCATTTATAAAGTTATGCAAACCGCTGCAAAGCAGGAGAAACGGTGTATTTCTGATGGGAACGATGACCACTGCAGCCTTATCGCATTTAATTGCCCATCGCAGAGCCTTATCGCAGCGCATTTAATTACAATGGGAAAAGGAATGAAAATACGTACGAGAGGAACTCACCTCCGCCTGTGCTTCCCATCGGGACGAAAACATGATGCTGTTTGCAGCTGAAACAGGGCTAGACATCTGTCAGTAGTAAAGTTCCAGTTTCGTACTGGGATGAACTTTCTTTTTAACGCGAGCTATCTCTTTTTTTTCCCTACAGACTTGGCCATTTGTAATTTCAGGAAGACCTGACTCTGACAACAAAGAAGTCTCTGCTGCCAACAGATTGTGTGGAACTACTGCATAGTCGAAGTAAATTGGCTGTTGGGGTTTGGAGGGAATTTTTTAGTTATTGCTGATTATTTTTTGAATGGGATGGATGTTGTTAAAAAGCTGTGATTTACCAGTTCAAAGCTAGAAGATGGGGACAAATCTCCATCACTAACAGTGTTGAGATGTGTCCCTGTAATTCTTGTCCCCTTAGAGTTCTGAGGGACGTTTATTTAAAGGGAGTCTGTGGAAACTACAGTTTTCATGGACTGACCGCAGCAGCTGAAGTCAGACCTGGAGATGCCCTTCTTTGGCTTCATCCTTCTTACCACTGCCTGAAGACCTGTTGTTCAGAGACTGTTAAACTAACAGAGGTGGAATATAATGATATAGAATTAACAGCATGGACCAAAATACGACTCTATGAACTAACTAACCCCAAACAGTGTTATTTGTACTCTAATGCAAAGCAGTATTTTTAGAGTAGCTTGGAAATTCAGATAGATTTATAATATATTTTGATGGCTTTTGTATTCATGGGTCTTGTTCACTGCAGCTATGCAATAAGTAGAGTCACTGGGGGTTTGGGTCTCTTTAACCACTAATGTGTAAGTGGCCACATTGTGCGTTTAGGGGGCCTTGGAATGAAACAAATGCCGTTGGTTGTGTCTTGAAGTGACACCTGTAAGAGTGACACTGGCCCTAGAAACGTAGGGTTTCTGTGCCTTGAACTAGAAGGGAATTCTGCTTATCCAAAGGGCAGGGTGCCCTGTGTTGTAACTGATGATGGTGCAAAATAACAAGAGTCACAGAATCACAGAACATGAGGGATTAGAAGGGACCTCGGAAGATCATCTAATCCAATCCTCCTGCCACAGCAGGATCACCTAGATCCGGTTGCACAGGAACATGGACAGGTAGGTTTTAAACATCTCCGGAGAAGGGGACTCCACAACACCCCTGAGCAGCCCCTTCCAGGGCTCTGTCACCCTCACTGGGAAGAAGTTCCTTCTCATGTTTATGTAGAACCTCCTGTGTTCCAGCTCACACCCACTGCCCCTTGTCCCATCATTAGATGGCACTGAGCAGAGCCTGGGTCCATCCTCCTGACACCCACCCTTCACATATTTATAGATATTAATGAGGTCACCCCTCAGTCTCCTTTTCTCCAAGCTCAAGAGACCCAGCTCCCTCAACCTCTCCTCATAAGGGAGGTGTTCTACATCATCTTTGTTGCTCTACGCTGGACACCCTCCAGCAGCTGTGTGCTTGTTGAACTCAGGGGCCACATAGTACAAGTTATTACCCAAGACACCATCAGCTTTCCTGCAGGTACAAACCCTCAGCTATCTACAGATTCCAACCATATTCATGAACAGCAAACTTACTCTAAACAGAATTCCGTTGTTACTAAAGTGGCACAAGAACAGCCTGTTAGCCTGTTTTGTCTTATGTTGTCTTCTCACTGTCACTAAGATGTGGAAAAATCTCCAGCAAAGAAGTCTCCCCAGCACTGTAGAACATAGCAACCCCACAGGCAGTTCAAGTGAGCCATCTGGAAATGATGGGCAGGTGATAAAGAACAGGGCTGCTTTGGTTTAAGGACCATTCACATTGATAAAACACAGGAGCAGGTTCAAGTTAACGTTCAATTTTTTACCACTTTGTAGCAGTCATAAACCAAAATGCATTCATCCAGGCAATGATTCTGCTTTGACTAAAACAGCCTAAAATAAACACACTCAAATGCATGCAAACAGTTTCACGCAAGTCTCAGTAATGCTCTATTTAAAGGCCAAGCCAGTAGAAGACTACCATTGTCCTCTACTCATCTGATTACCCCAAACTGAAAGGATAAACCATAGAAATTCTCTCCAATGCTGGGAAACAGTCTGGAGACTGAGAGGACTTCCTTCCTGGCACTGGTGGTGCTAAAATGATAAACCACTAAATATTTTTTCTAACAGATGCAAGGTCAACAGAGATGTCATCAATATTTCCACATTTAAAGACAAAGTGATAGCTTGGTAGGGTGCAGGAGAGTTGTGAGGCGTTTTAAAACATCAGTCTGCCTCATAAAACTGGACAGAACCACGATCACACACCGTCTAGAGCAAAGGCTTACACGTGGAATCAAATCTACTTTGGTTGAAGCGCTAAACTTGCAGTTCAGTTTGTTTCCTAGTGAACAAGGAGAGAGAAGAATGAGGCTGAGTAGAAGTCTGTCCACACACGCCTTAGGAATAAGCATTGACTACATCTGTTTGCCAGGTTTCACTTAGAAGGCTGGTTGTCTTTTGTAAACTGTTAATGGAAAAAACAAACTCAGGCATTACTCCCCTCTATCACTAGAGAACAGCTAGAACTGAAAACCACACAAAAATAAGCAGTTAGACCAAGCGAAGAAGCACGTTGGCAGATTAACTGAACAAACGGTAGGGCTGCAGGAATCACACATCACAAGTAAAAGAATTACTGTTGGAAATGGCTACAGGCCAGCTTGGAAACATATATCCTCGCTGAGAATCTTATATGGGACTAGTTTTGGTTATTGGGCCTGAGAAGCACATATGGAAAGCCAATTAAGAAAAAAAGGAACATTATTTTACTAAACTTGAAGCTTCCATGCTCAATAGTTCAAGCCAAACCCTATGCTTTTGATAAATGAAGGGTCAACAGCGCCCCTGTCCAACACCTGCACTGCTGCACCTCCATGTACAGACTTACACCGAGCCAAGTTAGTCAATAACTGCATTAGATTTACATTAGGAGCCTTGGTTGAGGACACAAAGTGCTTTTACTTTGTGGACAGCACATTTTTTCATCCCCTTAAAAAATGTTCATGTGCAAGTTTCCTCCATGTGAATTAAAATTTAGAAAAGGAAAAATCCATCAGAGGGTAGATCATATTGCTGCCACTCTCCTGGAAGCACCTCCTATTTTCTGGCAACAGGTGCAGTACAACGATAGGAATAGAATTTAACCCCACACACTCGAGAGACTGATGGAAATAGCATGTTCAGTAGTAGAGAGAGCTCTTGGAGAAGTGTTTGTAGCAACAATTAATGAGTTGAAGAGCACTGAAGTCTCTTCACCTGAACGATATTGACTTCTCCACTTCAGCAGAAGTGTTAGCCAAATCAAAATCCTTTCATAGAATCATAGAATCATTAGGGGTTGGAAGGAACCTCGAAAGATCTAGTCCGATCCCCCTGCCACAGCAGGATCACCCAGACCAAGTCACACAGGAACACATACATATTATTTTCTAGAAGTTCTAAGCACCTACAACGTGGGCTTTAAGATGAAAGTACCTTCTCCACTGTAAGTCACTACAGAATCACAGAATCCGTCAAGGCTGGATTTGCCAAGTAATTTTCTACCAGGAAATCTCAAACAAAACCACAATGTCTTAAAAAATTCTGTAAAAAAATTATAATAGAGAGAAAAAATCCCAGATAGATTTAACATGCTGAAAAGACAAAATCCCCGTTGCTTCCCTTATTTTATACAGCCCCTCTTTTAAATGATTGCACAAGTGCATTTTACTGTTAACTGTTCTCTGTGAGCTGTATGGGGTTGGAGAAGAGAGAGATGAAGGAAATAAACTGGCTGTCAGGGCTGTAATGGAAAACTACTTCATTATATATATCTCTTTGTAGATTATGACCAAAAAACCTGGTAGGCTGAGTCAGGCAAAGTTCCACTGGGGTCTAGTATTCTTGACCTAATTCTAATTCTTGAATTAGAATGATCTAATGTTTTATTAACCGTACAGAGATTGACACACACACAGAGGTAATTTTCTGGTTTAAGTCATGTGATATGAAGCTGGGTATGGCTGTAAGCAGCTAAGAAAGAGAACGCAGAGTGAACTTGAAACTTGGAGAATGTGCTGGAGGAAAACTAGATGCAATGTGATAGAAATTTCCAGGTGTAGGTCACGGTCACCAGTTGCACAAACAAGAGCATGAAAAAAATCCTTCTGCTCTGTGTGACAGTGGTAAGACCTCACCTAGGAAAAGTATTTTGAGACCTACTTTAAAACAAGAAGCCCAGATAGGCATGGGCTGTCAGAGAGTTCAAAGGGACCAGAATAGGCCCACAGAAACTGAAGATCTAAAATTTACTAGGACACACTGAATGAGCTGTGGAATGAAAGGAAGGGTGTTAAGTTGATGATTAAGAGACTTAACAAAACCTTAGAGTCTTGAGATGTACAGAAGGCTCATATAATCCTTTCTCCAGATTTCCACAATTCCCAAGGTAGCAAGGAGTATTTGAGTTGCTAAGATTATGGGGTATGAAGGACTGGAACATGGAGAGGCTGAAGAATCCCATTCTTGAATGTTTAATATTGATAAGGGAAGTATTGACATGGTGAGAAGGAATAGATCACCGATACCCAGCCTTAGTGGACCTCTGATTTAGCGCTGCATGGGCTAGCATTACAGAGGAGGTTTAGCAGTCTGTTGAGCTTAGAACACAAGTACAAAGCAAATCTATAGGGAAATGAACAGTTCTCACGAGGAGCCTCAGACTTCACATGGTTTCATTTATGGCCTTCAACAACACTGACAATATCTTCCTGCCTACGGTTCTGCACTCAGTGTTAAATAACACGTCTCAAAGGCTTCCTGGCAAGCACTCACTATTTAGACTACACACCAGTGCACCCTATTTTCTAAATGCATTTGATTTCTGGAGGCAAAAGACGAGACCTACAGCTGAGGTGTCTTTGAGGCAAAATTCTCCCACATGGAGGCAGCTCTTCCCATCTCAGTTTTATGAACCTTGCAGTTACTTTGCAGTCCATTCTGCAGTTCAAAAACTGATTGTCAAATGGAGTTGGCAAGAGAGTAGGCTGAATCTAGGGCAGGAACGGTCGCATTTAGTTTCTTAACTCATCTGTGCTAGGGTGCTTACAGGTAGCCATAATAGCTCCTTGCAGCCCTGTAGGGTGAATGAGGAAGCATTGCCAGGCTGGAATAATTTCAGCAAAAGAGGAAAACAGAGGAAAGTAGCGTGTCCAGGGATAGGGAGACAGTTTCAGGGATGGGGTTAACAGGAAACAACCTCACTTCAAAATTACTGACCATTATCTCCCATTAAAGCTAGTTCCTGTGCTGAAATTTTCCATTTCTGTCTGCACTCAGGTCTGTTTTTGCTGGTATGCTACAGGATTCAAAGCACACGGACAGCACTGAAATAATTTAACCTTCATTACTTGTCAAACCAATGTCTTGGTCTGAAGCATCTGAACGAGTAGGCAGAAGCATAAAGAAGAATAAAAAATATCTCATACTGGTCAGTCATTGCTTTCTGGTTTTGCTTTTTATTATTATTTTATAGTTGACTAGGACTATTTTGTTTTTAAAGGATGTCATAAAAAGGAGCTAATGTGTCACTCAGGAGTATATTTGTCTACTGCTTGTTCCTCACCTAAAATAACATCCTGTTTTCCTACGCTTTGATGTCCTAACAATTTACTCACCTGGCACATACAATTAAAGGATGGTATCCTAAAGAAAAGAAACTAGAACAACTACAGCAACAATCGCTAAGAACCAGTGAGCAGGAATGGCAACAGCATTTCAAAAAGTGAAAAAGATTTGAAAATAAAGCACTCAAAAACTGACCTGCAGTCACACAGCAGTCCTTTCTGTTCAGCAGGTGCTTGAGGTCATGGTAATCAGGCAACTATTTGAGCATGGCAGGTAGGAAAGTCAGCTTCTCTCTCTAAAAAAAGGGTTTGCTCATTAACACAGGTGAAGTCCGTCTGCACCAATGCACGCAGCACGGAAAACAAGCAGGAGGAGCTGTGGTAGCGTGACTCACAACTGGAGCATTGCAATGTATGGCCACCATCTTTACAGCAGGGATAGGCAAGGAAGGAGAGGAAGTGGAATTACCCTTTCTGTTAGGGAAGAATACAACTTAGGGAGAGCTTACAACTTAGTGATGGTGGTGATAAGGTTGAGTGTGTATGGGTAAGAACCAAGGATAAATCCCATATGGTAGATTTTGTGGTGGAAGTTTGCTGTAGACCTCTCAAAAAGGAATTGGAGGCAGATTAAATCCTCTATGAGCAGCTGGGAGAGGTTTCATGGTCATTACCCTTTGTTCTCGTGGGAGACTTTAATTTACCAGATGCCTCTTGGAGTTCAGAGGAGAGGGAAGAGTCCTAGAAGTTCCTGAATTGTGTTGTAAGACAGCTGGTGTGGGAACCAACCAGGGAAGGTTCTCTCCTGAACAGTTTTCAATTTCTGAGGAAGTAAGGAGAGGGGTCAGCAGGATTGCCACCTTGGACTTACAGAGGGCAGACTTCCGCCTGTCAAGGAGTCTGATTGACAAAGTCCCTTTGGAAACAGTCCTGAAAGACAAAAGATGTGTAGGAAGGCATCCTTAAGAAGGAAGTTTTAAGGATGCAGAAACAGGTTGTTCCCGTGTCCCAGAAAAGTAGCCAATGGGGAAGACTGGCCTGGCTGGAAAGGGAATTTGGCTGGAATTTGGGGAGAAAATGAGAGTTTATGGTATTTGGAAGATGGTGCGGGCAACTCATGAGGACTAGAGGGATATAGTGAAGCTACACAGGGAGAAAACAAGAAGAGCCAAATCCCAACTAGAACTCGACCTAGCAACCACTGTAAAAGACAACAAAAAATGTTTCTATAAATATACCAACAACGGAAGGATGCCGAGGGAGAATCTTCGTCCTTTATTGGATGCAGAGAGAAATAGTGAGACAAAGGATGAGGAAAATGCTGAAGTACTTACTGCCTCCTTTGCCTTGGTCTTTAGCTTTAGGACTCATTGTTCCCTAGGTACCTAGCTCCTTGAGCTAAGAGACAGGGATGAGGAGCAGAACAAAGCCTACATAATCCAAGAGGAAATGGTTTGTGACCTGCTACACTACTTAGACATAATCAAGTCTATGGGGCCAGATGAGTGCTGAGGGAGCTAGTAGATGTGCTCAGTAAACCACTGTCCATCATCTACCAACTGCCCTGGCTAACATCAAATTAGAGTTTAGCAAATGTGATGCCCATCTACAAAAAGGGTTGGAAGGAGGATCCAGAGAACTACAGACCTGTGAGTCTGACCTTGGTGCCTAGGAAGGCTATGGAACAAGTAATCTTAATCGCCATTTTGCACCCTTTACAGGGTAATCAGGTGTTCAAGCTCAGTCAGCAAAGGTTCGTGAAAGGCAGGTCCAGCTTAAGAGACCCGATCTCCTTCTGTGACAAGATGACACATCTCATGAATGAAGTAAAGTCTGTGGACATTGTCTTCGTAGAGTTCAGGAATGTCTTTGAGGCTGCTTCCTACATCATTCTTGTGAAAAAACTGTTTGCCCGTGGCTTGGACAGGCAAACACTCTGCTGGGTTAGTCACTGGCTGGACAGCTGGGTTAAAAACATGGTGGTGAATGGAGATAATCCAGTTGGACACCAGTCACAAGTGGTGTTCCCCAGGACTCAGTATTGGGGCCAGTGCTGTTTAGTATATTTATTGGTGGTTTGGATGAGGCAACTGAGTGCATCCTCAGTAAGTTTGCAGACAACACCTAGCTGGGCAGGGGTGTTGCCCAGATTGAGGATAGAAAGGCCCTACAGAAAGTTTTAGACAGTCTTGGGTGTGTTTAATAATCATGTAGATATGAGGCTTAGGGACACGGTTTAGCAGTAGGCTTGGCAGAGTTAGGTTAAGGGTTTTTACTCGATAATCCTTAAGGTCTTCTTGGACCTAAATAATTGTATGATTCTAGACACTTTATCTGCCCATCCAAAGTTTTATGCACACTCAGTGCTGGAAAAGACTTCAGATTGTTTTTCCTCTCTGCTTTCTTGTTCTGATTTATATCAAGCAGGAAATCCACAAGCTAGCTGCCATTTGTAAATATTTAATAAATACTGTAGAAGAAGGTTCCAAGAATAATTACTTTGGATATATTTTGGTGCATGGGAGATATCTTCACTGGTTGCAGCGCTGAAAGACACGCTGTTATAAAAGCAAGCCTAAAGCATTGAATATTCATGCTTGCATGCGATTTGCATGAAGAACAAACACATCGTACAAGTAATGCAGTGAGATGATCTATAAATGGAACAATCTGAGGATCCGATAGCCGTAGAAATGATTTTGATATACAGCTTTTCAGACTCTTGCCAAACTTGATACTAAATCCAATTATTGCTTTTGCAGATTATTGCTCCTTCCAAGTTGGAAGAGGTTTTCTACTGATTTTGGGTGTCTTCCCTGAGACTCTGGTGTGTTTACCCTGACTTCGCTTTGAATAGATAAACACTACAGAACCCTTATGAAAAGTAATTTCTATAGATTCATGGACAAAAGCAAAAAAGGTGGGGAGATTCAGCCCCATCAGCTTCTCAAAGGTGAAAAGACTTGAGCCCATCTGTACGAGCCTTTGCACAACCTGATCTAGTGAAAGGTTACCCTGTCCACAGCATGGGTATTGCACTAGATGATCTTTGACCGTCCCTTCAAACCCAAAGTATTTGTGATTCTATGAAAGAAAAATTCCAGAAAGAAAATTATGTCTTAGTCAAAATGAAGAGTGGTACTCTGGGACATGTTGGAATCAAACACGTGACTGATGAAGAAGAACATTCAAAGCAAATTATCCTGCAAAACATAAGCAGATCAAAGGGAACTTTCCCTGTATCTACTCTATGACAGTAATAAAACTGTAAGTATCAGCTCATCTGTACGTAGAAATGACAAGTTCTACAATTATGAGTAAGATTTATTTTCATGAAAGAGCCACAACTTGACTTGGTTTTGTATTGCTATTCTAAATCCCAAGAGAATGTTTCAGAGGCAGGAGTTTTACTGTGTCTTTATATCTGATCAGTTTTCCCACATTCCCATTGTAAAAGCCATCAGATCCTAGAAGGGTCTTGCCACAAGCCTTCTGACCTCTTCAGTTACTAGATAAAGGGAACAAGCAGGTGTTCCCTTTGAGAGAGGAAGAAGCCCTGACTTGCCTTTCCTTACTGAAACCCAATAGCATCCCACTGCAAGTCACCAAATTCAGCTGCAGGCAAATCAGTGAAGTAGGAGAGTCTGAAGGAACCAAACTTCTTTCCAACATGAATTTCTCTGTGTGCTTAAGTGTGGCTTGAGCATCTTCTTGATAGAAATATTAATTTGCCTTGGGCATTGACCCCATTTTATATTTCAAAGGAAGAAAGGGAGAAGCATCCCTGTATAATTTCCAATGCATCAGAAATAGGGATCTCTCCACAGACGTGCACCGGATCCATAGGTCAACCATCATACAGGATCTCACAAGCTCTGTCTGTGTGACAAAAGGCCTACTGCTAAGTCATGTCAGCTGCCTAGACAGTTTTCATCTGCGGTAACAGGCACTGCTTCTGACCTGAAGAGCAAAACCATTCCTCAGTGACAGATTCCCTCTTCAGTACCAGCGGAGCAGGGATCTGTGACTTCAGGTGTAATGATGCCTTGAAAGTTGTATGTTCATCCCTTAAGCATTGTTCATCTGCCTCCTTCTTGTACATTTTTCTGCTGCTAAAATGACTAAATTCAGGAGGATTCTGCTAAAACTCAGGCAGGTTGTTTTGACCTCCACAATGTTTTAGGGCAGTAAACCCAAAATGATAGTACGTGGTAAAAGAAGCCCTCTTTTTGCCATGGCATGACTGCATTGCTGTAAGTGTCCAGGTAACACATGCAGATAAAGGATCAGCTATATAGATTACACTAGAGCAGTGGCATACAGATTAAGATTAGGAAAGATTAATCTAGCACTTAGTTTGGAGACATATGAATATGAAACCTCTCTCAGTATGTTAGAAGATTGTCAGAGGATCATTAGAACCTGAAATCCTGCTGCAATTGGTACGTTCAGAATTGACTTTCAGTGGTAAAAATAAGCATCTATTAGTTTTATTCTGGATAATAAAGGCAGAGACATGGACAATGTGTTTATTGGTCAAAACTGTAGTTCTGGAATATTGCCTTCTTGAAACATCCACTTAGGGGGCAAGGAAAAAGAATTAAACAAAGCACAGCTTCTGGAGCTCAAAAAATTTCAAGTAGCCTACTTCAAGGACTTCAGCTACCAAAGCTCCTAAACCCATACTTATTTCTTAAACTGTTTTCCTTCAGTTTTAGCTAACATTAATGCTCTACTAACATTAAACACAAATGTTCCAAAGCTTCAATTACACCCAGTGACAAGCTGAAGTTGGAGGATCTTTTTAACTAGAGATGAAAAGTCAGCATTGATCAAAATACATTTAAACATATCATGCAAGGACATTTCCAGACTAAAGCAGGACTTGTGTAACTTTATCAATGAACATCTTGAACAGTTTCCAAAGCTTACTCAATCCTCGATCTGCATTTGGAGCTTCGAATCCAGCTCCATTTCAAATCTGATTTCTTCTTGCTTATTACAGGTCTAATTTCTGGCAATGCAACTGTTCTCGCTCCTGATGTTTGTCACAGATACTCAAGTTTAGTCTCCTAATGAACCAAGCAGCACCATCCATTGATGTGTTTAAAAGTCATATGGATGAGGTGCTTAGAGATATGTTTTAGAGGCAATAAAGCCAAGAGTAAGGTTAAAGGTTGGACTTGTTTGTCTTATAGGTCTTTTCCAAGCTAAATATTCATAGAATCATTAGGGATTGGAAGGGACTTTGAAAGATCATCCAGTCCAACCCCCCTGCCACAGCAGGATCACCAGTCGCACAGGAACACATCCAGGTGGGTTATTGCTGTGACTGTGATTAATAAAAGGATGAGTACATACAAAGTGTTTGATAATATCATAAATTCTTTGTGGGAATTGTCCTAACAATGTGGCTTCATCTAGCTGTAGCCCATCAGTCTCAGACATTTTTAATCTGAGAGTGATAGATAAGCAGTGTCCTTCATGTACCAGCAAAAACCATAATCCCATGGTAGTCTAACCTGCATGCATTATTATTCCTCATCCTTTCCCAGTTTTGCCCCTGGGAAGATATTGACTCACTGCTAATACTCCATCAGTAAATTGCTATCAAGCCCTGTGGGTCTAGAGTCAGAAATCTGAGGGCCTTGAGTCCTTCTAGACTTCAAAGACTCCTTTTTTCACTGTCATATGCATTTTATCACAGAAATGAAAACTTATACCCACCAAATGCAACATGAAAGAACAATATCTGGAAAAAAATCATATTCCTCTAGGAAATGAAAAAAAAAAGGGACCAGTCCAACCTTAATCTAATAAACAGATTTCCAAGAAGGGTTATACACTGAATAAACTGTGTCTGGGAAAAAAAGGTATTTTCAAAATAGCTCCATGTATTATATTACACATTTCCTTTCCCCATATATTTTCATGTTCTAATATACACGGTTCCATTTTGAAGGTGCAAGTCTTTCCAAAGTCTTGATTTGAAATTGAACCGACAAAACAGTGTAAGTAGCGCGTCAATATTTAATTAAAACCTTGTGTGCTTTCACCTTTTTTTTGTTTTAAAAGGGAAAGAAACCATAGCTATTTGTTTGAGTCTTTTAAAGCACCACTGGCTTTAATCAATGAAGTTTTCAGGCTTTTTGATGTCACAGCCACAAACTAGACGTTTCAAAAGCTAATTATGACTCTCGGTCATTTTTGCAAGAGAACATTTGGGCCATTACATTCCAATAATTACTACTTAGCCTTCAAAATCAAATATGAGTAATTTATCTGTTGGCAGACTACTAGCCTATGGCATATACTTCAGTTTTCATTGATTATCATTTACATGCATCTACCTTTAACAGTACCAGAAAAACTTCATTAATGTTAAAAAAAAAAAAAGGATTATATGTTTTTGCTGTGGCAGGGATTTGGACTGGATGATCTTTCGAGGTCCCTTCCAATCTCTAATGATTCTATGATTTCTCCAGTCTACTTGTAATCACTTTTGCTTCTATCAACATTGAGGATGCTTGCTAGCAATCTTGCTAATAAGGTGACTATAAAACTTGCAAATACCTAACAGGTGTTAAAATTCAGCATAAGCATCTTTCTAAAGTAAGTTTTGTGTTAAGCACTTACCCACTGTAAATCCATCTAAGGTTTTATGTTTCCTGCCGGGATCTTTGTGGAGAGTTACATGGGATGGTAAGTGATTGACAGCTGACAGCACGTATAGGCATTTTCATAGAATCATAGAATCATTAGGGATTGGAAGGGACCTCGAAAGATCATCCAGTCCAATCCCCAAGGGATCTATACTTAATCATTTAACTCTGAATGAATAAATGGAAAAAGCCATGAGAGAATGCCTTGTTAGTCTGTTACCTGCATCCTAATGATATGATTTGAATGGGGAAACACAAGCCAGAGAAAACAGAATACAAAGATTAAAGATGAAAGACAAAAGTGAAAAAGTGAGCCAGCAAAGCAAGAGGGAGATAATCCAGTTCTATCCCTGCAATGCATAGAAAAGTCTATGGGCTACATTTTTAGGTAGTCTGCTTCACAGGTGGTTCCTCAAGCAGAAGGCAGAGAAAGTACAGAGAGTCAAAATATAATAGTCCTTGGTTTAACAAGATTGACACATAGAAAACAAAAATAGTAAGCAATTTAGTAACAGTCAGTGTCTCACAAGGCTAGAAGTCTTGGTAATCAAAGAATATGACAGGAAAACATACTCTAGCTAAAATAGAAATGAACAGCCCAAACAAGATTTAGCTGGTGGGGGGGTTGTGGAATCTCCTTCTCTGGAGATGCTTGAAACCCGCCTGGATATGTTCCTGTGCGACTTGGTCTAGGTGATCCTGCTGTGGCGGGGTAATTGGACTAGATGATCTTTCAAAGTCCCTTCCAATCCCTAATGATTCTATGATTTAACTAATATATGCTGTAATTCATACGTCCCACTATAGTGTGTAGACAATGGCACGTATCACTGCCTTTATACACAAGAAAATAAGTTAGTCACAGATATGCTCACAGAATTAAAGAGAGTCAGGTTCAAAGTCCACTAGTGCAAATGGCAAATGTTTTACTGGAAAATGTTTTATGCAATGCAATGGAAAACACTGATTTAATCCTAATTCTCTCTGGTAGATTTTTGACCCTGAAGATTTGTGGGTAAGGCACAAACAAGGCAATGTGAAGCTTGATTTTGGGCTATTTACTCTTCACAAATACTTAGTTCTAACTCTGTAACAAAAGATCTAAAAGTCACTTTTAATGCTATCGTTTCCTTTATTTTCTTCTTTAACGAGAAAAAAATCTTCTCTGGCATGCTAGTTAAGAGCAATTAGCATTTGTTAATGGGCGTTTTCCAGACATTTTATCGAGAGCGAGTATTGCCAGAGCCCAAATTCCATCTTCATGGTGACATAACATGAACAAGAGAGGAAAGGCAGAAGGTTACCTCTCTCAATAGGTAGCCTCAGAATGGTTGTCATACTAAGCATAAAGTAAAATGAAATGAGTCAGGCCACTTGTATTCTTCCATCAGTGCTCAGTCTCAACACCACACTTGGGGGGGTGCTGTGCCTTTCATAAAGCCGTTGATTGTTAAGTCCACCAAAAAAAATTCCCATCTATTTATTACGTTTAATCAAGCCCCCAGTGGCATGACACTCGAAGGTCTGGAATTCAAAGTTCTGTAGTAAAATGCTTCTGTATTTGGCAGCACTAACAGAAAAAGCACTGTCGGAACCGGACGTCACGCCTTCAAGAGCCTTTAGGGAGAACTCAATGGAAGAAGAAAAGTGTGAAAAGTACGCTTCTGTTTGTGGAGGAAACCATCAATCACTTGCACTGCAAGATTCTTAGGTAATCTTTCTGAAAAGACCCAGACACAGCTGTGTTTATTCTTTCAGATACGTGCGTACATTCATCTGAATGTGACAGTAGTAGGTAATTTTACAAATTAATTAATTAAATATGTTCTGTAGGAGTCTGCTGCCTCACGATACATTTTTGGTCCTTGGTAGAAAGAAAACAAAGCAGACGTTAGTATAAAACCTTGCTCGTTATTCACAATATTCTCTGGATTCCTAGGTAACGAGTGAAAGAAAAATGCATCGGAACCATCCTAGTGAAAAGAGTTTCTAATGCATCCTGAGTCTAAACGTTGCTATCATTTTGGGACACTTCCAAACATCAGAAAGCAAATTGCATTTCAGCATGGAAGCATCACTTCAGGCCTCTAGTAATAGAACAATATACTTTAAGAAAGAAACTCTACTCATATTTCACATGATCTCCCTTGGAGCTTCAGAAATCCAGCTTGAATTCTCATCAGTTTTTCAATCTATCTCTTTTAGAATCAATTTTCCAATGGCATATGTGGCCACAGAGTATACTTTTGATTTTAACTTCAATTTGATAACTCCAGTTACTGGTGCATCCATTCATGGTGTCTTATGGTACTTCTAAATGTTTAAGGGTAAGTAAATGCCAATCATCTTCTAATTAAACACCAATTAAAACACAAATGCATTATTGCTCACCCCATCATTGCTTTTGGCTTACAGGAACAAGTCTTCACGAGTTAAAATGTTTACTAGCCCACATGGCAACATATGTTCATCTGAAGTTTCCTTTAACCTTAAAAAGTACCCAGACCTTTACATATTTTATGCCTTAAAATATTTAGGCCATATTTTCAGAATGAAAGAAGCTCTTGTCAGAGAGATTACTGAGAATATTAAATGTTCACGTGCAGCTGCATGTTATAATCCTCCATATTCCCACAGAATTCTGCAACAGTAATAGCCAAAGGTGAATTTGTTTCAGCTGCCTGAGAATTTCGGCACCTAGGTGACTCCTAGTCAATGAGAAGGTGATAGGTTAGCAGAAACTGATCCTTGCAAACTTAAGACAGGTGTTCAAAATGATACCTTGAGAGAAATTAATCTCTCCAAAAACGGATATACAAAGAATCTTGATTCAAACATGGGGAGAGGTTATAACTGGATCAGATCTGGTGAGAGCTTTGCCACCCAAGCAGCTTTCTCTTCTATGATATCAGTAAAGACTGCATGTCTGCAGGGCAATTAAACCATGGGGGGATAGTATAATAAATGTATACCATGCTAAGAGTCACCCAAACAATGACAAAAGTTAGAAGCAAAACATCACGTTAGAATACAACAAGCAACGTTCAGGATGTACAAGAATTGTTATGGGCAGTTGACCATCCCGTTGGATGCAGGACAACATTGTTGTCATGACTGTAAAGTTTGAATTTTTGATAAGTAACTAAGCTTGATTTGCATGCTTATGTGTTCACCTTCTTACACAGGACAACATGTGAGGTGAAGACAGAAAGTGACAGAGCTGGTTTCCTCCACTGCCTTTCCTGACCCCAACATTAGTAATCACCTAATACCTCTGCTCAAGCTCCAGGCTCAGAAGTCTTTCTTTCCTTGGATCATAAGTCTCTGCAAGCAACTCACCTTAGTGAGGCTCTCCAGGGCTCCTGGGGAAAACCACTTCCCTCCTCTATCTGCTCAAAATCTTCCCACTTCTACTAGCTGGAGGATGACCCCCACTGCCCTTAAAGCACCACCAGACCATGGCCCCAAGCATGCTAGCTGTTAACATAAACACCTACTGATTGCACCATCTACAAACACGGTGGCTATAAGGCAGAAGTCAAGGCACCGGAATTACTCAATCCTGGAGTCATTTTTCCAGAGTCCTTCATGTCACAATAGTGCAAGCTGAGCTGTTCTTGTAGCTTCTGGAGTTGTTCTTTACCTCACATGCTTAAAGAAATACTTCTTTAAGTATTTAATAACTTGCTCTGGTATTACTTTCTTGCTTTAGGCACATTTATCCATTCTAGGGACTCTGTTACTTATTTCATTTGCTTTGCCTTTGTATATTTATGCTCACACCTGCACAGAAGAGACTCAGTTCTGCATCCAGGACTTTCAAGGAGGACACTCAAGAATTTGATTTACAAGAGTTTAATGTTGATGATCTTTCTAATTGCATTGAGCTCAAACTCTTAGTGACCTTTGGAAATCCCTGGGGTTTGTATTTGAGCGTTGTGTCAAGTGATCACCCACAAGTACTGCAAGCATGCGGGAAGCAGATTAGCTTCATTCAAAAATATTTCTTCCAACAAGCTATAATTACAGATATGTACTTACTTTTCATAGCTCCTTTGCCTCCAGCTAGTAAGTTCTATTGCTTTGGAAGAATAAATGCAACCAACAATTTTGTGAGTAGGAAGGGGCAAGAGGGAGGAAATAATCCTCCCCCCAAATCTTAGCTTCCTCAGTGTGAAATGTAGCATGCAGATCATAAAAATAAGAGCAATAAGCTAATCGACAGAAATCAAGTGTTTTGTTCGTCTAGAGTTACAATCTTGGAGAGTCAAACACAGCAGAGTACTAAATGTTTTAGTCTATTGCAAAATCAAATTGCCATGTCTTCTGTCTCCTGTGACACTATAAGAACTAGCTGGCTATAGCACGTGTACAGTGAACGCTTAAAGCTCTGCTGCTGGAAAGCAGTTGACATGAATTTGTTATAAACCTGATGAGGTTGCTCTGGCCTAGAGGTTTCTGTGCTAGACCAAGTAGCTCACATCCCAACATTCTCTGTGATCCTGGTTGCTCATCATCCAGACTACAGACATTAAACTATTACTCCATTATGATATTTCCAATGAAACCAAAGAGGAGAGAAGAGCTGTTTGCAGGAGCATCATTGGTTGCAGTTATATCTCACTGCAGTATTGAGATCTCGCTAAGGCTGTACCCAGATATAGAATCATAGAACCATTAGGGATTGGAGGGGAGCTGGAAAGATCATCTAGTCCAATCCCTCTGCCACAGCAGGATCACCTAGACCAAGTTGCACAAGGAACATATGGCAAGCTCACACGCATTCTATGTCCACTAGTTTAACACAGTCGTAATTTTACCTGGTAGAGGCACTGGTCTAATGACTCATGCAGTGACAGGTCACTACCTGAGATGGTCAATAAGAGAGCCAGCAGGAGGAGCAGTGCTCACCACGTTTAAATTCATGTAGACACATAGAACAGAAGTCTAGTCATGGTTTTAAGGTTTAACAGTTTCATTTGATCCATTGCATTTTACTACAAATTAGACATCTTACCTAGGGAAAAGTCGTCCATGGATGCGGTGTGTTGAAAGGCCTCGATTGCTCCAGGATCAGCCGGGGGAGCCCCTGGAGGGAAGGGCATACACTGCAGACAAACAGATGACCAAGTCTGTCCCCAGGGCAGAGGCTCCTTCCAGGCTTTGCCAGGCACAGCAGCTTCAAACCATCCACACTCCCTCATTTCCCGCCTTCAGTGAGGCCCTCAAGGCCTCGTGTGGCACGGCCTGCGGTGGATTGGCACTCCTTCGGACGACAGCGGGCACTTGGGTGCCTTATACTTCACCCCCAGTCTCTTGGCTAGTTTGCCAAAGGTTTAAGAGCCACAAGTTTGGCCTCTTTAACACGCAGTCCAGCCAAGCAACGCAGGAGAACTTCAAACGCCCCTTGGGCCTCTTTCTCCCACTTCCTCAAGCATCACCCGGTTTCTCAGTTGTAGCCGTGACACAGCCAGGCCAAGGCCAAGGCCAAGGCGTCGCAGGCCGCATGGCCAAGATGACACCAGTAGCCGGAACCCCAACAGTAGTAGCCCCTTCTCTGGGGCTTGGGTGCTCTCTTCCCCACAACTACAGGCAGCATGTGAGCCCAGGAGGCCACCAGCCACATCTCCAGGCGCCAATCCACTTGCGGCTGCTCCTCCACTCGCTGCTGCCCATCTGACTCGATGTCATGAACCTGTGTCTACTACTGTGGTGGCACACACTGGCAGTGGCCAGCAGCCACCACCGCCGCCGACACGGTTGGGTCAGAAAGACCTTGTTCCAGAAACCTCCCCGCGGCTGAACAGGGGAGGCCCAGGTCACACAGCCAGGCTCCCCCCGCCCACGGCTGCAGCTGCTGCTCACTACTGGAGGCTGGAACTGCAGCAACGCAGGCTGGGGCTCCAAGCGGGATGTGTTTCTGTGCAGAAAAGCAAACTACTAGAAAACCCGTGGTTTCAAACCATGACAGTGGATAGTCCTCTACAGGTAACAACAGCATCCAGCACAGCGTGGGGTTTTCTGACTGGTTTTGATTGCCTGTTAATAGAACCCGTTAAACAAAAAAGGCCATGAAACTGCCAGCCAGAAAAATCACACTGGTCTCTGTAAGGGCATTCTGCAAGAGTGAGAGTGACACATCTGTAGGCGGAGGTCTAGCATGATCCTCTGGCTATCCATCACACAAGGGCAGGTAAGCATCACTTAGGAACCTTCATGGATAATACACCAGCGCTGACTGCAGCCCTGGAGTGATGTCAGCCTGTCAGTTCAGTGACTGTAAAGGATTACTGTAGACGTGACAATAGCACACTGGAAAGAAAATTTGCCAAAGAGTCAAGAGATGAAATCAGGAGAGAGAAAAATATGAGGAAAAAAATATTGGGAATGTTGTGTTTGGGGAAAGGAAGAGGAGTTGAAGTTTTAGGGGAAGGGTGAGATTCACAAATCACTCTCCTAGGATGTGCAATTTCTAAAAGGAGATCCGACTCACAGAACTTGAAAAACTAGCAGAGAAACACACATTCTTGTACAGTGCAATTGGTCTTATCCTAAATGAATGTCTATGTTTGATTAAACTATGCCTGATCCCAGAAATACTTATTGCTCTCCTGTTTAACACTGCTACTAATTCAGAGGTAGCTTAAATAGGCTATAATCTAACTGAAGTTTTCAATACCAATTTCTGCCCAGCTTTATTGCCATAATCTCACCTGAAGAGCCTCACCAGGAGTATACCTGTCCCACATGCACCGTGTCAAATGCTATCTTACTTACTAGGTAACACGTGGTAGCTACTAGATAACAGCATAAAGAACTAAACAGACAACTGTCCTAGACTAAGCATATAATGTACAAGATACTGTAAGGTATTTTATCATGAAGATGTTGATGTAGCAAAAAATCATCACATTATCTTCCAGAAAATAACAGCTCATCATTCATCTGAATAAGAATGATAAGAAAAATAGAGATGGCAGGCTCAGTCTTCTTTCCAGGTTAGATACTACGTTTTACAGAACCAAAAGAAAGATTTAAGAAGATAGCAAAGCATCTTGCTAGGCTAACTGGAGAGCCTACGAGAGCTCTCTATTCTACACTAACCTAATCTGCTGTTTTCTGATAGCATGGCAGAGCAGCAAGACAGCCTCATGGCTCCATTCCAACAGTGAGACCAACCAGGCTCTGTTTAGAAAGAGTCTGGGAATGTGACACGAGTGTATACACTAGAATTGTTCTAATTCCCCGAGGCCAGGAAAGGCAAAGCCAAAAGGAGATCTATTCTTACCTCAATCATTACTTTTCTAATTTATTAGTGGGATATAATTTCCAACTGCCAGACTGAATTTTTCACTGGCATTCGGTTCAGGTTGTCTATTCAGAACACATTTTAAAATAAGGTCAGGCTCTATTTCTAAGTGCAAGAATGCTTTCAAATAGCTTTTGTCATGCTGAAAAGAAAATGAAGAGGTATTTTGTAAGCCCACAAGCTGTAGGCAGTTAGCTCTTACTAGATGCTGCTCCTCTGGGAGTTCAGGGGCTGGGGAGGAGAGGTAGGAAAGCTGAAGCAGTTTAGGTCTGTTGCCTGAAGAGAGCTGCTGAGCAGGGAGGTCACCAACTACTTTTCATCGAATGTTTAAGAAGAAGCATTGCTGTGCTGTTCTGTGTGTGGTATTATTATACACAATGGGATTTCCCATCTCAGTGAACTGCATTATTACTATTTATATGGTCACACTGCAACACTTAAATGAGTAATACATATTCATATTTTGACAGGTTATCCTTGGAATTACAACAGTTTACACGTAGCCCTGCAGTTTCTGGGAACAGGGAGAAGAACTCATTCCGGCAAGAAAGTGCTCTCTTCCAGTTTCATTTTTATTGGCAAAGATCATAAAACATCCTGCTCATTAAAATCCTAATAACTTCCACTGGGAGTGCACTTTTCTTAAAATGTTTTCCTACAGCTGGTGGCAGGACAGATCTGCTGGCTAACCAGAGCTCTAACAGGGTTATGAAATCCACAGTGCAGCAAGAAGACAATTGCATAATCAGAGCTACGATCAGCAACTGAGCTAAAAGATGTAAAGCCTTGAGCACAACTGAGCAGCACGTAGCAAACAAAAGGACCCATCATTTTCAGTCTGAGGTCCTGAATGAAACTTTGAAACGTTTTAATATCTCATTGATTGCTAAGAATAGCACAGTGACAAAGGCAGCACCATGTAAAATGGGGCTATAAATCACAGGTACTGGAAAAGCCATCGTTCAGTGCAGGACAAGACCCCAATGCGGGTTGCTATGCCTTAGTTCCCAGTGCTGTCAGCAATCCTACAACCCAGGATGACATCTAAGGGGTCTGCACTTTCCTTACAGGGCCACTAATAGATCTCACTTGCCCTGATAACCTCTGCCTACAATCTTTGCCCACAGTCTCAGGAACCTGATTTCAGACCATGTCAGAGTCATCAGTCTCTGCTTCAGAAACCTCATAGGGTGCTTGTCTCCATCTGTGCTACAGTGATGCCTCTGCCTGGGCACAGAACTCATTGATCTTGACCAGACTGGAGCACAGCCCAACCACCTCTGAAAATTCAGGCAATCCCCTAGTTTCACATTTGTCTGTCAATTTAAGCTAGTCCAGTCATGGTCAGTCATGCGAATGACTCGGGTCTTTATAGGGATGATGTGACAGACTGTTAACACCTTCTCTGGCTGGGACCTTTGTACAGATCTAGAGATTTCCCTATCAGGCTCTGCCTATTCCGAGCAATTTCCAAACTTCAGTATTTTAAAGTCCTGGTCTTTTCCTCCGAAGACTCCTCTAAGTAGTTCATGAAGTAGGACAGATTACATTGTACGTGGGTCTTTGAGTTCATGGGGAAAGTTTTTGGTAGCATAATAGCTACAGTAGGTAGCTGCTGGAGGGAGTCCAGCACGCAGCAACGAGGATGATGAAGGAAGTGGAGCACCTTCCTTATGATGAAAGGCTGAGGAAACTGGGTCTCTTTAGCTTAGAGAAGAGGAGACTGAGGGGTGACCTCATTAATGTCTATAAATATGTGAAGGGTGGGTGTCAGGAGGATGG
>JAOXOE010000001.1:80727114-80750933 GCA_028565055.1 Phoeniculus purpureus
CCCCTGCCTCGTCGGGCACACGCACACGGGAGAGAGGGGAGCAGGAAACTCGTCAGCCATCCGCGGACAGACGGCACCCGGTAGAGGGGATTTCTCCCCGCCATCGTCGGTACCTTTGAGGGGGCGGCTCAGAGGGGATACAGAGCCCAGCGGCAGCATCCTTCGGCTGTTCTGGGGGGTAACCCGACAGTCCACACTCACTTGACGAATGGTCACCCCAGGGCGCTGGAGGTGCTTTCTTCCGAAGGAGGGAGAGGAGACGGCGCTGTTTCGGGTCTGGGGGTGGTGGGAACCACGGGCGCATCGATGCACACACATCCCTCTAATCGGTGCGGTTACAGAGAGGGACCTTCCACAGACAGACAGACAGACAGACAGACACGATGCAGCCTGCTAGCACATGCTTCTGTGTCTAGCTGGATGCATGTCGAAGTTTGCATGCACCGTACATGGATACGTATATGTACGCTTAAGATGCCCCTGCAAGATGTAGACATCCCAAGGAGACAGAGGTGAGGCACATACATGGATGTATGTGTGTATTAGGAACTTCACAATAAATGAGGATTTTCTGCTGTTGAAGAACTCGGGAATATGATGACAGCAAAATGTATTAAGGGCAAACCCGGTTTGTGTCTGGACATCGTGTGTCTTTCTACCTCACTATGAATGCACGGGAGTGAGTTTTACCGATTCAGTTCTCTGCAAGTGTGTGGAGCTTCACAGCAGCCAGCAGGGTAGTAAGAATATTCCTCTTCGCATTCAGAACGGGAAGCGATAACATTCCATACGTATGACGGCAGTCTGGGGAAAAGAACATCTTTGCTACAGTTACAATAAGCGATCATTATACCGTGATCACAAATCTAGGAAGCATAAATTTTTGCTTCCTCCTCCCTTAGCCATAATTTCCAAGTTCTGGGCGAGCTCTTTTTAATTATGACAGTACATTTAAAAAAAAATCCAAATTATGCTGGAAGATGTAATCTTGCCTGTAGAATAACTCCTACATGATGCCTAGAAAAGCTGGCTGGAGAGAGTTTTGTTCCCGAGGTTATTTATTGAAGGAACCAGACAGCTTAGGGAAAATCCGCTGTGAGCCAGGCAATTAACACCCAGTCATGCACTTTAGGTTGTGTTTCTCTAGTTTTTTTCAACCGAAACGTCTCTGTACTCGATTGCAGAGCAGTTCTTGCCTGTTGACTTCAGCTAATTACAGTTACTGAGAATTGCTAATAGTACTTGCTGCAAGACTTGCTCTCCTTTCCCTTGCCAGCGGTGAAGTGCAGGTGGAATACGGGCCTCCCGCTGCCTCGAGAAATTAACGGCTGGGAAAACAGGGGAAGGGAAAGCAAGGCAAGGGAGAAGAGGAGGGAAAGGGAAGGTAAAGCAGAAGGAAAGGAGAAGGAGAAGGAGAAGGAGAAGGAGAAGGAGAAGGAGAAGGAGAAGGGAAGGGAAGAGAGAAAAGGAGGGGAAGGGAAGGGAAGGGAGAAAAGGAGGGAAAGGGAAAGTAAAGCAGAAGGGAAGGGGAAGGGAGAAGGGAAGGGAATGGAAAGGAGAAGGGAAGGGATTGTGCCGATACGCTGGTGTGAAGTTTGCAGAATCACCGGCGCTCTGGGGCTGCGGGAGGCAGGATGGGGCAAGCGGGGGAAGCCGCCGTCCCTCGTCTCCAGGGTCGCTCTCGCCGGTGTCGGTGGGTCCCGGCGGTGCTGGGCTCCGCAGTGCTACCGGCCCCGCTGCACAGCAGCTCGCTGTGGCCATGACTATTATGAGGCACCCGAAAGTTTTCTGGAGGTTGGTGCTTATGGAAACAGCACTGGGGGTACGATCTCGCCGTGCCAACACCCTGGCTCGCAGAGCCTGCGCGTTTGGAAACCGTGGACGGGAACTCCCTGCGCATGAAGGGTGGGTTTGTTATCGCCGGCTTCCCCCGCGCTGGACACGTACAGAAAAATGTTTATATACACACACAGGCACACTGAAATCAAACAAATAAAAGCCCAGCTCGTTCCCGGGGTCCCTGATCGGGAGGCGGCCAGGGCAAATTGCCGGGGAGATGCTGCAGCCGGCGCGGTGCCGACAGAGGCTTGAGGTGGGAATCCTGGGCTGTTGCTGGGACCACCTTCCCCTCTACCACCGCCCACTAGGTCGTACCGTGGCAGAAACACCGGGAGGAGAGACACACCAAAGGCCATTCGCAAAAAGCGATGGCGAACCCAGCTCCAGCGCAGCATCCCTGGACGAGGAGCCCCGGCCCGCCTGGTCGCCCCGAGCCGCGCAGCGCGGACCCCCGCCCCCCAATCGGCTCCTACAGACCCCGCTCCTCCTCTTCCCCGCCCGCCTGCCTCATCCTTCCCCGCCGCCTTTTGCCGCGGCCACGGGATCCTCTGGCGGTGGCTGCGGGAAACGCGGAGGGACGGGACGCGGTTGGGTTTCTCCCTGGGCCGCCTCCAGCCAGCGGTTACCCTGCTCGGTGACCGTGTGCCGTTACTGATGCTGTATGTGGTCATCGAGTCTCCCAGCCCTCCGGGAAACCCTCGCAGTGTTAAGACTGGGTAGTCCCCCTCTTCCCCCGCAGTGAGACCAGAGCTCGAGCGAAGCCTTACGGTTCATCAATTACTGCTCCTTCTCCTCAGGCTGTAAGGGAAGGAAAAGACAATGTTTAAGATTTTGTCTTCTGTTGTCCTCCATGAGCTCTGCGTTAATGCTACAGGAATACCTTAGCTCTACTCATCATTGTACCTCATTCTTCAGTCATTTCTACTTTTCCTCTTCACATTCACGTCTTTTTCTTACTTCTAAGCACACTGCCTCTGCTGAGCCTTTTCAAATCGTATAGCCAGGTAAGGATTATGGTTATTCAGCACATTCTCTAACCAGACACCATTCTGTCATGCCCCGTAGTGATAGTTAAAATGTTTATATTCTCTATCACAGTAAAACTGACCCACATGCCATCCATTGCTCCTTCCCTCTCCACCAATGCAGTTACTCCACCACAGAAGACCACTAGCTTGCTCAGGCAGGACTTGCCCTTGGCAAAGCCATGCTGGCTGTCTCAGATCACCTGTCTGCCCTCATATACCTTAGGAGAATCTGTCCCATAGTCTTCCCAGGCACAGATGTGAGGTTGACAGGTCGGTAGTTGCTGTGGTTGCCTTTACTACCTCTTTTAAAAAATAGTGTAATGTTTCACTCCCTCCACTCTCCAGGGACTTCATATGACTGCCCTTACATTTCAGTTACCATGGAGAGTGGCTTTGTGACTACATATGCCAATTTCCTCAGGACTTTGGGAGGCATCTTGCCAAGTCTCACAGATCTATGTATGTTTAGGTTCTTCAGGTGGCCACAAACCTGATCTTGCCTTACTGCGTAAGGATCTTTGCTCCCCCAGGCTCTGTCTTGCAGTCCATCAACTTGGGAGGTTGGCCAAGACAGACTGACAGTGAAAACAAAGACAAAATAGTGGTTGAGTCCCTCAGTCTTCTCCTCATCTCTTGTTGCCGTTCTTGTCCATGAGAGAGGGTACCTTCCTTTCCTGGTTGACACACCTGTAGAAGACCTTGTTATTCTTTGCACCTCTTGCCTAATTCAGCTCCAGCCATGCTTTGGCCTTCCCTACCTTGTGTACCATTCCCAGGATACCTGGCCACTGCATTGCAATCTATGGGCATCTCTCAAAAGCTCTACAGGTTCATCTAACTGCAATGAGCCAATGTTTTCAGCCAAGATTCTTAATTTCCTTTCCAATTTTCTTTCAGCCAGGGCCAATTTAAATGGTGACTTTTAAGCCACAATGACTGTAAGAAGCAATGATTGCTTTTGAGGTTGGCAATGAAAAGGCAAATAAAGCAGTACAGAATGGGACACTTGCACTTTAGTCTAAATGAGTGGTTATCCTAGGAAGATCCTTCAGAAGTCCGCTGGGCTTCATAAAATCTAAATTCCATTCTGCAGGGGGATTGGACTAGACGATCTTTCGAGGTCCCTTCCAATCCCTAATGCTTCTGTGATTCTACCTTTCTCAAAATTGAACGAACACACCCAGCAAAGCAGTGGAAGGTGCAAAACCGGTAAGGTGAGGTTGTCATCTGAGACTGTCACCCTGCGATGGCCATATGTCAGTGATTGCGCTGGCATAAAGCCATACAGAAAGCCAGGGAGAACGCAAGCAATTTCATCAAGCACTTCTTGAGAATAACTTACGTCCCTCTGAACATTTCGGTGTCGACACCATTCTGCAGAGCAAGAGTGTTAGAGGAAATACATCCTTATTACAAAGAGCATTATCTGCAGGTTTAAAAAACAAATAGCTGTGCAAGAGCTATATTCATCTTGTCTGCTTAAACTGGATAGCAGAGCAGTTTAATTCAGCTTTCTTGAAAGATGAGGCTATTTCATAAAATGATTTCTTCCATATTTTTGTCCAAATATGTTTAGTTATCACGCAGAGGGCACATTCCCTTTAGAACAAAAGCGGAACACGGTTCCAGATAACAGAGAAAGGCTCAGCTTTCTGTTAGCTGTTACTGTTGCCTAAACTCATCCTTTGAGTGCTCTGGCACAGCACAAATACCAGCAGTAAAAATCCTTTCCATTGCATTTGACTCGTTCTTTCATTCTTAGGGGGTGCAACTGAGGAAATTTGGCAGTGGAATTCCATGCCCTTTCCGGTGCTGAGTCGTTGTAACTCACTTTTTAACTCCTCTTTCACGACAGGGTACAGGAAAAACCCAATGACAAAGCACCTCCTATTTATTATGTTCTTTGGCTGTGACTAAGCTGTGAAGTAGATGTGTCCCACAGGGTTCCAGCTCACCCATACTGGTGACAGTGATGCAGCTCACTCCAATTCTGAAGGCCCAAGCTCTTTCCAGGGAAAACCAGAGAAGACTGATGCACATCCAGATCCTGACCCAGCCTGAACCAGGACAAAGCCAAGGTGTCTACCTTAAGCCAGCATATGGGGAATACTCCTGTCTCCCACAGTTCAGATGCCATGAGTGAGTCATGGTTTTCCACACAAACAGGTTTACTGACTGCAGAGTTGGGTGAGGTGTAGTGCAAGGCACTGGAAATTGCGTATTCTAGTCTGGAATTGATCAGCTTATTGAAACACCTCCCAGACTATGGGACAATACCTCCTGTTCAGGCAGAAGCACATGCTTGGAGGTGGCTTCTTCTTTTTCTTCTTCTTCTTCTTCAACCACACAGTGGAGGCTTTCTGTAGAAGTCACAGGGACATGAAGAGTAACTTCTTGTGAGTTTCTTTCTTGCTCTGGTATTCATGTGCATTCAGACACTGTTTTACAATGTTTGGTGTTCTCTGGAGGTTCACAGATTGTTCACAGTTTCCAACAGTAAATACAGCCTACCTGTTCTCCAGAAAGCACTTCCACAATTAGTCAGTGGCCTAGGGTCTGACTAGGCATTTCTGCGTTCTATCCTTCTCCTGCAGAATGACATTCGCCAAGTAGCTGTGTGGGGTCAGGACAAAGGTCTGGACAGCACAGTATCCTTTCACTGAATCATAGATTCATTAGGGGTTGGAAGGGACCTCAAAAGGTCAACCAGTCCGATCCCCCACCTGGACACGTTCCCGTGTGACTTGATCTAGGTGATCCTGATATGGTGGGGAGATTGGACTAGATGATCTTCCAAGATCCCTTCCAATCCCTAATGTTCAGTGACTCTGTGTGATTCTGTGTGATTCTTTGAAAACAGGTCTTGTTGTCTCGAACCTTGTAATGAGAATAACCTGCATTCAAGGAAAGAAATAACCATGGGATTTTATAACAAAGTTTTTTGTCTTGGCAGGTTCTGCAATTTTTCACGGCTTTTGATGTCCAAAGGACCAGATCAATTGCATTAATCAGTACCATTATCCTACATTTGGGACTTTATAAAGTTTTCTCTCTCAACAGATTCTGCAGTTTTTCACTGCTTTTAATGCCCAAAGGACCAGATTAATTGCATTAATCAGTACCATTATCTTACATTTAGAAACAATTAAGTCAATAAGGGGGCATAAATCCCCATGGGAAGCCTACACAAAAAGAGATCCAGACCCTCACCTTGACTGAGGATAGCACTAACAGATTGGCATGTCCGTCTCTTGCTCCTCTTTACCAGCTTCCAGTCACTCAATCAGATCCCTGTCTTCTCTTCATCCACTAAAAATCTGCAGATTTTGAATTCCACAGCATCAAACAAAAAGCTGCAAGAAGGAACAGGTGTGGGAGATTGGTTTTCCTTGGCAATGATTCAGAAAGAAGGGCATAAGAAGGCAGCACAAAAGAAGCTCAGAGAACTCCCTGGTCCCAGACCAGTCCCTCAATTCCAATTCAAGCACTAGCTCTCCTCCCAGAGAGAACACAGGGCTGATGATCCATAGCAAAATACCACCTAATTCTGGAACATCTCCGTTTACTGCCTTCACTCAGCACGTACCTTTCTCAGCAACAGTGAAGACACATGTACTAGAGTGTGAGCACGTGTGCTTTCCAATCAACTCTTCCATCTCTTGTGGGGGCTTTCTGCTGCTCTAAAAGGAAAACCAGTGTAAGAATGACACCTTGCAATCACATGTCGAATGCATTTTTTATTTAAACATTAAGATTAAATTACAAAAGCTTCCGGAACAAGGAAAGGATGCCAAGGAGGAGAGAGCTGAAAACTCAGGTTGCATTTTCTCATTCATTGTCAAAGCGAAACACATTGGCAGCAGCAAGGCGTTCTATAGAAAAGTTTCAGATGGACAGTACAAAGACCTTTCTGTCAACATGGTCACTGAAACACCTTGCTGTCACGAAGCAAGTCCTTGTTTTGTTTCTGATCGCACTTTGTGTCGGCTGATGGTTTTCACTGGGTTGGGGGGGGGAACAAGTGATAATTATTGCAGATTTACTGTAATTCTTCACTGTTAATCTCTGCTTACTTGATGGAATCTCCTTCTTGGGAAACTGCCCAAACATCATTTACTTTACCCTAATGAAAATATCTACTGCTGTTGTTAAAAGTTGTATTTGCACAAGTATGTTCCTAATCTATGTTAATTTCATGCAATATAGTCTCTAATTTTTGGAATAAATACTGAGAATCACTTGAGAAAATTCCTTGGAATGCAAAATCCAAACAAACTTCTTATTTTGTGTGACTTGGTCTAGGTGATCCTGCAGCGGCAGGGGGATTGGACTAGATGATCTTTCGAGGTCCCTTCCGATCCCTAAAGATCCTGTGGTTTTCTTTGAAGGGCAAGATTCTACCTCCTGTATTTACAACAGTAGCAGCCTGCTCCCTATGTTACTTCACTGTAAGCTGGTGGCTTAAGCAGTGATAATCAGCACAGCCCCATTAGGATTTACTGCATCGTATTAACTTCCAATGAAGATTGGGCTGAACAGCTTTATCTGTGGAGTAATGCAATACCTATGTCCAGTAAAGGTGCTCGAACGTAGCCCTACACTTAATAGTTTGGCACATTTACAACTGGCGTTACTCAGTAACTTATCAGATGACAACAGTGGAGCTCGTCTGTAAAATATGGGTTAAGCCCATATTTGTATGACTGTACACCTGAAGTATAAAAACCACGATATGTAGTACACTCGAACAGTTAAAAAATATAACTTATTTTATTTGTAAACTATCAATGCAAGTTACTCATCAGCAAAGAAGCCATGTTCAATGTCTTCTGATCTTCTGTCAAGATCTGTTGCTGTAAGTAGGTCTTCGGAACATCTGAGGTTACATGTAGAAACAATCAAGGCAATATCATTTGTACATATTATTAAACATGCAAAAAACTTCCTGAAGAATATTGCCCAAATGTAGAAAGTCGTCTGGATCACAAATTTTCCTTGGTAGCATCTGCTTTGTAAGTATGGCTCACGTGTGGCTTTAGAGTCCTTCAGTTTATTTTGGAGAATTGGCACCTTTAATAACAGGCTCCCTATTCAAATATGTGGCCCAGTAAACTAAGTTAAAAGTTCCAAATAGCACTGGAAAAATTATCCGGGACATTTTATCAATCTTACTGATGCTGTTGTAAGTCTTTTTGCTTTCAGCGGGCTTTTCTTCTGCTGACTTCACGGGAGCAGACGTGGTGTTCGAGATGACGGATGGGGCTGAGTCCTTTGGCATGTTCGGCGCGGGGGTCATCTTCCCAGTGCTGTAAGTGTTGGCTGATTTATTTGCCAGCAACGTGCGCTCTTTTTTCTGCAGTGTCAAGAACAAAATGTTAGACCACAGGAGCAGAAAGCGGGAACACATTCTCAAGACATTAAACCAAAAACCTAAGTGCCGTCATCAATCATGCTAATAAATGCCTGTTGGCTATTCTGACTTTGACTCCCAAACAGCTGTTTTTGCCTTGATTTTATAGCCCTTGCTCTAGTTAAACTTCCCCTGGCACCAATGAAAGCTAAGAGCAGCTGGTCGGATCCAGATCCCACCTGGCATACGGACCGTCAATTTCTTTCGTCAGAGTGATGCGGTCCTGCACCTGCAGAGGTTGCTGCTCCACTGGGCGGCTGCCAAGATGCGAACATGACCCTCCTGGCTGCAGCAAGGAGTCTGATGAAGGACTTCTTGCCCCCTGACAGCTTGTCCTGTATGTATAGCACTTTTGGGATGCCTCTGTCCAGGAGATCGATTGCTAAGTGTCAGCCTTGTTGCAAACTTTTCATTTGATTTCAATTCAAATGTTCACGTTTTAACAGAACCACTTCTTCGGTTGGTTTTTATTATTGGAGATTCGGTGCTGAGACTTGACTCGTGGAGCTTCGTGTGAGCTTTGTCATTTATTTGGGAGAGCTCGTAAGGAGTGCTCTGCAGAGAGATGCTTCATAGTATATGTCTATTCTCAGAAGGTTGGTCATCCCATGCCGTGCGAACTCAATGTCCTACATCTTTTGAAAACGTTCTCTTCATATAGACAGTAGAAATTTATAGTGTTTCTCCATGAAGAGAAGGTGGTCTATCCCTTTGCACATTTTCCTCTATCAAGTCTCCTTCTCAGGAGGGTTTAAAACCTGCCTGGATATGTTCCTGTGCTACTGGATCTAGGTGATCCTGCTGTGGCAGGGGGACTGGACTTGATGATCTTTCAAGGTCCCTTCCAACCCTTAATGTTCTGTGGTTCTGTGATTCTGTGAGGGTGAAAGTATGTCATGAGGTGTTCCTGTGTGACTTGGTCTAAGCAAACCTGCTGTGGCAGGGGGATTGGACTAGATGATCTTTCGAGGTCCCTTCCAATCCCTAATGATTCTATGACTCTATGTTTTTCACAAAAAACCTGAAAATTGTTCATTCAGTTATTTGAACTACACCGAGTACTTGCTTTTCATACAATCATAGAATCATCAGGGATTGGAAGGGACCTCGAAAGACCATCTAGTCCAATCCCCCTGCCACAGCAGGATCGATCGCCTAGACCAAGTCACACAGGACCACATTCACTGTAGGTGTTTTAAAAACGTAAGGAAATCACCTTGATTTTAGCAGCCTCCAAAGCTTTTTTGCCATCCCATGCCCAGCTCCTCTTGGTGAAATAGTTGACGGTAGCGAACTCAATCAATGCAGAAAACACGAAGGCGTAGCAGACAGCTATAAACCAGTCCATCGCCGTAGCATAGGCCACTTTCGGCAAGGAGTTACGGGCGCTGATGCTTAAGGTGGTCATGGTGAGGACTGTTGTTACTCCTGTGAAGAAGGCAAATACAAGAAGCAGAGGTCAGTTTGGAAGCCCTTGTGAGATCCCTAACAAGTTATGAGCCAGACCCCAGCGCAGCAGGTTACCTAAGGAGGCCCCAGTAAGACAAAATTCAACTCTCAGTCATAGCTTTTTAAACCTAGACTGGGGACTACTGGTTGGCAACGTAATGCTGGCACCTGTATTCTCCCAGTCCATCGGTCTGATGAACTGATTTTCAATCAAAGTTACTGACTGATCTGAGTAGGTTTGTACAGAAGAATGACTCTTTTAGGAACAGCTGTATGAAGTGTTACGTAGCAAACCATCCCCACTCCCCTCATTTTTCATCTAGTGAATGCTTTTTATATCATCAACCTTCACCTCAGACTGTGCTTGTGTTCTGTAGACTGCTAGTGATAAATCAAGTGATCTAAGAGACCCCAAAGGATTTTTCCATGACAACTTCTGTAGTAGATACATGTCTTCTAAATGCAAAACCATATTAATTTGTTTGATGGTAATAGAGATAATTGTCACTAATTAACCTCTACATGGTTTTCCCAGATAAACATCTTAAAACAAAGATAAACAAAATGTCTTGAAGTGAAATCTTCAATTCAAATGCTTAGCTAAAGCACACACTGAGTATGAAACTTCTTCATGATGAGGGTGATAGAGCACTGGAACAGGCTATCCAGGGGGGTTGTGGGGTCTCCTTCTCTGAAAGGAGACTTGGTCTAGGTGATCCAACTGTGGTGGGTGGATTGAGCTGGATGATCTTTCAAGGTTACTTACAATGCCTAGTGTTCTGTGATGATATATGTGGGGGGTTTTGTTCTAAACCATTTTACCCAAGTGGGAAAAAGCTCCATGAAACAAACCAATTTGATTTCTTTGTCTTCAGTCCTCAACCTTCAAATAATTGAACAACTTATAACTCTACCCAAACCACCCAGGCAGTGTTTTTAAATGGAGTTTAAACTTGAAGACATGTTAAAGTTGAGTTTAAACTTGAAGACAAAGGTTCTACATCAATATGAGAAGGAACTTCTTCCCAGTGAGGGTGACAGAGCACTGGAAGGGGCTGCCCAGGGGAGTTGTGGAGTCTCCTTCTCTGGAGACTTTTAAAACCTGCCTGGATACGTTCCCGTGCAACTTGAGTCTAGGTGATGCTGCTGTGGCAGCGGGATTGGACTAGATGATCTTTCAAGATCCCTTCCAATCCCTAATGTTCTGTGATGCTGTGACAACAAGGCAACCCCTAGAACATCTGAAACAGATATAACTAGTGGTGCACCGGGGTTTTATCACAGCAAATAACTTCCACAAGCCAGAACGATCCTTCCCACGTGTTGGGAGAAAGTGGGCTACTCACCGAAGACAGTCCGAGCAGGGACAGATTCTCTGTTTAGCCAAAATGACACTTGTGATAAGATCACTGTCATAATGCAAGGCAGGTACGTCTGGATGACAAAGTAGCCAATTTTTCTTTTCAGATGGAAATGGGCTGTCATAATAGTGTATTCACCTACAGGGAGAAAGAGGCAAACGTGGGTAAGACAGAGGCTTACTGATCTAGGGACTTAAGCGGATCAGCTCCACCCACCATCAGAGGATACGATTCGGCCATTTTTAATTGCATGAAAAACATCTGGATTTCTGCCCTGTGGAAAGCCAGGACTTGAGACAGAGGTGCTGGCAGATCCTTCTAGTCTTCACTTTCAGTCCGCAAAAGCAGAAGATGACTGACTACAGCTTCTGCACTGAGAAGCTGCAGTCCTTTCACACGCTTGGAATGTCTGCATGTTCACAGGCTTCGCTGCTTCAGCCCTACTTGGTTTGGATTCAGTCCTACAAACTGCCCTACCAGGGTAAGAACCATCTGCTCTTAGAAACCTAATTTAGCAGGAGCACTTAACTTCACTAGGCATCCGTTTTCTTGGGTCCAGACACTGCTTCTGCACCAGCACACTTTGCATGGCGATGCTTGGGATGTCTTACTGATCTGAGGACCCCAACCCATCAGACTGCTCCCCCAGAGTTAAAAAACTACTCCTTCTAGAGCATGCAGCTCCCCTAGGATTTGACACATCTTAGCCCTTGGAAAGACAACCTGTTTCTGGATAGACGTTGTGTCACGCCTCGTTCACGTGTGCTGTCTCAGTAGTGCCCTCAGGAGGATCTGCTCCACGATCTTACTGGGCACAGAGGTGAGACTGATTGGTCTGTAGTTCCCTGGCTCCTCCTTCCTACCCTTTTTGAAAATAGGAGTTATGTTTGCCCTTTTCCAGTCGGTGGGGACTTCGCCAGACTGCCATGACTTTCGGACAGGGGTTTAGCAACCTCATCTGCCAGTTCTCTCAGTACCCGTGGGTGTATCCTGTCAGGTCCCATGGACCTGAACACCTTCAGGTTCTTCAGGTGATCGCAAACCTGATCTTCACTTATGATGGGCAGTTCTTCCTTCCAGTCCCTGCTGTTATCTTCCATGACTCCAGGAGTGTGGCTTGAGGCCTTTGCAGTGAAGATTGAGGTGAAGAAGTCATTACCTAGAACTTCTAGAAGACAATATGGACATGTTCCTGTGTGACTTGGTCTAGGTGATCCTGCTCTGGCAGGGAGATTGGACTAGATGATCTTCCAAGGTCCCTTCCAGTCCCTAATGATCCTATGATTCTATGGAGAATTAACTGAAGGTGGCCACAGCAGTGCTAATTCCACACCTTTTTTTAACATACCAAATTCACAACACTGCCTTAATGTCTCTTTTCTCAGTCCCCCTGAATTTCCACAAAAGCCTAAAAAATTTCACTTCAAAACGGACAGACCAGCTGTCACCTTCTCAAACATTTCACAAAAAAATCAAAACTTAACTGGTTCTTTCAGACTGTTCCTGGAAAACCAGATAGTTGTTACTGAAGGCTACTCATTGATGGCAACTGCTCTCCAAAGCCAAAATCTTGCTAGCTAAAAACAGGCTACTATTTGCCTAGGAAAAACAAGAGTGGGAAATAAATGTTGGAATGAAAAACAACTGCCCCCTTCAGACCCTGCAGGTCTCACTCACATTGCTAGCCAGTGAATTTAAAAGCATGCATCACTCAGTTGGGAGCTGATGAACCAGGGTAATGTCTGTTCTGAAACATGTATTGTCCTTCAAGAACAGAACCCATGTGGCTATCGTCTCTGTCGCCAAACTCGACTGTTAGTCTCTACAGATCACCCAAAACAAATACGTAGCAGGCTGGTTTTGCCTTGAGTGACCAGCGTGAGTTGAGCTGTGGCCAGCGTCGCTAAGCAGTTAGATTCGGCAGGTTCTTTGTAAGGGACAGTGTGGCTAACTAGTGGAGGAAGGGTCTGCAGCAAAAGGGCTTCTGCAGGTACAGCTGCACTGGCACGTTGTGCTAACGAACTCTGTTATTCTGGTTGAAGTCTACAGACCTTGTTTGAGGAGGATTTTAAAGAGAACCACTGGAATAGCACAGAGATGCCTCACTCGACAGCCTGCCTCAATCTATCTGCCTTTCTTCAGGAGCCTGATTTGTCTGGCAAAACAGCTCCCTGAGGAGGGATGTGGAGATGGACAGCGAATGCTGCGAAACTGTGGAGAAAATCCCTGTGAAGCGACATCCAAGTCCCTTCCATTTAGCATAATTCTGAACTGGGGATGCTGAACACGCTGTGGTCTCAGGAGGAGCCCCACTTGCGCTCTATTTAGGAGTATTTAGCTTGCGGATTGCCCATAAAATATGCCAGGAGCAGCAGGGTCCATGTGCTTGTAATCTGTTTCTGCACTGCTACCGCCTTGGGATGCGTTTGAGTCCGTTTTCCTGCTTGCTAAGGTTCTGATGATGTGTATTATTGGTTTTGACAGTGTGCGTTCAGACCCAGAATGACAAGAAATTGACACAGCTTCAGTGGAGCCACAGGGACCCCTTTTCTCTCCTTTTCAAATGCAAAAACTGAATGCTTACATTTTGATGGACCTCCACAGCTCATTTCCACCTCATCATTTTCTTTAACCTGTCAAAGCTCTTTTCTCCACTGAAATAATGATATCACCTTGATTTTGTACTTGCATTTCTCCCAGCTGGCAGCCTCTCCGATTTCCCATGCTGTCTCTTTCAAAAAAGTCTAAACTAGGAATGCAGCTTCCTCCAGCTGCATTCAGTCTTAGGGCTTGAGGAAACCCCACAGCTTGGTCTTTAACACTCTGGGACAACTGATTACAGTAAAGCTAAAAGCTGCCTGAGTTGGCCTTTTGCTTATCCAGAACAAAATGTTGACAGTTGGAGTGGCAAAGCTCCCTTGCACTCTGTAAGACCACTGCTTATCCACAGACCATAAGCTTTCTTGAGCAAGAGTTAATTTGTCTTCTACTTCAAAATCTGGTACAGTGGGGATTTTGGCATCTAGACAGTGGAGGTCTGGAGATCATGCTTACAATTCTTCCGGGATCTTACATACATTCTTCCATGGCCATTATCATAGAATTGTTAGGGATTGGAAGGGACCTCCAAAGATCATCTAGTCCAATCCCCCTGCCACAGCAGGATCACCCAGACCCAGTCACACAGGAACACATCCATACTGTTTTCTAGAAGTTCTAAGCACCTGCAACACAGGCTTTAAGATGGAAGTGCCTTCCCCACCGTAAGTCACTATAGAATCATAGAACCAGCCATCAATCGAGTATTTTAACAAGGCTGGGCCATCCCCTAGGCTGGTTTGTTTACTGGATGTAGCTGGAATCTGGTCTATCAATGGCTGTTCTGGTGAGCTCCTGACATTAGGGCTGTGACACCACATCTAGAATATTTTAGCCTATGAGAAATCCCTGCATCCTTTTCACTGTAATGCAGAAGAAAGCTTAATCTCAAGGAAAAATCAGAATTATTTGGTGCAAAGGGAAGGACTGAAAGATTCTCCCATCATTTAGGCTTTGGTATTTCAGAGCTCACGTTCCAGCTGGCAGCATATAGAAGAGTGGGGTTTTGCTCTGCTTTGTGGCACTGCAGATTCTAAGTTAGCAGTGAGAGGTTCTGGATACGTGGAACAGAACTGGGCAACCATTTGCGGGAAACAGCAAGATCCATATGGACTCAAATCCCCTGTCTGATTGTTTCCAACACTTGCACCAGCAGGACATAACAGATGTTGGGCCTTTTGGAAGCCGTGTTAGTAGTCAAATATCTTCTCTGTTAGGGAACTGACATTTGCGGATGTTAGCACAAAAAAATCCCAAATCAAACAGGTGACAAATGTCAGAGCTATTTTCTGTGACATGACTAAAATGCTCCCAGTTTGGAGACTGGTTGGTGTACTGGGAGTGCCATTATGGGTTTTTTTGAGAAGACAGACAGATTTAGTGGCTTGCCTAAAAAAAATCAGCAGAATGCCAAGGGACTGGTGCAGGTTCAGCATTTCCAGTAAAAAAAAAGACTGCTAGAAAGGAGAGCACGACTATCCCATGACACACGCGAACCCTTTGCTTATAGAAGTGCAAGGGCTGCGTGTTTTGACCTGCACGACAGTCAAACCCACAAAAGACCCAAGCGCCAGTAACTATTTGGTTTTAATTCGTCACTCAGTAGAAGGAAGGAACGCTGCCCTGCACAAGCAACCCCGATTACTGGCCTCCGATGAGCTTGATGAAGTCCGGAAAATCCACTGCTGACTGATGCTTTCCCTGTGCGAAATCGGATTGCTGTATTTTGCTAATCCCTGGTTACAATCTGTGTCCTGCTCTTTGTGATCCACCCTGCAATCAGAATCCAGCCAGCCTGGATGTAACCGGGGACATTAATGTGAAATCTTGACGTTGGAAAACAAGCATTTATTAGCCTAAATCTCAAGAGACGGGAGGGAGCTGGTTACTGGGCAGAAAGTTTGGGATCTGTCTGAAGACCCCCCTGTTTACTTTGGCTGACGAGTACAAGGAGCTTTCAGAGACACAGCTGCAAACTGGAAGTGGCCAGGAGCTGACACGCTGGAGAACCCACTGCCTGGACTGGATGTTTTTCTTGCTCTGAGGAGAAGGGTGAGCTTGTAGGAGATGCTCCAGTACGTCTTCTGGATCTTTCTCTTGGCGACAATGAAGGCAAGAGGGGAGCTGCCGTTCATTGCAGAAAACAACGCAGCTATGATGGTAAACTGGTAAGGAAAAAGCGTCTTTGCTCCTTCATGGGTGACATGAAGCACACTTGTCCTTTTTCTGCAGGGGTGGCTTCGGTCAACACGCTTCTCTTGACCTTCAGTATCTTTGCTTTAGCAACAGGCTTTTGTCTCCGGGAATGGGCAAGGCTGGTGGGGAAACTCTACAGGATGGACTCAGCAGTTGTGTTTAATGGTTCCCCTGTGCTGATGGAGGCAAGCCTTCCCTCACTGTGTGTCCTGTCTGGGGAGCAAGAGGCAAGCTCAGCTGTCCTCCTCTTTATTTGTTGGGCTTGGACAGTTCGAGCAGAAAGATTTATACACCTTCATGCTTTGGTCCAGATAATGTGTGTGAGTGCTCGTGTACCTGCTATCTCCTAAATGTCCTGTAGATAAGTAATACGTTCCTAACTCAACCTATACCTTGTCCTCTACGATCCTGCCTTCGTCTTGGAGCCCGTTGTTTCTCATTGGGCACACGATACACCACCAAAAGTCTGCCGTGCTTTGCCAGCAGGAATTGCTCCCAGACGCATCTCTGCAGGTTGCCCCCTTTCCCCACCGCGAGCCCCACACAGCCATCGCTGGTGGAAATCCCCCTCCCCTTCATGGCAAACTGGTTTGCTACCCTCCTCAGCATCCTGCACTGGATGCCACTAATGCTCTCCAGACGAGTGCATTGTGTAACCTGGTTAAGCCTCTGTCCCGCTGGGCCCACGTGACCCCTGTCCCAGCCTCGACCCCCCCGGGAGTCCCCCCCCACCAATGTGCACTCAGGGCTGCCCTTGCGTGGGAGCTTTAAGAAGCTCACGTGGGTGCCCGGCCTGGGATTAGAGCTTCTTTGCCTCCCTAATGCTGCCACATCTGGCACCTACGTTAGCAGCCTGGGAGGAAATGGGAATCCTCGGGGTTTGCGCCTCCTCCCCAGCCACGTGGTCCCCAGCACACACTGCAGAGCCATGTCACAGCCCCCACCTGTCCCCTGCTCCCTCCTCGCATCCCACACGACTTCATCAAGCAAATCATTTTAAAACGGTGATTGAAACGGATCAAGTGCGTGGGTGGTGTTTACCTCCCGGGGTGGTTCTTCCCACAGGGAAATAAGCCACAGCGACTGCACTGGCAGCCACAGCAAAGGCTGCCACCAGGAATCTGCATGCAGCTTCTCCTGAGCTCCTGTTAAAGAACGGGAGCTTGGATGCATCTTCTGGAAAAGACCTGTGATGTCCCTAAGACCCAAAGTGTCACCCTCTTGGTGCTTCAGCACCTACACTAGGTAGCCAGGAACCTGCAGAAGATCATGCCCACATGTCTCACAGATGCTTCCCTAGCCTCTTAGCAAAATAACAGGAGCCTGTGGTTGTTGACTCCCACTCCAGCTATAGGCAACCTTGGGATGGAAATACTCTCCCTACCTGTACTGGTACTGATGTTTTCAGTTCCCACAGTTTGTCCCATCAGGTGGTACTGGTTAAGTCGTGAGCCATCTTCAGCCACAACCACAGACGTTGTGGTGCTATTAGTCCACACATAGATCACTTCAGAGTTGGGGTAAGCATCTGTCAACAAGGGGGAGAAAAGATTGTGATGAGTAAAAAGCATTGTGCAGTATTTCAGCTACTCCATCAATGATAAATTGAGGGGAAGGGGAAGAGTGGAGGAGTGAGTGAGAGTGAATGGAGAAAAATCGAATAAAGATTATATAATGGTGTTTCCGTATGCCCAGCTCAGAAAATACGAGGTTGACACCTTCTAGTATAACAGATGCGTGGGATGGTTTGTCAAAGACTTGAACGGCAGAATAATACATAATCCACCGCAACCATTCAGTTTGGGAAAACTCAGCTCAGACCTGTACTCACCTAACTGGCAGCTCCTATGCTCAAAAGGACTTGGGCACCTGAAGTGCCTGGGCGATGGTGGCTAGCCCTCTGTGTCTCATCCTGTCTCCAGAACAGAAGTGACTATGTGATGCTCTGTGTAAGTGAGGGGTCTGATGTGTGTGTGCACTGACTTGTGGATATGCACGTGTGGATGAGAGGGTTGGGCTTGTGTGCAGGTGATGTCTGATATAAAGAAAGCTAGGCTGTACCGTCCCGTGCCTCTGATGTTGTGGAGCAGAGACAGGATTTGAAGGTGAGATTGCATGAAGAACATGAGTGGGGTGGATTCTGCATACTAGAGTGAATAGGCGGCAGTGAGGACACACCTACACACCTGGAGATGCAAGCATGATAAGACTTTTCTCACATTCATATGGAAGTCCTAGGAAATAAAAGTGGTGGGCAACACTGACAACTCGTTCCTGTCTGTGCAATGTTGCTGGCGTCTTTGACACCCTAGCACCTGGAGTAATTACGCTGTTATCAGGGAAGCTGTTTTCTTTTAGAAAAACAATCAACTCTTGTTTTATTCTTGAAGCCTGCTCTGTAGATAGTTTAAAAAAATCCAGGAGCTGACTACATTTAAATAGAATCTATTTAAGTCGCTCTCACATGTCTTTAGAACCGCTTTCAGGTGACATTCCTGTTTCAGTAGGCTTGAGTTCGTTGTGCCAAGGTCACTGGAAAGCAGGCAAGGCTTGCTCTCCGAATGGGAGGTGAAAAGCAGGTAGAGCTGGGTGTGGCCTGAAGTCAGACACTAACATCTCACCTTCTGCACTCAGTGTCTCATAAGCTAGGGGTGCAGAATTTTTCCTTCTGGGAAAATGGATCCATGCGATGTGTGCGGGAGGCAACACACAGTTGCCTTCCAGACTCGAGAGACAAGGGCTAGGGGTTATCTTGAAGAGTCATGGGTACTCCATCAGACAGTGAGTTTTATTAACTAGAGCTAGTAAGCTGTGTTGGAAAACAGCAGCTCTATGGAGGACTTAAAAACTTTTACAGACAGTGGGTTAATGCAAGCTTCTGAGGCACTGCAATGGCAAGAAATGTGCTGAGGCAGTCCGTGGAACCATACAGCCAGAAATGTCAAGCAGAAAATGGGAGGTGATCCTGGATCAATTTAAAAGCCTATGTGTGCAGCAATGAGCTGCACATCACTTGGATGCTGGAGCAGGTGGAAGGAGGTAAACTAGCCCTTTGTTTTCACTGTTGTCCATCTTCTCACGGCATCTGTGGGAAGTGCTGCCAGAGGCAGAACACTGGGCTGCATACACCTTTGGTCTGACAGTTTATGAATGTTTGTACACTGTGGTCCACACCCCAGAAGAGATATGGAAATAACAAGGACAGAGAGTTGGTATCTCCAGGGACTGGAAAACAAGTAATGATTTGAGATTAAAGAGCTCAACTTAGCTCACTGACAAGAGGCTGAGACTTGGCTCAAGAGCTGAGTATATATACTTACCCAAGGTATAGGTATGGATATACCCATAGTATAGGCACTAAACCCAGGGTACATTTCTTTTTACCCTGGGTGAAGGGACAAAAGGAAGAGAGAAATTCAGTTCCTGAAAGAAGGTTTTAGGCACATTCAGATGCAAAACAAGACACAGCTTCTCAGCTGGGGATAGTAATGAAACAGTGGACAACCTTCTGAGAAAAAAATGATGGCCCAATGTCACTAGAAAGATAAAGATGTGATGAGAACTTTTGTCACGTAGCTGACAGTCGTTGCTGTTATATTCAGGACTGGAGAAGATCCAGGGCTTGGAAGCTGAGGAGCTACAAAACTCCATCTCTCGTAGCCATGTAGCCATGGAGGACTGCCTACCTGCCTTCCATGAGTTTGCTTTTGTAGCTGTCCAGTAAAATTACTGTAATTACATCTCTTCTGCTTTGAAAGGCTCGGAAAGACTGTCTTCCCTATTTCAAAATATTTGCATCACAAAACATGATGGAATTTCACCTTCCCTTTGCAGCTGAGACATTTTCTCATCTGAGACGATTACAAATTCACAACATGCAAATAATTGCAAAACCAGATGTGGAGAAGGCAAGTAGGAGGAGATGTGTCCATTAATTAGGTGCTTTACACATTCTTATCCGGTGTATGCTGCTCATGTGCTGATGTCCCCAGTGAACGTTGCGTTTGTGTAGACAGACTAGCACTGCACTTCTTGATGGGATGACCCAGATGCACCCCACTTCAGCGGTTCCCTGTTACTGACGAGATGCCAGACGCTGGGTTAATTGGGCTTGTCCTGTCTTCTTCCAACACCACAATAATTCAGCCTGACTAGATGCTTCCCAGTGAGAGCACTGAAACCAAATTCCACTGAAACTGCAACCATGTAGGAACACAGGCCTGTGAGGCTTGTCAAGTAATCAGATGCTTTAGTGCTGTGCTGTGCCTAGCAGATTTATTCTTGGACCCCCAAGGTCCTAAAATAAATCAGTGTCTCTGCTTTGAACTGCAGCCTTCACTAGATACTTAAACACACACTAGAGTACAGGGTTGGAGGCTCCTCCTCTGGAGAATCTCAGCACATTCTCCTATCAAAAAACCCCCTGTAATTCAGACAGAGTCCAGCAGATGCTAAAATCTCACAGGTATGCCCAAGCAGCATTTCCTGAGGCTGCTTTCTTTCAAAACTATGTCAGGAAAGGGTAGCCGCCATTCCCAGACCAGTTGGTGAAAAGACAAGAGCACTCAGACAGTCAAGAGCAGATCTTGTGACCAGTCCCTAACTGGGGGGACTCAAGTCTGCAGGTCATCTCTAATGGGAAAATACCTATTGCAATGCTACAAGACAGAGAGCTGTGCCCCTGCTTGGACAGGAATAGAGTACCTGTAAAAGAAAGGAGAACAACCCACCTAGAAGAGGTTCTTATGCAGAAGCAGAATGGTTACAGCCAGAGCTATAAGACACAAGAGGGCAACAGATGTGTCTCGGCAGAACCCAGCCCAAACCAATGCAACCTGCAGTGATGTGTCCTCCTTCAGAAATTGTCTGTCACATGAGGAATAGGATTGATTTACCTCAATGTAGAGGTATTTTATTGTGATGGATCACACATACTACATGATCCAAGCTAAAGAGACCCAGCTCCCTCAGCCTCTCCTCATCAGGGAGGTGCTCCACTTCCTTCATCATCCTCTTTGCTCTATGCTGGACTCCCTCCAGCAGCTCCATGTCCTTCTTGAAGTTGTTTATGCTTTTCAGAGTTCTGAAAAACATCTGCTGTTGATAAGGGAATATGACGCTCCTCTACATGGCACACAGGGCAAGGATGAGGAGTCTCCCAAAGGGTGACATTAAAGCTCAGTAGAGGCTTTGGGTTAGCAGGCTGTGAGAGTGCTGCTGATGTTGCTGTAGAAGAAAACAAATCTAAGCCACTGCAAATCCAAGTGAGACTGCTTGGTGTTTGTTCTGCTTTAAGAAAGTGGTCTTATTCTGCTTTCATTAATTCAAGTAATTAATTTGGTGTTCTTGACAATAATCTCGCTGGCTTGCCAAAGGAAAGAGAAAGCCGTGTCAAACTATTCTTTCTCTTCTACGCTTGCTCTTTCAAAAACAAGTTAAAGAAAAGGTAGCAGTCGAGGCGAATGTCTCAAATTAAATTACAGAAAGGTATAATGTTATTAAAAGTGAGAAAATGACAACAGACATTTACTTCTGGGGGACATCTGACAAATGGCTGCTAGCTTATCTCCAACCCGGATGATGAAATAAGTAATTTCTTCTCATATCTGTTTTTGACGAGCAAATTGATTTTTTTCTACATTCTAATGGTCGACACACATCGTGCAATATAAAAGCAGATAAAAATCTCCCTTGCTCTTCTGCTGCCCTCTTCCTGCGCTTGTGTGTCTGGCAAAAAAAAGCTTTACATAGTTTGATTCAACCAGAGAACAGAGGGCAAGAAAGAGACCTTCCCCGACGGGCGGAAATACATTAAGACAAAGTTTGACAAAGCAAAGCAGCCAAAGCAGCACAACAGACCTGGGGGACCCCTGCCGTTCACCTTGGCACTTAGGGGTGCCCTGTTTCCCCTGTTTTCTTTCACAAAGGAAACAGTGTGAGCGGTGCAGCAGCATCCTCTATAGTTAGGAAAGCAGCCCTCAAGCAGGGCGCTGTCTGCTGCCACAGGTGCTGCCACAGGGCAGAGGTGATTTCTTTTAAGATCTAACCCATGAAAAGAAGTTACCACCCTGTCTCATGAAAACTTTTCATAGGTGCATGACAGACCATAAAAACAACTTAAGAATATACAAACCCTCTCCAAAACACTCCCCCCACCACCAAACCCTTTGCCAGAGCTCACTTAGCCACAAACCACAGCTAGAACCTTTCTTCTGAAGGAACAAAAAGAGATACTGCAGAGAGATGACCCTGGACTGGTTTTCTGTTTCATTCATTACAGCTGTGCAGTTACCTTCCTAGCCTTTCCCACCACGATAGCTAGTACATGCAACAGCATCGTCAGACTCTATAATTTGGGGAGTGTTGCTAATCCCGGTCAAAGCCTGTTGGTTGCAAAAGACATGCAAAAACTGTCAGCTCTTTCAGAAGCTCTGATCACAATCTGAATGCACAACACAAATACCTGTCATTCTATCTTACCTACCCATTGATGTATTTGATTCACTTAGAATTAGGGAATCATTAGGGATTGGAAGGAACCTTGAAAGATCATCTAGTCCAACCCCCCTGCCAGAGCAGGATCACCTAGACCAATGCTAAGAAAGGGTGTGAAGAAGTCAGATCAAAGTACAGGGAATATAAAACCACACACCTCCTACACCAGTTTCCATAGACACCTGATAAAATGACATGCTGCTTAGTCTGGGTTGATCCCCTGACTCTATCACACAGAATCGCAGAACACCAGGGACCTCAGAAGATCATCCAGCTGTAAAAGATCTCAAAGACAATGGGCAATGGGTGTGAGCTGGAACACAGGAGGTTGCACATAAATTTGAGAAGGAACTTCTTCACGGTGAGGGTGACAGAGCACTGCAACAGGCTGCCCAGGGGGGTTGTGGAGTCTCCTTCTCTGGAGACGTTTAAAACCTGCCTGGACATGTTCCTGTGCGACTTGGTCTAGATGGTCCTGCTGTGGCAGGGGGATTGGACTAGATGATCTTTCAAGATCTCTTCCAACCCCTAATGTTCTGTGATTGTGTGATTCCACCACTTCCAGGCAGTAACACAGTGCTGCTAGTTAGCTATCAGGTCCCAGCTTGAATTCTAAGAGTCAGGCTGGGTTGCTCGTAGCTGGCGCATGGGTACTTTTTAACCGATCACAAAGTGCGTGTTGATGGCAGCACCAATGCAACTGAGGCCAGATTTGAGCTCTATAATTTCCCATTAAACTGAGCTGATAAGAACGAATCAATGTACAAATGAGATCACGCTATAGGAAGAACTAGGGCAAAAGAGGTCTATTAGAAATGCAATTTTACATTTAAAGAAAACAAGACATGGTAATCAGCATGCATCGACTGCATCTAGGGGGGAACAGCTCTCTGGAAGTAAGTTATTAAAGAGCAATCTATATTCTGAGAGAATTGTGTTCACGTATTTGATGATTAAGAGCACGAACGAAGTCTTGGATACAGTGTGATGAATTCTGCTGCTCTTGGCAGAATTTGAGGGTTGTGGAAATTCCTTTAGGGACCTCGAATCATCAGAATGAGAACTGATCATCTAAACTGCTCTGAGCTTACAGGAAGGGTAAGAAGCACATGTGATTTTAAATGTGTGCCATGTACATGAAGTGTAAGGTGTTTAAACACATGGGATTACAAGTTCACAGCACACAGAATCACACAATGTTTGAGCCTGGAGGGCACCTCTGGAGATCATCCAGTCCCAGCTGTTGCTCAAACAAGGACACTGAAAGTAGGTTTTTCAGGACCATGTCCAGTCATCTAGCCATCTCTAGCCAATCTGTTCCAATGCTTGGTCATAGAATCATAGAATCACAGAATCATTAGGAATGGGAAGGGACCTTGAAAGATCATCTGGTCCAATCCCCCTGCCACAGCAGGATCACCTAGACCAAGTCACACAGGAACA
>JAOXOE010000001.1:80757439-80769029 GCA_028565055.1 Phoeniculus purpureus
CACGCTGAAGAACTTCCTCCTCACATCCAGTCTAAATCTACTCAGCTCCAGCTTTGCTCCATTCCCCCTAGTCCTGTAGCTACCTGATATCCTAAAAACTCCCTCCCCAGCTGTTTTGTAGAAATGTTAGTTGTCTCTATACTGAAGAGTCCTAATAAGTATTTTACAAAGATTCCTTGAAAAATGGCACTTCCAGTAGAAATAGCTAAACAGACACCTAGGAGGGATACGAAAGCTCAGCACCAACATACGTAACAGCTAACTAATCCACAGCAGTGCCTGGTTCTTCTGAACAAAACACAGCAGAAGGATGTGTTTCTGAGCAGGTGATGTAGAGAAAAATGAGCTTCTAAGTTACTCTGACCAAGGTGCAAAACACTTATCTGCATCCCAGAGAGTGTTGCAGAAAAACAGGAACTGCTAAAACATGATCTGTCTCACCCTTAGGCAAGTAACAGGACGTGTTCCAATGAACCTCATGACAGAAGTACATCCTTCCTTTCAGTGTCCACTAAAGGGAGTCGAGACAACTAACAGTGACAGAGCTCTCTGTCTAAAACCATCACAGACCAATCCAGTCCATTTTACAAGGTTTTGCTGTCAACATAAGGCTTCCACAAGGACCGAACCATCATGGTCATTCTGCACCAGAGCGTTAGCAGATCTGGGGTAGTCCAGCAGGGCTGTGGGTCTAGTGGATTCCTATGATTTTATGAGTGCTGCTCAGTCAGGAAACCTTCTGATCTAAGGGATTTCCCCACAAGTCGTGTTTATGATTGCCAAGAAAACTGGAGTCAAACAACAGAGGTGGCCTCCACTTCTTCTATGGCAAATTAATTTGGGCTAGATGCCAATGCTACCTATACTTAAGTGAAATTACACCCCTGGTTCAAGCTGGTTGTCTAGACTGCCTGTGTGATGCTGCCACGAGCATCTCTTTCAGTGTGTCTGGAGCCCTAACCTGAACAGCTTAACATCAGGGGAGCAGAGTTACAACCGAAGTGGTGATACAGGGCAGGAGGAGGGAGCAGAAAAAATATGTCGAATGCCTTGGAAACCTTTAATTTTAGTATTCGCCTAGCTGCACCTTGTTTTAGTCACACCACGTCCACTGCAACAGAGGTATCTGAGGAAGCTGTGATAAGCCTTAGGAAAACGTAAGAGAAGATGCTACACGAGCAGCGTAGCGTGCCTCCCTTCCCTTCAGCTTAAGCTGCTACACACTACATAAAAGACCAAGTCTTTATTTGTGTATTGACTGGTTTTCACCCTAAACCGCAAAAACACTACTTAGTCTTGAACTTGGCTGCTCAGCATTTCAAAAAGGACCTCCCTGGCTTCTCCTCATGTGCCCTTCCATAAAGAAGGCATTAACGCTCCCCAGCAAAGTCAATAAGCCACGCTGCCTCTCTCTGCTCTCAGGAACAGACTCAAGATCCTCTTCTGGAGAGCTGATAGAGACAAACAACAGAAAAGCTTTGCCTCTACATGGGACACTGCAGTCCCAGTTCTTCCTGCAAGCAATCCAGAAAAACCTACCACAGAGCTATTTGCCCTTCTCAAATTTTCGTTTCAGGAGAAATTAGTTTAATTACAATCTTACACAAAACTTTTACCCGCAGGTTTTGAGAGGCTGAATACACTATCACATTTTATTAAACCAGAATTAGAGTCAGTTTTGAAGTTCTCCCTCCACACCTGCAGTGCTCCTGCAGCTATACAGGTGGTAATGCGGGGGAAGCATAGAATCAAGAAACCCCCTGTAGGTGGCTTCACCTCAATGCCTTTTCAGCACCACAGGGAAACATAAGAACCAGGGGAATTTTCTTAAAATACCTTTTTTTTGGAGAAAATTCTTAGCAGTTGCAGGTGCCCGGGTAGTTTGTGAACACTGATTGCCTTAATGTTTCAAGTGTTGCAATAAAATCCCAGGATACTGGGGAAATTACTGTCTCCTTATGACTCTGCCTTCATCAGCTTTAGAGAAAAATAATTTGAGAGTGCCTCCTGCTACAGAAATAGCCTGAGCGCTTCCCTTTATCACAGACCACAGCAGACACCGTGACTCAGTTTGAACTGTTAAAAGGAAGAGGTACATCGACCATGTTCACTCCTTTCTTCAGATGCTGAAATTATACCAAGTGCCATTTTCTTACAGGCAACAAGCTCCCTTTTTGATTAACAGTGGTCAACCTTCACCATCTTTAGGGACTTGAACACCTGTCCTGTGAGGAAAGGTTGGGAGATCTAGGGCTTTTTAGTCTTGTGAAGAGAAGGCTGAGAGGGAATCTTATTAATGTCTATGACTTCTTCCCAGTGAGGGTGACAGAGCACTAGAATGGGCTGCCCAGGGGGGTTGTGGAGTCTCCTTCTCTGGAGACGTTTAAAACCCATCTGGACTTGTTCCTGTGCAGCTTGGTCTAGGTGATCCTGCTGTGGCAGGGGAATTGGACTGGATGATCTTTCGAGGTCCCTTCCAATCCCCAATGATTCTATTATTCTATTCTATGATGCTATGAAATATCTGAGGGGTGGGAGTCAAGAGGATGGGACCAATCTCTTTTAGATGGTGCCCAGTAATAGGACAAGGCAAAATGGGTATAAGCAGAACAGTGGAAGCTCCATCTCAACATGAGGGAAAGCCTCTTTACTGGGAGGATGATGGAGCTGCCAAGACAGGTTGTTGAGTCTCCTTCTCTCAAGACTTTCAAACCCTCACAGATGTGTTCCTATGTGGCCTGCCCTGAGTGATCCTTGCTTTGATAGGGAGATTGGACATGATCTCTACAGGTTCCTTCCAACCCTGAACATTTTATGACTCTGTGATCTTTATGAGCAACTTAAACTCATCAGGAATAAACACCAGGCCTGTTAGTACTGTGCTCATGAGCTAGGGGATCCCATTGTTTCCAGAATATTCATCAGACTCTCTACTTTCTCTAAAAATGGTAGGTTTTTTGCTGCAGAGTGACTAGCAGGCAGCAGCTTCCTGCATTTATCGGTTCTACAATACAAGATCTGGTAACTACACTGCACCTTCAAGAGACGATTGCTATAAGTAGACTCCACCTTACAGTATCTGGTAAAGTCAAAGCACTGGTCAACGTTCACCCATAGCACTTAACTGATTGATCTTCAGGGCAACCCCATGAGCTAGGTAAAACTGATATAATTAACGCATGAGTAAAACGAGATTTAGGAGTTAAGTCAGTTGCCTGGGCAGAGGCCTTCGTGGTCTAGTGGATTAGACATCTGTCTCTTCAACCAAAGAAGTTGAGTCTAATCCTTTTTCTGACATTGATTTACTGTGTGACCTTATGGAAAGTCAATTAACTTCTCTGCCTCAGCTGCCCTGGAGATAATGATGTTTACCTACCCGGTGACACACGGGTGTTGGGAAACTGTACCAAATGCCCTTGCTGCCTTACCTAATTCTTTCTCCCCACACCAGAAATAGCTCGGGGGTAAGGAGGAATTTCTCAGGCTAGGATGCTGCTAGCAAAAAGCTTTGGAAGGTGTCCTGTTCGACCAGCAAATTTAACTAGAGCACAGGTCAGCACTAGAACTGCAATGGAAAGTCTTTTAATTTTGAACTTTTCTCTGTTGCATGGGGACTACCACAGCCTTCCCAAATGAGCACCCCTGATTCAAAGAAAGCAGAGCTTGTTTGCAGACACCCAAGGGTCTGCACTCATGCACCATTCTCACGTCCCTTGTACTTCTAAATGGGATTTCTGCAGGATAACTTCTATAGGTGGCCTCACTGCTAGCAGGGAGGGATGAAAGGCACTGAGGTACAGTATCCATGTACATGTGTGGTCTCTTCTCACAAGCAATTACTGATAGAACAAGAAGGAATGGGTTCAAGTTACAACAAGGTAGGTTTAGACTTGATATTAGGAAAAATGTTTTCACAGAAAGGGTGGTCAGGCACCAGGATGGGCTTCCCAGGGAGGTTGTTGAGTCGCCATCCCTGGACCTGTTTAAAGATCATTTGGATGAGGTGTTGAGGGATGTGGTTTAGGGGTGAACTTGTAAGATAGGGTAGACGGTTGGACTTGATGATCCTGGGGGTCTTTTCCAACCACAGTGATGCTGTGATTCTATGAATAGTTATGCTGTCAAGAGGAGAAAAGTTCAAGGATGGTTTGTAATGAGCTGAATGAAGCACATTCAACTTTGCTTTTAATTATTTCTATGAAATACTCTATTGCTAACTCCGGTGCTGCCTAGGCCCCGAGAATTTCCCACAAGTCTTATATAGGAAGAAGCTGGTCAAATGGGACATAAGAATTCAGCGTGCACCTTCATTTCCTTCTCTTTAATGCTGGAGGAAATACCATGGCTGCCTCCCTTTGGCTTGCTGAATTGCACCAAGTACAGTGAATGCTCATGCCGCCAGAAAAATCATAACCTCCTTCTGCCTCTGACGTGGCACCGATCACTTCTTGGCATCCTTTCTGCTATTGATCTGCCCCCGTGTCCGCTGCTTTGTTTCACTGTCCTGCTCTCTCCACCCTCTGACCAGTTAGGGCTCATTTCTACACCACACTCCCAGCTCTATTGATAATGTAATTAATATTTACTTTGATGCTATTCCTCGAGGCTTTTCAAAATCCTTCTTGGAAAGAAAACCATTAAAAAGAAACCCTCTGGGGAAAGGCAGGGAGGAAAGGTAAAGCAGAAAGTGTGTGTGCTGCGTATAATATACCCCCGTAGGCTTTGCCTTGCTGCAAGCCTGGAGATGACTTAATGCAAACCCATAGTAGTGTAAATAGGGAATAAATTCTGTATTCTCTGGGCTAATTCAATAAACTCCAGCTTATTTGCTGCTACTTGTGCAAACATTTGCATATTAAATCCCAATAAATTGCTAATGAGCTGTCACATTAGTAATACAGATATATCCAAGGCTGAAAGATTTGTCTGTAGCTTGTCTCTATTTATTCACTTACTGTAGAGACTAATGGCATGGACTAGTACGGGCCAAACAGCTCAATGTCTATACGTGGTGAAAGAACTTAGAGCTGTCTTGTAGCAGCTTATGAAATATACTCTAGCACTCTGCACTGAGCACCGTAAGGAGCATGAACTAAGACATTTAGCCCCAATGTGCCTGAAATACGACTCTTCAGTGCAGACTTTTCTCCTGGTTCAAATTACCTTTCTGTTAATAGGTGATTAATATATAAGAGATCAGGAACAACCATAGTACATAACAGCATTCAGACAGGTTGTTGTGGTTTCTTCAGTGCTATTGAAAATCATGCTCTTCCTAGGCTTTTGTAGCTTATCTGGTAGTGGTATCTCTTGTGCTTGCATGTTTAGTTGTTGGGTCTCTTCGCCTTACGAGTTAGAACCTGTACTTAGTCTACTAATGCATTGAAGCATCCATTGAGTTTCAGACTACTGCTGCTTCATTTAAATACAAATATTTTAGTTTTATACTGCATATTTTGCATGATTTCATGAAACTACCCAGCATCTCAGTTTTCACTAGACTTCCTCTATCAATACGGTAAAGAACATACAATACAGGCAGGACCAACTGATCTTTCTTTTTCATCTCAATTCTTTCCAGTAGCTTTTGTTTAACCCTGTGTACAAATAATGACCGTTTCATGTGAGATGTTTTATCACTTTTAAGTTTGGATGTATGTGGGTGGTTTGCAGATAGGTTTTTAAGTTGAGTGTAGAAGTGCAAGGGTCTTCAGATTTATACTCACTTCACTGAAGTAAACAGATAGACCTGAACCTCCAGTGATCTTGTAAAATGCCGCTGGCTGTATAAACTGATTCTATTTGGATTGGATGAAGGAAGGAAAATCAGTTCATTTTAAGTTTGGTAATTCAGCAAGTGCTACTGTAACTAGTGTTTTTGCTTCCTAGTACTATCACTAGAAGACAATGCATAGCCAGTGTTAAACAGGGCAGATAGGGATGATAAAGGCAAAGCCTAATCTTGCTAGGATTAGTGACTCTCTATTGATATGACTGAAAAAACATTGAAAACCGCTGAAGTTAGGCCACTTCAGGGACTAGGAAAATGCCTTGCCTGGTAATCTTCAAAAGTCTTTAGGGACACTGATTGCACCTGGATCCTCTGATTTGATTACCGAAACAAAAAATGTCTACTGTAGTAGTCTCATCTGTACTTTAATTAAGAGCTTTGTATTTAAATATAACCATCGGATCCTCTGAGGTTATTTTTAAAGTAAGCTTCTGGCAATGCAGCAGTGTGATGGATTAGAGGCTTGGAACGTAGGAAAAATCATCTCTCAGCATACACTTTAGAATAGTCTGTCCATGTATACAAATACACGTGTGTGCAGCATCATGTAACGAGATACAGGACTGGATTTATTAAAGCCAAATGGAAAGATATTTCCTGTTTTAATAGTCTAGATCTCTTTTAGTGCAGATATTGCAGTACGTTCTTATTCATATAAATCCCACAACAGCACATCAATCTGATCTGTCCTACGAAAGCTCCATTTTTCAACAAATATAAACCAAGTCATCAAGATAGCTGTCTGCAGCTACTGCTCCATCTGACAGTGGCTGTTATGCTTGACGTGGATGTACAGGACGTGCCACCCATAAGCCCACTGTTTATCATGGAACATTGAAGCATGAGCTGAAAGGCAGCAGTGCCAGATAAAGTACACTCACTGAAAACGAGCAGCAGGGGAGCAGCAAGGGTGTCAGGCGGGGGCTGCTAATGAGTGATGTTAAAAGGGGAAGAGGGAGAGGAGGTGCATAATTTGTACAAGATATGGCTGAACATAAAAACACAGATAATAGCTCATTTTTCCAGTTCTTATTTCAGAGGTGAACTTACAGCTTCCAAATTTCAATGGGCAAGCATGTGCATCCATGGGGAAATCCTCAAGCTGCATGGGACATTCAGCGGAGATGGTCAGCCTGTGGGGGAGTGAAAAGAGTACATATCAGGTTTTTCTCTGCACCTTCCATTTAGTACTGACACTAGTGAGGTCTTCCGAAGGCTCTTCACTCATGCTGAAATCACAACAACTCCCTGTTAGACTGAATGTCAGCGAGGCCAAGTGGATGACCGTATGTCATGCTGTAGGACTTATCTACTAATTCTGAGACATGTAAAATGATTTTGTCTATGTAAGATATTTCAATATGATCATTCCTTTTTACTAGTGAAGGAACTCTCCTGTGCTGGAGCTTATGCCACGTAACTTACACTTGCCTGCTTTCTACAGATACTATAGCTGGGCTAGCAATTTAACTCTTGCATCAATTAACGCTGCTACAGACATACAGAAGCATTGACTTTATATTTAGATGCAACAGTTAAAATAAATACATAAAATATATAATACAAATATGTAAAGTTACTATAAAGCTAATGTCATGCATCACTTCATAGAGCACTACAGTTAGTTTCTGCGGAATCACATTGTATTGGATCAGTCCGTTGCAGTTCAGCACACTGTGGATACCCTGGACTATACATTCTTGAGCCATAGTGGATGTTGGGGAAGGAAAAACTCTTAGGAAAAATTAGTCGTATCCTGTGCCTATGTGTGGTGGTCAGATCAAGCTGAACACAATTGAATGTCTGAGGTAAATTTGAGAGTAGTGCAAGAACAGTTATCACAGAATCACAGAACATTAGGGATTGGAAGTGACTTCGAAAGATCATCTAGTCCAATTCCCTTGCCACAGCAGGATCACCTAGACCAAGTCACACCCAGGCAGATTTTAAACATCTCCAGAGAAGGAGACTCCACAACACCCCTGGGCAGCCCTTTCCAGTAGTCTGCCACCCTCACAGTGAAGAAGTTCCTTCTGATATTTGTATGGAACCTCCTATGTTCCAGCTTGCACCCATTGCCCCGTGTCCTATCACCAGATGACACTGAGCAGAGCCTGGCTCCATCCTCCTGACACCCACCACTCACATATTTATAGACATATATTAATGAGGTCACCCCTCAGTCTTCTCCAAGCTAAAGACACCCAGCTCCCTCAGCCTCTCCTCATAAGGGAGGTGCTCCACTTCCTTCACAGAACACATAAAATACATCAGGCAGCCAAATCTTCCTTTTCTAGGTGCACACAGCGCATCGCACAACATGAAACTGTTTTGATTATGCCATTTTGATATTTACATAATGCAGATGGTTTGCTCAGGATAGTGAGGCTGCAAATTTAATTCCATATTATGAATACCCTTATGGCTTTCTCATTTTATGCCACTGTTCTGCCTCAGAGGCAGCAGCCCAGAGACACTCAAAGCCTCACAGATTGCCTGGTGCTGAGGTGATGCAGGACTCTGCTGGAGGACAGGCTAGTCCTTAGCAAATGGCTACTTGGAGAGTAAAAACCTGTGAGGAAATCTGTATTACCAGAATGCAAAAGTACCAGTTCCTGTCACAGCAGTCACAAGTAGCCACATTTTCCAGCCATATATACTCACCCTTTCATATTAGCACACCAAAGCAAGTATTCTTCCTACAAGATCTTCTATCTAAAGGCATCATAAAGGGTAACAATCTGTCCATGTACAGATGGCACAGCGTTCAGTGAGTCCAATTTAATGTGACACATTAATGATGCTTTTCCTGGGCACTCCAGCTACACAGACAAAGACTTTGGGGAAAGTGGCTCCTTTCCCTGCCATCAAACAGAAAATCTGGGGCTTTATGAGTAGCTGGATATGGCAAAATAAGCACAAAGAAATGTAATAGCATCCTCAGCTAGAGCTTGTGTTGTGAGGATGAGCTGGGGAGCAGGTAGGGGTAAAGGAAAACTGCAAACAGTCATAGAAAATGTGAGGACGACACAGCACACCATGCAAAATAACAACACCAGCAGTTCAGAACAGAACTAATGCATCATTTGGCAAGGACAGATGGCCAGCCGACAATATAGAAATTGCCAAAGCCTGAGACACCTGCCCTTAGGCAAAACTGCTCTTGGACTTTTGTCCTTTTGGACAGAAATTTTAGAAATCACTAAAATACAGAGGTGTCTGCAGTGGTCACTGCTCTCAGGCACCAAAGCCAGCAAAGCTACAGGCACTAAGAGTGCCCCGTGGATTAATTTAACAAGCTGATCCTAGTAGCATCCTGACCAGAGCTTGCATCCTTTTCATAAAAATCACTCTAATGGTACCTGAAAGCCAAGCTGCCATCCCTCAAATGCATCGTTATGTTTTCTGTATTACATATTGTAAACTTGATTTTCATGAAAAACTCAGAAACCTTGCTCCAAGTGCGGAAAGAAGACAGTCCATCTCCTGTCTCTTTGTCTATCAGCAGTTCAGGGGGATTGGACTAGATGATCTTTCAAGGTCCCTTCCAATCCCTAATGATTCTGTGATTCTATGTTGTTTCAGAGACTGCAGGTTGACACTGTAATACAGATACACGTCACCTGCAAACATTAAAGGAGAGGATCCAAATATCCATCTTGCCAAGACAGCAGCTGTGGAATCAGAAAATGAAGGAAGGTTCAATGCGGAATTATGAGTAAGACCTTCTGACTCATCTGATTGTCCAGTGAATTGTATCCTGCTGCCTTGAAATAACCCTTGTGTGTAATGAGGAAGGCTGTGGACATTCCTCAACTCTAAATGTGGAAGGCTGATGTGGCCAGTGTGGACGTGAGTGACCTGATGGAAATAAATCCCTCCAGAAGTAATTTTTTCCCTGGCTTAAATGAAAGGGTCACACATAAGGCTAGTGAGCACCTGCCTCAGAAGTCTCAAAGACCCTGGTGCTGCCAGAGCTACTCCTAGCCCACTCTGAACACATCATCCAGCAAAAGCTGTCATATCTCTTAAAAGGGCAGTGCCTGGTGCCATCCTCTGGGTCTAGCCCAGGAGTAGGGAGAAGCCAGTGTAGCAGCTGCCAATGTGCTTGGGTACAGCTTTTCCACTCATTAACATGAATTCTTTGGATTAAGGAGCTCCTTTTCTTATTATCCGTGGTATCTGATTGCTTTCTTCCACTTCCCATGTCTCCATCCTAGGGCCATTTCTAGACTGGCCATCTTGAACAAATAAGCTAATTTTAAATCTCCCAATTTTTACACAAGTAGTTGAGCCTCTTAGGTAAGTTCACAAAGCTCAGCAAACATGCCCTGGCTACCTCTCACAAAGTGTGCTCTACCCCAGACTCATGAAACATCTTGTAGTGGGCAATGCAACAGAAAACTGGACTGTGGGTTCTGATACACCACATAAATGTCACCACCCCGAAGTTCTGCAGAGCACTCTGTGCCCAACAGGAGCTCTTTTTCATTACTGCACTAGGACCTGAAAAACAGAGTCACTAAATTGACCCCTGCTTCAAAGAGAGAGGGTTTTCCTACTGCAGGCAGGAAAAAAAGCAGCACAGCAGCCACCTCTTACACTCTGGGGGCTAGAACCATGGGTTGCTGCATACAGATTTGCTCCTGGGTGCAAACTGTACATTCAAATTATAGCTGCAGGAGTCAAAAGAGATTGATATTTGGGTCTGCTCCTTTAGATATCACCTGGGGTGATATTTTCACGTTTTGGCTTTTAGCACTGTGCCTAACAGTGTGCACACTTGACGTACCCTAGTTTACACAGGGGGTTCTAACAAAATCATTCCTGTTTGCACTTTTTACAAGAAAAGAAAGGAGTCCTTGGCGTGGGTATATGAAACAGCACAGGACTGAGGGAGCTGGGTCTCTTGCTTAGAGGAGACTGAGGGTGACCTCATTAGTGTCTATAGATACGTGAAGGGTGGGTGTCAGGAGGATGGAGCCAGGCTCTTCTCAATGTCATCTAGAGATAGGAGAAGGGGTAATGGGTGTAAACTGGAACATAGGAAGTTCCACATCAATATGAGAAGGAACTTCATAGTGAGAGTGACAGAGCACTGGAAAGGGCTGCTCAGGAAGGTTGTGGAGTCTCCTTCTCTGGACACGTTTAAAACCTGCCTGGATATGTTCCTGTGTGACATGGTCTATGTGATCCTGCTGCGGCAGGGGGATTGGACTAGATGAGCTTTTGAAGTCCCTTCCAATCCCTAATGTTCTGTGTTTCTGTGATTTGTCTAATCCTTTCAATATGGTCACTGCAGAATGATCTTGCTGTGCTCACTGCAGCACAGCTATCTGAGCTAGAGACAGTCCCCAAGCCAGGATTTTTTTGTCACAGCACAGCACAAGCACTGCAGTTCTTTCCAACAAAAGCATTTAAAAGCTTCCCTCCTCCGCCATCATCCTGTCTTAATAAAAGCCCTATGGGATTAGTTTCACTCAGAGTTTTTGACAAGACTATAACTGGCTGTTAAAGGTCCTTTTACAATGGGAGGACAAAGCTCTGACTTTATTGAAGTTAATAGTAAAATTCTCCCTGACTTTACAGGGGGTGGTATTCACCCACCACACATAACAAAACCTGGTTCCAGCTGCTGGCTTATTAACAACAAAAAAATCACTTTCATAATGCTCCAAATACTTACAGACTCACAGAACGTTAGGGATTGGAAGGAACCTCGAAAGACCATCTAGTCCAATCCCCCTGCCACAGCAGGATCACCTAGAACAAGTTGCACAGGAACACATCCAGGTGGGT
>JAOXOE010000001.1:80778299-80800715 GCA_028565055.1 Phoeniculus purpureus
TAAAGCCTGTGTTGCAGGTGCTTAGAACTTCTCGAAAACAATATGGATGTGTTCCTGTGTGACTTGGTCTGGGTGATGCTGCTGTGGCAGGGGGATTGGACTAGATGATTTTTTCGAGGTCCCTTCCAATCCCTAATCATTCTATGATTCTGTGATTCTATGATTCTATGATATAGCATAATATCACTCTACTCAATAGTTTCACTTCAAAACCTCTTCAAGCTTTCTCTTCTCACCAGTCTTTTATCCATGATGAACTCTCCTTGACACATCGTGAGGAAGGCCTTTAAATCTCCCCTCTGCAGCAGCTTCTATTTTTATATTATTGTTTTCAGTAGAGAAAACTCAAACACACAAGAGAGGAGGGAGCACAGAAAGCTCCCACAGGCACTCTAGGCAGTTGAGGCTTAGGACTGTGGTGCACAACTTAATGCACGCATCCTCCAACGTTGATACCACTTGTTAGATGATTTGATCAGTGCAGGTTTACTGACTGGCCCAAGGGACTTTTGTTCTCCCATTTCTGCTGGTCAGTATGGCACATGGTTCCCCTCAGATGAGGGTTACCTGGCTGCACAGCAATCCTATTCTTCCTGTCAGTTTGTATGGGCAGGCACAAGGCTGCTTACAGTGCTCTCTACAGATTTTCCTGGGTGGGTTTAGAAAGTGATAAGGGGCTGAGGGAGCCACACGGGCAGTGGCAGCCCATTTGGCTTTGCTCACATCTAATCTGGGATGTGCAGACACGGGAGGGTAGGTAGGAGGGATTATGAGCTGGTGACCCTAAACACAGAGCTGAAATCCTTGGACATTTCCCACAGTTCAAACGCTCTCACCAGTTCCCTTTCAGTCACTTGCATTTACCACCAGCCTCTCCTTACTCATCTCACTTTATTATGTCCACCTCCCAGGACACTTCTCAACAAGATTTCCTGCTCTTTGTGTAACTTTGACGCCGCTGCATGACTCTGTCATTATATGATTTACTCAGGGAAGTGTGAGCATGCCTATTTGTGTGTGTCCCTACTAGAACATGGAAGGTATTGTCTAGCCATGAAAGCTGGTGTTTTTTGCCTTTACCTTTGAGATACTTGTAATCAATGTAGCCACGAAGAGCCGGGTAAAGGAGTAGGCTGTGGGTGCTTATGGCTCCAAAGAAAAAGTCCTCTCATCCCTAAGCTGTAGCACAGCACAAACAGTTATCAAATAGGGCTCCGTTTACCATCTGTTTGCTATTTATACCACCATCAGTGCTAGCATCTGCTATGGCGTAAGCACTTGTGTGCGATCGTGCAGCCTGAGAGAAGGAAGGGCTGAACCTCCTTGTGATATTTTACTGTCCCCATCCTGCAGCCTCTTCTCTCCACCCAGATTTCTCCAGGACAAAGATGCAGTTGTGCGGCGGAATGGGAATTCCCTCTTTCTCTCAAGCTCAGGGGGGCAAACAGGGAGACTGAGCTGTGCCTACACCTCAGTGGCAGGCTCAGTCACACCTCCAGAAGAGACAGAAAAGCAAGGGCAGGTAGAATGCATGAGACACATATTCCACCTGACTGAGTGAACCTAGAGATAATGGTTTGAGTTTAACTGATGCTGGAATCAGTTTGTGTAACTTAAGATGCACAGCTAACAGCAAAAGTGTAGGGTTTTATTATTTTGAAAGAGGCTTTGCTAATTTTCCTTAACTTTTAGCTGAATTTGCAAGTCAAAACATGGTATTTTTACATGGACAGGACACGTGGGTGCTTTAATCACTGAAGAGATGATTGTGGAGCAATGAGACAACCTAATGAAGTCTGATCAAGCCATTAGAATAATCCAGGGTTTTATCATACCTTCTGGTCCTGCAAATTCCTGGCTCAAATTCCTGACAGGATTATGCAAAGGGAAGGGCAGCATTGCTTGGAGAAATTTTTCCTGGACTTTTAAACTGCATGTAGTGCATATAATGGATGTGACCTCAGCATTTTAGCTACTGTCTGCTGAAAAAAATGGGGTATATAATATAGAACAACCAAATAGAACTCAAGTTTGGAATTCTCTGAGTGATATGAGCAGGAACGTGAGATAGAAATTTGTGTATGTGCCTTCAAGTATTTCAGTTTGACAATAGAAAACTGATTAAGTCAGGCTGAACATCAATATAAGCTAACAAAATAAGATCTCTTAGGACATAACTGAGATATCCAAAGGTAATGCCTCAAGGCTTTACAGAGCAGAGTACACAAAAGAGCACCCATAGGCACAGCCAACGGTCTAATCATTAAATGCCTAGCCATGAGCATTTTTTCATCTGCACCATCACACCAAGAAACTTGCCTGTAGAAAGGATGAAGAAGTCAAATAGAAAGGAATGGGACAATGAAGACCATTCCTACCCACGCCCACTGCACAACTTTACTCAGCTATATATGGTGGTAGTTTGATATGATGAGACCTCCAAAGTAGGGCAAATTATGAAGAATTTCCTACAGGGTAGCTGGTTTAACACATTCCAGGATTAATTTTTCACTCTACCCTAATATGCTCATATGGTCAGACATTTCTGAAGCAACTTAGACTGGGCCCTTCCAGTCTTCTTTTCTGAAGTAGCCTGGAGCTGTTTGCCAGCATCCCTAAGCCCTTTATTCTTCACACACATAGAATCATAAAACCATCTAGGAAAAGACCTTCAAGATCACTAAGTACCAACTAACTGTTCCAAGCCCACTGCTAAACCATGTCCCTAAGCTCCACATTCCCTGGGCAGCCTGTTCCAGTGCCTGATGACCCTTTCAAAGTAGTTTTTTCTGTTATCCAACCTGAATTTCCACTGGTGCAGCTCGAGGCCATTTCCTTTTGTCCTTTCATTTGTTACTTGTGAGAAGAGATCAACACCCAGCTCACTACAACCTCTTTTCTGGTAGCTGTAGACGTGCTTTTACTTTCTTACTACTATTTCAGGTATCTGTATCCCAACCAGCAGTACCTTCTAGTTATTCCCAAGTGACTATCATCAGTAAAAAGTATCCTGTTCCCCGAAACCCTCCTACCCCCATTCGTTGCAAACCTCTATCCTATTTAAGCCCTTAAATGCATCTTTCTGTTTCTCCACTCTTGACTCAGCCTGGCACGCACCAGCAGCTAGCTAGCCTCTGGTATTCCTCACTAGACAGCCCTGTCCTCTCCAACACACTATGGGTTCTTCTCTTCATCTAAACAAGCAAAGGCAGGATTGCAATTTATGGGGGTTTCTTGAGCTTCTCATAACATGCACTATATTGACCTCTACACCCACCTAGACAGAACTGGAAGAGTGAACCCAGCTTAAGAGAGCTCACATAGGCTGCTCTTGCACAACCCTAGGCTTTATATTGCACAGAACACCTGCAAGTCCTCCACAACACAGCTACAGTACCAGTTGTTAACCTGAAGAACATCCCATGGCTTTAGGTGGCTGCCACACTGTCCATCTCCAGGCTACACAAGTAGTAGGGGTGGGAAACACCAGTGGGAATAGGTAGGATGGGACTCAGGTGGCTGAGCAAAGACATCATTATTATCTAGTTACCATATACTGCTTTTTCTGCCACTGTGAAAACAACCAGACACTCCTGAAATGTGAGTGGAGGGAAATAAGCACCTTTCATACTGAAGTCAATGTCTGAAATAATGTGGACTCCTCACTTAGAATCATAGAATGTTCTAGGTTGGAAGGGACCTCTAGATATCATCTAGTCCAACCTCCCTACACAGGGACAACTCTACTTAGGTCAGGCTGCTCAGAGCCTCATCAAGCCTGACCTTAAATGACTCCAGGGATGGGATGACCATCTCCCTGAGCAGCCCATTCTAGTGATCAGCCACCTCCACACTGAAGAACTTTGTTCTAATATCCAGCCTAAATCTATCTTTTCCCAGCATGAACCCACTGCTTATCCATACAAACCCTCTTGAAAAGACCTTCTCCTGCCTTCAAGGAGGCCCCCCCTCAGGTACTGGAAAGTCAAAAGAAGGTCCCCCCCAGAGCCACTAGATTGGTCAGGCAGGACCTGATTCTAGTAAATCCTTGCGGGCTGCCTAGGATTACCTCCCTTTCCTCTGTGTGCCTCAGCATGTTCTCCAGAAGAATCATTTCCACGATCTTTCCAGGCACACAGGTGAGGCTGACAAGTCAGTAGTTCCCAGGGTCTTATTTTTTACGCTTTTTAAAGATGGGAATGATAGTCACCATTTTCCAGTTGCTGGGGACTACTCCTGACTGCCAAGGCTTCTCAAATATTATGAAGAGTGGCTGAGCAACTGCATCAGCTAATTCCTTCAATACTCTGGGATGCAGACTGGGAGCAAATCTGAGACATGAGGCTCAGCTGCAGCCATCAACATTACAGATGAGCAAAATTAGCTGAGGTGAATTCCACCCATCCTGCCTGGCACACTCCACTACTGCATATTTTAGATTACTCATTGGCAGTCTGATGTTTCAGCACAAACATAAATGTACTTCAGGGGACAGTATTTCTCATTAGGCAGATGAAGATTTTAATTTCAGTGTAAGGGAAATTACTAGGGAGTTCACTGCTATGTTATACTCCTCCAGTAATGAAAAAAGATACTGTGATCTGCTCTAGGAAAACCTGCTGTAGCAGGAGGATTGGACTAGCAGTCCCTTCCAACGCCTACCAGCGCATGATTCTCCGGTAGCATAGACATAACAATTCTTTAGCATTTACCGAGTACTTCCAAAGTCCCCATCTGCAGAAACTGGGACCCATCTGGGAAAAGAGAGTCACGAACGCAGCCATGCTTTCCTGGCAGTGCTTGGGAGAGACTTGCCAGGGCACTGCTCCCCTCTGATTTCTATTCAGTCGCCACATACCTTCCATGCACACCTAGGCGTCAGGCTGGCCCTCGTCTGTATTTACGACGGTGAGGAGCACAAGGGAGTCTTGCAGAAATTGCACCAGCTGACCTCCTCAAGGGAAAGCTGGGTCTGACTCTGTGCTCGGTGCAGACCTGAAACTAAAGCTGGACCTCTTGTAACAGCCTGATGTCCATGCAGACTTCTCCCTCACCCAAGGGTGGGCTGATTCTGGCTTGGGTTTTGCCTTTTAATCTGTTCTACCCTTGCTGTGAGAGCTCCCATCTCTGCGATGGGCATCTCTGCAGGGTTCTGCCCACTTTCCTTACCAGCTGAGTAGGCCATTGTTGAGGAGCCTACCAAGGGACTGCATTTGGGCAGGTCATAATTGCATTACACCACGGTTTCTGATGCCTTTCTCTCCCTGTGGGTAACTCCAGCCATGGATTTGTCAAAACAACAAATTTCAGTTCCTTGAAGGGCAGCTTTTGAGAAGTAGGGCAATATGCAATCAAAGGAGGGAGACAGGAACTGATGGGTTTGGTGTTAAAACAAGAATCCTGCTGCTGTCCTCAGGGAAGGGCCCTTCATTTCGTACATCCCCATTTTCTCTCTCTCTGTCAAAATCTGAATTGATGAAAAACAGCTGAGAGTCCTTGCCACCACAGCAGTTTTTCATCACTCTGGAAGATTCAGCCCAATGTGAAGAGGTTTTTTTTTTTCTTCCAGCTTCTGGCAGTTTGAAGCTCGAATATGAAAGCAAAATCAGCCCCTCTAACATGGGAAAAGGAAATGCATATTTATACGGCTTTATAGCTCCTAATTAGTTTTGTAATATTTATACAATGCCCAAAAGCATTGACACGTCCTTTTCTGCAAACATAAACGGATGCATAAACGGAATCTCCCCTCTGAAATAAGAACAACATATTCAAACAGGGGGATTGGACTAGATGGTCTTTTGAGGTCCCTTCCAATCTCTAAAGATTCTATGATTCTATGAAAATGAACGGAAATGTTCCTGTCTAGAAGGTTCATTTTAAAGCAAGGCTCTGCCGGTCACTCCTGGCTCAGGGCCACACAAACAAACCTGCAACTGGGGAAGGCTTCCTTCTGGCAAAGTCAGCGCTTGAGAGCCCACTCGTTTTTCATAGAATAATTTTCCCCAAGCAAACAAAACCTGGCTTCCTCAATGGATGCCTTTTAAAGCAGTGCTGCATCTCCCAGCCAACCGGTTATATAATCGACAGCTCTACAGCACAAAATGGTTAGCCTGCTAATCAAGTGCTTCATAGAACAGCAGACTTTGTGCTAACATGCACCCAGGACATGTGTGCGCTTGCACAAACCGTTTTAGCGCTCGGTGCTAATGTAAGAAACGGTATTTTCAGCCCAGCTAAGCCTGTGCAAGTACTACAGAGCTGCGAGCGGTGTGGTTATGCTGCCATCAAGCGGAGACCCATTCGGCGCTGAATGCTAAATGTCTGCCAAGAAAACTGCATTTCAGGGCTGTACTAAAAATTTTGGAGTTTCTTCAGACGATACTGAGAAATGTCGGTGGACTCGAGCTGAAGAGCTTTGCATTTGCAGACAGGTGTAACTGTAAACACTCCCAGGTCCTCTGCCAACCATAATAACGTGGGAAACATCTGATTGTAAGCTCTTCAGCATATGACCATGTCATATTTAAGATGCCAAACTATATATCAGATGCCTGGCAGTCGTGGCGGTAGCAAAAGGGGGTTAGGGTGCTTTCAAAATGACAGTGAGAATGGTGCCTTCAGGAGTCAGGTCTTTGTGATGACACAGAAACTACTTTCAGTAGCCAGAAGCCAACAGAAAATCAGCCTATGAGCTGATGGTGAAAAAGCTAATCTGTGGTCCAAAAGATTAGCTCCAACGAGCATGCTCTACTTCAAACCATTTCTGGCTCCTTCACGGCTTTTTTCTGGCATTCTACAGCAAAGTTTATGTGAGCTTCTGTCCTTGTAGCCAATTCCCTCCGAGTGGAAAAAAATGCAGCTCACTGAGATGGTTCTCTTCTTAGCCTGAAAAGATTGCCTGAATCACTGCTCCCATTTTTCAGAATGATTTCATGGAATAAACAAATTTTATGCTTTTTTCCAGCATCTGTTTCTCACATAAGAGAAACTAAATGCCTTACAAGCTTTTAAAAGGAAAAAAGTCACATTTTTGCCTCAATTTACAAGGCCATAATGAAAAATGAAGCACATATCCTTGTGTGCTTTTACCACAGCGCTCTTACTGAAAAAAATGATCATTTAAAAGTGAAGATGCGGACAATGCTCCCCTCTAGGGGCAAAATCAGAGCTTGCAGCACTCAGTTCAGCAGCGTATTGTTTGGAAACCACGTTAGTGGAAGAGAACGAATAGAGATTCTCAAATCAAAGACAAGACAGAATATTTATGTCATTCCCTGCAGAGACTGCTGCTGCTTAGCAAACCTAAGAGCATGTTGTGTTCCTATAGTCAGAATCACAGAATCATTCAGGTTGGAAAAGACCCTTGGATTCATCAGGTCATAGAATCATAGAATCATTAGGGATTGGAAGGGACCTAGAAAGATCATCTAGTCCAATCCCCCTGCAACAGCAGGATCACCTAGACCTAGCCGCACAGGAACACATCCAGGCGGGTCTTAAATGTCTCCAGTGAAGGAGACTCCACAACTCCCATCTACAAGTTCACCCCTAAACCAGATCCCCCAACACTACATCTAAGCAACTTTAAAACTTGTCTAAGTATGGTGACTCAACCACGACCCTGGGCAGCCTATTCCAGTTCCTGATCACTGTCTCCATGAAGAATTTTTTCCTGATGTCTAATCTAAACCTACCCTGTTGAAGCTTGAAGCCCTTTCCTCTGGTTCTGTTGCTAATTACCTGTGAGAAGAGACCAGCACCAACATCTCTACAACATCCTTTCAGATAGTTGAAGAGAGCAATGAGGACTCCCCTCAACCTCTTCTTCCTCAAACTAAACAGCTCCAACTGTCTCAATCTCCCCTCGTAAGATTTATTCTCCAGGCCCTTCACCAGCAGAAGTGAACTCACGCAGAAGAGTTTTAAAACTGCATGTGCATAGAAGTCCATTTAGCAGATTTCCCCTGGAGTCACACATGCCATCGACTTCTGACCTAGACAATACATGGCCAAATGCAAGATGCAAAGAACACATTTTTCTTTATAAGTGAAAGCACATATCATGAAAATGTATGTACTGACAAGTGCTAAAGCTGGAAGTTTGCTCAGCTGATCGTACTCGATATATTTGGAAGGTCAGCATCGGCTTGGCTTGCTTTCCTCCTCTTCATTCAGGCAGCCAGATGCAAGGTTGCAAAAGCAATTCAGGCATCTCCGTCAATGACAGAGGGTCCAATCCTCCCCACATGGATTACTCCTACGTACAGTCTGGGAAGCTCGCAATTCCTCCTTGGAAACGAGGGGAATGCAGAGCTAACAGAGGGTTGTCTCCATATACTCAGATCCTGAGAACTGAGTAAACCTGATGAGAGCTGGAAGAAAAGATGCTCAAGCCCTGTCTAGGGCCCATTACCTTCAACTAGGGCATCACTACCAAGACAAGCAGCTTTTCCCTCGAAAAGCTCAATACTGCCTGTTTTCTCATGGAAAGCCATCCTAGACAGCACAGTTGAGCTGTTAACGTTCATCAGGACATGCAAAGACAGTTGAAGGGGCTGGCTGCATGACACAGCCACCTCTGCAAGCGATGGGATGGGATCACCAAGCCACCTTGTGTTCACCAAAAAAATGCTAGCCCTAAAGTAGCACAGCTCTGGGCACATTACAAAAGCAGTCTCCTGACTTGTGTTTGAACAGAACAGCACAGACAGTCTTTAATTTTTAAAGTTATTAGTTACAAGGGTGGAAGGCAAGCTATTTAAAAAGCTTTATGCTCTATTTCTTATCACATACACCGTGGCTAGTGGGAATTTCTTTCCGCACACATGCACACCCACACACAATACTCTATTAAAAAAAAACCAGTTATGTCGCATGGTTTTTATGTTAGAGAAGCATTCTGTGTCTCTCTGTAGCCTACAAAAACATCAATCACAAAAAGCTTCTCCCCTGTGAAAACCAGAAGAGAAAGCACTGAGTAGGATGATGAGACTGTCTGTATCAAACCCAAGTTTTTCTCAATCAGGGTGCTGTGTTTTCCTCAGTATCCTTACAACCTGTGACACCTAATGCGACAGTACTGTGCCATGGTCGCAGGAGAGGCACCTCCACGCAGTACCTGATACTCAGTAGTGAGCTCACCTAGGTCTCACTCATTCAAGTCCAGCTCTGCCACCTCATGTGGCTCAGCAGTGCTTCACGAATCGGTGCTTCACTGCATTCAGCAGTGCAAAGACAGAGCTTGCACAGAAATAGTGCACCAGCTGCGAATCTGCCACACAGCATCATGCTCGGCTCTGGGCTCACCTTGAGCCTGATCAGGACTTTACTTACACAAATAATTTACACACGTTTGACTCTGCAGCAGTCTCTTGAGTGGTACTAGCAGTGGTAAGATGGGTTTTAAGCATTAGAAACATACAGAAGAATATTTTCTGACAGTTATTCAGCCTTTTATTCATTTAAGTGTGTATGTGTATTGCTTCAGTCTATTTCAGAGATCGCTGACTTAGGACTAGTAAGAACAGCAATACACAGAGTAGAAGAGAAAGTGAGGAGCTTTTTCCTCTTTTTAAACATAACTTCTATTGTGTCTAAGTCTTTTTAGCAGTAATGTGATTATAGCTGTGATGTCTACGTAAGGATGCCTTACTTCCTCAAACCTCTTTCCCAAAGAAAAGATTTAAGGTTAGGGACAAAATAAATGAATAAATAAAACTGAAATAAAATCTAGGAAGCTCCAGGTGCCTGCATACAAAAGTGTAACTTCCTTGAGCCCCAACACGTCTTAACCTGGGAGCGAGCTTTGAGTTACCCTCCCAACGTGTGGCATCGGGTGCCCATGGGAGCTCAGCTCCGACATCCCTTTGTTGGGGACTTCTTGCTTAAAACCTGGGTGTCTCAGAACCAAACTTCAGGCACCTGAGCACTTTGCTAGGTCTCAGACTCTGCTCTGGGCTCATATGCAAAAAGCTCATCATAACACTTCATTGCTCAGGTGGTTTTTTCCCTTCATTTTTTTTCAAGCATTGACTACACTCTTGAAGAAAACCCTGTCACTGACAGCAGTCTTAGTTACAACAGGCTAATTGTCTTTAATGAGCAAATTGCCATGTAGCAATGTGGGATATGGCCTGAGAAGAACTTCAGAAAATCCTCTATCTACACCAATATTACATTTTATATCTAGGTTATGCAACGATGAAGCTTGTCAGTATCCTCTAATCAGATGAGGAGCACGACCCTGAAGATCTGAGACACAAATTTGCTTCTCTGCCAGTATAATGTGCCAGATTTGTTTTCAGGAAAGTACTTGCTAGAGCAGCTTCACAAGGCTCCTCACTTATTTCATTTACCCCTGTGATGATTTGCCTTTTAACACTATCAGTGAAACCAAGAGAAAAAGATAATAAAAGCTCCAATGGCTCAAGATGTGCTGCCCCAGATTAAGATCTCAGTTTCTGGCCTTGGAGACAGCTCTCCTGCAATCAGCACTACAGCTGCAAACACACACACACGAAGAGAGAGCAGATCTTCATAAAAAAGCTGGACTGAATCATCAAATCTGTTGAGAATATGCCTTCCATTTAATCAAAGGAAATATTTAAACACTAGCAGCGTTCAGAAGCTCCAAATTAATTGGTACTTGTAGGCAGCGATTATGTTTTCCAGTTTTTTTTGATATTCACACAAATAAATTCACGTAATGGATTCACATAAATCAGTGAGAGATTGGTCGTCTGGCTCTGCTAAGAGTGGGGGGAAATGGTCCTCCCCACAAGCATTTGTAAAGGCAATTGGGAAGGAGCATCACAAGAAATCGATAGCACTGATTACCTCATGGTATACAGCAGCGTGCCGTCGTCCTCCAGGCGCAGAAGTTTGTTTGGGGTCGTCATGTTGTGAGCGATGGACTTCTTGCCGTTGTGGAAAAAGGTGTCTGGGGTCCAAATCTTGCTGGCAAGCAGATTGTTAAGAGGGAGGCGTTGCATAGGGCCTTTGAATCGCAGCCTTTCATCTTTCCAGCTTTGTCGGAAAAACACGTCGATGGTGTATTCCTGGCACAAAGAAAGAGCAGAGTTAGCGCAGGATCTGAACAGAAGCGATGGTTCCGACTTTAGCAAAGTAAAAGCCGTGGAGCTGGCAGCCACACACCCCAACTTACCATTTCTGTGTCTGACACAGGACCGAAACTGGTAACGTAGATGTCTGTTTTCACCTGAGTTATTCTCTCTGTAATCAATACAGGCTCTGCATTAGTAATGGCTTTAAGATGCAGACACGTGCTTGTGACGCCTAAAAATCCCCCAAAAAAATCCCCAAAAGCTTGACATTCACAAGATGTTTGAGGAGGAATGGCATCCCTCATCAAATGCAACCGTCGACCTTTGGGACCCCAGGCTCTCCCCTTATTAGCAGAAAAAAACAAACAGATCCTTGAAGGGTGCAATTCCTCTGGCTGACCGGTTTTGATCATAGATCACAGAAAGGTTTGGGTTGGAAGGGACCTTAAAACTCATCTAGGTCAAGCCCTGCTGCCATGGGCAGAGGACACTTCACGTTAGATCAGGATGTGTTCTTGCGTGACTTGGTCTGGGTGATCCTGCTCTGGCAGGGGGATTGGACTAGATGATCTTTCAAGGTCCCTTCCAATCCCTAATGATTCTATGATTCTACACTTAAAGTCCCATAAACCTGTCCTTGACCACTTCCAGAGAAGGAGCATCCACGACTTCTCTGGGCAACCTGTTCCAGCGCCTCCCCACCATCACAGTAAAGAATTTACTCTTAATATATAAACTAAATCTACCCTCTTTCAGTTTAAAGCCCTTACCCCATCCCATCACTACACTCCCTTATAAAGAGTCCCTCACCATCTTTCCTGTAGGTCTCTTTAAGTACTGGAAGGATGCTATATGGTCTCCCCAGAGCCTTTTCTTCTCAACGGTGTACAACCCCAACTATCTCAGCCTGTTCTTGTACGGGACGTGGCTCAGACCTCTGATCGTCTTCATGGCCCTCATCTGGACTTACTCCCGCTTTTCCATGTCCTTCTTATACTGAGAACTCTAGAGTTGGATGCAGTACTCTAAGTGGGGTCTTGTGAGAGTGGAGCAGAGGGAGAGAACCACTTCCCTCAATTTGCTGACCACACTCGATGCAGCCCAGGATGTGACTGGACCTCTGGGATGTGGGCATACACTGCTGGCTCATACACGATACCTACTATCGGGTGAGATGAAGTGTGTCTTGGAAGGACATTTTCCCCTATACTGGCTTGGATGATCTGCCCAATTTCACACATCTATATTATAGATGTCCAGAGTTGGGTGAAATTAATGCTACCCTCAAGACTCTGAGTCCTTCTGGCATCTTTTCAAACACAGGACTAATTTAATTTAAGGGCAGAATTTTCAGAAGTTCGTTACATAAGATGGGAGCATCGAGCCCTATTTTCAAGCATCTCTGTGTAAAGTGAGAGGAGAAGGAGAGAAAGGGATGAAAGCAATGTGTTGGTCTCACAAGAGGAAGGGGTGGGGGTAGCCAGATTAAAAAAGGGCCGGGAAGAAACATAACAGATGGTTTACACATGGGTAGAAGATGAGAGAAATCTGGGGGATAGAGAGCTGGAGGAGGGCTCAACAAGGTTAGGATGGCAAGCAACTATTCACATGTTGTTTTAAAATAGCTGCTGTAGAGGTTATCAAAATGACATATCAGTATAGATTTGCTGTAGTCGTCTAAAAATGGATGGTTTAGGGATCTGTTTTTAACCGAGATTTTTGTCACTGGCATAATTTTGTACGTGCTGACCAGCGAGGGAACCTTGCAGCAACCTGTGAGTGAGAGTCTGTCTTGCTCACCTTAGGAAGCACCAGAAAGAAAAGAAACCCAAACTGTATTCAATTACAGAAAAAAATGCATCACACGCCCTCCTAACCCAACCTCAGATGACCTCAACAACTGAAAGAAGATGACTTTCAGTGACTTTTGTCAAGTGCCCTCTTTGCCAGGAGACTAGTCTACTTTCTGGACTTCATTTAGTCAATGAAACACCACTCCCTCATCAAGGTCTATGTTGAGAGCAGGTGCCATTTCAGGGGGTCATCATGTACACAAGGGTCCTGCATAGCAGGGGACCAGCCACACTGGGTGCATTACCCTACCTCCCAGTCCCGGGCGCAGTCGGTTGTCGTAGCCGTCCAGCAGACCATCCAAGATCCTGGTGAATATAGTGATGTTATCATTGGTGTCCTCTTTTCCCGATGCTGTTGGTGTTTGCGAGAAGCTATTTTCCGCAAACAAAAAGGAACATGTCAAAAGCCGTGCCAGCCTTGAGGGGCTTCAGTCTCAAGGGAACTTGATGACAAAGCCTCCAAGCCTCCACCCTCTCTTGCTGCTCCAGCTGAGCAGAATAGGGAGCTCTGGTAATTTCATCACTGCTATAAGCAATCACAAATAGCTGTCCCTGGAGAAAAAGGACCCAAGGAAGCACCCATGGCTTGGAGGTACATCCCTGAGGACACTCGAGCCTACAGACCATTTGCGATAACACAGCGGGAAATCCTAGTCCCCAGTGCTGCCCACCACTTCCCTGGCGCTGGCATGTCTCTATCCCCTGCAGGGAGCAAGGCCAGCAAAAGCTTTTACTGACTTTTCCCCAGGTTAGCTCTCCAGTCTTTGGAAACTGCGTGTGCTGGCAGGGGAGCTGCACAAGCAGCGTGGGTTTGCCTGGGGACACTCGTCCAAGTGCGCCTGAAGGTACTCTTTAATTCTTAAGTGCCAAACAGCTTCTACTTTGCACAGTTTATGTAATTTATAGCCAGAACAAAGGATGGACTCTAGGTTTGTTTCAAGATAACAAATTACCATTGCATTCAAGCATTCCATCCCCGTTCACTGGGGCACCTGAAAGAACATACTGCAGTACAGAAGATGCAGTTCTTCATTCCTCCTCTTTCCTTTGCCTTAGTAAGTCCTCCCTTGTAGCGTGCAAGGGACAGCAATGTGTAGTGGGCCTCATTCCATATCTTTGGGACAGATTTGTTTTTATTCTGAGCTCTATTATTTTGTCCTTTTATCTGTGGCTAAGATTTAGGAAGATGCTCAACAGCACAACTAAAACATGCAGTTTTAAGCCCATTTAGTTTTCATTTAAAGATGCTTAGGAGAATCCCCCATCTACTAAAGCCTTTGCTTACCCAAGAAACAGACACACAAGTCAATCTATAAGCATGCTTCACCTGCAGCAAGCAATGAGCATCTCTTCAGAGAGCAAGTTTGCTCACGCTCAGTGGTTATTGAAGTTTCAGTCTCAGCTGAAATTGCCAACAAATGCTCCAGCAGCAGTAGGGTACATCATCCCACTAGGAGCTGTACCCTGCCTCATGCACCCTGCCAGCAGACAAGAATCACTTACTCTCCAGCAACCCGAATTCCGTGTGAGCCAGTCACCCAGAGATAAAGAAATTAAAAAAAGAAACTAAAATACTATGTTTTTTTGCTACCAGTCCCCAGGGAAATAAACCAGTAAATAAATAGAGAACCACAAGCATCCCTTTGAACAGATTTGCCTTGCGGAACACTCGTAACGTGCGCATTAGTCTTGCCTAGCAGAAGAGGATTTACACAAAGAAAGACAAGGGACCTCGACCTGTTTTTACCTGCATGAAGTTCACACTAATGGGAACTTGCTGACATCAAAGTAATGGGTCTGGAAGTTTTAATGACATGAGACTTGGATCAGCACAACCTGCTGGTGGCCACAGAGCCCCTCACAGACATGGGACCCTCCAGCCCTCCACCTGTTCCCTCTACAGCTTGTGTGCTTCTGCTGGAAAAGAAAGGGCTGAAGAGCCTTTTGGAGAAGGGGAGTGAGACCAGGCAGTGAGCATGGGTTTGATTCCCAGGAATCTCTTAAGCACATGCAAACAACCAGCCAAACAGGCTTCTCATGGCACCAGTGCCATCAGCACTTCTGTGCCCATCAACAAGCTCAACACTGGGAAGCCCAACACCACTGAGGAGACCCCGTTCACTGCAGGCAGAGGCATAGCTGCACACTTGACCTATTTTTCAGGTGATCTCATGTCTCCATGGTCAAAAGAACAAATTAACTCTGCATTCTATGCTGTGACAACAACCTCTAGTGAGTAACTAAGGCAGAAAACATTGTGGACGTGTTTGACTATAATGAAAGACATTCAATCCAAACTGATTATAGAAACATGAGATACCCTTGTTTGCTGGGCCATAAAAGACGAGACTGTGTACTTTTTTATCAATTGTAATGAAAGGGATTCACCACGTAAAAGTGAGTATTTACAAGCAGCAGCCTAATGAAACCAAGCAGCAAAAACAAGTTACAGGGGTTCTTCATAGGTAGTGAGGACAACTAATGCTTTGGTCAAATCCTAGAATACTCTTTTAAAGTTTTCTCACTGGTTTTGGCTTATTCATCTTTCACAAGACAGAGTTATGCGTCATGCTGTCTGCCTGCTTTGCTGTAGGAAGCCTTTTTCATTTTCCTATGCATCTGACAAAGAAGTGGAGAGATCAAACTTCATTTCATTCCTACAAGTGACTAGACAAGGGGAGAGCGATCTAAATTAGTGCCTCATTAAGTAAAAATGTGAGGTCAGCAGCCATTTATTCCCTCTGGCTCATTGACTGGGCCAGTCAGCATACATGTAGCTCAGAAACAGCCTCAGCAAAACCAGCCCACTTTCTTTCTGCTAATTAGAGCCATGGAGGAGACTTGCAAGGTGATTAGGAAAGATCCTGGGAGAAAAGGACCACAGAAGTAAAATGTAGGTGTTGTAGTGGGAGATGGGGCAACTGATGCTGAATGTAGAGCCGAGATCACTGCAGATACAGTGCTGGGGACACAGGCTACAGAGCTTCACTGGTTTCTCTACTCTTGGAAAGCCTTGTTGCTTTTATTGCTTATGGCTGAATTCAAAGCCAGTTCAACTCAGGGGGAATATTTCCATTGAACTATTTCTGTGGGGATGAGGCAAAATAGACTTGGCTCTCATAACTGCTCCTCCAAACCTCATAGCTGCTTCCTCCTAACTGAGAGATGTACGCTTTTCACCAGGACAGTGTGCACACCCCAAACACTGGGCTACTTCTCTGTCTCCCCAAGAAGAGCTCATTAATAAATGCAAAAATACAGAGAAACAACTCGGGTGAAGACTTATAAAAAGTCTGCGCTTCATCTGCTAAACTGCAATCCAATTTAGATTTGGCAGATCGCTTCACCCGAAAAAGAAGGCATCTGATGCTGAATTTTGGCGAAATGTCAGTGTTCTGTGAAGTTGCATTTGTAGACGGATTCCTGCTTTCCGTTAATGCAAATGTTACCTCTTCTTTCACAGAAAAGTTAGCATTTAATTTCTGCTCTGGAGATCGCTGGTGACATACGTGCTCTGCAGCCAGCGCCGAGGCTACCTTTTGTGACATGAGACCTTCAAAATGTACTTGCGAAGTTTTGTGCATATATTAGACACTATAGCTCTGTGAGTAGAGAGAAAACAGGAGATGCTCTGAATTAATTATTTTCACACAGCTAAATATTAGTTGTCCTCAACATATGAGCGGATGAGCACAGTATGGACTTTCTGCAGCCAAAGATGTTTTATAGCAGACATCTTCAGTTGCAGATAAAAATAAGCATTTTCCTGAGGTTCTCTTCTAGGCTAAGAAAATTCAGAGACTATTACATTTAAAGCTCACTATTGACTCTAAACTAAACCAAACAGGAACACTTCTCACTGCATTTATTTAATATCGCAATTTCAAAGTGACTGAAACAATCAGAAGCTGCAGAAGGGGCCCATTGGTGTAAAACGTAATAACTCTCCAAAGACACTCAGCTACCTCTTAGGATGAGTTCTTCACTAACCATTTCAAACAGCTCTGTCATTTTTGTCATCTAGTCAAAATCATGACAGGGTTTATTCAGAGCTTAGTCGTAATAAGAGGAAAAATGTAGGGTAGATATGTAATGATTTCCTCTGAACCTCAAAAAAAAAAAGGTAAGAGACACTAGGAAAACAACTGAGCATTTTGCTATTGAAAAATGTCCTTTTTTTTCTCTCCTTAAGACTCAAGTTTCCAATAACTTGCTCTAATAGCGTTGGAGTTATAGCAGAACTTCAGAAAAATTAACTGTTCTGTGGAAAAGACAGTGGAGATCAAAGCTGCACGTGTTTGGTCACTGCGAGCTGGCCAAGCGTCAGAGGAAACAGATTCACTTTTCCAAGTCAGCTTCTTGCTGTCCCTTTCTGACAGATTCTTGAGACCTAAAGATGCTGGTGTTTTGTGAATGTATGCGATGAAGACTCGATCCTTTCATTTAGTTTCAGACAGAGGGCAGGACAGATTACAGTGATAAAACTTTAATGGGTTTTGTGGATCCTTAAAGAACAATTAATTTAATTCTGTATTTAGCAAGAGCAGAGCTTCACTACCTTCTGGTAAAGAGCTGTTTGTGAGCAGTGCAATGAAAGCCTGTCCTTACCCTACAGCGCCTTAACTCTCCTTCCAATATCATCCAGGGTCATTAAACACCTGCCAGTACTCTCAGATCCCCACAACACTGACCAGCAGGTTCACTAGGAACCAATGGGCACCAGGGCTGATCCTGCACCAAGTGCATGCTGAGAGACCTGCAGGTACATGCCTGCTGTTTGGCCAGCTGGTAGGCTGAGCAAAACAGAGATGCTGAAGCTGTAGCTGATGTCTGTCTGCCTCCTCCAAGCAGTTCTAGGTAGCCACTTAGTTTTAAAATTGTCTAACAGGTTCAAAAAGCTATCTGGACACATGGAAAAGAAAACAGGATTTAAAAAATAGACAACCGTGACTGCATAAAGATATAATTTGCTCAAAATTAGTCTTTGAAACACAAGGAAGAACTCCCTGGCATCTGCCAGTACTTGGAAAGGGATAACCCAGCAGAACTAGCAGCTTAAGGTTGCAGAGACTAACTTGAAATAACAGCCTGAAGGACAGGTATGTTTAGCCTAAATCGCAGGATCATGGGCTCAGTGATGAGGTCTGTGAAAAGTATGTGCAACCACAGACGTGCCATGGACTGGATTCTTACAAGTGCAGAGAGGTCTTGTGTTGGCTACACTGAACTGGGATCTTCTGTTTACTGTGTTTTGACTACTGTAGATGTTATTAGCAGATTACAGGTACATTGTGGGTACCCAGCAGCATCCATCCCTCCTGCTTTTTGGCTCTCAGACAAAGTTCTGCAATTGCACATCCAAAACATAAATGTAGAGGGACTATGCATGCCCCCGAGATCTGCCTGTGCACAGCCAGAGGCTTGCAAAAGGAGAGTCAGGATGATACAAAGTTGGCTGGCATGGGACTGACCAAGTGCTACCTTGTGTCCAGCAGATCTTGTTGCAGGCAGTCACCGGTGGTGCCAAGCATCCCAGGGCTGCTACTACCTGGGGTCCCCAAGGGCCCATGAGGAATCAAGACTCATCTTATCTGAAAACACTCTTCATGGACATATCTGACTTTGATTTGTTCTCTAACTCTATTATTAATGCTTACTTTCAAGACAATTGTGAAGTATCTTGAAATGCTTCAGTAAAATAACTCATTAGAGCATTATACAACTCGAGGCTGAATTCAAGCAAGCTTGAACAACACTTGACTTATGCTGGACCATTTCTACTCAATTAGACTCATAAAACAGTTACACCAGCAAGGGGGTGGGGGGCTTGACATCCTCTTCTCATTTCATCTATATCTTTTAATTCAGTGGTTTTCTTTAAATAACTCTAGCTATGCCTACAGTCACACTCTACCCCCTATTGATGTGGATGACTCTTGATAGTCACTGAACATTTATGCTAAACATTAATCACAGAGTTTTGCTGAGTTTTCTGAAGTAACGTGGGAGACTAAGATACATAATTCCTGTTTATTTTACCAGGCATCAAAATCCCCCAAGGTGGCTGTGGCTGTGTCAGCAAAAACAGTATTTATGATTTAATATAAATATGGAAAGGCTGTGGAGAATCACAGACAAACCTCTGCCTTCACCAGTAACATCCTACCACAGTTTGCTTTTTTAATGGGTGCTCATTTGACCAATTACTTTCACCCAGCACACTGCAAAACGTGCTGCAATGTAACACGGTGCATTCCAAACACAAATGAAGCTGATGAAGGAGAACCTGGTAGCTACAGCAAGTATTATCAGTATTAGATTATTGCAGTTAATATACCCTCCTACATGTAAATTGTACCATTCTGTCCTGAAGAGTCAGTCCCAAAACACTTAGCAAATTACACTCTGAAACTGCTTCTGTCTCTGGAACAGAAGCACTGGAGCATCCTCTGTCTTTTGAGCAGGGTCAAAATTCAGCCCTCAGGCACCATGTGAGTGGTGCAGTGAATTAACGCTGCTTATCTCTGCAGGCCCATACTGAAATTACTAGATCAGAAAAGAGGGGGGGAGGTTATGTGATGATCTCATTTTAGAGCACAGAAGCTTTTTGAGTAACTTGAAGAAAACAACTGTTCTAGTTTTCCCTAACTGTCCCATTCAGATTATCTACCAGGCTACAGGTCACACCGATTCCTACCTGGAACTTAGATTCAGTATTTGCTTTGAAGCCCAGAGTTAAACCTTCTTGAGTTTTGGGGTTGTTTGTTGGGTTTTTCTGCAGCATCACCTATATATTCTTTTATGAGAGGAGTAACACAGCTGAAAGACCCCACAACAAATGAGTCATGCTTAACTACAGCAATGTGCTGTCTTCTGCAGGGATGATGGATGATCAGGAAGAATTTAACATTACAGTCCTCAAGATTTTCTTAACGTGGTAACGCTTTGTCAAACTACAAGCTCGTCAATACAAGTTTAAAACGAGTCCCACACTATCTGTGCCTTCTTGATTTCTGCCACAGAGCCCAGAGTTTTGACTTAGACTATGGTGAGCTTTTCCAGAGTGAAGAAACCAGTGTGCATCTCTTTGCGCCCTTTGCAGCATGCAGTCCTACAACCATTCATGCAAGCCACTGTGGTCACAGGCTGCCTACACAGGACAAACACTGGAGACAGGGCTGAGCTTTGCTTACAGCACAGAGAGCCACCACTCAAAGTTTGGTTTTTCTCCTCATTCCAATCCGGAATAACTCACTTCGCTTGAAATCAGAAACTAATTTGCATCTCCATTTTATATCTTCTTATAGCAAGGAACTGATGGGTGTGCTTGTGAATCAGCGTGTTGGGAGGAATCTTTTTTCTTTTTCCTGGTGAAATCACAAATAATTGTTCTCCTCCACAGAAAAGAACCAACCTACGTTTCTAGAGCACTTGCGAAATGCTTTTTCTAGATTTCATTGCACAGCTTGGAAAGTTCTTAAGGTCTCTGGCTTTAGAAAACACAAATAAATGGGGGGGGGGGAGTTGTTTGGTTTGTGGGGTTTTTTTTCTTAAGAGCTGTAACAGGAGTATTTCTTCTGTATAGTTTTGAGAACATCGCCATCAGGAGAACACTCAGAGCAAAAATAACAGAACAGGATTCCTTGTTATGTGCTTCAGGGAAACGCAATTTCCAATCATTCTGGCAAGTTTCAAACGCAGCCGTTCCTCTGAGCAGTCACGATCTAAGCTTACTCACTAGGCAAGCCTGTACCAGCCAGCAGCTTGCACTGAGTGCTGTTGCAGCCTCATACTGCTGCTTGTAGCCTGCACCCCCTAGGTGAGAGGGAAGCGGCAAATCCACCCTCATTGCAGCCGTGGAGGTGGGGAACATGGCAGACCCCAGCTGCACGATGCCCAAGTCAGAGTACTCAGCATCTGTGGGCCTCCCCACCATCCCCCCCCCCAATTGCCTTCCCACAACAACATCACGGGTATAAAGAACCGATACAAGACCACAAATCGCTCTCTTCCCCATGACAGCAGCATGTCAAGATAGAATGCAAAGCCCACTTGTTTTGTTCAACTGCTCCTCACCATAAGGTACCAAAGTGTCTCATTTTCTTAAAAAAAAACCAAAACCAAGAAAAATTCAGATGCGATAGTCAACTCACCCAAAGTGACTGGCTAAACTCATGGATATGCAGAAGAGGAAGAAGTTTTTGATCATGATAAAGTCAGAGACCATCCCATTGTCCATTCCAGAGGAGAGGAGGAACGCAGGTGGTTGCTTTGGTAAAGGTGCAGCTGCTCACTTTGTTCTTATGCTGCAACAATACAAAACCCGAAAAGACGAATTAAGACAGGACAGCTGAGTTCAGCTAACACTGTATCTTCTGCTACCTCTGTTTTTCACAAACTTATCCAGGCTTATGTAAACATCAGCTGTTTATGTAAAATTTTATACCTTCAAGGACATGTTTCACCTTCTGCTGACAGCAAACTGCAAAACGGGAAAAAAATTCTTAGTGGCCCAGTTTTCCTTTATAGTTGCCCATGATACTTGTAACTAAAGAAATAGTCACCGTTTCCCAAATGCCAATTTCGACCCTTTACCTATTTCAACTTCCACACGCCTGCAAACCCAGGGCTGTGTGCAGCCTCCGCATCCTTTCTTTCCATTGCAATTTCTTCCCATTAAATACCCGCCTTCCCTTTCCAAAATCCCAGTTGAAATGCCAAGAAACACCCACTGCTTCTTGGAATTCAAGCTGCTGATGCACGGCTTAGCAAAAAGAGGGTGGGATGGGTCGAGAGGGGTGTGAGGGGGGAGGTTAAAAAGTGACCTTCCTCGCAAAGGCACATAAACCTCACGCTAGCACGAAGAAGAACGACAGTAATGTAGCTCTGCTCAGGCGGCTGCTGCTTTTCGGATACCTGCCTCAGCGACCAGATCACCCATTTCAGCATTGTGCACTAACGTTTTCCTCTGTGCCCTATTGAAAATAAAAATAATAATAAAAAAAGCCCCCAACCCCCAAAAAGACACCAAAACAAAACAGAACCGAAAAATCCCAAACCAACGAAACATCAAAACCACCCTCCCAAAAACCCATCCGGAGGGGAGCTGTCTCGATGTTTTGCACCTGACCCCTGTACCTCCCGCACTACACCTCCAGGTAACTTACTCTCGCCCCGCTCCGCCGGCGCAGCAAAGCCAAAAGCCACCCCCCGCCTCGGGTCTCCCCCAGCCCGGAGCGCACTGCCCCGCCGCGGGTCCCGCTCCGCACCGCGTCAGGCACCGCGGGGTCGGCTCTCCCTTCAGCACACGCTCGGCCCCGGCCCGCCCGCACCTGTCCACACGGCTCCGCGGAGGGTGGCACCTGTCCGCCCGCTCCCGCTCCGCCGCCCCTCCCCATCCTTGCGGTGCCCTAGGTCTCGCCCCCATCTCTCCCTCCCTCCCGCCCTCCCTCCCACCAAAGTTTCCCGCGTCCGTGTGCGGAGCGCGGCAGCGGTGG
>JAOXOE010000001.1:80800815-80812999 GCA_028565055.1 Phoeniculus purpureus
GGTGCCCCCTTCAAGAGGGCCTGGGAGACTCCAGCGGGTGCCCCCTCAAGAGGGCCTGGGAGACCCCAGCGGGTGCCCCCTTCAAGAGGGCCTGGGAGACCCCAGCGCGTGCCCCCTCAAGAGGGCCTGGGAGACTCCAGTGGGTGCCCCCTTCAAGAGGGCCTGGGAGACCCCAGTGGGTGCCCCCTCAAGAGGGCCTGGGAGACCCCAGTGGGTGCCCCCTTCAAGAAGGCCTGGGAGACCCCAGCGGGTGCCCCCTCAAGAGGATCCTGAGGTTCTTCAGAGCCCCTGCCGGCCTCTCCTGCCGCAGGGCACGGTCCTGGACGAAACCGGCTGCCACTGACCTTCCAGGGCCCGGAGGTGCAGGTGAAACCGTGGCGTAGGGCCATTCCTAGCTATGGGTGAGTTGAGCCGGAAGGGAGAGCCTTACACATAGCCACAAGAACACGTTGCACCAGGGCACATGTAGCTGAGACATTATGTTTAGCAGTGGGCTTGGTAGTTAGGTTAATGGTTAGACTTGATGATCTTAAAGGTCATTTCCAACATAAACGATGATATGATTCTACCATATATGCAGCTATCTATATACAGACATACACACACAGATCTCTCTCTCTGCCTCTTCTGTAGCCAGTGATCCCGATCTAACCCTTCAGGACTCTTACAATGCTGACTGAGCAGGGATTTGTACCCACCATGTTAAACTCTCTTTGCTCATCCTCGTTATTGGACATCCACGCTTCGTATCTGTATTGAAAAATTTCAGGAGACCTGCAATAACTGTGACGTTTCCCTCAGTGCTCTTGCAGAACAATGGGCGCACTGCTTCACAGCCTCAGTATAGGGAGTGTTGTGCTTGCTGCATGTCCAAGCCATAGGTATTCCATACTGTGTGCAGTGGTGGAAGGACAGGCGCATTCCAAACTACTCAAAAGATGAGTGTGTATAGTCCAGTTCCTGGGGATTCCTTGAGACACACACACACACGTTACAAGTGGCCAATATGACTTCCATATACACTGCCGTGTGACCGCGCTTCTAAACAAACCTCCAAAGCCACTTGTTGTGTTAACAGATCTAACCAGGTAATGTCTGTCTTTTAGACAACGTTATGGACCAGTGAGGATTTGTTTTTCTCCTATATCCATTAGAAAGCTCTATGAAGTTAATCTCTCCACAGAATCAATGCTGATTCCATAGTTCATAGAGAGTGCTGCTATGCATGTGCATGAAGCCAGCTCATGGTCTGCATGGTTGCAAATTAAAACTGCTCCTTATGAATTGATGGGTTTTTTTTCTTCTCTGTGTGGTGCTCAGCTGCGTTCAGGTTCTCCAGCAATGATTTACAATCTTAAAAGCAGAGCCGATGACATACGTTGTTCCTTGTTGTTCCTTAGTGACTCAAATAAATATGAAGTTGTGAATGAATGTTGCTATCAGAATAGCTTTCCCGGTGCTTAAAAATATCCAAGTAAAGTAGTATGAAGTGCCAGCGCTTTTTCACCATAATGTTCTTGCCTAGGAGTGTTTAAATCTGCATATTTTTTTACAGTGCTTTGATTTCTAGTCTGAACTATTTATATAGCCGCATAGGTGATGTTGTAAAATTCTGTGGTCTTTAAATAATTTTACTAAAGAAAGCTGTAGAAAATTTGGCCTGGACTTGCCCGGGTGAGCAGGTGGAAGCTGTTGAGCAGAACCGAGCCTGGGTTCCTCCCACTCACCACATCTCCTCCGCGGAGCCATGCACTGCGCATCCACCTCGCCAAACCGACGTGGGGAACATACCCAGGGCTCGGGCTGCTGAAACATCGGGGACAACTTAAAGAAAAGCGTAATGAATGTTAAAAACAAACCAAAACCACGACGGGGAGCTGGCCTTACTCAGCGGCAGGGCTGATGACTGCCATGCAGCATGTGCTGGGCATCGCGGCTCCGCGCCCCGACGGCCGCTCCCGCGGCGGGGAACGAGCCCGCAGAGGCGCTGCCGTTTGCGCCACCGCCGCTGCCGCCAGGGGGCGACCCAGCTCCACGCAAACCGGCAGCTGACCGCAAGCTCCGGGGCGGGCGGGGGAGCCCGCGGGTCGCTCCCGCAACCCGCGGGGGCCAGGGGGACCCGGTGAGTGATTTGTGCCGGGCGAATCTGCAGTGAAGGCACCCGCTTGGAGTGGGACATTTTAAGCGAAATTAAATCGGGGCCGTTAGGACGAGGTGCCTGGGGCGGGACTGGCGGCGGAGATGCCTGCCAGCAAGCATCCCTGGCTCCTCACAGAAGCGTTGGGTGTGATTTGGTTTTTTATCCTATAGCCTTGTCTAAACGGCAGGAGTGTGATACAGATGTGGTTCTGATTGCTTGCTAATTATAGCTAATGACGCAATATATCTGAAACCTGTTGTTTGTAAGGCATGGTATTAACTCCCGGGCAAAGGTGGTTTCCTGAGAGCTTGTCAGACATTAATTGTGTTCCCTTGCTGCTCGGATCCCTGCAGGGTGACGGATCTGACCTGTGATAGTGGAGTTATTACAAGCAATAGAGAGATCTTTGGCTTTGAAGACAAAAGAGTCGTGTCTTCCACTGTGTGGTTTTTTCAGGGCCTCCCTTGTGACTGACTCTTACCCTATTTGTATTCTTAGCCTTCTTCTTTGGTTTTAAGGGATGTATTAGAATTAGTATGTGGAACCATTGCTTTTTATTGTAGTAACTGCAATATTTTGTTGGTTTGCTTCATTGTTTTCTGCTCCGGTGTTTCTCAAAAGCCCACACAGCATGCCAGAATTCGTTTTGTATCTGGGAGTTTTGTGTGGTCCCCAGCTGACATTCCTCTGCCCCAAGCCATTAAGCAATATCACTTATTTGCAGATATAAATGTGTTTGAGATAGATGTTGCTCTCCAAGGGACTGAAACAACAGTACAGGCAAACTGTGCTGTCACTTTTTTACCATGGCACTCATCAGTGCTTCACGTTCAGAAACACACCAGGTAGTGCATACCAAGTCGCCCCTATGTGTTAGAAAATGGCCTGCTTCTCCAGAAGCAAAAGGCATCTCTGTCATTCTAGCTATTCTTCCTTCTCCCAGGAAAGCTACAGAAATCTTACAGAGTTGCATGGGCTCTCCAGTATAAGAAAGACGCTCAGGTTTCTCAGGGCCCCATCCAACATGGCCTTGAACACTTCTAGGGATAGGGCAGCAAAAAGAAAAGAGACACAATAGATCAGTTGTGATACTGGGAGAGAGAGGCAGCTCCTCCCTATCCCAGCAGAATTCCACTTGGTTGTGTAAAGCGACGCCGATGCTTCTGTGTGCTATTTGTCATGATTTCCAAATCCACAGGTTTAAAGGTCTGAAATCTTTATCTGAAGTTAATCCTGAGCAGGTTGCTCTCTGCACGCATTCAGTTTAGAAAAGAATGAAAGGCTACATCCTCTGATGCTTCATGCTATCCATTATGGGCAACCTATACTTCCACGTGTTAGACTAACAGCTGAGTGAACATTGAGGGTATGTCTGAATGCTGGTGTCAAGGATTATAGCATGCCCTGATCTTCAGTGTTTCTAAAAACCACTCTAGGCACCATACAAAGCATTAAAGCAATCATTGTCCCTTACAACAACTGCCTTTCTGTGTAAAGACAAATAAAGGGGCTCTATCTTTTTTCCCAAACCCACCTCATTACCTGACTTCTTACATTTTCCTTCTCCCTTATAGATGCTATCCTCCCCACAATTAACCTGGGTGGGCCAGATTTACAGATTGACTTCCACCTGTGTAGCTCAGACAAATGTAACTGTTGAAAGCCTAGAGCATGTCAGGAAGAAGCATGGGGCTAGTGGAGGGGGTCAGGGCCAGTGGTGGGGTTCAGGCTTGGCACTGCCCTTGCTGTGCCTTTGCAGGGAAATGTTGTGCACAGGTAGATTTTGACACTTGGCTCCTATTGGTCCAGCTGACTAGTGAGATAGCCTCCTTTATCCTGGAAGACAGAGAATTTCCTTTACACCAGCGGATGGCAATGAAAAGTCAGTGTGGGATCAAACCTGCTCACAGGTGTTTTTTCCGTGGAAGAACTAAGGGTTTATTCACACTTTTGCCAGTTTGGGGTGTGAAATCTCCTTGTTTCTGTAGAAGCTACCGAAGTCTGCCCTTAAGACATAGAAGTTAAGCTAGTTCATGGTCTTAGATTTGGAGGATGGAAGGGGCCACCTTAGCAGCAGTTCCTCCCACACCACACAGCCTGCAGATTTCCACAGCAGTATAAACTTCCATTTTCTGGCTTGCTTTCCTCTGAGAACACAGGCTGTTTGTTTCTGAGTGACCATGAACACCACAGCAAATGACCTTCTCTGTGAGTGCTACATCCCATAAACAAGTGCCTGCTGTTATCTCACCTTGAATCTGTCCCTGGTTTCTTCTCTTGTTGACACAATGTTTTCAGCAGAGATAAGACTGTGGACTAGTGAGGTTGGAGTTGCACGTAGAAGGAGATTTGAAACAAGGCAGTCACCCTGCCAAAGTTTATAACCTGAAGACCATCTGACATCCTGAGACAAATTAACGATTATTATAGGAACATAGCACATACGTTTTGCCCACCACTGAACGGGACTGGCAGCAGGTTCGATGCTTTGCAGCCATAGGCATTGTGCTAATGCTATGGGAATGACAGTGCAAATGGGTGTGCTTAAGCATCTTAGCAGGCCTGGTGAGAAGCAGGTGTATCCAAAAGCCAAAGTCAGCAAAGAGAAGCACACTTTATCTTCTCAGTCTGCGTGCCTACACAGCAGTGGTGGCACTCATAGTATCCTGATATCCCCATACAATAGCCTGAGGATTTTCCACTTCTCCAGAATTTAACCATTAAAAATATAAGAGACAGTTTTGCTTAGAAAGAAATTCATAATGTAAAAGATGAATAAGTGTTCTTTAAACATGCAAGATTGTTGTAGCTAAGATGCTCAAGGAGCTTATCCTATGCTAAACACACATGGTACATGTTCAAATCTAAAGTGTTACTGGTTTATGTGTAAACCTAGAGGAAGGGTTTATAATACACAAATGAGCATCAACTCGAGTGGGTATCAGGAGGATGGAGCCAGGCTCTTCTCAGTGTCATCTAGTGATAGGACAAGGGGCAAGGGGTATGAGCTGGAACATAGGAGGTTCCATATAAATATCAGAAGGAACTTCTTCACAGAGAGGATGACAGAGCACTGGAAGGGGCTGCCCAGGGAGATTGTGGAATATCCTTCTCCAGAGACGTCTAAAACCCTCCTGGATATGTTCCTGTGTGACTTGCTCTAGATGATCCTGCTGTGGCCAGGGGATTGGACTGGATGATCTCATTAATGTCTATAAATATGTGAAGGGTGGGTGTCAGGAGGATGGAGCCAGGTTCTTCTCAGTGGCATCTAATGACAGGATGAGGGGCAATGAGTGTTAGCTGGAACATAGGAGGTTCCATGTAAATACAAGAAGGAACGTCTTCTCAGTGAGGATGATGGAGCACTGGAACAGGCTGTCCAGGGGGGTTGTGGAGTCTCCTTCTCAGGAGACATTTAAGACCCACCTGGACATGTTCCTGTGCATCTTGGTCTAGGTGATCCTGCTCTGGCAGGGGGATTGGACTAGCTGATCTTTCAAGGTCCCTTCCAATCCCTAAAGTTCTGTGATTCTGTGAAACTCAAAAAACCTCTGAACTGGAACTTTATAATCCTATAATAGAAAACGCCTGAAGTTAATATCTTCAAAACAGCTGAATTTACTGGTTAGTATTTTAGCCAGCTGTAGTAGCAGCTATATCTGTATTTGGAAAATAAAGGGTCACTAAGGTAGCACTGTATATGATCTCTAAGGCTTCAGTCCTCCTGTCTAGTAACAGGGGTGCATCTGTGCCATAAGCACAGCTCTGCATGATGCACTCCTTGTGAGGGCAGACATACCTTTATTGGTGCACTATAGCAAAAAACCAAACTATTCTGTATTCTGAAGACTCTAAATACAAAAGCACTTTGTGGACAACAACCACAGTGATTCAGTTTCATACATATGATTCATAAAGAAAGATTAATCAGGCTTAAACTAGTGCGTACAATTTCTGCATCAATATTCAAGCATTCATGCATATGCTACTGTACATGTGATTCTTTCATAAGAGGAAGGAGAGAGCAAATCTTGGAAGGAAAAACACAGGAATTCATTGAACCAAGATGGAAAGATCAATGTTCATAAATTCTTTACTAAGTGTGTCTTTAAATATTTGTAAAGGGTCAAGGGTGATTATACTCATGGACAATGTAGGGCAATGATAAACTAATCACAGAACATTAGGGATTGGAAGGGACCTCGATCATCCAGTCCAATCCCCCCACCACAGCAAGATCCTCTAGATCAAGTCCCAGGAACTGTGTTACCTAAAAGCCATCAGAACCAAAACTAGAACTGGGGTGGTGTCTCAGGCTACCTACGTTGTGAGGAATCTCGCAGGTGTATTCAGCTTCCAGCAGGGCACAGGGAGCCTGAAGAACACAACTGAAAAGATACTTTTCTGATGGTCTGCTTTAGCAATGATTTCTTCCACTTGTTCTTCACATCATTAGTATCAATAGCAGTACTATTGATCTTCTGATTAAAAAAAATTTCTGCAAAGCCAAACTTCCCACCTTCTTTCCAAACTCTCTGGTCATTCTGCGTCTTAGAGATGCTAAGGATAGATATTTAAAGTATAGAAATTGTCTAAATACAGACAAATAAAATACCAAAATATATCTGACTGTACACCTCTGAATGTTATGACACATACGTATGTGTGTGTATCTCTCATATTTAGGTTATAAGTGATAAATATTTATGCATATTGATACATGTATGCACATATCAAGTCTACTCGTCAACTGATTTTTGGCTCAGATTAGATTGGATTTGCATGTTTTAAATTGTTGTGATGAACTCAAGTCTTTTTTTGGCTGCTATAGTTTCCATATTGAATGCATTCCTCTGTGTTGTTTACATGAGCACTGGGCATATTAACAGAACTCATTGTTCTGTTTCTGATCAGCACAGGTAACTATCAAAGACACCAACAAATATGTTTCCACTAGTGCTTTCAAGATGCACTGTAATGATTCATTGCAGTAATTAGCTGCTGCTACAGAAATACACTAATGTATACCAGTTGGAAAGCTGTAGACACAACTCACGTCTATTTTAAGATCTGCAGTACACTGATTTTTAGGCTGAATTTATTGGCAAGGGTTGGGTGGGAATAAGGAGAGTTCAGTGCAGAACGACAAAGACGATGAGGAGAGTAGAACAGCTCCCTTATGAGGAAAGGCTGAGGGAGCTGGGTCTCTTGAGCTTGCAGAAGAGGAGACTGAGGGGTGACATTATTAATGGTTATAAATATGTGAAGGGTGGGTGTCAGGAGGATAGAACCAGGCTCTGCTCAGCGTCATCTAATGATAGGACAAAAGGCAATGGGTGTAAACTGGAACACAGGAGGTTCCACATCACTATGAGAAGGAACTTCTTCACAGTGAGGGTGACGGAGCACTGGAAGGGGCTGCCCAGAGAGGGTTGTATAGTCTCATTCTCTGGAGATGTTTAAAACCCACCTGGACATGTTCCTGTGCAACTTGGTCAAGGTGATCCTGCTCTGGCAGGGAGATTGGACTACATGATCTTTCATCATCCTTTTCAATCCCTAGTGTTCTGTGAATCTGTGATTCTGTGAAATCAGCAGCTTCAAGTCCCATTAAACGTAACCTCTGTATAGATTCAAGCGCCATCATTCATACAATTTGAAGATAATTGTGGGTTTCAACTGCTTGACCTAGAATTAACATTTACAGAAATTGGGCAGAAGTTCTAAAAAAAAAAAAAAGACAGAAAATACCCTGGTATTTCCTTGTTTTGGAAAATACATCGATGGCGATTTCACAGTGACCTATATATAATTCTGGGATGTTAGATATTGATGACTGGAAGGTAGCAAGCGTTCTAAGTCTCGCACACCAATGCAGGTGATGCCAGTCCTACAGCTTTGCATGAAAAATTGTTGTCAGTCCCAGTGCAGCAGAATTCACTAAGGTAAAAATAATACCCTCCATTATGTATGTCAGTCAATAAGGCAGTCTTGGTTAAGCGAAGGGCAGTGGAACTACACACATATGTCAGCTGAGGCTGTGCCTCGAGTGTGATGCAGCAATTACAATTCAGTCAATGAGAGTTTGTTTGGATCTGAAGAATGAGGTTTGGCAGAAATTGCAAGTACGGGTACTTTGCTTTTTTTTTCCCTTTTGGTAAATAATTTATTCAATGAAAAATGCAGGTGTCTTGCTCACAAAACAACTTCAGAGCAGGCTAAAATTTGCCAATTTGTATAAGTCAGTGGACTAAAAGCAGAATAAAACACTAGAGATACTGTGCATTTGGGATATGGTATTTCTGAAATGCCAGTAGGATGGGGGAGGATGTAGTTGAAGAAAGAGTTAAGAATATCTGTGAGGAATCGTCATGCAACTCATGCATCAGATATTTCCTTTGGCTGTGAGAAACCCAGATTAATTCTTTGCTATGGGCGGTCACTACCTTTTTGGACACAGGGAGCTTTGTATGGAGTTTATTTTTCTCTCCCCATCAATTGTTCCACTTTTGCAGAAGAGATTGAGTGTTCACTGGGTCAGTTATCAGTGGAGACAAATAACTGCATGCCAGCCCCTGCCAAGGAAAGATTTGCCTAGAGGGAAAGAAAGCAGCCTGCCTCCAAGCTGAATATTTAGGATATAGCAGATTCAAGCTCAGTTCCAGGTTTTCCTTTACTACTTGTGCTGTAGTTTCTGAAGGCAGCAAACAGACAAAAGAACTGGAGCGATGGCATGGCACAGGTCCCCAGGCTACATACTTATCATGTGTGGTCCCTTAAAGTCCACAACTCCATGGGCTGCACATTTTGGAGAAACATGACTACTTGTGTAAGTAAGTTAAGATGGATTTGTCACCATGACTTTCACCTTCAGCAACAAAAAGCTAGTGGATTAGTTTCAAATTTAATGACATATGCTTCAATGGGTCACAGAGTGCTGATCAATTGTGTACAAGAAATTCTTCCTGCTTGCCTGAACACATCATTTGTGGATGCAGGGGGAGACAGGCTCTTCTCAATGTCATCTAGTGATAGGACAAGGGGCAATGGGTGTGAGCTGGAACACAGGGGGTTCCATATAAATATCAGAAGGAATTTCTTCATGGTGAGGGTGATGGAGTGCTGTAACAGGCTGCTCAGGGGGGTTGTAGAGTCTCCTTCTCTGGAGACGTTGAAAACCCACCTGGATATGTTCCTGTGCAACTTGGTCTAGGTGATCCTACTGTGGCAGAGGGATTGGACTGGATGATCTTTCAAGGTCCTTTCCAATCCCTAATGTTCTGTGAATCTGTGAACACCCATGTTCATTTAAGCAGCCAAAGAGTGGGAATGATCAATGAAGATAGCATCTCAGGTGCACAGAAGAGGATAAAAGGAAAGGGTTCAAAGAAAAAGAAGATACTTAAATAAAATATGACTGCTGGAATGAAATAAAATATGACTGCTGGAATGGTTGTAGTCTGATCTACTGGTATTTTCCCAGTTTACTAAAAAGAACAAAACAAGAGCCATCAAATCTTAATCAGATGATTTTTGTATGGAGAGTGCAACCCAGGAATGCTCGAGACAGCAGGAGGGAATGAGTTTCAGGTGAATAATCCAAGATAAGAGACCTTAAGCCTGTCAGTCAGTTTTCCACTCTACATGTGTTTCATCGTAAAATGCCGTTTGGTTGCAATCAGATCATAGTGCTTTTACCACAGTTTTTTGCATCCCATGCAAAAGTGAGGTATCTGTCCTTGAACCATCAGCACCCCAGGAGCTAAGGCATTCACCCAGGTATGGGTGAACCGGGTTAAAGACCCTTTTGTAGATACCAAACTCAAGTATTTGTCTCTTAATGTGATGATAAACTGAGTATTGTGGCAGCTGACTATTAACCGTATGTCTTACGTTATGGATGGCCAACCTGGGCTGCCCAAGGCTTACGGAGTGCTTGCAGTGGTAGACAAAGTCAGTGAGAGCTGTGGTTTCTCAGCACCTCTGACTGCAAGGCAGAGAAGTCTCCAGCAATGTACACAGGGTTGCAAGCCATGAATTTTAATCCTTGCTCTGCCACTAATTCACTGTGTAGCTCCAGGCAAGTCCCTATCTCTTCAGCTGTAAAATGGGAATAATAATGATTTCCTATCTTTCGGCAGTGATAAATTCATCTGTGCTCTTGAGGCATGCAAATACTACAGTGATGAGTGGCCCAAAAAAGACCATGAAAGAAATGAATAATTCTGTATTTACTGCAGGCTTAGGGTATGCAGTAAATAAGGCACTGCTAACTGGCTGGTGAAGATTACTCTGCTAAATAGCTGCTTATTCAGTAGGTGCTGGGTAATCAGTACCTACTTACCCTGTCTAATGAATGATAAAGGGTTCTGTGGGGGGAAAAAGGGAGGCAAACACACACTTACAGAAAAGACTTGATAACTGATCTGCACAAAAGCTCAATTAGGATTTCATGGTCCATTTAGGTTCTAGTGTTCTCCAACCTGATTCTGGCAGTCAACATGATGTTCTTCCAAGGCAGTTTCGTTCTGCACAGCCACAAGCTTACGCCTGTACCTTGCACCCTGGCATAAATTGGGGCTGTTTAGTTTGAGGAAGAGGCTTAGGGGAGACCTCATCACTCTCTACAACTATCTGAAACGACGTTGTAGAGGTGTTGGTGCTGGTCTCTTCTCACAGGTCATTAGTGACAGAACCAGAGGGAAGGGTTTCAAGCTACAACAGGGTAGATTTAGACTGGACATCAAGAAAAAATTCTTCATGGACAGAGTGGTCAGGTACTGGAACGGGCTGCCCAGGGTGGTGGCTGAGTTACCATCCCTGGATGAGTTTAAAAGACATTTAGATGTAGTGCTGGGGGATCTGGTTTAGGAGTGAGCTTGTAGAGTAGGGTTGATGGTTGGGCTTGATGATCCCAAGGGTCTTTTCCAACCTGAATCTAGAACATTAGGGATTGGACGGGACTTTGAAAGATCATCTAGTCCAATCCCCCTGCCAGAGCAGGATCACCTGTGATTCTATGATTCTAAGAACTATACTAAACAGAGGCATTTTGTGCACATATATCCGTTATCCACGTGCATTTACTTCTGTCTTGAAACCAGGAAAACCAAATCTGCTCTCTGGATGGTTTTTTTAATGTCTGTGCTGACCACACCACCATATCCTTATATTACAGTTTTCTAATTTCTCCAATTAGTGGCAGGTTAGGTGACCAGTTCAGTTTGTCACAGCTTCTCTGTCTTTGTATTTGTATTTGAAATCCTCCCAAAGGGCTCCTTTTTTATCAGTTAGATTTGTACTCTAGAAAATAGCGAGGAAAACAGCAAATGCCACTGTTGGTATGCTTATACTTCAATTCAAACTTCATTACAGAAATCTGAGCATGTTTATCCTACAGCTTAATTGCTTATTAGAACATTGCTATCACATCTGTTAAAAGTGTATGCAATCCACAAATCAGGCTGCCAACTGTCCCTTTACAACTTGATTGTGTAGAGATCTCTGTTGTCATTCTCTGTTTTGTATTTGTGTGTATCATGCGCCTGTGCAGCAGTCCCCTGGCAGCCCTCATTTGGGTATAGTTGGAGTTGCGTCTACTTTTCTATACATAGGGAGATCTAAGCTCTGCTAAGAGTATTCGCAGATTTGTTGGTCTAATCTCCACCCCACTTGGTCATGCTAGGTTGAAAATTAGGACATAAAAAATTAGAATAATGATATATTAAGTAGTCTTGACATGAAAGGACATCATCTACTGCACAATACTTACAGATCTTTAATGTGTCTCATGAAGGATCATGTTTTATTGTGTTCTACCTTTGCTTTTCTAGACATTTACTTAATATTCTTATCTGTGATATCTGAGATCTCTTTAAGATTATAAGAATGAAGATGACGAAGGGCGTGGAACATCTCCCTGATGAGGAAAGGCTCAGGGAGTTGGGTCTCTTGAGCTTGGAGGAAAGGAGACTGAGGGGTGACCTCATGAATGTTGATAAATATGTGAAGAGTGGGTGTCAGGAGGATGGAGCCAGGCTC
>JAOXOE010000001.1:80826636-80838616 GCA_028565055.1 Phoeniculus purpureus
CTGCTGTGGCAGGGGGACTGGACTGGATGATCTTTTGAGGTCCCTTCCAATCCCTAATGTTCTGTGATTCTGTGATTTCCTTTCCCTTTATCCTTCTCAATGACTGTTTCCTGTCAAGGGCACTCCCTAGAATGAGTGAAAAAAAAAAACTACCCAAAGAGCAAGACATACATCGGATTTTTGCTTCATTCCACTCATAGCTTTTTCTTTGTTACCTTGGATTAACACTTCCAGAATTCTTCCTAATCTTAGCAAATCTGGATTGATGCCAAATCATGTCACTGCATTTCCTTCTCATTGCTTACTCTGTTTTATGTGGGAGTGTTTGCATGTATAAACAGGTTTCTTTTAGTTCCCCATGTGTTTATTCTTTGCCTTCCTACTTTTCCACTGCTAAAATTCAAGGGGACATTTGGATGAGTATGTCAGGAGCCAACATGTCTTGGTGCTTCAGCTATTCTTTATATGGATGCATCACTTAGGATCCTGACTTGTTCTTCCTTTAAATATATATATAATACTAAATATAAGCAAGTCAAACAACCCGTGCTTGTTGGTCTTCGCTCTGTATAATACCCTGCAGAACTAGGCTTGGGTCTTCTCTTGGAATTCGGGCTGCTGTAGTAAAAAAAGGCATAAAATTTAATGATCACAAATTATATCATTCAGAAAGATTTTGGTAATAGGAAAACACAAAGAAATGGGCTGCATCCTTCTTTTATCTCACCTTAAAGAAGAAAGGTAACTGCTGCACTGCTGCATGCCTTTTTTTTAAAGAATACTGTGCTCCTGACAAAGGGATTTAGAAGAAAACACTCAAGTAGAAGCTCACAGGAAAGAAGTAAATCATAAAATAGCTCTTCCTCAACTGCAGCTACTGTTAAAAGAAATCATAGCTCAGTTACTTGTCTGTTTTTCTAAACAGACTCTGTTTTCATCAGGACACAGACTTAAAGAGCAGTACTTCTAAAGTACCACAGGCTTCTCTAATGTATTTATGTTACTTCAGTGCATAATCATTAACCTTTACGGTGAAAAAATGTGAGTTATAAAGAGCCTTGATTATTTCTTCCTCTACCAAAGTGTCAATGGATTTTTATTTTGATGTGTCTGACTCATTATCTGCAGAATCTAGAAGGGTTTGCTGCATAAGGAAAGGAATATTGCAGAAATACTCTTTAAATTCATTCACATCATGCAAATTTTTGTTCTATTTTCCTGAAGAAAAATAAGCATTTGAAAATTAAACATAATTTCCAAACAATTTGGGTCAAGCATCTTATTAAAGGCAAACTTGTTCCCATTACTCAAATTGATTAATGCCTTATTCTCTATGAGGCCCGCTGAAACATTCAGATCTCCACTACTTCAGAGCTGTTGACATAACAACATTAATATTTTTGTATAATTAAATGAAAATCACCAAATTATGCAATGAAAGCAAGCGGATTCATGTGAGGCAGTTTGCAAACTGCCTGGCAGAAATAAAGCTCAGCATAAACTGTTGACAGTTAAAAAACATCAGCAAATATGACATAGGCTTTCTGATAAATACACAAATTCACATAAAACCACATAAAATAAATGTACATTTATTCTTATAAGTACACAGTACACATGACAAAATCACATAGAGTTTAGGTTGGAAGAGCCCACAGAGATCATCCAGTTCCTGGCAGCAGGGTCGCTTCTCACCAGAGCAGGTTGCTCAGAGCCCCATCAAACCTGGAGTTGAATACTTCCAGGGATGGGGCATCCACAACCTCCCTGGGCAACCTGTTCCAGTGCCTCACCACCCTCAGAGTGGTGAATTTCTTCCTAAGATCTGGTATCAACCTACTCTCTTGGTTTGAAACCATTCCTCCTTGTCCTATCCCTAGAGTCCCTTACAAAAAGTCCCTCTCCAGATTTCCTGTAGGCCCCCTTCAGATGCTGGAAGGCTGTCATAAGGTCTCCCCAAATCTTTTTCTTCTCTTGGCTAAACAGCCCAAATTCCCTCAGTCTGTTTTCATAGGAGAGTTGCTACAGCCCTCTGATGATTCCTCTGAAGTTGCACCAATAGTTCTATGTCCTTCTCACACTGGGGACTCCAGAACTGGTTGCAGATGAGGTCTGAGAAGAGCAAACAGACAGTAGGATGCCCTCCTTTGACCTGCTGGTGACGCTTCTTTAGACACAGTGCAGGATGTGGTTGGCCTTCTGTGCTGCACATAGACAAACAGTAGACACAGAGTAGACAAACCTAGTATTGCTTTTCTCACACAGGATGTCAAACAGCCACTGTTCAGTATCTGAGCAGGTGACACAGTGCAAACTGTCAGAGTTCAGAGTATTCCCTAAGCCACAATGCCACATTTCTTCTCCCCAGGAACCTCCTGTCACTCTACAGCTCTGCTTCTGATGAGATGCTGTAGGACAGAAAGTAAGAGCACTGAGCTTCCTGAAGGAAACGCTGTGTTTCTGCTGAATGGTATTTTGGCCAGAAGAGTCTTTAACTTCTGATTTCATACCGTAAAAAAGAAGTCAGCCTTGGGGGGGGAAGTTGAAAATTTGTTGTCTATTTTTTCCCAGCCAGTTTTATTAATTACACCTTCTCAGCAGGTTAAACCAGCAGGCTATTAAAATTGCTGCAAGGCAGAATAGGTAAGCAGCAGCATGGGTCTCAGCCTGGTAAGATTAATGTCTTGTGTTCTTCAGAGGACACCACCTCATCTGTAGCAGCAATTCTTCCCACTTTTTTTTTTAGTTTCTGTCTCTATCTCTTTCGTATCACCCTCTGCGATTGCAGTTTGCTCCGGGATAAGACTGGATCTTTGTCAAAATCAGTTAGGTGATAGACAAGCCAGAGAGGAGAATGAAAAAGAAAACGCTCTGATAAGTGAGTCTGACCTCAGCTTGTAAGTTGGGTTTTGTTCATTTTGTCAGGTAAACCCTCAGCACCGCTTTCCAGGGCATGTGATGTATTGCATGGCGTGATCAAATGCTTCTTCCCTGATTCTCAGGTCAATCTTTCTCCTACAGTCTGGTGACTGATAGTGGTAGCACTGCAAATGCATCAGTTGTGAGCAGACCTCTCCTGTAGCCTTCCTGTCATTGCCTCCTCTTCTGTAACTCCCTTTGTATTGACACTTACAAAGAAAACTGGAATTTGTTCCACAATTTTGAGTGGGTCTTCATTTCACTCCTACTACCTTCAACAATTTCTGTCCTTTAACAAAGGCTGAGTGTGCTGTTCCAGCTCCTTCTGAAATGAGATGATGGATGCATCTACATAGCATTTCAGCGCAGATCAGGATTGTGCCTGTGAAGTGAATCATCTGATCATTCCCACTTGCTGTGCTTTGGTTCACATCTCAGAGCAATCTGAGACTTCATGAACTCAATTCCTTTTACACAAAACTAAGGTGGAAAAGGCACCCCAGCAGTGCACTGGATGTGGCCCAACCGCTAACGAGAATATACTCTGTGGGACCAGATTAGAACTATCCTAAGGGGAAAAACCCCACAAAATGTGTATGGTGCAGATATTAGGTCCTCAGCAACTACAGATTTGCTCTAGAGACCAAACTTGGTGCTTGCTAGCCCAGACATAGCTGAGGAATCAGTTACAACCCCTTTCACCCCAAGAACTTCTAGGACTTGTAGGGTTGGCAGGTGTGTTATTCCACATGCATTTGCATTGGCCCAAGGGCCACCATTTTGCTCCTCCAAACATAGTACTTGTCTTAGCACTTTGGACATACCCATATTTTAAATGGCCTTTACCAATATTCTAAGGAAGAGCATCGCTGTGCTTACCTTATGGAACACAGCTTGATTGGGAGCATAGGTCTTAGCTGTCCAGTGTTCCAAAGGCTGGAGCTTTCAACAGAGTAGCAGAAACGGTGATGAATTTTAGTCCTTGGACTATATTCAAAGTCTCATGTTCTACAGGGATAGTTTTACTGGGACAGGAAGACTATGCCAGAAAAAGAGCAAGAGTGAGAATGAGCAATGATGAAGGACCTAAGGGAAGCAGGATACTTAGTGAGCAGCGGGTGTCAGGAAGATGGAGCCAGGCTCTTCTCAGTGTCATCCAGCGATAGGACAAGGGGCAATGGGTGTAAACTGAGATCACAGGAGGTTCCATATAAATATGAGAAGGAACTTCCTCACAATGAGGGTGACAGAGCACTGGAACAGGCTGCCCAGAGGGTTGTGGAATCTCCTTCTCTGGAGACGTTTAAAACCTGCCTGGATGTGTTCCTGTGAGACTTGGTCTAGGTGATTCTGCTGTGGCAGGGGGATTGGACTAGATGATCTTTTGAGGTCCCTTCCAATCCCTGATATTCTGTGATTCTGTGATTCTACTTAAGAAAAGTTTTTAGTGCTTAAGTGCACTTATAAAACACCTTAAATTTTTCCTAAGAAAGATTCTCCTTGGTGTTAATTCTTTCTTCCAGCACTTAGGGGGAAAGAACAGAGTTGGTACCCTTCACTAAATTCCCTTGTCTGAAACCTGTTAAAGAACTAACCTTCAATACTGCCACCCCTGCCATTAAAATCTATCAGGATACAAGGTACTCACATCACTTTTTTTAATGTATATATATGCCCACAAAATATGTCTATATGTGTGTATATAGGTGTGTATCTAGGATATATATTAACTGTTTGACTTTTCATTTGTGCATGCTCCCCATCATGTATCTCGAGCTTTCATCATAAGCTTTATTATTTTTTAAATGAAAGCAAAGGTCTTCACTTACTGTCTAATCCTAGTAATCACAGCACCATTAAAAATTGTAAATATCGCAATTTTTAATCGCAAATAAGTGGGTTTTTTAATTGCAGAACTTAAAAGGAAATTACAAGAGTTGGCAACACTCCTTTTCTCTACATTTTTCATCATTGCCTAGGAGATTTTATATAATTTTTAAAACGAAGCCTGCTCGTGTTGTTTGGAGCTTTATTATTAACAGCAATAAGGTCAGGATGTATGCCATGGATTGTGCTTGTCTTTCCAAGAAATTGTTGAGAGATGATAAGAGGGAATGAGTTCAAGGTACAACAGGGTAGGTTTAGACTAGATATTAGGAAGAATTTTTTCACAGAAAGGGTGTTCAGGCACTGGAAGGGGCTGCCCAGGGAGGTGGTTGAGTCACCATCCCTGGATGTGTTTAAGGATCCTTTGGATGAGGCATTGAGGGATCTGGTTTAGGGGTGAACTTGTAAGGTAGTTTGGTTTGACTCAATGATCCCAGGGGTCTTTTCCAACTAGAGTGGTTCTGTGATTCAACAGGGTAAGGTTAGACTGGACATCAGGAACAAATTCTTCCCAGAGAGAGTGGTCAGGCACTGGAATGGACTATCCAGGGAGGTCCCTATCCCTGGATGTGTTTCAAAGTCACTTAGATGTAGTGTTGAGGGGTCTGGTTTAGGGATGAACTTGTAGAGTAGGGTTGATGGTTGGACTCGATGATCCCAGGGGTCTTTTCCAAACTTGTATGATTCTATGATAAGCCATCCATACTTTCTTACCCCTGCACAACACCACATCATTCCTTAAGTGTTCATCCTTCTCCTAGTGGTCAATGTGTTGAAGGAAAAACAGGTTGTAAAAGTGTAAAAAAAGCCTTTGCTTTTCTTGCTTGATTTGTGAGATGTTGCACTCTGCCATGGACCAGACATCACTGATTCCAGTGTGACCAGAACCAGGAGCTGGATAAGGCCATGTTCACACCACTGATAAAGCACAGTGAAAAGGTCTGGCACTGAGGAGCTGGCTCCGGAACCAAAGGCAATACAGCAAAGTCAGCGTGCTGCTTTCCACGCCAATTAGTGCTGCTGGAAGGAAGAATAAACCTGGAAGCAGGTTAACAATAATAACAACTGTGCTATCTCCACCCCAACCAATGTTTCCTACAAAGTCAAGAGCATGGTGATGCTCACAGGCAACACAGCAGAGAGCTGTCAGCTTTGACCCAACATCTCTTTGGCACCGGGGCCGTTTTCCTCATTGCTGTCCCTGGTACTTAGAAGCCAGTGAAGGTTTTGTCTGCACTCATGGCATCCTCATAGGCATGGCTGAAGGGAACCTTGGGATCACAAAACTACCCAGTAATTCTGCACCCACGTCTTGTTGAAGTCCACCACGGCCCCGTGGGGATCAGAACAGGGCTCCCAGCCCAGCGTCCACTCCAGCCCTGGCGGGTTCTGCCCGTGGTCCGTTCCCTCCCAAGGGACAGGCGGGCACACAAGGCGCAGGCAGAGGTGCAGGAAGGACTCCTGACCCGGGCATGAGACCCGACCCACGACCCCTCTCAGCCGACGCCAAAAGGGGGTCCCGGGGCTGCTCCGACCCCACAACCCTGCCGTCCACCCCAGGGCTCCCCTTGCGTTCGCCAAGAGCCGGAGGCTGCTGGAGGGAGCCCCGGTGGGGGCCGCAAGGGAACACCCCGCCTCGAGGCAGGTGCAGGGGCGGGCGGGGCGGGTGTGTCCCGAGGCGGCGCCCTGCGATCCCCGCTGCCCGCGGCGCCCCTCCCCGGGCTCCCCGCCGGGAGGGACGGCGGCGGCGGCCTCCTCCTCTCCCATCCCGGGTGGCGGCAGGCAGCCGGGCTCCGGCGGAGGGCGGCTTCCTCCGGGGCTCGGCGGCGTCCGGCCGCGGAGTGGGCGCAGCCGCGAGAAGCGCCCGCAGTTCGGGCCGGGGTTGGGGGATCTCTTTTTCTTTGAGGGGAGGAGGGTGAGGCTGGCGGGTGGAGGCGGGGGAGTAGAATTAGGACTGTCGCCTCCGCCTTTTCCTCAGCGGCAGCTGGGGCAGCCGGGTCGCGGCGGCGGCTGCTGCTGCTGCGCGGAGGGAGCGCGGAGCGGAGGGATGTGGGGCTTTGGGAGAGGCAGGATCTTCGGGATCTTCTCCGCTCCCGTCCTGGTGGCCGTGGTCTGCTGCGCCCAGAGGTAGGAGCCAGCGTGCCCCGGCGGCAGCGAAATGCGCTTCGCCGGGGGAACGGGATGATGAGTCCCCCCTCTACCCCCCCATCGTCGCTGCTGACCCCGCGCCCGCTATCTTTTTGCCTCTCGCACCCGACAACCCCGTCTCTCTCTCTCTCTGTCCCCGCAGTGTGAACGATCCCGGCAACATGTCCTTTGTGAAAGAAACTGTGGATAAATTGCTGAAGGGTTACGACATCCGCCTCCGGCCGGATTTCGGAGGTGAGTCGCCCTGCCCGGCCTCGTCACCAGGGCACCCCTGAACCCCCCATCTTCCTCCGTTCTTCTCGGGGCTGCCGCCGCTCCCTCGCCCCCGCCAGGTCGCGGAGTGGCGGTGGATAACGGTATCGCCTGTCCGCAGGTCCGCCCGTCTGTGTGGGGATGAACATCGACATCGCTAGCATCGACATGGTTTCCGAAGTCAACATGGTGAGTAGCCGGGCAGGGAGGTGGCGGAGCGGCCGGCTGTCGCCCCCCTTCCCTGTCCCTCCCTGCGCACGGAGCCGCCGCTGTCCTCTCAGTCCGAAAACTTTATTTCCCGGGGAACTCGCCTTCCCCCTTCCCCCCCGTTCCCCTCCCGCTGTCCGGCGGCCTTCGGACACCCCTCTCTCCTTCTGGTGCTTCCCCAGCTCTGACCGAGGCTCCGCTGGGCTCTCGGTGTATCCCCGCCTCTTGCGAGGTGCGGGGGCAAAAATGCCTCCAAGCCGGGTTGTCGATGGATAAACTGTGACGCGAGCGAGTGTGGTACCGCCGAACACCCAGAGCAGGTGCGGTTGTCTGTGGACTCGGGTGGGATTGTAACGCTGTTTGGTGGCTGTGAGGTTCGCTGAAGAGACATGTTTAATGTGTTTCCAAGGTTCGGTCCACTCGGCCTGTATAGTTTGGTGGTTTGGGGTTAGATGCTATAATTGGTGTTTCTTGCCCTAAGCCTAAACCTGAGGTGTATTTTTCGTGGTCCTGAGCACATTACTCCTTCCCTCTGTGTCTCTGTATTGCCTTCAATTCCTCCTTTGCAAGCCTGAGGTAAAAAGACCAACCTACCCTGCAATGCTGCAGTTATGGCACTGAAAATAATAATCTGCACGCTCGGAAGCTGAGCACTCTTTTTAGTAAATATGACAGTAACACCACACTACTCCTCCTTGAGTGCACTATTGCAGTGTTACAAACTAGTGTAGCTTCGCTTAATACACAGTATTTTCACTTCTCCTACCCCTTCTTTCACCCACTCTGCCTGAAATAGAAACTTCTCTACTTCTGATCTTTTAATACTGGCCTTGGCTGAGATAAACTCACTTGTTTGCAGTTAAGTGTCACCAACATCTGCCTTTCTCCTTATTCTGAAGGGACAAATGAGAGAGTTGTAGTTGTTAGTTAAAAGAGCTTATTTATGGTTTCCTACAAATTCAGGCAGCTGCAGAGACACCTCATGTATTCCACAGGCTTTTCTGTACCTGTAGGATTGCTTCTTAAAAAAACTAGAAGCTGTTTTTGAAGAGTAATTAAAAAGGGTGACTTCACTATCCTCACTGCCACCTTCCCTACCTTTGGCTATGCTCCAGACTTAAGCAAGCACTACATTATGCGTTAAATTAACGTGTGACACTTTGTGTATGTGAAGTGCCACACAGGCAATAACTATTAGAGACAGCAGGCTGAGATTGGAAAGAAAATCGGGGATGCAAGCTGCTTTTTCGTGCTTTTTTTTTTTCCAACCCCAGCTGTGGGAAAGGCTGTTAGGTTTAAATAACAGCTTGTCCAACCCACTGTAGCAGGGGTATAAGGAAAAGTAAATAATTACACTCCTTGTTACGCTGCTAGACTGCATAATTAGGTCTTGAGTGATACAGGAGCTCCTCCAGAGTATGGGTGCCATCCTTTCTCATGGGCTGGGAGCTAGCATACCAGTTACTGAAGTTTCTAGTTGCCCCACAAGTCAGTCCCTGTTGTTTCTCATTAGGTGCCCAAGCTGTAAAGAAGTGTTTTTTCCTGTGCCCTGTCACGGGGCAATACAAAGTCTGAGAAGTGCAAACACGGATCTTGCAACAGAAACAAATACGTGTTGCTGAAGGGAGTTGCTGAAGTACTATTACAAAAAGTGTCCTGATCTACCTCAGGAAAAATCATGAGCAGAAAGGATTTGTGGTTGTCTGATTACAACTGGAGTTTCAGCTGAGCTTGTCTCTTCTCACTGTGAAAGAAGTAATCTCTGACTAAGCACAGCTGTACTCAAGCACTGCCTGAGTTGATTACGTCCACTTATTTTAGGTGACTTTACACTGATCTACAAAGATTCTTGAGTAAATATCAAGAAGTGGTGAATAAAGATGAACTGAAGGACTTTTTCAAGTCTGCTGAAGTGTAAATTATAACACAGTAATCTGGAGTGGAAACAGAAGTCAGTGTGAAGGCACAGCTGTTGAACTTCATGCTGGTTCCCAGTTACACTTTCAATCTTTGATATGTTGTTGTACTTCATTCTGAGCAGATACTGTGAGCGCTGACCTTTAGCCTCATCATCTAATGCGATACCTTACAAGAATTTCTCTGTGTGAACTGTGATAGGGTGGACATTAATTCTTTTGATTTAAATCTAGACATTGGTGTAACCTTTTATAAATAAGCTTGTTCAAATTCTCCTTTTCATTAAAAACAGAGTAACCATGCAGTTAACATTCTTCAATTTTATGAATATAAATAAAAAGCTATTGCAGAAGATTTTATTGTGCTGTCTCCTAGGCAGCCTGTAATGGAGCTTTGGGTGCCGTGATGGCAATTCTTTCTATTGTAGCTTGTATCATACTCTCCTCTTAGTCAAACTGCAGGCTTACCTATAATACAGGCTTCTGTGTGTCTTCAGTTAGAAGTCACTCATTTGGCTTTCCAGCATTTAAAAAAACGGTGGTGTTTATAGACTTTTGAAAAATACTAGACATCCTTTGCTCTCTGTACACCCAGGCCACCTGTAGCTACTTTTTAGAATACACTACTGAGTGATAGTGGGCATCTTCCTGAAATTACATGAAACAGTTAATATTTTTCTTGGCTTTTGATGCTGAAATGCTAAGCTGGAACAGGAGGGCTGGTGTAGGTATCAGGGCTGCGCTGCATTAGGTTGCTGTCCTGAAAAGTTTTCAGTAAGCTGTTTCTATTTGACCTGATAACATCATGAAAATACTGAGAAGCATTATTACAGTTTCTGCTCTGCTATACTGTTTGCATCTTATTAAAAATAGAGAACATTTATGAAGTAAAAATGATATGCTTTGATATTTACACTTGGATTTATTTGCATGTCTATATACGGTAGCAAGAACGAGTTAATTAAGTTAATAGATGTTTAAGACCCACCTGGATATGTTCCTGTGTGACTTGGTCTAGGTGATCCTGCTGTGGCAGGGGGATTGGACTAGATGATCTTTTGAGGTCCCTTTCAATCCCTGATGTTCTGTGATATTGAAGTTATCAGAGAGTTCTTTCCAATTCTTTATGATTCTATGATCCTTCAAGGAAGAGCTGCCATCAGTGACCTGCACGCACACACACATATGTATTCATACACACACATATATATATATGTATGCGTATATCTGTATATCCCCATATGTTTTATTTCCCTGCTTTATCTGAGCATGTTTTCCCACTATTATTTGCCTGTTTCACAAATTCTTCCTGTAATTGGGTACTTAACCACCCACCTATTTTTGCGCGTACCTTCAATAATTGCATTTAAAATGGCTCTAAATTATACAGTGTTGTACGTCTCCAAACAAAATACTAATCAATAATCACAGACATAGTGCTGGGAAAATGTTGTAAGTCATCTTACGAATAGAGAGCGTGGAAGATTGCTGTTGTCAGGTTTCAGTAATTTAGCTTTGTAATTTATCATTTTACATGATTTGAGCTGATTGCCTTGTGTACTTTGTGTTTCAGAGATTTGTTTTGCTTAGATCATGTGAATTGAAACAATTCTTGGGCTCTTTATTATTTTGTCAGCCTATTCCAGGTCGGGCAGTATCCACAGTTTGTGATTTATTATTTTTTTATAGTCTGATTCTTGTTCAACACTTGGTCTGTGAATCAAATGTGTTAGCTCCTGGTATAAAATTCTCAAGCAACTGCATCCTCTTGCAGCTTTTTATCCTTAGGAAGTTTAATAATCAATATACTGACTCTCCAATAAGCCCCCTCTTTAAACTCTTCATTATAGCTGGAAGTCTGAGGTACTGTGCTGTCATTTTACCATCGTTTTATGATGTATTTTATAGTTTATGGGAGGTAAAGCTATGGATTGACTAGGGAAAACAAGGTGATGAGTGCTCAAACAAACCTTTCTCCTTAAAAATAACGTTTTGAGGTGAATACTGTGATCTCCTGTAAAAGGGTACACTTGTGCTGCTGCTCTCTGAAGTGCTGTCTGCATTCTCACTGTTTATAGATGGGACTGCAAAGCTTTTCAAAGGTAAAATTTTGGTGGAATTAAACAAGCACATCTTAGGAGGCATCACTGGCTACACAGCCATTCTGCACTGAGAACATTAGTTTGACATAGTCAAACCATAAAACTTACTAGTTGTTGTTTCTGAAGAGGATGTAAACTGTTACGTGCTCATAGTGCTGCTTTTTGTTTTCGTGTTTGTTCCATTTTAAGATGGCAAGTGTGCATATGGACTTCATACAGTGCCTGCTAATTTTCATAGCCATTTTGACACCTTTCTGACAAACTGACTTTTAGTTGCTGCTCTAAGGTCAACTAAAGATCTTGCTGAGGGCAAATATTGTCTACATCCTTAGACAGGGATGAATAAATACCTTTAGGAGAATTGATTATACTTCAAGAGAGGTTCTCCTGCCCTTCTACTCTGCCTTGGTGAGACCACATCTGGAATAGTGTGTCTGGTTCTGGGCCCCTGAGTTCAAAAAGCAGATGGAATTGCTGGAGAGAGTCCAGCACAGAGCCACAAAGATGATGGAGTGGAACATCTCCCTGATGAGGAAAGGCTGAGGGAGC
>JAOXOE010000001.1:80838716-80871454 GCA_028565055.1 Phoeniculus purpureus
CAATCCCCCTGCCACAGCAGGATCACCTAGACCAAGTCACACAGGAACATGTCCAGGTGGGTTTTAAAAGTCTCCAGAGAAGGAGACTCCAATAACCCCTCTGGGAAGCCCCTTCCAGTGCTTTGTCACCCTCTCCATGAAGAAGTTCCTTCTCATATTTACATGGAACCTCCTGTGTTCCAGCTTATACTCATTGCCTGTTGTCCTATGACTAGATGACACTGAGCAGAGCCTGGCTCCATCCTCCTGACACCCAGTCTTTTGATATTTATCAACATTAATGAGTTCACCCCTCGGTCTCCTCTTCTCCAAGCTCAAGAGACCCAGCTCCCTCAGCTTTTCCTCATAAGGGAGGTGCTCCACTTCCTTCACCATCCTCCTTGCTCTACACTGGACACCCTCCAGCAGCTCCATGTCCTTTTTGAGCTGAGGAGCCCAAAACTGGACACAGTACTCCAAATGTAGTCTCACTAGTGCAGGGTGGAGGGGGAGAAGAGCCTCTCTCAGTCTGTTAGCCACCCCCGTTCTGATCCACCCCAGGATGATAAGTACTTGTGCTACTTAATCTAGGGGATCCCGCTGTGGCAGGGGGATTGGACTAGATGATATTTCGAGGTCCCTTCCAATCCCTAATATTCTGTGATTCTATATCCAGGTGGGTTTTAAACGTCTCCAGAGTAGGAGACTCTACAACCCTCCCTGAGCCGCCCCTTCTAGTGCTCTGTCATCCTCACCATGAAGCAGCTCCTTCTCATATTGATGTGGAACCTTGTGTGTTCCAGTTTTATAGTTCTTCAGATCCTCTATAGACCCACATTTCTAATCTAAACAGATATAATTACACAGCAGATGTTTCAGTCGTTCTGACATTTCAAGTGAAAATATTTTGTTTCTGTAACGCTTGCTGTATTTTTCCAAAGTTCTATTAGGCAAAATCATCCCCTTCTTTCAGAGGGACTTCATCTGGCTCTCAGGTGCCCACCAAGCCACTGTCTTCTTCTCCCTCCTCAGCAAGGCAGGTAGAGAAAATGACAAACCTCCTGGGCTGAGATAAGGAAAAGGACATCACTCACCAATTACCCTGACAGACAAAACAGACTCCATTTGGGGAAGATTAATTTAATCTATTGTGAATAAAAAGTAGAGTATGTTAGTAAGAAACAAAACCTCACCTCTAAAAGTACATTCCCTTCACCCACTCCTGTTCCCAGGCTCAACTTCACTCCTTCATTCCTGACATTTCTACTGCCTCTCCACCCCAGCGGTGCAGAGGGATTTGTGTTCAGCTCATAACACCTCTTCTGTGCCAATCCTTCCTCCTCACACCATTCCCCTGCTCCACCAAAGGGTGTCTTCCATGGGACACAGTCCTTCATGAATTGCTCTAACGTGGGTCCCTCCCAGACCTTCAGGAACAGACTGCTTTAGTGTGGATCTCCCACAGCCACAACTCCTGCCAGAAAACCCAATCCTTTGTGGGCTCCTCTCCATGGGCCACAGCTCCTACCAGGAGTCTGTTTAAGCTTGAGCTCTCCACAGGCTGCATCTTCCTTCAGACATCTCCACCTGCTCTGATGTGTGTTTCTCCACAAGCTGCAGTGATGACATTTGCTCTGACATGATCTTCCATGGGCTGCATATGGACAGGCTGCTTCACCATGGTTTTCTCTGTGAACAGCAAAGGAATCTCAGCTCCAGTGCCTGGAGCATTTCCTCCCTCTCTTTCTTCACTGACCTTGGTGCCTGCTGTGTTGTTTCTATCTCATTTTTCTCACTCCTCTCACTGACAGTTGCTTCACAGCTTTTTTTGCCTTCTCTTAAACATGTTAGCACTGAGGCCATTGTCACTGATGGCCTCAGCTTTGGCCAGAGACCTGCGTGTCAGAGCTGACTGAACTGGATCTCTCTGACATGGGGAAACATCTCGTGCCTTCTCACAGAGTCCACCTCTGCAGCCTTTCATCACCAAAACCTTGCCAGGTAAACCTAATACAGCTCTGAGCTGCATTCAGATTTCTACCTGGAGTACTATAAATACAGAACTACTCACATTAACTCACTTTTTACCTCTTTCACATAAAAAGTGCCTTTTAATGAAATAGCTGGTCCTCTTTTACTCTAATCCATGATTTCTCCTCACTGAATGTTTTGCCATGTATCTACTTTCGCTAATAGCTTTGCAATTTTATATATATAGATATAAGGATATTATTTATTTTTATATCATAGAATCATTAGGGATTGGAAGGGACCTCGAAAGATCATCTAGTCCAATCCCCCTGCCACAGCAGGATCACCTAGATTTATATATGTGACTTGGTCTAGGTGATCCTGCTGTGGCAGGGGGATTGGATTAGATGATCTTTTAAGGTCCCTTCCAATCCCTAATGATTCTATGATTCTATATATATGTATAAGTAAGTATATATATATATAATATCCTTATCTATCTATCTATATTTCTATATATGTATATATAATAGCCTTACTTAATTGCTTCTTTTCAAAGTAATGCTAGGTTTTAATAGCTTCCCATAGCAGTATATCCTGTAATCTCTATTATTATACCTGAAACGTTCTGTGTCACTTCTGATTCTTCCTTATTTCCTGTAATATGGGGACTAGCATTGTGTACGACATCCTTCCTCTGCTTTCATTTTGGAATGTGCTCAGATATAACTCAAATCATATATATATATAAAAATAATCATAAATATATATAAATTATATATATTTATATATATATAAATTGTATATATCTCTCTCACAAATGCTTTCATGGCTTTCATTAAAGGAGCATTTAGTTCTGCAACTAGGCAATAGTGGAGAACGAGGAAATATCCAAAAGGTTTGGTGCTACCAGCTGAATAATCGGTAGGATAAATTCTACTCTCCATTATACTTCTTTCTGTCCAACCACAGTTTCTACATTCCCTTTTCAAACGATTGTTAGCTGTTTGTGTAAAGTTCTGAGTCTGTGGAAATTAGAGTGAAACAGTAAAGTACCTGATGAATCTGAGTCTGGTGCAGAGACACAAAGATGATGGAGTGGAATGTCTCCCTGATGAGGAAAGGCTGAGGGAGCTGGGGCTCTTGAGCTTGGAAAAAAGGAGACTGAGGGGTGACCTCATAAATGTTCATAAATATGTGAAGGGTGGGTGTCAGGAGGATGGAGCCAGGCTCTGCTCAGTGGTATCTAATGACAGGGCAAGAGGCAATGTGTGTCAGCTGGAACACAGAAGGTTCCACATCAATATGAGAAGGAACTTCTTCCCAGTGAGGGTGACAGAGCACTGGAAGGGGCTGCCCAGGGGGGGTTGTGGAGTCTCCTTCTCTGGAGATGTTTAAAACCTGCCTGGACGTGTTCCTGTGCAACTTGGTGTAGGTGATCCTGCTGTGGCGAGGGGATTGGACTGGATGATCTTTCGAGGTCCCTTCCAATCCCTAATGTTCCGTGATTCTGTGAAATTACAGTGAAGCAGTAAAATACCTGCTGAATCTATCTTCTCCTAGGCAAGATTTTGTGACTCTCTTCTGAAGGAGAAAGAAATCATTTGGGCAATCCTTGTAGTCTTGGGGAAAGCGCACACCCTTTTGCTATATCCTAATGTCTTCCACCTTAGACACGCTTTGCTGCAGGGCAGCGACGTGTACATGGTATGAGTTTGCCATTGCAACCTGCATTAATTTGGAGACAATACTAAAATTTTCCTAAACCAGAACATGAGACAGACTATCCAAGAAGGTTTTTTCAGTCACATAATGAAGTGAACATGTAGAGTAGGGGGGATGGTTGGACTCGGTGATCCCAAGGGTCTTTTCCAACCTGAACGATTCTGTGGTTCTGTGAAAGTTCTGTGGCAAATAAGCAGTAACTGGAAACGTACTTTAAAAAACCCAACACAATTAACAATTAAAAGACTATTGTCCCTCAGAACTGTACAAGCTACCTCATCTCCTCCAGCCCAAATGATCCTGTGATTCTGTATGCAATCCTCCTTCTCAGTATGTGTGAGACTGATTAACAACAGGTTGCTGCTGTCTAGAACATTATAAACAGGAAGAGAAGCGGGGAATTGGAAGCAGTCTGCAGCTTCCAAGGCTCAACTGCTACAGCTGGCAAGGAAGTATATATTTTGTGTTGAAAACAGAACAAGCAGAAGGACAAATGACCGTGAATCACCGCTGTTCTATCTGCAGAGGTGTGCTTACGCAGCAGGAGCGAGACAAGCTGTTGCATCCCAAGGGTACCTCAAAGAACAAGTGACCATTTCTCGACAGTGTTTTGCCTAAGTCCTCAAAATGTCCCTCGCTTAGTGGTGGTGAAGATAGGGGATGGATCAGAGGGGATGAAAAGGGGATTCAAACAAGGCAGTGCTGTCAGGTTCTGATTAACAACAGGTGAAATGGCTCGAAGGATTGTGAAGAAGTTTTCACTCTTTTCCCTTTTCCTTTTCTCTACTCTGAGTTTGGCATCTGGTAGCTGTAGTAAACTTGATTTCTGCACAGACCTATGGTCTAAGTCTCCTTAATTCGACTCAAGTGAATCCATGGACCTGAGTCACTCCCTTCTCTGATCGATCCGGACGTGACATGCACAATCATCACATGAACACCCCCTCCCCACCCCCATCCTGCTAACTACATCAAGAACTTTACTAAGAGGACTGCTGGAGATGCCAGGAATCTATGGAGCCAAGGAGCAAAGGGAAGGCAGATCTCATGCAAAGTCATCTCTGCAGACCAGGGTGCTGGTCACTTCACCTTTTTCCTCCTGTCTTCTCTACTCTTTGTGCACGGCATGTACTAACTTCAGTAAAATCAACTTTTACATGGATCTGTGGTGTAAGTCCCCTTAATTCAACCGAAGCAAGTCCACAAGCCTGAGTCACTCCCTTACCTTTCTCCCATCGATTAGGGCACAACAGCCTGCATTCATTTACTGCTATAACCTTGGTGGCTAAGCTAAATATTTATTATTTAAATCATAAAGAATATCAATAGTGAAAAGATTCACCACTGATATATGTTTATTAGCGCCAATTGTGATCCTTTCACGCAGAACAGAAAGGACTTCTCAACGTCCACATGGCTTACATCTCCTCTTGTAATCCCCTATTCTTATTTACTCCAACAAGTTAGTTTGGTTTCTCGAGCCAGACCTCCTTTACATAAATTCATGCCATCAATTTGTCTGGTTTCTGCCTCCTTTTGTGAAATGGATCCAAGGCTAAAATACAGAAAAATAGAAAATACCCACATGAGAAAAACAAAAGCCTACAGATGATGGCAGAAGAAATAAGAAGGGTTAGAATTATATTCAATCAGCGCAGCTAACTCTGCAGTGAAGGGTCTGGAGGAGCTTAACTGCTAGACTGGGAAGGCTTGCAAAATCATCTTCAGCTGGCAAGAAGGCTACAGGAATGCCCTTGTGCACCATCCACCTTCCAACTTTTATGCTGCAGCCATTGTCAGCATATCAATAAGGATGTGTTTCTCTTACTATCAGTTGCCTGGTACTGAGAGAAATCTTGCAGGCAAAGCCTGTATATTTATATTCAGGCTGAACTGAAAGGTTTTCTGTCCCATCACATTGCATTTTGAGGAATAGATTCTCGTTCAATTATCATGTGGAGTCTCATTCTCTGGAGACGTTTAGAACCCAACTGGATGTGTTCCTGTGTGATTTGGTCTAGGGGATCCTGCTGTGGCAGGGGGATTGGACTAGATGATCTTTTGAGGTCCCTTCCAATCCCTAATGTTGTGTGATTCTGTGATTATCCTCTCCATAATGTCTGATCCTTCAGTCTAATGTGTGTTCCCATGCCTTAGCGCTTCGGAATTTGTATTGCAAACAATTTTCTTCCTGCTCCTTTCACCATGTATTTCAAAGGCATCAACAAATTGAGCTTTGCAGAATACCCGTGAGCTTAGATGCTAGGGTCAACTTCATTTTGTAGCTGAAGAAAAATACTGCCATAAATCTATGCTCAAATGTCTGTGTTTTCACACAGGTTTTGCTTTTAAAAGTGGGTCTCCTCTTGGGGATCCATTTTTTTTTGCATAGGAACTTGACCAATTCACTCAGTTTCATAAAAGAACAAGTGTAGTGCGCCCATGGAATTCAGATCAAGATGTCTCTAACCAGCTTCAAAAGAAATCACACGATGCACAGACTTTTCGTTCCTGAACTGCATCTGTTAGTGACACAAGCGTCCCAACTCATCTCTGCCGACTACGGCTCAGTGTATTTCAGTCAACATCTTCTTCCCCAGACTCTGAGCTATTCAAGCTCATCTTTGAAGCAGTGTTATCTCCAGAATGACAGTATTTCTTTCTTTATATTCATCCGTTGTTCCCTTGCAGCACTTTATCTTCACTTCTCTGGTTTCACCCTAATCAATCCTGTCCTATGATATTAGGCAACTCAGCACAGCAAAGTCCCGGTGCTTTTGTGAAGGTTTTAGGCAAAGATTTGGACAGGAACGATTATGAGTTTGGAAATAAAGAGACTACAAGTAAAATTGAAACATGTGAATCCAATATTTTTGGGGACATCTCATGCAAAATGTACTTCTTGGAGTATCTTCATCAAGAAAGCTTTTGGTCAAAAAGCCATATTCACGTGGTATCCTCGCCTCACTGACTGCACTGGGGCTGGAATACTTCCTTTACTCCGCTTCCTCCCAGCCCCGGTACAGATGGAGTTCCTGCTTTAATTCATTGTAAAGGCAACTTGGATGACTTTTCTGTGAGATTAATATCACCCTTATTCAGAATCCTTTCCAAGTTTCAACTACTGTCCCTCTTCAGAAAGGAAATATTGCTATTTCAGTCTGAGTTCCCTATTCTCTGTTATGATCAATATACAACCTTAACATCTTTTAAGGTGTCATCCATCATGAGAAGTACAGGAAAAGACTTGTACATCAGGTAATTCAAACCTGAACCCTCCAATACGTCTTCTGATTCTTATCAAAAACAGCTTCAGACACAGAAATAAAACCTTATCCAGACGAGTCACTGAAGACTTCCTTGTCTCTGGTCAGTTCTTCTCAATTCTTCAGACACATATTTTTGAGCTCATATCATCTCCTGATGATAAAACATCTCCACCGTGTAGCTGAGGCAGCTGGCATGTTCTGGTTTACAGCTCATGGCACAGCCACGAATGCCATTATTAAACAGGACCGTGTTCTCTTTCATGCTTCACTCCTTACAGCTCCAAAGCTCTATCACTCTTGCAGAATTCCCTATAGGTACACAACTCATGGCAGAAGGAGGAAATTCTTACCAGGCTTAAACTAGTGTTAGAGAAAGCTCCGTCTCGGAAGGAACTTCTGAGAGAATTTAACCTTTAAAAGACTTAAATCTTTCTTATGCTGGTAAACGACAACGAATAACCATAAAATAAGCAGGGCCCCATGTCCAAATCTCTACACAGCCAAATAATTTAAACAGTAGCTTAAAATACATCAAGAAGAAAAGAAGAAAAGATGGGCTGTTCTTGAGCATCCAAAGCAGGGTTCTTGTAAAGACTTCAGCTGTCTCTACCTCAGCATATTTGTATCCTGCATTCTCACTTTAGAATTACATGTTGGAATTTTTCATAGAATCACAGAACCACAGAACATTAGGGATTGGAAGGGACCTCCAAAGATCATCTAGTCCAATCTCCCTGCTACAGCAGGATCACCTAGATCCAGTTGCACAGGAACATATCCAGGCAGGTTTTAAACGTCTCCAGAGAAGGAGACTCCACAACACCTCTGGATAGCCCCTTCCAGTTCTTTTCAGCCGACTGATCCTTAGTTCAGGCAACAATGGAGGCCATTTATGTAGTGTTTTTAGAGATCCTTCTGCGCCATGCATTATATAAAACCAAACACAAAGGTTGATCACTTGGGACTGCTTTTAATCTACTTCTAAGATGGAAAAGCAACACATGAATAATAAATGAATCTGCAGTTTCACACAAAACAATCATCTATGGCCATAAGATGAATTTTTTTCATTTTGAAGTGTTCTAATGTTGTCAATAAAGAAAACAACATTTTCTTCAGAAAGAAACATGTGAAAAATTTAACTGCCTAATATTTGCACTGGTCCAGCTAGAAGACTCACAAAAACATTGGTAATTCCAAATTGCTTACCCTGGAGTGCAGGGTTACTGCATAAGGGTTTCATTAACTGAGGGCATCAATAAAGCACACACAGTGGTCTTAGAGGAACACCCGCAATGCTCAGTTCTACAGCTTTGCAGTGGTCAGAAAAGCATCAATATTGGATGGACCATCCAATCACAGAATCACAGAACATTGGGGATTGGAAGGGACCACGAAAGATCATCTAGTCCAATCCCCCTGCCACAGCAGGATCACCTAGATCCAGTCGCACAGGAACATCTCCAGGCGATTTTTAAATATCTTCAGAGAAGGAGACTCCACAACCTCCATGCACTCCATTCCAGTGCTCCATCACCCTCACTGGGAAGAAGTTCCTTCTCATGTTGATGTGGAGCCTCCTGTGTTCCAGCTCACACCCACTGCCCCTCCTCCTATCATTAGATTTACACTGAGCAGAGCCTGACTCCATCCTCCTGACACCCACCCTTCACATATTTATAAACATTAATGAGGTCACACCTCAGTCTCTTTTTCTCTAGGCTAAAGAGACCCAGCTCCCTCAGTCTTGGTCTTTCTTGCACCTAGTTCCCCTAAAATGAGATCTTTGGTCTGCTTGTGGTAGCAGACCAGAGACTTCCCTCTCTCTTGCTGCTTTTCTCTTTGTAAAATATTGCAGATTACATAGCAGTATAGGGCTGTGGCAATGATGATGATTCAAATGTTAGATCTAACATTATATTTACAACATTCCTTTTCAAGCTAGGTAAGTGTGGTCTTTGTAGGTAACACATTACCTGAGTGACAAAACGCAGCATACAGCCTACAAACATCAAACGGTGTTGAGCACTGGAATGGGCCACCCAGGAAGGTTGTGGAATCTCCTCCTCTGGAGATATTTAAAACTCACCTGGACATGTTCCTGTGCAACAGGATCTAGGTGGTCCTGCTGTGGCCGGGTGGGTGGGTGGATTGGACTAGATGATCTTTCGAGGTCCCTTCCAATCCTTAATGTTCTGTGATTCTGTGACAGGGCTGTACAGAGTGAAATGTATGTGGATTATATATCTCAGTCTTGAAACGTCTTGAATATAAAATCCTAAGATGACATTTTCTATACAGTAAATGTCTATTTTGTTGTACGAGAAATGCTGGCAAGATTTTGACCTACTTCCCTCTCTCTTGCTGCTTTTCTCTTTGTAAAATATTGCAGACTATGTAGTCTGGTGCAATATCTGCACACACACATATTTCATTTTGAGTAACTGAGTAAATTAAATTACACTTGGTCTAATAAATTCGTTGTCATCTACATAGTAGCTTCTTTATAGTTCATTATAAATATTGGGTTTTATTATTTCGAATGTACTGTAACGATGACTACTGTTTATTTAGTTCTAGTGAAAAAAAGTGCACACTTTATTACATGGAGATGGAAACTTAGACTTATTATTGCACCAAGATGTGGATGCGCAGCAATAAGTTTTGTAAACTGTTTCTCATTTCCTAAAGCCACGGCACAGGCGTGGAACTGCTAAAATGAACACACGCAAACTCAGTATGAATAGGAAGCAAATGAACTGAAAATACTTGGAGAAATGAGCTACCCAAGGTTTAATAAAACATATCCTCAACATCTGCAAATAACGAGAGAGGCTTTTCATCAATTCTACTATTAAACCTTATTAAACTTTTCAATAAAGCTCAAGTTCCCAGTGCCTACTGAACTCACCATAGTGCAGATGGAGGTTGAAGACCTGTTACAAGCTCTCTCAATCAAGAGATATAACAATAAATAATAGTATACATATATATAAAAAATTTTTACATCAGTAGAGTGTATCTGAAAAAGTATTTGGAGAGGATCGGGAAATATTAATGCCATTGTATAATCACAGAATCATAGACTCACAGAATATCAGGGATTGGAAGGGACCTTAAAAGATTGTCTAGTCCAATATCCCTGCCACAGCAGGTTCACCTAGATCCCGTCGCACAGGAACATGTCCAGGTGGGTTTTAAATGTCTCCAGAGAAGGAGACGTTACAACCTCCCTGCATAGCCCATTCCAGTGGGTGCATTGCTGGCCCATGGTCATCCTGCTGTCCAACCAGGACCCCCAGGTCCCTTTCTCCTACACTGCACTGCAACAGATCAGTCCCCAGCCTATACTGGTACCTGAGGTTGTTCTTGCCCAGATGCCAGACTCTACACTGCCTTTGTTATAGTTCATTAAATTTCTCCCTGCCCAGCTCTCCAGCTTGTCCAGGTCCAGCTGAATGGCAGCTCAGCCTGCTGGGGTGTCGGTGACACCACCCAGCTTTGTGCCATCAGCACAATAGATAATGTTCTCATGAGACTTCATGGGGAAAGTCAATGAAGTGCCAGCTATCCTCACTCAAAAAAGAGGAGATAAATTGAAAAAGCAGCAGACAAAGTTTCACAGCATGGGCAGGGGATGAGAAATGTCAACTTTATAAACTACGGAAAGAGCATGACTTGCTCATTTTACCAAAAGGAAGGCTGGGTTGTGGAGAGGAATTATGACTGATACTTTTACATAAGGAAGGGATGGTGTAGGAAGATGAGGTAGGATGGTGTCAGAAGAAAAGAGAATCAGTGGGGAGGTAGAGGAACTACATAAACTGCAAGTGAATAACAGTAGAAAAAATGTGAACTGGACAGAATTAAATAAATGTTGAAAATTAGAGTAAAGGTTCCGATATGAGAGTGGTGAGATTCTGGAACAAAGTTGTCTGGTGTGGTGGAGATCAAAGTACCCTCATCTGATTTTTTGAAGGCCCTAGCCAGGATGGCATCCTGGTAACAGAGAGCTTGAGTCAAAGACCAGGGCTTTCTTGCAGCTCTCATGCATCATAGTGGTTCAGGGAGTTCATTAAGTTTCATAACAATGAACCATGACGAAGGGACAAATCAGAGCCATGGAAAAAAATGCCATCCTTCACCCCCAGTAGCACATTACAAACCTTTCAGAAACCAGTATAGGCTTGTTGGAGTTTCTGTTTGGCTCTTGATCTCTCCATTTGGATTCCAGGGACATTCAAAAGACCTAACATGTTAGAGTAAGTTCAGATACATGAAGAAAATCACAGTGCTCATGTGCCAATGAATCTTCATATAGCATACTGCAGTGTTTTTCTTCTTTATCCCTGAAATTTGACAAGGTATAGATTTTTATAGAGACAATCACCATGGTATTCCAACGCTTTCTATATCAGGATGCTTCAACACTTGGCTTGATCAGAAACACTCCTATAATGTATTTCCAGAAGAGCGCCGATACTTTCATGGTTATTTTTACCGAGCAAAAATAGCTATACAAATTCCCAACTAAGAAAAAAACAATGACAGTAATATTTGAGACTGCATCTGGACTATTGTGCCAAATTCTGAGCCTCTCGGTTCCAGAAGGATGCAGAACTGCTGGAGAGAGTCCAGTGCAGAGCCATAAAGATGATGGAGGGAGTGGAACATCACCCTGATGAGGGAGCTGGGGCTCTTGAGCTAGGAAAAAAAGGAGACTGAGGGGTGACCTCATTAATATTTACAAATATGTGAAGGGTGAGTGTCTGAAGGATGGAGCCAGGCTCTGCTCAGTGGCATCCAATCAAGGACAAGGGGCAATAGGTGTAAGCTGGAACATAGGAGTTTCCACATCAATATGAGAAGGAACTTCTTCCCAGCGAGGTGACAGAGCCCTGGAACAGGCTGTCTGAGGAGATTGTGGAGTCTCCTTCTCTGGAGACATTTAAATCCCACCTGGATATGTTCCTGCACGACTCAGTCTAGGTGATCCTGCTGTGGTGGGGGGAATGGTCTAGATAATCTTTTGAGGTCCCTTCCAATCCCTAATGTTCTATGGTTCTATGATTTAAGGGACACCTATCTTCTACACTCTCTGTATTGCTGGAAGTAAAAGATTTGAGCAAGGTAAATCCTCAACTATATAATCCATAACATCTACAGAGCTGTAAATACAGGTTTAGAAGAAAGTACAATGAGAAGCTTCCAGCTGCTTTCTTCTTGCCATGGCTGAATGAAAATGGTCTTAAGGTCAGAAATTGTTCCAAACAGAAAGCAAAAGCTGTAGAAGATAAATCTAAACAGAGGAAAGTCATCTCGTTAACGGAACTGAACATGTTAGTTGTGCTCTTTAATGCTGAAGTAAAGGTCATCAGATTTTGTGTTGTTAATAGCTTCAGGATGATTCAAAGTACATGAGGGAAATAAAGCTAAAGCATAACACACAGTAACTCTGAGACCTGGGTGTGTAGATCTGCTCGTAGAGAGAGACCTGAACTGCACAACACAAATAAAAATGATGCAACCTCTTCTAGAGCGATGAAACATCCAGTGGCCCTGCAGACATGAGCAAGTATCAGGTAAGACTGGAGCGATATCTAGGTGATCCTACTGTGGCTGGGGGATTGGACCAGATGATCTTTCGAGGTCCCTTCCAATCCCTAATATTCTGTGATTCTGTGATATGGCTGCATGCAAGACCAGGGACCTGGAATCACTTGTGCGTGCACTGCCGTCTGCACTAAAAGAAAATGGGTTGATCTTGTGCAAAGATTCAGTGACAAAGCCAAGACTTTTCAGACATATATGCCATGGCACCTCAAAAAGCTATGGCATGTAATTCTGAGGTATAGACTTTCCTAAATGGCACAATCTTTCTTTAGAAGGCATAGGTCAATTACTAATTTCCTGGAAGTTTCCAAGGAATCTTCATAGGTTTAGGTCAGGAAAAAATTCAGAATAAAAAGCTGCCGATCCCTTGATTTTACACATTTCCCCAGGAAAGGGATAAATTCTCATCTCTGCTGCAAAACAGAGCTGTTCATGCAAGTCTTTGTTTCAGTAAATGTCTGGTCTAATTCAACAAATGTTTTAGTGAAAGGTCACCTGCAGGAGTGTTATGAGAACCTCTATTTCGCACCACATGATGCTTCTTCAAAAGTCAAAGCCATATTCTTAAATCAATTTCTCCCATCCTTGCTCCAGCAGAGTAGTCATTTGTTCCATAAAAAGTCCCCGTGTCTGCAAGCCATTTGCATTTTTTGTGAAGGCAAGTTGTGTTTCATCTCCAGGAGTTACTATTTTATTCAATGCAGTAATCCAGAGACTACTGTACCGTTTCCATAGGAGTTAAAACGTCTGCCCTAATGTTCTTTCTAAAACTGGGTAAATTAACTATTTCCTGTATTACTCATGCACCAAGTTTCCCTCTCCCACTCACAAAGTAGCAGCAACCCAGGATTAAACAAGTTAAGCAGCACTGGCTATTATATAAAGGTGTTACTGAACTATTCACAGAATCACAGAACGTTAGGGATTGGAAGGGACCTCGAGAGATCATCCAGACCAATCCCCCTGCCACAGCAGGATCACTTTTCACAGAAGGACACAGAACTGCTGGAGAGAGTCCAGTGCAAAGCCACAAAGATGATGGAGTGGAACATCTCCCTGATGAGGAAAGGCTGAGGGAGCTGGGTCTCTTGAGCTTGGAGAAACACAGACTGAGGGGTGACCTCCTTGATGTTGATAAATATATGAAGGGTGGGTGTCAGGACGCTGGAGCCAGACTCTGCTCAGTGTCATCTAATGATAGGACAAGGGACAGTGGGAGTCAGCTGGAACACAGGAGGTTCCACATAAATATGAGAAGGAACTTCATGGTGAGTGTGACAGAGCACTGGAAGGGGCTGCCCAGGGGGCTTGTGGAGTCTCCTTCTCTGGAGACATTTAAAACCCAGCTGGGCATGTTGCTGTGTGCTTGGATCTAGGTGATCCTGCTGTGGCAGGGGGATTTGACTGGATGTTCTTTCAAGGTCCCTTCCAGTCCCTAATATTTTGTGATTCTGTGATTCACCTGAGGTACTGGAGGTACAGAACCTTCATGCTTCCATTGATGAGATTTAGCACATCTTAGTGATCTTATTTTTGATGTCTAGAAGATGGGATCTGATTCAGTTTATGTGAATCAAAGTGTGCACAGTTATATGTCTGAAGGAGAGCTGGATTGATAAACTTTGCAATTGCAGTTAATGGAGGTCTAGAACAGAAAGTGTCTGCTTAGGCAAAGGTGTCTCCTGTCATTTTGGTTTCATGATATCCTTAGTTGCCCCTGCTATTTTGCGTTCAGTTTGGTGCAGATCTCTCCCAAGTCCTCTACCATGTCTATGTGCTCTGCACACACGTGAAACATACACCAGCTTCTCAAATCTGATCAGCTGAGTCTCATTCTTCTCAGTGCACATGATAGAGTCCACAAAGCTATTTTTCTTAAAATAAAGACACTTTAATAGTGTCTCTTAGATATTTTAGGTGTTTCAGGGTATCCTGTTTGGACCCTAGCTGCATCTCAGAAAGGTAGGGGACTCCCATAGACCCTGTGCTATACACGCCAGCCCTGTGCAAGGGTTCTCATAATCCAGGGCATCAAAAACTACACCAGACCCCCCTTGATTAAGTAAGAGAATTAGTGCTTAGGTAAGTTAATTTCCCCTTAGGTGTCCAGCCGAAGCTCACCCTCCAGGTTTTATCTGGACTCAGGAGGTTACAGGTACTAAACAGTAAGAGGTACCTCAGACATCTGTGTCTGTTTTGTTTTGAAATTGAAGGATTTGTCTTTCTGTCAGGCACCCATCTTTCCTAAATGGCTGTGGAGAGAGCCAGAGCAGCTCAGTTAGTCCTTGAGTGACACAGTGAGATGTAACGTATGTTTCTTATCATAAATGTAGCTTGTGTGCCATAAACAGCAGTCTTCTAAATACTTTGCCAAAAGAATATTGAAGTTACCTCAAGCAGGAAATCATAGCTGAATCGTGGCATATTTTGCTCTGAAGAAAAGAAATGAGTTGTACTAATAGAGTAATTAGATAATCATTTTTATTGCAAACACCAGCTTTCTAGCTAGAAGAAGATTCATGCATTCAGTGCTTATAATTTGATTACAAATCACAGGAGTTTAAAATAAAACATGTAACTTCATATATTGATTTTTATTTTTATAGGTTTTATAAATTAATATGTATAGGGAGACTAGTAGATCATATTAAATAGATCCAGCAGACAGACTTCTTGTGTGTGTACATATATATGTAATTAGGTGTTTAATAGACAATATTAAATAAAGGAAGAAGAAGTAAATATTGCCCAAGCAGAGAAGCATCTTCTCAGACCAGCATAGCACTGCAAAGAATGCATTTGCTGTGCTGGTGAGAATCCAGCAGCCATACAATAGGAAACAGCAGCTAAGGGTGCTGCTCCTGGAGGATGTCTTAGCAGGTTACTTGCTCTCTAGTTGCCAGCTGGCAGGGAAACCATCCTTCCTTCAAATCCTGACTCCATCCTTTTGTCTTCCTTAGGACAATATAATGAACTTCTGGAATATTATGTCTAGTTCTGGGCCCCTCAGTTCAAGAAGGACACAGAACTGCTGGGGAGAAGCCAGTGCAGAGCCACAAAGATGATGAAGGGAGTGGAACGTCTCCCTGATGAGGAAGGGCTGAGGGAGCTGGGTCTCTTGAGCTTGGAGAAGAGGAGAGAGACTGAGGGGTGACTTCATTAAGCTTTAAAAATATGTGAAGGGTGGGTGTCAGGAGGATGGAGCCAGGCTCTTCTCAATGGCATCTAGTGATAGGACTAGGGGCAGTAGGTATAAGCTGGAACATAGGAGGTTCCATATAAATATGAGAAGGAACGTCTTCCCGGTGAGGTTGACAGAATGCCTGGGGGGCTTGTGGAGTCTCCTTCTCTAGAGACATTTAAAAACCACCTGGACATGTTACTGTGCAAGTTGATCTAGATAGTCGTGCTGTGGCAGGGGGATTGGACTAGATGATCTTTTGAGGTCCCTTCCAATCCCTAATGATTCTAGGATTCTGTGATTCCCTATCCTGCTTCACTGTGTCTCACCACTTCTTTCATGTGTGAGAGGAGAATGACTCCTTTTTGGCCAAAGAAGTTGATGACAGGCTTTTGCTTATCCACAGAGGAAAGTGGCTGCTGTGAAGGGGAAGAAATACCTGCTTATGCTGAGACAAGGAGGTAGTTAATGTTGCTGAGAGATGGCAATAGGCTTTTTAAAAGCCAAACTCCAGCCAGCAGTGTTGAATCATCCTGATGTGGATGATGGAAAAGATGCAATCAGTGATGACATCAATCTGGAATAACTGCAAACATTTCAGGGGACAAAAAGAAAATTGGAATTATGTTTGCAAATTAGAGGAATGACCCTAAATAAAGGACATGTAAGCACAAATTGCTGCATTTTGTAGGGAAGGAAGCAGAAAAATGTGTGCAGACGTTTTGCTGAACTGGGATCTAAAGCAAGTGGAAAAGTTAATCCAAGTCAAGGTGCAATACAACAGAAAAGAGATGCACCTTGGGTATGTAAATACAAGTGTCATAGCAGGACACAGGGGTTACTCTGGCTGCTACTAGTGAAGCCTGACCAAGAGTGCTGTGTGTGTTTTTTTGCACAGGGGAGGGTAGAATGAACAGGATGTATGCGGAAGGGAAGACAGTGTTTCTAATTAAAATAATTAGAATACACTGTGTATGTGGTGATGTTGAAGTAAATGAGATTTGTTTAGCACTGCAAAATAGGATGGAGAGAGGACATCAGTTTCACCACCAGCTCCCCACATATTGAGAGAGAAGGAAATCACAGAACCACAGAACATTAGGGATTGGAAGGGACCTTGAACGATTGTCTAGTCCAATTCCCCTGACACAGCAGGATCACCTAGACCAAGTCGCACAGGAACATGTCCAGGTGGGTTTTAATCAGCTGCTCTTTAGAACCAATGGAAGTAAGACTTGAAGAAATTAATTGATTGATTTCCAGATTAGTTTTCAGCTAGCTGTGTATGTAATAACATCATCTGTGTTGCAGATTCTCAAGAACACACTAGAAAAATACCTCTTCTAAGGGTGTTGCTCTTATCTCTTGAGAGCCTGGTGCTTTGAGATCTTTTCCAGCCACTTTATTTTTGTGAATCTGAGCTTTTGTTAGAGTTTCCCGTGCTAGACCAACTCCACACAGACCGATGTGATCACAGTAGAAGCCGTTTATTAGTTCTCAACTTGTCCCTCCAAGTGATACCACAAGTTACAACAACAAGGAGCCCTATCTTGCTCACGAGACAATCATGCCTTTTAGCTAGCTTCACAATTGGTTTGTCCTCAGGTCCTGCTGACAGGCAGGCAGAGCTTCTGCTGCTCTGCACCCAAGGTGCCCTCATCCTTGTCTCTTGTGTCCTTCTGGGTTATCTTGTTTCCATGGCACCTGGTTCTTCTCCACCAGCTAGCAGCATTCCTTAGCTGTGATGTCTTAGGCCTGAAGTAGCGTCCACTACCACATGCTTTGATTTAATAATTATTCCTAGCAGTGCTCCCCTGAGTTGTACACACTAGCGTGTGGTTTCAGATGCCCTTGCTGGTCTCTTGCCGATGCTGCAGAAGATCAGGAATTTCCCACAGACTATAAAGATGTGCCACACCATCTGAGATGTCCCTAGTTACCGACATCGTGTGTGGTGTCCTTGTGTTCTCAGCATTGATTGCAACAGGCGTTGCATGCACGCCCTTTCAAACGTACTATATAGCATTAAAAAAAGTTATATAGTACAAGGTCAGGACTTCTGTGCATTTAACCAGAAGTAAAAATTTACTTCTTATTGACAGCCTTTCACTGTGCTCAAGTAACGAAGAAGGACGCTGATTCGAGATACACAGGAAAGGAAAATTCACAGAAACTTCGCATTCACACCTCTTGTCTGCCTAGCAATATCTCCTGTTCCTCTGAGGACAGAAGAAAGGAGTGATATCTATATGAAGATGTTTATTAATGCACTGAGTGTTTCATCAGTTCATTTAATGTCTGTAGTCATACAGAGAGCTTAGCAATTTGATAGAGGCATCACAGGCAGTCTCATGCTTGGCAGAAGACGATATGCAAACAGAGGAAGATTCATGACACATCTGACTAAAGGTCCACTCAGGCAAGTGTCCTGACCCTGATACTGGCCAGTAGTGAATGCTTAGGGAAGGATAAAATAAACACATACTCATATTTCTCTAGTGTACTCTTGCAATCTCAAGTGATTTGTGACTTGAGACTTCCTGAGTCTTGAGACACATAGAGACTATTTTTTGTTTAAATGTCACCAGAGCGTTGAGACTGTTTAGTAATGAGATGGCTTTGCCCACAGTTTTAATTTTAATATAGATTCGGTTATATAAAGGATTTGAACTCTGGTAGTATCACATGCAATCCATCATTACTGGGACTTGGGTCCTTGAATGCATCTTGTTTCACATCATTACTGATGGCTTGCTAATAAAAACTTTCAGTGGAAGAGGCTGAGTAATGTTATCTACCATTAGGAGTTTCAGCTTGCCCAGGACAAACTTTCCCTTTTCTCCCCTATGACACAGAGTCATAAAAAAATAGCTGGGAGAAGAATAATTTCAAAAGGAGAGTTCATTTAATATTTAATTGAATTTCACAGTTCCTTGTAACTGAAGATATTGCAAAGAAAAAAAATCTCCCAAGTCTAGGCATGTCTCATTCATTATTAGCTGTTACGAACTTGAACCAATAATTTTGGCAAAATAATTTGTTCTCTCAGCAGTTAGGAACTGGTTACACGTTGCTGTGATAATGTAACCTGCAGTATGAGTGTAATATTGCACACAGCAGAGAGGGAAGGTAAAACAGCTGTGCTGGGAGGTCTGCAGTTACACCGGATAATTGGCAGTTCAATAGCAGTTAATGACTTTTTTCTTTATACTAATATGAACGTTGAATTTTCATTAGTTCATGGGTATGTCTCCATGGCACAATACAGCACTCTGCAGAAATGCCAGAGTTGCCTCTGGTGCAGCTAGTACAGTTTCAGGAAGCTATGAAGTCACGTCAACACAGAGCTCTGTACAGGATAGTTGTATTGGTGGGACTTAGGTCCTTCAATGTATCTTGTTTCACAGCCTTTAAGTAGGCTGTTCCGTGTATGACCAGCATCCAGGCAGACCTAATCATCAAAGTTCTCTTAACAAAGAGAAGCACTCCCATAAGACAGTATTTTTTTTTGTTCTGAGAGAATTTAAGACAGTAAAGGTGACTGGCTGTCTGGAAGTGCCTGTCTAGAAGTGCTAACAGGATTGAGACAGAGATGACAATGAGAGGACTTGACTGTCCTAGGATAGATACTCACTTTTTAGTTAGTATTGGGATGAATCACACCTATTGTTCCTCCTTAACCTGGCACCTTCAGTGGGAAGAAGTTCCTTCTCATATTGATGTGGAACCTCCTATGTTCCTGCTTACACCCACTGCCCCTTGTCCTATCGCTAGATGACATTGAGAAGAGCCTGGATCCATCCTCCGGACACCAACTCTTCACATATTTATAAACGTTAGGCATATTGGATGCAGCTACTTACGCTGTGAAATAAATAAGTTCATCTAAATGGAAGAAACTTGTCCTTTGGACCAGAAAAAACTCCCAGGCTCACTTTATATGCTAGAACAGATATATCCCAAAAGTGCAATTCAATGCATCCATGTGAAGCTATGCAGTAATCTTTCTAGCGGAAGAGCTGTGACACTCGGGAGGGTCATCCAGCCTATCTGAATGGCAGTATCTATACTAGAAGATAACTAGTTGTAGACAGCTTCTTTCCCTTCTCCACGTAGGAAGCATGGCTTGGGCCAAGTGATTTTTCCTTAGGCTTCTGGCCATAAGGTGAAGTGAATGCCTGCACGTCCTCTTGTCTCTGCCTTGCTGTTGGAACTCTCTTTCTGTCTGAAGATGTGTCTTTGAGAGGTAGTATCTGGACAGATAACCTCTGCACATTGGGGAAACGGCTGTTGCAAACTTCTTTGTTGGGGACAAACTCATCTCTTGCTTTTGCTTGTGTTTGTAGTCACTGATAGTGACTTCCCACACGGTTAGAAATCTGCCAGTTGGAGCTGTGTCATAGAGGAGAGTGAACATGCACTTAAATCCAGAAACAGATGTTGTTCACCTTAGCTTATGTAGATAGTTGTCTTTCTGTGGAAGGTTTGCAGACTGCTTGCATCGCTTCATCAATATGAACTAAAAGAGATACCAGAGTTCTCTGTGCAGCCTTTGTTATGCACCTAGGACATCGGTGCAAGCTGAGTGCCTGAATGAGCTAGACTGGACTTCACTTTTACCTAACCTGACAGAGAAAGCAGGTTGTCCTTGGGCAGTAAGGGGCTATGAAATGTGAAGACAAGCAGCTAGCAGTATCTATGTGTTTGTGTGATGAACGGGAGGTGATTAATAGAAATCAATTTTAATGAGGGAATATTTCATTTCCTTTTAATCAAAAAATGGTGTCTCCTTTGACATTTCTTCCATTTTTATTTTCTCCAGAAAAATGGCTGAGCTAGCTTAGGAACAGATTAGCTATTTTAAAAATGTTGATTATCAGCCTACAGTTCTTTTTGTAAACTTCCCCCCTTAAACTGACACACAAAAAAAAAGGAGGAAGTAAAACATGGACAGTGAGCAAATTGGAAAATGCATTTATGATCGTTGATCAGCTTATCTTTGCAGTAGACCCATTTTGGTCACAGGCTCATATATTATTAACCTGACTGTAAAGTACTGCGTCCAAGTTGATAGGGCACGGCTTTCCCGGCATAGCCATTTATGTGGTGTTAGGTGCCATTTGAATTGGATGCTGATGGAAAGAGAAGCCAGAAGTTTGCATAAAATAATCTCGTTATCCATTAGAGAAGTGTTTCTTTGTCTTTACATTATAAAAATAGAATATTCAGCCTCTGAAGAGGATCCCTTTTTTCTAGACTTATAAAGACACAATCTAGCCCTAATACTCCCTTTCCTTCATTTCTTACATCTAAAAGGATCTCATTTATAATCTTGCCTTATATTCCTCTAACTTACCCACAGAGACGAGTGTATAATATCATTTAGCAACCTGCTGGCACAAAAGCTCCTATATGTGCAAAGTGGTTTGAAAGAAGAATTATTCCACTCAGATATAACTCTGCATGTTAATTCAACTCCTGGTGCTCGTCTGTTACTGTTTTTCCTAAAAGCCTCAGAATGATTTTTTTTTTTATAATAGCTCAAGAGAGTGACCAAACCTTAGGAGACTCCTGTATGAATCTTCCTCAATTTTTCTTTCTTATCCCTTTTGACTCCTAATTATTTATGTCTATTGTGCTCTAAAGCAGGAGACTGCATTTTTCTGACCCTTAGTTTTCTACTCCTCTTCCTACGGTGTGCATTCAGGAAAAAAAGGTAAATCTGCTGTGGGATAACCAAATGCCCCCCTCTCTCTGAAAGCGCTGCTGAATTAAGTGAAATACAATTGCACCAACTTGCTGTTTCAGGGACACAATAAACTAGTCCTTCTGAGTTTGACTGTAGCTGGCACTTGCTAATGCACAGTATGGTAACAAGTTCTCAAATCCTTTGCGACCCTATCTGCCATTCGATTATAACACTTACAGAGCAATGTCAAATGCCATCTGCACCCTACTGTGTGTGGCAGTGCTGAACCCTACGTGCCCCTATACATTAATGTGTTATCGTGACCTCCCTTGTAATAGTAAAGCTGAAGCAAAGCAGAAGTTAAATGATGGGATGAACCTATACTTGGTGGCAGTTCGCTTCTGAAGAATTTGATTAAAACACAGCAATGACATGAAGATACAGAAGATGGATTTAGTTAATTGTTTCTAGAGGACACAGAATGAAATACTGCCTTTCAAAGATGAGTGATAAATCTTCACATATATGGAAATGATGGGTGTGAAGGACTGAGTAGGTGATTGTTGCTGAAGGCTATCAGAGGATGGAAGTGTCAGGGTTACTTGTCAATATGTCATTGAATTGTGGTCATCTGTCACTGCAACTAGATTTTGTCCTAACTTCTACCAAGACTAACAGTGTCTTTCCACCTTTTTCTCCCTCTTATCCCTTGCTGAATCTTTGTGTCTATTACTCTTCGGTCATCTTCCTGTGTGACTTGGTCTAGGTGATCCTGCTGTGGCAGAGGAATTGGACTAGATGATCTTTTGAGGTTCCTTCCAATCCCTAATGTTCTGTGATTCTGTTTGCTGTCTCGGACTAGCAGAAGCAAAGCAATGTAGTGCTAGTAGTGACACCCTGAGCATTAGTTTATGCCACTGTGTCTTCACAGGATGGCACAAAAGCTGCAGACACACAGATTTTCATTCCAAGACAGGAATAGTCTGAATTTTAGGTGATTTGAAGGGGAAGAAGTGGCCAAGCCTTCAATCCTATTTATATATGGTTTTGTGAGTACTGGAGAGCGTGTTAAAAGCAGCACCAGAACGATACACAAGTACAAGAGTAAATTATGGAAATACTTTTAATCTTCATTTCTTTGAAAAACTGGCTTTTTTTCAGACATCATCTCTAACCTGTCACCTGTACAAGTTCAAGGTCTCATTCTGTCCTTTCCTTCTATCTATAATCATCAAAATGCATAGTAGAACTGTTGCTAGTATTCAGTTCAATGTCTTCATGCAGATTTGAACAGTATTACTTACTCCTTAGCTTTGCCGTAATATTGGCTGGAGTTCTCAAGTGCTGATGTGTTTCAAAAACTTGCCCTTTAGTGTTAATCACTCTCTGGCTTATCTTTGGTGTTGTTAATTGAGTGTTCTTTTTAGTGGCCACCAGCAGTAATGCCAGTCGTGATTCCTGCTGATGTATTATCTAATATTAGACTGTAAGCTTTATGTATGAAAAGGGGCTTTTTTAATCCTGAGGGCTTTTTAATCCTAGGAAATAACCATATCCTTTTCTGAAGTCTAGCTGTTGGTTGTTGTCTCAGTGCAAGACAGTAAATAAGAAGCTGAGGATTCCCTTCAGACACGCTGCTGGAAATACCTCCCTAGAGCTAATACCTCTTTTCTGTCTTGGTAGGATATGGAGAGAAGCTTGTCAGGATTAGCAGAAAGGAGAATTTGTGTGCAGCAGGGTCTGTTTGACTTAGGTGACTTGGCAGAGTTATATTTCTGTAGTCTTTGCTCTGCTGCAGTTCACGCTGAGGAACTGTCTCAGTCTGGTAACTTTGGGGTCAGAGAAATGAAAAGGTGATTTGAGACAAATTTTTCTGTTTTTCCCTTCAGCTGTTTTGTCTGCAAGCTCTACCTGATGAATCACTACGTTTTCAAAACAGTGTTTTCTGAATTATTTTCAAGCAAAACTCCCAGTGAAAAATACAGAAGCTGAATGAATAGTTTTGACTCGGTGATTAGTAGCTAGCAGTAGGTGCAGCACCATTTTTTTTTTTTCTTAGTTTCCCTTCATGAGAATAGTAAAACCAGAGCATTAGAGGCTGGTAAAATGCAAGAAAGGCTGTTTTATTAGTTAGGCAAACTTCAGAGGCTCAGTGTCGTTTAGGGTTAGTGTATATCCAAAGGAAGTGTTTTAAGACATTACAGTTCGACCGTTACTGCCGTAGCACATGGAAATGTCTCCAGGAACTGAATTTTCCTGACCTGCCTTCATGTGTGCCTATGTTTGTTCTGTTCCATCATGGCTCTCAACTCCTTCTCTTGACTGACACAAAAAATGCAGGTGGACGCACAAACAGACTCTGCTGCCAACTGACGTATGGAAAAACCCAAGAACTCTGTTTAGAGTTTTTGAGGAGGTAATTTATTATCGCCGGCAGGTGCACGGGGGCTCACACCTCCACAAGCGTGCACACTGAGCTGGCTGCAAACCACGATTATGTGTTACAAAATAATACATATTTATTAGATTTCCCAATATACCTAATACATATTAATTATCTGTCCACTTCACATACATATTAAGTCTCCTGCCATTTGACCATGTGCTGTCTTTAGTGGTGGGGGTCTCTGAGGGCTGAGGTGCCATCTTATGATGAAGTAAGAGTCTTCCTGAGGGTTGAACTATTGAACCCAGAGCTCCACGCAAACTCAGTGGGGTTCCTTGCTTGTTAGCATCTCTCGTGTTCCATTAATGAACACATCTGCTTCTTTGTCTTTGTCTTAACCTTCACCGTAGACAAAGTTCATCTGGTGTCCGGCTGGCTTGTTAGGCTCGTTATCTTGTCCAAGCCCTGTTTGCCTCCTCGGTGTCAAATTCAATGCATAGCTACTTTAGTTATGCTTACTGCTTAATTAGCCATTGTTTTCTCAGTTCAGAGTTATGCTCGCCCCATCAGTCACAATAGGTGACTTCAACACAGTTTTGGAAAATGTTCCTGAGTACAAGAAGTCCAACCAACCCTCCTAGTAAATTCTCAGAGCACTTCACAGGATGATTTTGGTTCCTGCTAGCTGGTACTCCCTTAGAGGCTTCCCAGAATGCTGCTCAGGATCTGCACAGGACAGACACTTCTGGTACCCTAATAGTATAGTGTCACCTTTTTTTCTCATCTACCTTTTTGGTAGATGAGAAAGACTCGTAAGGACTTGAGACATTCTTGCCAGATGGCCTCAGTACCAAAGTATATGTTTAATATTCCAGTCATGTTTAATTCACTCATAGAGACATAACCATAGAGTCTGATAAATTTGTATACTGACTCGGACACCTAATAAATTAATCTCTTTTTTGGTACCAGATATACTGTCTGTCCTGTGCTAAGCCTTACTAAACATCCTCACTAAGCTATTCCTGTTGAACTTGCAAATGCAGGTTCCTCAGCAGGAATTCAGAGCTGTTGAAAGTTCCCCAGAGTTTTCTGTAACAGAAGGATCCAGTGGTATCTGCAGCTCAGCTTTCCAAGGAAATGACTCCAGACTCAACAAACCTCAGACCTATAGCTGGTTGTCCCTGCTGGGTGCTGTGTCCAGCTGTGTTGTTGTCATCACCCTAAGTTTTTCACCCTTGGCACCATCTGAGCCTTTCTGTGATGGAAAGTTCCATTTTGCTTTCCCTTGTAGTGCTGCAAAGAAATATTTGATGTTCACTGTGTGTGAGAGATAAGGGACAAAATGCCAATAAAGTTAACACAGATAAAAATTTGTTTGATGTCTACTGATCAAACCAGGTGATTTTTTTTTTTTAATGCAATGTGGAATTATTTTTCAGGCTTTATGTTAACAAAGTGGATAACCATCTATTTTGGAAAGACATCAGTGGAGAGTGAAGCAAATTGATAGCTCTGTTTATAGCAGCAATCTATATGATTTCTATTAAAAAATGCCTTAGAGATTCATAGAATCTCTCCACACTGAGCTGATCAGACTTACCTGTGTGCTCTGCAGGCTGACCTTATGGGGTCCAGACAGTCCAGTTCTGCCCAAGTGTGTCTCTTCTCTACTTAAAAGCCTGACAAGTGGAGGGTGGATGACAAATAGTTTACAAAACCAAGGTACAACACTGTATGTCTATAAAGGAATTGATTACAAGAATCAGAGAACATTAGGGATTGGAAGGGACCTTGAAAGATCATCTAATCCAATCCCAGATGTCATGTTAACCATGTAAGTGAAATAACTGTGGAAATTGCTTTTTACTGGTAGGTTTACGTTTCATCTAAAGGAGTTAAGTAGTTTTATGTTGTGGGACCACAGATGAGAGAGGAATCATGTCTTGCATCTTTCAGCAGACCAGTGACAGACCTTGCTTTTCTTGGGTCTGGTCTGGTGACAAATACATGTGACACACAGCCCAGTAGGTGAAGGCATGCAGAATACAGCTGGGTGCTGGATGTCTGCATTGACTGCCTCTGCTGGGAGTAGTTCTGAGTTTGCTCAGTGGGCTGCGTAACAATTTATAGCTGGAGCTGTTGAGTAGAGCAGACTCAGATCCATTCAAAAGTGATAAAGCTCCCAAACAGCTTTGAACATGAACCAAGGTGACCCTGCTCTGGCAGGGGGATTGGACTAGATGATCTTTCGAGGTCCCTTCCAATCCCTGGTGATTCTATGATTCTATACAGTAAAGGAGAGCCTCTGGCAGATTTGGTTCAAAATCGCATTCCCAGTTTGAACTACAGCACTAATCCAGGTAACTCAAAGCCACGCTGACTTTTAGAATGAATTGTCGTTTCATTTTGGGACACTGAAGAACATCCCTATCTGATGTGTTATTTATACATCACTTGATTAGAAACTAATTGTGAAGTGTTGTGTTCATCTTCATTCTCATGTCTTTGCTGTTTATGAGAAGCAGTGGTAAACAGATGTAAGAATTGCTGTGTTAGCTCGTACGAGGTGTCTCTTGGCCCAGGTTCATGTTTCTGACTAGGGCTTAATTAATAGCACAACGACGTGATACTTCCCTGGAAAAACCTCCCAGCCTCTGTGATTTTCAGTGTAGGAATATCTGTGGTTGTAGTTGTCTTCTTAATGTTTAAGCTAAGGGATATTAAAATAAGCTATTGAGCCCATTTAGCACCCAGATAAAGACCATCTCTCTATATAGGTTTTGGACGTATTCTTTCTTGTAGATCGCGCTTTCCAGGACACTTATAATATGTATTGTGGTCGGTGTTTTAATTGTCCCCATTAAATCCCCAAAGGTGTCTGGTTTTTTTATCACTAACATCACAGTGAAATCTACCTCTGTACGTTCATGCAGATTCCTGCAAGTTACTTGCTTGCACCAACTGTTTCCTTTGAATGCCAGTACACTTAAGTGTCCAAACAGTATAAAACAGTGTGTGCCTGTCTGTGACTGTAAAGGAGGAAAACTTTAAACTCTCCCCTAAATGTCTAGACTTTTCCAGAGTAAAAATCTCAAAGCAGTGATTTATTTGTTTTGAATTGCACTAGCCCTCAAAAACCTTTCTGAAGTATGAAGAAATATTTGGATGCTATTTGGAATCAAGAAGAGAAAATCCAAGTGTCTTTGGATACTCACTCATGAATTAATTTGTGTCTGAGACAATTTTTCCTCAAGTTCTTTTTGCTTGCAGTACTGAGTTCTGCATGATAAGGCATAGGGGTGCGAGATGAGAGTTTCTGATGACTTCAGTGAACTGTCATCAGAAACTGAAATAAAAACTGTAGTAAATTTTACAAGCGGTTAAAATCACACTGTAATGCAGGGTAGGAATTGAGAGCAGGCATGACATTCTGTCAAAAAGTCGCTAGTCCTCCCTTTCCAAAAAGATGAGGCTTCTGAACTAAGTAATTGTGAAATCTAGGACAGAAAACCAAATGAGATCAGGATTAGTTATTGCACCTCTTGGAATAGACAGTGCAATTTTTATTTGCATCATAAAAAGTGTGGAAATCAGGATGTGTTGTCTGTAGTCAGGGCATGCTTGGGATATGGCTTCTGGAGAAACACACTCAGTTCAGAAGTTGGTGATGAGTTCTCAGGTGTCCCAGATTAGACATAATCTGTGGTTCCTACTACATGCACAGACCTTTCACTGACAGTGTCTTAATTTCTTAGTATGTACTTTCTTACATCTTCATCTCAGCATCTTCTCCACTGTTAGCTACCCTGAAATAAGCTTAGAGTTCTCCAGATGCCTCAGATGATCTTTAAAGGTGCCTTCCAATCCCTAATGTTCTGTGATTCTGTGACTGCATAACCTCATAATTATTTATAACATGTTGATTGCTCAATAGAACATTAGTCATCTGAGTTTGCCGTCTGTTTTCTTCTAAAATATCTCATAAATTGAGAAATAAGCAAGGACAGTCTTTAAAGAGTTTACATAAATGTGCCATTGGCCATTGTCATTTAATTTTTCAAAATGACAGTTTTCTTCTTGTATGGAGTGTATTTATTCTTGAACAGTGCACAGGCATTTTTTCAGTGCTTCTCCTGGCAAGGTAGGTATTTGCCTCCAAGGTCCAGTCCTGTGTTGCATTCAATTTTCTGCAAATCCGGTTAACATTTTAGAAAGGTAAAATCATGGATAATTCTGTATTCTCAAAGGGGAGTGAGTAAGACGAACCAACGCTTTACTCAACCCTGTTTTTTATTTAAGTGCATTAAAGAATATAATTTAAAGAGTATCCTTTAAGATTTGTAGTCCTAGTTAAAACTGTCCTGCTTCCATTTCACAGAATCACAAAATCATAGAGTCACAGAACATTAGGGATTGGGAGGGACCTCAAAAGATCATCCAGTCCAATCCCGCTGCCAGAGCAGCATCACCTAGACCAAGTCGTGCAGGAGTATATCCAGGCGGGTTTTAAACGTCTCCAGAGAAAGAGACCCCATAACCCCCTGGGCAGCCTGTTCCAGGGCTCTGTCACCCTCACTGTGAAGAAGTTCCTTCTCACATTGATGTGGAACCTCCTCTGTTCCAGCTCACACTCACTGCCCCTTGTCCTATCATTAGATGCCACTGAGCAGAGCCTGGCCCCATCCTCCTGACACCCACCCTTCACATACTTATCACATTAATGAGGTCACCCCTCAGTCTTCTTTCTTCCAAGCTCAAGAGACCCAGCTCCCTCAGTCTTTCCTCATCAGGGAGACGCTCCACTCCCTCCAGCATCTTTGTGGCTCTGCTCTGGACTCGCTCCAGCAGTTCTGTCTGCCAGCTTCTCAGCCGTCAGGGCACAGACTTGGCCTTTTTGACCAATTAGGTAACAAAGGATAAATCAGTGGTCTCTTTCCACCTCTTCCCTCACATTTGCATCATCTCTCCCCAGCTCTCTTGAAGGGCTTTATAGCTCTATCAACATTAAAATTGTTTCTGCAATTATCCAGCCTTTAAATCTCTCTTCTGGATTGATCTTACAAGGGAAGAGTGATTTTAGCATTCCTCTTTACCTTCCATACACTTTAGGAACCCATTATTTCTCTCTCCATTTGTCAAAGCTTTTTATTTGCCTCTGATGAACGTGATGAGAGCACGAAGAACAGATAATTTAGAGTAAATTACATCCTGGCACACATACCTGGATTTCTCCTGCTCTTGCAGGAGAACAGACATTTGAATAAACAACTGTTTGAAAAATGAACTTCTAGCATTGAATTACAGTTGATAGAGCTGTAACTACCACAGAATCACAAAACATTAGGGATTGGAAGAGACCGCCAAAGATCATCCAGTTCAATCCCCCTGCCACAGCAGGATTATCTAGACCAAGTCGCACAGGAACATGTCCAGGCGGGTTTTAAACGTCTCCAGAGAAGGAGACTCCACCCTAGTATCCACTAACACAACCCAGGCGTGCTTGGGCTAAGAGCTAAACTTGATTATTTTTATTATTAGTATGAATTTCTCATTTCTTTCTATGCAAGTGAATACTGTTGTTTGATGTTATGAAGCTAAATCCAGCTTAAAGCTGTGGTAGTTACTACAGAAAGACCTTCTTTACCACATCTTCTTAGCCACTCTCAGCAACCAAAGTGAGAAAAACATTTGCAAATCACTGCAGGTTAAGAGGATGAGCAGAGCTGGTTTGAGCTATGAGAATGCACTTGCAGAGCTTGCCAGAACGTGTTCAAGCATACAGGAATTATTCAAATGATTCAAGAAAGCAAATAAATATGCAAGTTAACATAGAGAAGAATGAAAATTCCTCATCCTACTGCAGCCAAAGGATTGTACTACTGTAAGTCCATTAACATTTCAGATTTGCTGCATGCAGACTGTGACTGCACCTTCTGCACCTTCCATGCACCCATCTGCTTTGCCAATCCCATATCCTAACCCAAGGGATGCAGCCAGCAGCAGGAAACACAGGTAGGTTATTTATCTCTATGGGGCACAAAACTTAAACAGCACAGCCAGCAACGGAGGAAGCAAATGAAACCACAGAGCCAGTCTCTGCAGGTAGAGCAGAAAGCAAACTGACACAAAAATTGAACAGCAGGGAAATCAACCACAGCTCAGGTCCTGCCACAGCCACACAGAGCCCAACAAGGAAAATACATGAGAAATGCATAACCCAGTTCCTTACCTTGGTCCAGTCCATCCTGTCCTGCTGCCACTGGGAAGCTCCAACTGCTAGAGAGACGATCAGGAGTCCTTCCAACAACAGGAGAAGTCTGCAGGGGGCACAGACTGCTTTGACTCTGAGAGGGGTGCCTGGGGTGGTCACTCAGGGCCCAGGTGCAGCCACTCAGGGCCCAGGTGCAGCCACTCAGGGCCTAGGTGTGGCCACTATTAGGGACCCTCCAGAGCTTCTCCTGAGCCTGGCCTTCCCTCCTGGATGGCCCTCTGACAACAGAGGGGGCCTTCCCTCATGGCAAGGTCTGCTATGACTTGTGTCCCCACCGCTCAGCACCTGCTGGGTTGCAGTCAGCAGTGGAGCTAAAGGTTCTTGTTGGCTGCAAACACAGCCTTGCCCTTGGCTATGGTAGGAGATGCCAGGCCAGCCTTGGTCCTTTCACCTGGCTGTAAGTTTCAGTCATGCATCAGCTTCCATTCTCAGCACTTCACCACCACTTTTCTTTCCACATTTTGCACATCAGCTCATGTCCCTCAGTCCTCCCTTTTGGCTTATTTGGCATCTTTGTCATGAGCTGCATTAACACGAGTTGCCAATACAAAAGGCACAACAAAACAAACAGCTGACCTTATGTTCATCACCTCCTACACTACCAGCACTACAGGGTAACATCTTCATTAAGCTCCCATGGCGCTGTCTTCACTAATGTCTCTGCATGCACAAGGTTTTAGTTGGAACTAGAAACAGCTCCAGAGTGAAATGAGCTCTGTTTATAAAACGTTCGTAAGTACCTTAGTGAAGTGAAAGCTGAGTGATTCCAGAGCAGTCTTGGAAGATGTGTCGTGTCCAGGATGGTGAGATCCCGTGACTGAGGACACACACCTTTGTCACTTTGAAAAGATTAAATCAACCTGCAGAGCAGCCACTCTCACTGTAACCAAAGGGAACTGTACAACTAACTCTGTCATGGTAAGGCTGAGCAGACATTCTGGTTTAATCTCACTACCGGCATGGCGTGGAACGTAGAGACTGCATCCAGACTTACTGGGAGAACTTCAGGCTCCTTACAGGGCTGTGCACGTGCCTTTCCTTTCTGAGAGGAGGAGATGGAGGAAGGGAGCTCGGCCGCACCTGAGTGTCCTGCTTGCACAATGCCCATGGTACCGTGGCGTTTGAGTTTAGGCAGAATCTTAAGGCTATGCTTGAATTCACTTAATACTCTCGCACACCTTGTCAATCTAGTCTGTGCCACCATCACAGTGATAGTACCAAAGTTTCCAGGTATCCAGAGTTCTGCATCCTTTTCACAGGATCACAGAACATGAGGGATTGGAAGGGACCTCGGAAGATCATCTAGTCCAGTCCCCCTGCCACAGCAGGATCACCTAGACCAAGTCAAACAGGAACGTGTCCAGGTGGGTTTCAAACGTCTCCAGAGAAGGAGACTCCACAACCTCTCTTTTCTGACAGAAGTGCTGACAACTTGGCACCTTTTCAACACAGTTCTGTATGGGTCAGGGTGAGGATGGAACCTTCAGGTAACATGTACAACGCACAGCAGCAGCATCTTTCTTTCACAGCAGCGCTTCACTGACTGACAGAAGGACTACAAGGAAGTATTCAACAGCCTTCTTGACTTCAAGGTGACTCTTGAGATGAGATGGCCAGTACAGTATCTTATTATTTGAGAGTCTGGGGAGTGGAAATCTTTCCTTCCAAATATTTCTTCAAATATATGGGTTACATCAGACCATTACCTGAAAGGACACTGTGGAGAGGTTGGTGCTGGTCTCTTCTCACAAGCAATTAGCAATGGAACGAGAGGGAATGAGTTCAAGTCACAACAGGGGAGGTTTAGACTTGACATTAGGAAGAATTTTTTCACAGCAAGGGTGGTCAGGTTCTTCAATGGGCTGCCCAGGGAGGTGGTTGAGTTGCCATCCTTGAATGTGTTGAAAGACGGTTTGAATGGGATGTTGAGGGATGTGGTTTAGGGCTGAACTTGTAGGTAGGGTAGGTGGTTGGACTCGATGATCCCAGGGGTCTTTTCCAGCCAGAGTGATGCTGTGATTATGATATAAAACACTTGACTGTGGCAATGCCAGGGCGCTTCCCTCTCTTGAAGCAAGTCAGCCATTCCACTTTGCCATCTGGGATGTCTTGGTGTTTATGTGTGAGCACCTGAAAGACACAAATAAATAATCAGCTGTTGAAAAAGTGGCGACACCCATCAAACAAGCAAAATAACCTGTTTGCAAGATCAAATGCCTCCTACTTCTAAGCTTAGTTCTTAGGAGTGCATCTCTGATGCGTGATTGATTGCCACAGAGGGCAAACACAATCTCCTCATTATGCTAATAATGGAGGCATTGAATTTCAACGACATTTTTTTGACAAATTAATTCATTCTTTAGTCAGTATAATGACACTGATAATCCTTTTGAAACCAGAGTCACCATCACTTTCATACAGCTGTTCACACACAGTCACGGGTGAAAGAAAAATGTCACGTTCGTGTTCAATCGCCCTGTTTCAACTTCAGCCTCCCTTTCTCAGGGGAACTGAGGAGGTTCCACATCAATATTAGAAGGAACTTCTTCCCAGTGAGGGTCACAGAGCACTGGCAGGGGCTGCCCAGGGGGGTTGTAGAGTCTCCTTCTCTGGAGATGTTTAAAACCTGCCTGGACATGTTCCTGTGTGAC
>JAOXOE010000001.1:80871554-80882000 GCA_028565055.1 Phoeniculus purpureus
GAGAAGGAGACTCCACAACCCCCCTGGGCAGCCTGTTCCAGTGCTCTGTCACCCTCACTGGGAAGAAGATCCTTCTCGTACTTATGTGGAAGCCCTTCTGTCCTAGCTTACACCCATTTGGGCAGACAGTGGTGTATGCAGAGAAACCTGAAGGGGCCTTAGGGACAAGAAAACATCAGCAATGAAGTTTTGAGTTGAAATCCTGCTACCAAATGTCACCAATAGGATCGGGGATCCATGAAATGTTGAGGTCATCACCTGAAGTCCTATCATTACACTCTTTTGGATGAGGTCCAGAATGGGCAGCAGAAAGGCAGCAAGGACACTGCACACCTGCGCACTCAGCAGTGGCCACAGTGGCCTTATGGAGTCAGAAAAAAGCCATTTGTTGGCCCCAGCTCAGTGATCTGTGAGGGAATCCAGCTGATTTGCAGGTCACTGTGACAAGGCTGACAAATGCATTAGAGCCACGTGGCAACTGTGCTGTTGGCAGCTCTGAAACTGTCCCAAACTGCTGTGCTTTTGTGAACCTCCTGCTTTCCTTTCCTTGCTTGGTAAAAACCAACCTAACAAAGAACATTGTGAATCACTGCTCCTACATCTCTTCACTCGTCTGACCTATCCTTGTTTTCTTCTCTGCCTTTTTTCCCCCTCCTTTCAGAGTGCATTGTACTGCTCTTAAAAGGTTCATCCATGAATCTGTACTGCTAAGGACTGTCAGACAAACGTTCTGCAGAAGGACAGCAGCAGAATACTAGATTTCTTCTTTGCTTGCCCAGCGTGCTATGTTTGAGACCACTAAAGCAGGTCAGCTAGGACACTGGAGTAGTTAAACATCACTGAAGTAATTGAATGTTGTCAGACAGTACCAAAATAAAACCAGTGTGCAATCGTTACTTGGGCACAACAAATCAGGTACCAGCTCATCAGTTCTAGTAAAGGTTGAGAAACTGGTCTCTGGTCATGAGAATACATCATTTTAAGGGCTTGATATATTTTCTTTGCCTAGCTTACGGAGCCTCTGCAAATCACAGTACCGCTGCGGCTGATCTATAATAACACAACTGTCTGCAGTTCATTCCATCTTTTGCATGAAGTCAGGAAACTCAATTACTAAGCGAGAAAAATATTGAAAAGCCAAAGCAATGATGTAGAGCTGGTGTCAGGGTGTCAGCGGAGCTGCTGCGTGAAGTGGAAGCTCTTCACAAATTTACAAGCTTCGAAGCAGCCCGCACACAGCAGCACTGTACCAGCATCATTTACACCAACTTTAGCAAGGACAGGGGCCCCAAGTTTTACCAGTCTTTCCTCTTTTACAAAAAATCTTAAATAGTGATGTTGCTGCCATACAAATGTGCACATGCTGGGGTTCTCCCCCTCTCAAAACAAGTTCCTGTGCTCACTACCAAAACGGCAGTGCGTCGGAACCAACAGAAAACCCAAAGTCAACACATGCCAGCAAAATAAACTGCAGAAAGAAACAGGCTTCAGTGTTTAATGAAATGAATAATGAATTAAAAATGATGTTTAAATTATGTTGAAGGTCATAGAAAAAGCCTCTGAAAAAGATAGTTAAACAGACATTAAAAGGAAGATTTAAATAGGTGATCTTTTAGTATTCTGGCAAATCCAGTCTGTCTTTCACTCTGTATTTAAATTAAAATACCACTCAGCAACTGACCTTTTTAACATGGCCTGAGGGAGCAGGGTATGATCTTGTTAGAGAAGAAGTGATATTAAAAGAGCAATACTATTAAAAAGCAGAAAGGGATGGCACCCACAGATTTAAGTTTGTTTGCTTAGGAAGATTAACTTTTATGAAAAAAGCTGTCCTTGCTGCTACAAGCAGAGAAACTGCTGCCATTATCTTCTTGTTAACTGTTTTATGGACTGGTCAGAGTCCTTCAAAATGAGGAACCAACAAGAAAAGCCAAATCACAGGATTCCTGAAAGTTGAGTAGAAATGCCCTTTCTATTCAGCATCATCCTTGGAGTCAGCAGTGGCAGAGATGGACTTCCAAAGTGCCTTTCCCTGGACACCGATGGACTGTGTGACTTGGTCTAGGTGATCCTGCTGTGGCAGGGGGATTGGACCAGATGATCTTTTGAAGTCCCTTCCAATCCGTAATGATTCTAAATGTTGTGTTTCAGCTTAACACCCCAACTCCCATCTGTTTATCAAGAGACATCAAAAAATACAACTGAAGGACAAGCATTTGATGTTCTGAAGAGTTCACAGAAAGAAATCTGAGATATTGAGATAGTGGCTACATTGCTGTGAAGACCTCAAGAGCGTTATAACAGAACATGGAACATGGCTCTTAATAGAACTTCACCTGACTGTGCACCTCTCGTGTAAGAACACTCTCAGTCACTCTCCGAAAACACAACTTTCCTACATTCCAATTTAGACATGGGAATGCCTAACGGTTAAAACAAGCTTAGCATTTAACAGCTCAGTTTAATTATTGAGCTATTCTTTTCAAGAACTTTCAACAGAGGATGTATCCTCAAGCCTAGGGACAGCAGAGAGTTGTGAGTAGGGTGTGCAAGACCTCTCTTTAGGGTTCTGTGACCAAGGCTGAGAAGGGCCATGCTGGACCCACACTCACCATCCCAACTCCCTACCACCATGGCAGGATCATAATCAGCTATCACCTAATTAAACCCTGTCACTGGGAAGTCACACACTTCACTGCTTGAAAACTGAGAAACGGGGTGGATCACAAGGGGGGTGGTTAGCAGATCAAGAGAGGCTCTTCTCCCCCTCTACTCTGCACTAGTGAGATCACATCTGGAGTGTTGCGTCCAGTTCTGGGCTCCTCAGCTCAAGAGGGATGTGGAGCTGCTGGAGGGAGTCCAGTGTAGGGCAACAAAGATGATGAAGGAAGTGGAGCACCTCCCTTATGAGGAAAGAGGGAGGGAGCTGGAGGAGACTGAGAGGTGACCTCACTAATGTCTATAAATATGTTAAGGGTGGATGTCAGGAGGATGGAGCCAGGCTCTTCTGAATGTCATCTAGTGATAGGACAAGGGGCAATGGGTGTCAGCTGGAACATAGGAGGTTCCTTATAAATACGAGAAGGAACTTCTTCCCAGTGAGGGTGACGAAACACTGGAACAGGCTGCCCAGGGGGGTTGTGGAGTCTCCATCACTGGAGACATTTAAAACCCTCCTGGACGTGTTCCTGTGTGACGTGATCTAGGTGATCCTGCTGTGTCAGGGGGATTGGACTAGATGATCTTCCAAGGTCCCTTCCAGTCCCTAATGATTCTATGATGTGGGCTGACCTGTGCACTATGTATCAGTAGTATAAAAAGTCATCTTCTCTTCAGATACGCGGGTGTGTACCTGTAGTTTTAAATTACAGTTTTCATTGCTTGTGGCGGGAGCAGAGCCAGACTGGTACCCAGACTGGTTCAGTCTCCTGTTGCTGCTCAGGACAGTTACCAGCCATCATTGTGTACCACGGTGAGAGGCAGCCGACGGACTCTAATACCTAGGCACAGCAAGATCCTCCTCCTGGAAGCCGAGCAGCAGGGAAGTCTCTGGCCCACTGGTGCCAGCTTGGCCCCAGAAGTGTAAGATCCATTTTGCATCATCTGTCCCCTGGGTAGACACAATCAGCCAGTTGTACTCCCTTCTCAAAGTACCATCCAATCATCTCTGCCTTAGAAATGTGCCCTTAGCTTTTCAATTCTTTGCTGGATGGTACGTGCTTCCTAGAAGTCTTAGCAGCAGAAGTTACCCTGCTCTTCTGAGAATTCTTGTCCCTATACTCAGCCCTGGTGAGGCCACCCCTCAAGTACTGCGTGCAGTTTTGGACACCACATTGAGGTGCTGGAGAGGGTGCAGAGAGGGGCAACTAGACTTATTAGGGGTGAGGACAGGTCTTATGAGAAGATGCTGAGGGAGATGGGGCTGTTCAGTCTGAAGAACAGGAGGCTGAAGGGAGACCTCATTTCTCTCTACAACTGCCTGACAGGAGGATGTTATGAGGCTGGTGTTGGCTTCTTCACCCTAGGGACTAGTGATAAGACTAGAAGCAATGGTGTCAGGTTGTGCCAGGGGAGGTTCAGATTGGGTTAGGATTCATAACAGAAAGAGTGGTGAGGCCTTGGAATAGGCTGCTCAGGGAGGTGCTGGAGGCACCCAAGAGGTGTTCAAAAAATGGGTAGACATGGCATTTCAGGAGATGCATTAGGGGTTATAGGGTTGGACCTGATGATCTCAAAGGGCCAACCTTGATGATTCTATGATTCTTTAATTGTTACCCTCCTTCATGACTGCAATTCCAGCAAACAACCCTTCAAATCTGAAGTAAAATCCACATTCAGCATTTTGTCTGTGGATTTTCAAGTTTAAATTTGATTAAAGACCTTGACATAAGCATCCTGCAAAGCAGCATAATTACACAGGAGGTGGAGAGCCAGGCTGTGTTGTGCTCTGGAGCTAATTTCAGAGGCACATGTGTCCTGGAGTGCCAGCAGGGGTACTAGAGGGGATTGCTGTGTTATCGCTCTCCCTAGGCTGGATGAAAATTCACACCTATCTTGTCGCCAATGCAAAACTCTCCCCAGTCCCTGCTGGTATAATTCTGTTTGTGTCTGGAGGAAGGCAAGTCTCAGGGCAAAGTGGTAATTTGTTCTCTATGACTTTGGCCTCCCATCTGACCCTTCTCACAAGGGTGTAATTTAGATCTTACTCGGCAGCTCACTTAGGTGTGTCTTCAGCCTGGAGTGTATATGCTGTCCCTTCGCTTCTGTGTGACTTCTGCCAGGCACAAAGTTAGAAAGGTACTGAAACGTTTTGGATGGAGTGATTTTACTTGGCCAAGCTTAAGCAAAATTTCATATTCACCTGCTATCGTTGGTGCCTTAAACGTATTTGCAATGGGCTCTTTAAGACTTCATTAAAGAGAACAAAATATCATATAAATTAGATTCACAGAACATTAGGGATTGGCAGGGACCTCAAACCTGAGAACCACACTTGATACGGGACTGTCTGGCTTCTGTAACCTGCACTGGGTTTAGACAGAGGACCTGCAGTGTGAAGAACCTTAGCTGTCTGTCCTTTCATGCTCTTTCTCCAACTAAACTTGTTTAAATGTCTGTAGAAGGGAGTCCTTCAGCCAGATAGCACTTTAGATTAATAAGAATAGTAATTGCTACTGGTTACTCCATATTTTCTAGAACGTTTCTACAGATACTAATTTTGCAGCTATTACAATGACACTAACTGTGCACGTAACCACACCCTGCACCTGCAGACTGATTTCTTTTAGTTTGAAGAATAGGCATGCTAAAGGGGTCTTTGCAATACAAATCAAGCCAACTTAAACCACAGAATTACAAAACATTAGGGATTGGAAGGGACCTCGAAACATCATCTAGTCCAACCCCCCCACCACAGCAGGACCACCTAGACCAAGTCACACAGGAACACATCGAGGCGGGTTTTAAACATCTCCAGAGAAGGGGATTCTACAACACCCCGGGGCAGCCCTTCCAGTGCTCTGTCACCCTCACTGGGAAGAAGTTCCTTCTCATATTGATGTGGAACCTGCTGTGTTCCTGCTTATGCTTATTGCCCCTCGTCCTATCGCTAGATGACACTGAGCCTGGCTCCATCCTCCTGACACCCACCCTTCACAGATTTATAAACATTAATGAGGTCACCCCTTAGTCTCCTCCAAGCTAAAGAGACCCAACTCTCTCAGCCTTTCTTCATAAGGGAGATGTCCCACTCCCTTCATCATCTTTGTGGCTGTGCGCTGGGCTCTCTCCAGCAGCTCTGTGTCCTTCTGGAACTGAGGGGCCCAGAACTGGACACAATATTCCAGATGTGGTCTTCCCAGGGCAGAGTAGAGGGGGAGGAGAACCTCTCTCGGTCTGGTAACTACCCTCGTTTCTGATCCACCCCAGAATGCCATTTGCCCTCTTGGCCACAAGAGCGTTCTGCTGGCTCATGGTCATCCTGCTGTCCACCAGGACCCCAGGTCCCTTTCTCCTACACTGCTCTCCAACAGGTACCTGGGGTTGTTCTTGCCCAGATGCCAGACTCTACACTTGCCCTTGTTAAATTTCATCAGATTCCTCACCTTGCTTCCTTTCATGCTGGGCCTTCAAATTGTCCGTGGATCTACCAAGAACAAAATGGAAACAGCAAGAAGAGTGTGTGAGGATGGTAGAGAGGAAAAAGATGGAGACTGCAAGGAAGTGAGTTGAACAAGTGATTAGCAAGTGGGCTGTAGTTCCTGATTCAAAGGTTTCCTTGCCCGTGACTCGACAACACTTAGGTGAATGCATAGCTTGCCTTTCCATTTATACTCTGTGCTTACGTACAGTTACAACCCATTTTACTTCCCCTCTTTCTGCTTGTAATGGCTAATGCATCTCTACAGTAAGTTTCTAAAACATCTTGCTCTGTGATCCAAGCTCATTTCCGTGTCCTTTAGTGACTTTGCCTTTCCTTTTCTGTTTTTCTCACATCTTTTTAGTTTCTCCTTATTTTTTAGGTACAGACATTCAAGCAAATTTTTTTTTGTCAGTAAGTTTGGATTCAGAACTCTCATGCTGGGAACAGCCCCTCTCCTCCTTCTTACTCTTCCATTACATTCACTTTGTGCTTTTCATCCTCTGGAAACAGCTGCATCTTTCCTGGCTGGCTCATTTTTGTATTTTACCACATTGCTCTCTACTGCTCCACAAAGGGAGCAGTTGTCACCTTCCTCACCCTTCTGCTGCTCAGACAAAAATGCCCACACCTTTTCCGGTGCAGTTTCCTCGTAATCAGTAATAGTTCAGTCCGCTCATGACCAGTTTCTCCTGGAATAGCAATGAGATGCCTCTAAGTGCATTGGGAAGGTGATAGCATCCAAACAACTAATAGTTTAATATACAGAGTTCAGTGTGTCAGTAGAATTGTCTGTATTTGTGTTTCTTCCCAAACATCTGTCATGTCCTGATCAATGAGAGAAGGGAAAGGGAGTGACTTAGGTTTGTGGATACACTTGGATTGAATTAAGGAGACTTACACCATAAGTTCACATAAAAGTCAAGGTTACTAATGTTAATAGAAGCCATCCTCAAAGGTAAAAGGAAAGAGAGAAAATATGTAATAGGTTAGATAACGACTCTGGATACAGTGCTGTCTGGCATGCTCCTGCTCCTCCTCACCCCTTGGCTTTCCAAATTCTTGGTATCTCCATCTGTCTTAGTCCACGGATGGTGGGGGGTGATGATAGGTGATCGTTCCCCTTTGCTTCTTCAGCTTTGCGGATTTTTTATGCCCGTGGCAGCCCTTTTGTCAGTCTCTCAGCATGGTCTCAGGCTGTTGGGGGCTGATGACTCCCCAGCACTGTTCAAATTCCTCTTTTTATCCCCTACTGCCAGGAGCATTTTCTTCACCCCCCGTGATATCAGGGACTTTGTTCTCAGCGACTTAGACAAAACAGCAGTGAGTAAGTTCTTGAGAGATACCAGTCCATCGTATTCCCACTGCACAAGCATACATCTGCGGGTAAAATGGTCGTGTCTTAGGACTTGCCTATTCTGTTCTCATGACAGAGGGCGTATCACATCGCCAAGTGCAGAGCCTCTTCCCGTTCCCCTGCTCACAAGTTATCTTCTACTTGCTTACAATAGTTTGAGGCACCTCATCTGTTGTTAATCAGATCCTACACCCTTTTACATCTCAGTGTGTCTTTTAGTGTGTAAACGGTACAGAATGAAGACTTTATTAACCTCTATTCTGTACAGTAGCTACCAAATACAGCCCAGTCTAACCAATACAGCCAGATCCTGCTTTGATGTTGCTATTTAATTATAATAATAAAAAAGGACAGTTTTTGTAGCATGAAATACTGGTTCATTTCAGCCACGTGGCTTTTGCTGTTACTGTGCCTCCCTGGCCTTTTTTTTTTTTGGTAACTATTGCTATTTAAAACAAGGAACACACAGGCTGTGGGGACGGATGTTACCATGTGGATCCAAAGGGAAAGTCGCTTGCTCTATTTAACATTATGAATTGAGGCTTTAAAAAATTATCTGCTTCAGTGCTAATTTTACCTTGTGATGGAAGTTAGGCTTTAAATATCTAAAATGCAGTGAGAGGGCAACAGCCACTATCGGTAGCCTGGAGAAGTTGTCTTGTTTGCCTCAGAATAATTGCATGACCTGTCTCTCAAAGCCGGGTCTGCTTAATTACCAAACTACCTCATAACACAGGAGAGTCCTGACGAAGTCGGTCAGTGATTTAGCTGAGGAGAAGCTTCAGGAACTCCGGAAGCTTGGTTGGAGCTTGAAGAAAAGGCAGTGTCTTTTTTAGTTTATGAAGATAGGATTGTAGACACCTAGGAGCCCAGAAGCTGCTGTTCCAAGATTATGCTGAAAGAATACAACTGAGTCCAAGACACTCAGAAGGCAAAATGACTGTCTTGTAAGTAATGTGTGGCATAGTAAGGAACAGTGTGTGGAGGGCTCTACAAAGTGCATCTTTCATGCTCTCCACCATGCATTAATCAATGCATGTTCTATATGGATTAGTAAGAGAAAGGCAGCTCCTAAATTCTGCAGAGGAAGGACAGCAGAGTATTGGCTTGAAAAGCAAACAGTCCCCTCCTCTCCCTCCAGCAGTGTTTATGTATAATGGATTCCTTTAAACAGTCCACGTTTCATGGTTCAGAGTATGAACCATCCGTGGACTGTGCCACTACTACAAGAAAGAGTCAGTTCAGTACATTTTCAGATAAAGCTGTGGACTTTGGCAAAAAGGCCCTTATTGAAGTAAATAGCCATTGTAGCCCATGCTAATTACATTATGCACACTCCAACAATTGATAGTCATTGACCTGTATGGAACATTTCCAGTTACAAACTGATTAAAACTGCTTCAGGCAATAGTTCTGTTTGGTGGGGAAGGGCTGATGCCTGGTGTAATGATCTGACCAATGCTAAGCGAATGCAAAGCCCTCTGAGCAGAGTGGTGCTAATACAGACAGCCAAAAGGCTGTGCACTCTATGCTTATCAGCTGTGAACGCTGAGAGCAGGTTTCACATCAGTGAATAATCCTCAGCTGGCTAGTCATCCTCAGCATATTCCCATGTAGCTGAATGTACAGTGGCTGATTTCTTTCTGGGCTGAACCTGGATATATGCTTTCAAAAATATATTAGTTCTTCCTGGGTAGTGCAAGAAGTTGCATCTGTGTCTTATTTGAATTTGTTAAGTGAGTGAAAAGCATCAGCGTAAAGTCACTGCTCTCATGGCAGCTCAAGCACTCAATCTCTTTCCTCAGTCCTTTGAAAGTCCTGTGTTAAAGAAACGGATTGAGGACTCCTCTTTCTGTGTGTGTTTGTGCTCACAAAAGGTGTGTCCCTTTCCTGCCAGTAGTCTTTGAGGAGTTTTATGTAAAATGTAGGTATTTACATAATTAGGATACGCATTTAAGGGCCACTAAACACGAGAACGTAACTGTCTTTGACACACTGCAGAGCCCCGAAGGCTTTAGAAACTTGGATTTGCTCTATCTGAATAATGTAGTTGTCACAAATTGACATTACCTTCCCAGTGTCTGCGTTTGACAGTATCCACCAAAGATTGCCATATGCTGCGTGCCATGCACCAAGACACGAACACTTATTCAGGTTGCTTTGCTTCTTCATAAGCCAGTCTTCCATACTACATCAAGGTAATGTGTGACTCTCCCCACACCGATGCTGCCATGAATGGTTAGAGTGAGTGCAGTTCTGGATTTCTTTTTGATACTCTTTATTATTTTGAAGATCAGAGTTTAATGCTGGTTTTTTCCTGTGGAGCTAGATAACTATTCCCTACTTTCTTACCAAATCAGAAAAAAAGAGTAAGGACAACAAACGTTAATAACGCAAATATTAAAAATAGTTCCAGAAAGAAGATTTATCCCTTATTGGTGTTTTGTATTAAATGATAAAAAATGTTGCCTGAAATTTCCAGACATTAATTATTCTTGGAAAAGAGAGAATTGTTTTGAAAGGTCAGGTGTTGGTGAGTATTTAAAAATCCAGCAAAGGGTAAGTCAGGAGGAGGCATCATAAACAACAATGAAGAGTCTGACACTGTTTGCAGTTCAATAGCTTCTGTGCTTCCAAGCTCAGTACAAGTCAGATCAACTCATTTGCCTCAATAATCTATTCAAATCATTTACATTCGAGGTCACTGCTGTTCTTGGTCAGAAAAGCAGGAGAGCAAGGCAAAGGTGTGAACAGCAGGACAGGAAAAGTTACTATCACTATCTGTTTTCTGTAGTATCCTCATCTGTTTTCGTAGAATCATTAGGGATTGGAAGGAACTCGAAAGATCATCCAGTCCAATCCCCCTGCCACACCAGGATCACCTAGACCAAGTCACACAGGAACACATCCAGGTGGGTCTTAAATGTCTCCAGAGAAGGAGACTCCACAA
>JAOXOE010000001.1:80882100-80928584 GCA_028565055.1 Phoeniculus purpureus
TAACAGAATACACATTTATATGTATTAATAATAATAATCTATATTAAACATATAATACATATATTTCTGTATATAGATGTATTGCCACCAATGATTGATAGAGAGAGAGCTACTGAAGCAAACAAAATTATCTCAGCTTCTTAAGATTAACACATATCCTGATCTAAGACATTATTTCTGTTTATAGATTATGAGGTTAAACTTAAATAATGTAATTTTGACAAAAGTTGATAAAGTGAAATAACAAAACACTCTCATTTGCTGTCTGTAACTCCTTTTTGAAAAAAACCCACCCTATTAAATGCCTGCAGTGACAACAGATTATTTTCTAATGCTTTTTTAATACCCATTGGTGTGCTTTATTATTTGTCAGAACGCAGATTTCTAGTAGGAATAGTAACCAAGTTACTCCCTTCCACATTTAATATTCAGTAGGTATTAGTTCTTCCTTATCGTTTGTCTTCTGTGACTTTCTTCTAAAAGCTGCAATTGTTGAGGAGAAGAAAAACCCACAACGTGCAGTGTGTTTGATGAGTGTAGTAAAGAGCAAATACTAAAGTAAGCCATTTGCTAAGCCTTGCAATAGAAAACACAGGAGGTCCACAGAGCTTACTCAACAGCTGGAAAGTAATATATCAATCTCAAACACACCATCACAGAATTATGGAGGCTGGAAAAGACCTCTGAGCTCATCCAGCCCAACCCATGAGCTAACATCACCTCATCAGCCAGACCAGGGCACTAAGATGCCACAGCCAGGCTGTCCTTAAACACTTCCAGGATGCCCTGGGCAGTCTATTTCAGGGTCTGATCACCCTTTCCATGAGGAAGGGCTTCCTAACATCCAAACTAATCCTCCCCTGGCAGTTTCAGGCCCTGCCCTCTCATCCTGGTGCTGGTTGCCTGGGAAAAGAGCCTGACCCCCACCTGACTACAACCTCCCTTCAGGGAGTTGTAGAGAGGAAGAAGGTCCCCACTGAGTCGCCTCTTCTCCAGGCTAAACACTGTCAGCTCCCACAACCTGTCCTCATCAGACTTTCCCTCTAGCCCCTTCCCCAGCTTCATTGCTCCTCTGGACCCACTCCACCTCTTCGAACTCTTTCTGGAAGTCAGAGGCCATATATCTACATGGATTTGATTTCAAATATTATTCTAGCAGAAATAATGCAAATATTGTACTAGACATGGACAGTAACATGAACGACAGCATCACGAGCTGTCCGTCTTCCTCCGATAGAAATGCATTTACACAGGAATTCACCGTCGCCCTGCTCCTGGTCCCATGGAATGCAGCACAAATCCCACCACGGTTAAATAATTTAAAGCTCACCCTGAACTGTTGTATTATTATGTAGACTTAAGACATGAGAAACGATTCTGATGAGATAAGCATCTTCTTTTCAATATCCCAATACTTTACTGGAATTAGGAAGAAGCTTCTTTCCCTTTCTGAATTCTTCTTTCTCCTTTTTCATTCTCCTTCCTCTTTGCCTTCTATTTTCTTTTTCTGTCTCTTTTTCTCAGCGTGTTTAACTATTCCACTCTCAAGGCAGAACATTCACCAACTGAATGATCAAACACCCTGAAAAATATATATCTTTTCCTCTCAGTAACCAACATCCTCCTGAGACATATGAATGGTGAAACATGCTTTCTATGATTATGTTTGCACAGAGAGAACACCTTCCACAGCAAGTATTTGTCACAGAATCACAGAACATTAGGGATTAGAAGGGACGGCAAAAGATCTATTTTTGATGTATAATCACTTTATTTACTGGTGTCATAATAATATTTTATTAAAATGACTCATGTGAATTGTCATCCCAAGTCTGTACCATTTAAAAATGCTGCTTTCATACATTTTATAGAAGTCTAAACCATTTAATTGTTCTTCTGATCAAAGAAAACAAGTCTGTGAGGCAAGAAGGAATTAATCCTGTGGTGCTCAATTCAGGCAGCATCAGATGCTCTACCTTTGTTGACAGAGCAGAATGAAAATTAGCAGCAGGCAAATAACAGCAAACTCAGAGGATGCTGGGCATGTAACCATCAGACACTCAGGCAGGCAACTGGCACCGAGTGTCAAATAAATTAGGTTTGCATTACAACAGAAACGGATTACATTCATATGGAAATCCCGATTGTTTAGCTGCTATGGAAAGACAGTCAGGAATCCCAGTAACTGGGTCAGAATGACAGCAGAACTATCTGAGGATAACTGGGGGTTTATATAAATTATTTGCCCAAGGGCAAGATGTGATTATTGTATTTGTGGGCAGATAATAAGCCAGTGAATGCACTATTAGAAATTAGTGATTGGTAAACTAAAGAGTTGTAAAAAGAAACTTCTCTCAGGAAAAGTTGAGGGTGATAGGTGTGACAGTACCTGTGTGTCTCGTGGGAGTTCAGATTCACATCCATACTTTGTTCAGCAGATGTTTTAATTACAACATCGGTGCTCGTGAGGTTTTGCACAATCAGGAATAAAAATACTTCATGATGTCACAAATCTGCAGGAATAGGGGTAGAACTGATGTGGAGACTGACATAGTCCATCCTTCTGCACTGAAGCATGGTGAGAGAGACCCAGACTGCCTCTGATAGATGTTTGGTTTTTCTATTCAAGGAAAGGTTGCGTAAGTTCCCTAGGGAAGTAATTTCCTCCTGCCTAATTATGATTTTTCATTTGTTTTCTCAAAAATAAAGCTTTCCCAGGTATGGAATATAACTCTTCCCTACAAATGAAACCTGTTTTGTCTTTTCCTAAGCCTTACGGAGCCGCAAAGTAAACATTCACTTATGAGAAGACCTGCCTGTCCCTTCTTTCTTTTCAAGTATTCTAAATTTCACAAGTTTTCTGAGCAGCTCAAGGTTTCTGAGCCTGCAGTCAGGTTTGAAGTGTGTCAGACAGCTGCCTGCAACAGCAGTTAAAGCACCGCAGTAGGTACTGCCAGAAAACATTTATCCTTGCAACAAGATCCACCAACACCCAGGTGCAATCTAATGTGTGGGGAGAGTTAAACACTTCCAGAAGAAAAGTAAGGACACCTAAACATGGGATGTTTGTTTCTTTTGTCCCTTTGACTGGTAAAGGGACTGAAGGGAAAGGCTGATGAGGAGAGGCTGAGGGAGCTGGGGGTGTTTAGTCTGGAGAAGAGGACACTCAAGGGGGACTTCCTCCCTCTCTACAACAACCTGAAAGTTGTAATCAGGTAGGGGTCAGGCTCTTCTCCCAGGCAACCAATGCCAGGACAAGAGGGCAGGGCCTGAAGCTGTGCCAAGGAGGGTTAGGTTGGGCGTTAGGAAGCCCTTCCTCACTGAAAGGGTGATCAGATGCTGGAACGGACTGCCTGGGGCACTGGTGGAGTCCCTGTTCCTGGAGGTGTTTAAGGACAGCCTGGCTGTGGCCCTTAGTGCCCTGGTCTGGCTGAAGAGAATTAAAATGGTTCAATGAGATTTGTTCTTGAAAAACCCATGCTGGCTGTCCTTCTCACCTCTTGGCTTCTAGATTCCTATACAGTTATTCATAATTTGTCCAGGTAAACGTCTGTACATCCCAGTCAGGTTGACTGATCATTATTTCTCAAGAAGGATTGTTTTCTCCTTTAAATAACTATGTCTCTGCCCTTTGCGGTTCCCCTGGCACTTCTCCCACCCTGTCTTGGTTCAAGGGGGTAATTGTTAATGTTCAGAGACTTCTGAGGCTACTTCTTTAAATACTTTGTGGTGAAGTGAGGAACTGACCTTACTTTATTATTCAACTCATCCAGCTCACACAATCATTCTCTTATCTGCCTTTCAGTGCTCTGTATTGTCTTCTGTTTCTCTTGCTAACCATACCAATCACTACTATGAACTACAACTGTATTTTCTTTCCCATTCCTCTAATTTCTCACGTATGTGTGTGAGCTCCTCAGGTTACTTTCATGTCTTTTGCTACTTTTCTCTCAAATAGTTCCTTAGATTTCCCTTGTTGTTGTCACATATCCACATTAGCCTTCATTATTATACTTGAGCCTAATTTTTCCATGTCTTCTTTTATATGTGTACTCTGGTTTTATTTTCATATTCTAAAGGGCACCTTGATGCTTCCTCTTTTATTCTACTATGAATTGTCCTGTAACCACCATTTCTTCTGCATTTTCCATGCCAAGTGCTCTTGGAGGCCACAATTTTAAAGAGTGAACATTGTCCTAATGGGTTCTCGAAAGGGAACAATTATTTCTCTCATAGTTAAAACTAAAAGGGCTCTCTCCCAGTTTAAAGTCTCAAGATAATATTGAACATTTTTTAACAGAACTTTCCCCATCCTGCTGTTCTTTCTCCTTTTTCATTTCTTAGAAATATGACTCTCATAATGCAACAATTATTTGTCTTCAATTGCCTTTCAGCCTTCATGTGCTTGATCTGCTCTCCCTTACCTTGTCAGTGAACATTACATCTAGGGTTGCATCCTCTGAGAAACTGACCTCCACAATTTCAAGAACTTATTCACATCTACTGTGTTGCCAGTAATTATCTCAGCTATTGAAGTGCCTCTTTCGTTAGAGCAGGACATGTTTCTGAATGCTTCACAGAGTTTCTCTAAACTCTCACTTGCCACTCTAATTCTGTGATCTGTAGTCAGTGCAGGATCCTCTATATTTTCCTTCTGTTGTCTTAACCCCAACTCTCTATTCTTCCTTGAGTTTAGATAAACCTTCTCATTTATCTGAGAATTTTAGTTTTCTAGCCAGCATTAAAGAATGGGCTTACAGACCCTTTCACACTATATTCTAGAGATCACCACAGAATCATACGAAGTTAGAGGTTAGAAGGGACCTCAAAGATCATCTAGTCCAACTCCCTTGCCAAAGCACGATACCCTACAGTAGGTCACACAGGAACACATCCAGGTGGGTTTTGAAAGTCTCCAGAGCAGGAGACTTCACAATCTCTCTGGGCAGCTTGTTCCGGTGCTCTGCAACCCTCACAGTCAAAAAGTTTTTCCTGATGTTTCCATGGAACTGCCTCTGCTCCAGCGTATACTCATTGCCTCTTGTCCTATCACTGGACATCACTGAGAAGAGCCTGGCACCATCCTCCTGCCACCCCCCATGTATTTATAAACATTAATGAGGTCATCTCTCAGTCTTCTCCAAGCTGGAGAGACCCAACTTCCTCATCAGGGAGATGCTCCACTCCTTTCATCATCTTTGTGGCTCTGTACTGGGCTCCTTCAAGAAGTTCCCTGTCCTCCTTGAACTCAGGGGCCCAGACCTGGACACAATATTCCTGATGCAGTCTCACCAGGGCAGAGATCCCTTCTGATCCACCTCAGGATACTGTTGGCCATCTTGGCCACAAGGGCACAATGCTGGCTCATGGCTATCCTACTATCCACCAGGAGCCCCAGGTCTGTTTCTCCTATACTGCTCTCCAACAGGTCAGTCCCCAACCTATACTGGTACCTGGGATTGTCCTCTACACTCACCCACTCTTGATGAATGTCATTAAATTTCTCTCTGCCCAACTCTCCAGCCTGTCCAGGTCTTGCTGAATGGCGGCACAGCCTGCTGGTGTATTGGCCACTCCTCCCAGTTCTGTGTCAGCAAACTTGCTGACAGGACACTGTTTCCTCAGCCAGGTCATTGATGAATATATTGAACAGTGCTGGTCCCAGCACCAACCCCTGAGTTACTGCGCTAGATACCGGCTTCCAGACTCTATGCCATTGTCTACTATGCTCTGCCTTCTTTTCTCAAATCAATTTACAATCCACCTTACTGCCCAACCGTCCAGACCATGCTGCCTCAGTTTAGCTGCGAGTATGCTGTGGGAGATGGTGGCAAATGCTTTACTGAAGTCAAGCTAAACTGCATCATCTAGATACCTGGTTGCGTCAGGTGGATAGAAAGTTTCAGAGGAATGTTTCAAACCCGTTCCCTGCCAGTTGAACTGCTCAAGCCCCAGAGAAGCTCACTGTTATATTCATATTAACAACAATAAAATATCAGGTACACTACAAGGTCAAGGAATGGGCAAGGCTGGGTGCCCAGGAACCCAGAACCAAAAGGGTACAATGAGATTTCTCAACATTACAACAAGACAATCCATTTGCAGTAATTAAAGACATCAGCTTTCCCTTGGTTTAATTATTCCCTAGAATATTCGGTTGTTTCACTGGAATATTCTGATTTCCAATGCCAAAGAATTTCTATGTATGAGCTGACAATCGAGATGCACCCTTTTACCTCCCCTACTGCTTACAAACCCCACTCCATACCCTTCAATCCTTCCACACAGAGAGCTCTCTAAATAGGTCACACAGTGAATTCATTTTCATTTGTCATACAAGAAGTGTCATCTCTTCAGATCTTATCTAGCGTGGCACCACATTTCACTTCAGATGACTTTAAGTGGGAACCACCAGAAACATTTTATTTTTTTTTCAGACTGAGCTCAGGGTCTTGATTACAGCTTAGAGAGAAATAAAAAGAAGTATTTCTCACATTAGTATTATTATTATTACATTTATCTGGAAGACAGATTTAATCCTACAAAGTGCTAAGAGGCTCAGTGAAGGGTCTGTCAAGTATTTCCACGTACTTTGATAAATGCCATTGTGTGCATGCCAGATGAATACTGCTAATATGGATGATTAAAAAATTAAGAACGTATTTATTCACCCTTCATCATGAAGAGAGATGAATTTGCATTTTGATATTTGCAGTTTGGAAAGCAGTTTGTCTGGAGCTAAAAACACTTCTAAAGGAAAATACAATAAAGCAAACAGCTCTGACCGTCAGAGGAACCCTTGATAGCTTTTTTGATTCTTTGTGGGTTTCCAACACAGCCTTTGACTTCTGAAGTTTAGATGATAAAATATCTATAAAGAGAAATGGGGCCAGTTCCCATAAAAACACAGAGACAGTGACATCCTCATTGTACTTTTATCAGAACTTGAGGAGCCATCTTGATTTGAGCTTCTTAATCAAAAACCCTTTAAAGAAAGCCACAACTGTCTGGTAGTAGAGTCTGACATAAACTGCAGACCATGTCGAGCATTTCCACAGAAAGTGTTAGCAATATGAGATATTAAAGTATTCATTAGAGAGCTGCTGCTCTCAGCTGGCTTTAAAATCTCACATCCCCAGTGGAAAGTGAACAATTTTCCTGTCATGTAGGACAGTTTGGAACAAAGAGCTACATGGCTTCGCTATTACTTCATTCTTCCTCTTTTGATTTTTAGGAGTTGTTTCCTTTTTCATTGTTATGCAGTCGTTCTGGATCTTAGGGTGCTTTGTTTATACTGAAAAGAAAGAATGACCCTTCATGTTATCTGGTCCCTACAAACAGAAGGGTTTCTAAAGGTGTTACCTTAACAAGGGTTCTAGGAGAAACTTCTTGAAAGTGTTCAAGCTTCCAGTAAATTATATTGACGTAAATCCTGTCAGATCAGAATATCTTAAGAAGAGAAGGGTGACTCATGGGCTAATAAAAAAGTTAGCTTTCCTTTGTGATGGCTTCCATTATATCATAGAATCACTGAATGTTAGGGATTGGAGGGGACCTAGAAAGATCATCCTGTCCAATCCCCCAAGCCAGAGCAGGATCACCTAGATCAAGTCACACAGGAACATGTCCAGGCAGGTTTTAAACATCTCCAGAGGAGACTCCACAAACCCCCCATGGCATTTCCTTCTTCAAAATATATTCATTTCACAAACTCCAAAAGCTGTAAAGATACCAGTAATCTCTGTAACTAACCACATCAGGTCTAGTGGTTAATGACATAAATTACTGGTATACATATAATATATATATATATACATATTTATACATAAAATACTGGTATTACATCAATTGCTAGCTAGCTGCAGTTTCATCTCAAGTGCTTTCAATACTCAATGGACAGGGACTTTACTATAAGGCTGCTATCTGATGCTTTAGAGTAATTCCACAGTGTTGCTAATTCCTCTCATAAATCTACACTAATGCTAATCAGACAACAAAGTTATTCATCTAAAATTATGGTCAGTGAATGGTATCGATATCTTCTACCCAAAGGGGATCTCCATTTGTAAAATCTGGTACCCTACGGCTACTCAGACTATTGTCAGGATACCTTCCTGTGAGTAAAAATGGGGTTGCACTGTTCTTTATGTTTTTTAGAAGAAAAGCAAGTAAAATGGATATCGCCACATGTATGTGCCTTTGAAAGTTCATTAAATTAAAAAGCTCAGAAACTCACAGTAAGAATGGTCACTCAGACACGACCTTGGACAGAAAACACTGTCAACCACATGGGCCAAGGGTTTGTGTTTTTCCTTTTCTCTTGCTGCCTCGGTTTTCCAGAACATGCTGATGACTGAGCTGGGGAAGGACTCCGATTTGCCTTTCAGTTTGAGAGCTGCGTTTAATGGGAGAACTCATTCGAGCAGCAAGACACACGAACAAGTAGGAAAACAGTACCAAGCAGACAAAGGTTTTTGCATTTTCTCTTCCTCTTATTCTTGTGGTGATCAGAAAGCATCCAACCTCCTCAGGTTGGCTAATACTAGTACTTCAAAACAAGTTGTGTTCATGAGAACACCACAAACCTGAGCAAATTACTTTTAAAATACCAGCTTCTGGACTGTAACTGCCATCTAAATATTTTCTTTTAGCCGACTGTGGAGATGCTACAGATGCTGACAGTAAGACACAGATAAAGAAAAGCAGTGTGGTGTTCTGAATTTTAAAGATGTTCCTTGGCAGACAAAGAAAGATGTCTATTTGACAGCCAAAATGACTGAGAACATCAGTGATAGCTCAGTTATTACTAGGGGATTTCTAATTTGTTCTCTCCATAAAAGTTTAATGCTTGACTTTAATTTTATGGTTTCTAAATTCACAAGCAGACAGCCTGAATTTCCAAACCAATATATATTTCTGAGGAGAAAACAGAAATGAATCTGTTTATCTTTCCTTCTTGAGTACAAATGGCCTTTCTATAAACCATCAAAGTTAAGTGAATAGTGTGTTAAATATTTTAACAACTGTATTTTATACTGCTGATAAAACTTGGTGTTTTGCCAACTAAAAAGTCTGCTCTAATGATCAGTTGCTTTGTGTTCCCTTAAAGAGTATTCCCATCCTGTCCCTAAGAAGTAGTTAAATCTGTCTGATGTGTAAACTGCTAGTACTATGTGATTAACATGCTGCTTTCAAGCAGAACTCCAGAAGAGCTTTATAATGGTCTCCCTTATTCAGAAACTTTCCCTGAACTCGAAGGTTCTCTAAAACCTTCAGAGAAAGATCCTATCGGCTTAATCCAAGTAATTGCCAGTCTGTGCTCCCACAGACACATGTAATTGTTATTTCTTTTCATGCAGATGGTTTGTCAGGAGCTTTTAGCAGTTTAAAACACAACACCCTCCTCTACTCTTCACTTACAAACTAAAATGTGAGAAACAAAGAAATATATCGTTTGTTTCCTACAGACTTAGTTTTCAAAGGGAAAGACCTCATCCTCCTCATGCTTTCCTGGTGGCTGAAAAGCAGCTAAATATTTCCTTTTCCGATACTTAAATAAATACCAGAAGAGACATCTCTAGTTATAAAATTGAAGTTGCTTGTTACATGTCAATATTAAAGAGAACAGCAGTGGTGGCTCAGGGTGCAGTAAGAAGCGTAGCCAATAGGTCAAGGGAGGTTCCACTCCCCCCCTACTCTGCCCCGGTTAGCTGTATCTGGATACCGCATCCAGTTCTGGGCTCCCCGTTGGAAAAGGGAAAGGATGTGACTCTGTTCTGACACTTCTGAAGTTACACTGATCCATGAAGCCCCAAATTTATCACATTTTCTTCATTTCTGGTCTAGTATCAGTCTCCATCAGGCAAACCTCAAGTGTGACCACCACCATGCACTATTCATGTTGACTTTTCCCCCTTTCTCTGAAAAACACTGATATCCCTCTCCCTGTTAATAGCTTTCCGTAGTCACCTGATTTTGTCAAAGAAACCTGCTGCTTTCTTTTTTTCCTTCTCTGACACAATTGTGAGTCCATAGAGGCAGTGATAGGAGAAATTACTCCACAACCTGGAAACCTCCAACACCTCTACATTTAGGTTTATGGAATCAGCATTGTTCCCCGACAGCAAAAACAAGAATATCACATCTCCTCAAATCTCTTGCCATTACAATAGAAATGACTAATCCTTAGCTGGAATGAGTCTTCATTCTCCAAAAACTTCCATTACAAAACTATCCCCCAGAGAGACAAAGCAAAGCTGCTGTTAATTCCTGTTTAATTCAGAAAGAATTACACTGACATTCTACTTAATGTATTGTTTTTTAAAGCAATTCTCTTGAAGAAGTGGTTACTCCAAAGATGTGACATTCTCCCAGTGCTTCTCTCATCTGCCCTTTACACCAAGATTATCTCTGTAGAAATTGCCACATCTACATCAGAAGGAATGCTTTTTGTGAGAGAACAAACTAGGGTGATCAGACCCTGGAATGGACTGCCCAGGGCAGTGGTGGAGTCCCCATCCCTGGAGGTGTTTAAGGACAGACCAGCTTCGGCCCTTAGTGCCCTGGTGTGACCAATGTGGTGCTGTTAGGTCCTAAGCTGGGCTGGATGAGCTCAGAAGTGTTTTCCAGCCTCAATAGTTCTGTGATTCTGTAAATAAATATTTGCCTAAAAATTGTAGTATTTTTATAGTTCATGCCTGTGTGCAAGAAAATGGGAAACAAGAAAAAGCAGGCAAGTCCTCATGCCCACCCATCTTATTTGCAAGAGTCAAAAAAAGAATGTATAGATATATGGCTTGACTTTGTCTTTGTGTTCCTAGCAATAAAAAGGAACATCTCTGGAATATATCCTTTTTCACACGTACAATTAGACTTTTCATTTGACAGCTGCTCTGTGCAATTCCCTGTCCTTTTCTATACGCTTTGCTTTTCCAATGAGCTTCAAAGCAGACTGGCTGTCAGAGAAAGAGACTTGCAAACGCAACACGACTGAAATAATTTTTTGATGCTCTTGATTTAGAGACCAGGTCTGCCTCTTCAAAGTCAGCCCTGTGTCTTGTCTGGTGGTATGCGATGGGATCTTATTTGAGGTACTTGAAAGGCTATTTGGTAGCAGTTAAACGGGTCCTTGTTTTTAATAAGAATGTATTATAAAGATTAGAAAAGAAAAGAATTAAAGAGTAAAGAACCCCAGCTTTCAAGCTTCTAGGGCAATTAAAAAGAAAAAAAATCATTATTTTGTTTTCCTTTTCAATATTTTAACATTCTCTTCCATTTTTCATTGCTGTCATCCATTCACAAAGTAGTACAGGAGATTCACACATGGGAAGGGCAAAAGCAGCTATAGTAAATCATTCAGAAAGTGGAACAAGAATTTGAATATTATAGAAAAACAGCTGTTCTAAACCCAAAGAGAAATGAAAATGTAGAGATTGTTTAAAATATCTCCAAACACTAACACACGACTCACGGGTTTTTTTGGCTAGTTTTTATCACTGTTGATCTCTGGTTCAGTGGGTTTGCATGTCTATATAAATTATATAAATACCAATGTATTTACATAAGAACATGACTACACAAAAAAGGAATACAACAGTAGTGACAGAAACTTGGTGGCAGCGTAACTTCCTCTGTGCCTCTGCACACTGTGTTCCAGCACACTCTGAACTTTTCTCTCAAACAGTAAAATCAGATACTATGAAATACTTCTTTAAGCAGTTTCACACTCCTTCCATTCTGAAAATGATGTTGCCTGTGACACCTATAGAGATCACACCAAAGATCAGAAAAAATACAACCAGTTGTTTCTATGATAATGAATGTTAAGGAGCAGTAAAGACCTCCTTACTTCTTTTAAAGAGACAACCAGAGACTTTTAAATCTCTTCTTTAGATTTTTCCTTTTGTAAGAGTAGTAGACAACCAAAGAAGAAACAAGCAAACAGGTATCTGTGAAAATGGTAAATTTTCAAGCTACTTCATTTTTGTTTGGCTTAAGCAATATTCAGCCTTAGCTTTTCTTTTTTCCATGCCATTCTCAGAAGACCTTCCTCGTGGAAAGGGTGATCAGGCACTGAAATGGACTGCCCAGGTCAGTGGTGAGTCCCCATCTCTGGAGGTGTTTAAGGATAGACTGGATGTGGCACTTGGTGTCATGGTCTAGGCGATTTTGGTGATCACAGAACAGTAGGGATTGGAAGGGACCTCAAAAGATGATCCAGTACAATCCCCCTGCCAGAGCAGGATCCCCTAGATCAAGTCACACAAGAACATATCCAGGCGGCTTTTAAACATCTCCAGAGAAGGAGACTCCGTGATGTCAGGTCCAGGGCTGGACCTGATGATCTCAGAGGTATTTCCAGCCTCAGTAATTCTGTGATTGCACTATTACATATCTAGAGGGTAAACTTCTGTAACAATAATGGGTTCTTCATTGTATTTGTGCATAGAACAGGGATGGAACTGCTGCCTAAATGTCAAGCACTCTGTGTGCATTAGTTTCAGCATTGCCAGTCCATTGTGACTGCTCTCTGGAGAGGAGCAATGGAACCATCACGCGGGACTAACTAGTATTTCAATCAGACACACGCAAAAGCACACGGTGTAGTACAACTCTTACAATAAATTATTCTGTTCCTCTGAGCACACACAATCACATAGACTCTTTCCACGTCTGCAGCAGTAGGAGTTTGTGGATTTGTACAAGACTTCACACAGATTAGAAGCTAACAGACAAACAACTTCTATCTGAAAAGGTAGCAATGTTCAGTATTTTAGCCCTGAATTGGCTGAAATACTGTCTAGGAAGCAATTACCAAAAGATGGTGGTAAAAGAAGTTGTGACCATAAGTTTGCCTCAAGAGGTTTCTGTTCTGCGGGTCCTTATTTCTTCATCTTCTGATTACTCATACCTTGCTACGGAAGTACAAGACCACTTGAAAGTCCCTAAACCTTTTCTCTTCAATCAGCTCGTAAGCGTTCTATCGAGGCGGCTTAAAACACTATCTTTAAAGTTCCTTTGGCTCCAAGAAGAATGTAAGGTAACTTTGAGGACAGAGAGGCTCATAATAATTCCAACAAGAGCAGATTTTTTGTAAAAACCAAGTCCTAAGAAGAGTCAAGGAGATTTCAGAAGCCGATACGCATCACAGCACAGAATGACTTTCAGCCCAAGTTCAAGCAGTAGATGACCCACCATTGCACAGACTGACACAGGTCTTCTGTAACAGTGAGTGCCCACCACAAACCATAAGGCAAGGACAACGCTTCCTGTGCGAGTGACTAGGATTTAGCTACGTGGCATGAAACCAGAGACTTACAGAAGCAGAAGCGCAGTGCGGAGGGGAAATCACGGCAGCATCAGTGGAGACCAGAGCCACCTCCAAGGACACAGAGAATAGAGAGCAGGTTTCAGCGTCGCTCTGCATTTCCACTGAGCTGGAAAGAAACACAGAAAGACTGAATCCGTATTGAGCAGGGAAACATTAGACAGTTTGTTTTCATTTCAGCACAGGTCATAAACATGAGTCTTCAAACCAGCAGTGAAACCGAATTGTCCTCTGGACGCGTCTGATTCAGGCACTGCTTTTTCAGCGATGTCAAAATGACGTTCTCATCAGAGGAACACCTTACCCAGATCAGATGTCACAGAAAAGAGTGTTACCTGTTCTTGGCAGAAATAAACTGCAGGAGTTCTTGGACTGTTATGGGAACTGGCTGGGCAGGGAGGGGGTGGGGAGTGTTTTAATTCTGTGCTGTTTTAGCACAGTGAGCTGAGACAGAGCATCCTTACTCTTTCTCCTTTTTATTAGCCATGGATGTGACTAACACAGATATTTTAAAACTCTTAAGAATTGCAATTTAATCTGCATTGATTATCAATTATGTGATGTATTCACATAGGTTGTTTTCCTTTGCCTCAGTTGCACGCGCTGAGAGAACACAGATTTTATCAGTGTAATATTTTTGCTTTCCTTAAGGTTCCTCTTTTCAGCTCAGTCCTCAGTTCATTCACTTTTCATTTCAAAGAGAAGACTCTGAGAATGTGTGGTAAGAGAACCCGGGATTTTTTTGTGTTCAAACTTCTATAACCAGGACAGACAAATCCCACAGAAGTGCCTAGAAAGCATCTTGCAAAACTTCCTCAAGACCACTGTGCTCAACTGAGCTGGAAGTCCATTTTGCAAAGTCTGCTGTGGGGAAATCGTGTAAGAAGTAGGTACCGAGGCTGCAGGAGGTAAAAGTATAAACCAGAACACTCCAAGGTGCACCCTTTCATTTTCTAGTTAATTCAGAGGTGATGCCAATGCTCACCGCGTTTGTGAAGTATTAAAACTGCATTGTTGTCGTTCCACCTTGGCAGCTTGGATTCTAGGATACTGAGTAGGATTCTAGAGTAGGATTCTAGCATATTGAGTGGAATACCGACATAAAGTCTCTGCTATAAAAAAATAGAGAAAATCTAAGATGTTTAGGAACAAGAGGAAAACAATAATACAAAAACTTACCTTACACAGCTTTTCAGATAAATTCTGAAATTTGCAGGTTTATGGCTCTCCTTTGTGATTTGACTTGTCTGCAGAGTCTTCATTTTGCTTCTCTTTGAGCAGTAACTAGCACTTATTAGTTGGACAAGCAGGGTTCTCTTCAACTGCAAGGAAAAAATAAATACCAGGCAGGTTTTAAATGAGTCTCTTTCCAATGAGTCTCCAAAGAAAGCAGAGTCTGAAAAGAACTTAACATATCCCTTCAAACACATAAAAAAATATGTTGAAATGATAGAAGAATGCATTACGTGAGCTTTTATCTTACATTGATCGTTAAGATTAAGGTCACTATTAAATAAAGAGTGCTTAAATGCACTGCCTTAGTCGTTAAATTAGATAGAGAATGGCTGACGTAAGAATACAATTGCAAAAAAGAAACCAATGAGTCCAACCCCATAGACAAACCTGTAAAAGAAATGCAAATCCAGTTTGCAAACTAAATAATTAGAAAGGAAAACGGGAAGGAGTGCGTGCAGTGGCATGTGTTATCAAGAATAAGCATCGTTTCTTTGGATGTCAGTGCCACAAAGGAAAGTTTAGTGGACGCATATCCTAAGGATAAATGAATAAAGAAAACAGTGTGGTGTAATTCTGCATCTGCATGAGGCTGAAGGAAAGGATGTCATTGTTGTTCTTATGTACAAAAGACAAAGAACGGCTGTGCTAAAGCAGAACATCAATAACCACACCACACAACGCCCCAATTATGTTGCATGCCAGTTCATCTCCGGCCCGCTGTTACATGTGTGTTCTGAAACTTTCTGAGCTCAGTGATCAGAAGGCTTTCAGATCTAAAACCTTAAAAGCTTTAACATCAGGAACGTGTTTACATGGCTCATCAAAACAGTGCACAGTAGATAAGAAGCCTTCGTCGAGCGGACAAAAGACGACAAAAGAGAGCGCTCAGAAATACATCGTCCACAGACAGAAGAAGTTTGAAAATGAAAAAAGTTCAGAGACCCCAGAAGTAATGATTTCTGTTTGGTTTTTTGTGGGAAATCACTCTTCTCAAAGAAAATTAGTCACTACTCAGTACAAATGAGTAGGGATGGAGTAAGCTTTGTGGTCTTGCACAATTTCTACTCAGTTCTACACCGCAGCTTTCACACAACAGCATTGCTTGCAGTCACTGTTGGTAACTTTGAGGTTGCTGTCGTCCTGCCGAGGCTGTTGTATTTCTGTCCCCCTGGAAACATGTCTACCCACTGGAGAAGAGTGTCGACATGCTTTTGGTTAAGGGTTCTAGGAGCATTAATGTTAAACGTAAATTTTACTTGCACTTTAATATAAAGGGTTGTTCTCTTTCTGTGCTGAGAAACACGAGTTTGCTAAACAAGCAAAAAATACTTCTGAGAATGGGAACAGAAGTTTTCCTTCCCTTGGAAGGAATCTCAGATTATCTCTTCTGGTCCTGAGATTTTTACCTAACGAGGTGGAACAAATATAAGGATTTCCTGAAATAAAATCTCATGTAGGTAGGTAATTTCCTGTGAAGTTAAATGGTTTACTTAGTTAAAATTTATTTGAACTATAACTAGCAATGATAGAACCCACAGTATGCAAAGAAGCTGTTTAACTTGACATCATAAATAGATGTTCTTAAAAGGAGAGGCGGCTGTTGTAGGAAGAGAGGAGTACATGACAGACAACACTCAGGGCATAACTGAGTATCAAGCTTATTCTTTGAGAAATGCTTAGGACTTCTTTTACTTTATGGGACTTCTTCGTGGCTTAGGGGGGTTTTTTAGAAGATTTATTTGCTTAAGATGCGATTGCCATGAAATCATTAAATGACAATTGCATGTGTTATTGCTGTTCTGGATAAATCTGACTGACTCTTTAGGCATAACTGGGCCAGACGCTGCCTCTAAAGCCTTGGTGAGGACCTTCACGACTAAATACTGCTCATAGTATCTGCTAAAGTTTGGGTCGGGAAGTATCACAGGATTAATGTCAAAGCACTCGGTAGCAACACGGTCCTAGGTGGTAAAAGAAGGAGGAATAGAAGCCAAAGAAAATGAAACTACAATATTTCTGTCACAGATGAAAATGCCATCAAGACTCGTCACACCACTGTAGAGAGTAATAATGGGCTACTGGAACAAGCATTCTGTGAAATAGCATCACCTTGGAGATACGTGCAGAGATTGAGCACCTCTGCCATACCTGGTTCTAACTGCCTGAAAAGGAACACCAAGAAATCCCCTATTAAATAAGAGCTGTCCATTATCTCAATCAAGAATATTCATAACATAACAGTAGCTGTTGGGCTTAGAAACAAGTCCTTAAAAGGGATTTGACATTTTAAGTGATGAAAGGTGAAATTAATCTTTGCTCTCCAAGGAATTCAGTGTGCCTGGAAGTCAGAAGCGGGTTGCCTGTTTATGCTGGTGGTTGCATTCGCTGCAGTGTAATTTGGAGATCACTGGAGGCAACGTTGCTTTCGGTTGTGTTTGGTCTGTGCTCAGAAATTGCTTCAGCTTTTCGCAAACACTTACACTGAATGATTGGAATTACTCTATGGTTTCTGAAGCTACTACAGCTGTTTAAAAGGTTTGGTTTTGTCTTTAAAATATTTCGGTTTCTGCTCCTTGCCAGGTCCCCTGTGCATTTGAGAGGTCACCATAAAGCACCCGGGTTTTTTTCCATACATTTAAACCTTTGATGCAAAAAAACTAACAGTGTTCCTTCACATGGCCTGAAAAAAATGCAACGTGAGAAGCAAAGCATAAACCATGCCCCATCTGAATGTTTTCCAGTGCTTACATCCACAAACGTGCATCTGTAAATAACTCGGCTAAAATGGCACGAGTGGACGTTTTAGAAACACGGGACGTGCTGGAAAGAAACAGAGGGAGCTTGTACTTGCAGAGAAGGAATTCCTCCTCCTCTCAAACCCATTTTCCTTTGGTTCTCAAAACCTCTTTGGCTTCTTTTTGCATAAGAAAATGAGCTTTCATAGGGCAGCATTTGACAGAAACACATTGGTGCTCTTTTATTTCATCTGTCTGCAGTGAAGAGACAGAACAGCAAAACAGACTGTGACGTGCTTGGGCATCGTGCGAGACTTCTCTGTCGCGGTGAAATCACAACAGAAGAGCATCACTTCAGGAGTCTCTGTTATTTACAGAAGCTCGTCAGCACCTTTGTAAATTGTGCTAGTGCCGTAACTTTGCATCCCTGAGTGCTGCTGCAGGAGAATAATGAATGTCCCTTGTGCTACCAAAAATCAAAGCATTCTGTTCTTCTCTGAGTACTTTGATCTGAGTACTGCCTTATCAAACGTATTTTTTCAACTATAAACGAGGAGGTTACGCTGGTAGGGATTTATGGTGCTTTATCATCTGAACAAACTAAAGGTTATAAAGTTTTGGAAGGGAAATAGTGAAAATTCACTTAAGCAGCTCTCTGAGAATCACAGAATGTTGGGAATTGGAAGGGAACCCAAAAGATCATCCAGTCCAATTGCCGTGCCAGAGCACGATCGCCTTGATCAATTCACACAGGAACATGTCCAGGCACATTTTAAATGTCTCCAGAGAAAGAGATTCCACAAGTCTCCTGAGCAGTTACTTCTTGTATTTATGTGGAACCTTCTCTGTTCCAGCTTATACCTGTTGTCATTGGATGACACTGAGGAGGACCTGGCCCCATCCTCCTGACACCTGCCCTTTCCATATTTATCAACATTAATGGGGTCACCCCTCAGTCTCCTCTTTTCCAAGCTCAAGAGACCCAGCTCTCTCAGCTTCTCCTCATAAGGGAGGAGCTCCACTTCCTTCATCATCCTCATTGGTCTATGCTGGACTCCCTCCAGAAGTGCCACATCCCTCTTGAACTTAGGGGCCCAAATAAGACACAATGCTCCAGATGTGGTCTCACCAAGGCAGAGTAGAGGAGGAGAACCTCTCTTGATCTGCTAACCACCCCCATTCTGATCTACCCCAGGATGCTGTTGACCCTCTTGGCCACAAGAGTACATTGCTGGCTCATGCTCATCCTGCTGTCCACCAGGATCCCCACATCTCTTTGTCCTACGCTGTCCTCCAACAGGTCAGTCCCCAACCTATACTGGTACCTGGTGTTGTTCTTGCCCAGATACAAGACTCTATACTTACCCTTGTTATACTTCATTAAATTGCTCTCTGCCCAGCTCTCCAGCCTGTCCAGGTCAGCACAGTCTGCTGGGGTGTCAGCCACTTCTCCTAGCTTTGTGTCATCAGCAAACTTGCTGACAGTGCACTCTAATCCCCCTCCAAGTCATCAACGAATAGACTGAACGGGACTGGTCCCAGCACCAAACCCTGGGGCACTCCACTAGATAGGCCTCCAGCTAGACTCTGTCTTATTGACCAGTACTCTCTGGCTTCTATCCTGCAGCCAGTTCACAATCCACCTCACTACCCGATCATCTAGACCATACCGCCTCAGTTTGGCTGTGAGGATGCTGTGGGAGACTCTGTAAAATGCCTTACTGAAGTCAAGACAGACCACATCCACCGCTCTGCCACCATCTATCCACCTGGTTATGCCCTCAGAAAAGGCTATCAGGTTGGTCAAGCATGACTTCCCTTTGGTGGAGCCATGCTGACTGTCCCTAATAACCCTCCTGTCCTTGATCCGCACTCACAAACTCTCAACTCTCTCTTCATCCGCCCCTGGACAGAACTCAAGACATTCCAGTTGCTCCCTCACATCCTCCTAAAAAGCACATAGCCGTCCATGACCACATTCCAGTCATGCGAGCTGTCCCACAGACATGTCTCTGTAATTGCCACCAGATCATATTCACCTGACTGGACACAGATGTCTAACTCCTCCTGCTATTCCCCATGCTCATGGAAATCCTGAGAGAAAACTTGTATAAGATTTCCACATCTTATACATATTGTTCATACGTACAAGTACATTGCACCAGTGAGAGGCACGAGAGCAAAGAAACTGAAGAATCTATCTATACTGTAGCAAAGCACTTAAATAGTCTTTAAACTATTCAAAACTTACTTTCCTATGGTCACTATTAAGATCTTTATAGTTTCCTATGATAATAACACCAGTGCTCCTTAGCCTCCATGGAAATCAAAGCAAGTCAGAACACCAGGTGAGAAACCAATAATCTGGTTCAGATCTTTCTAAATTACTCTCAGATTCTTCCTAAAATTTGTCTTGAAAAATATCTGACTGTTAGTCCAGAGTAACCCCATGTAAAGCCACAATACTTAAACCTAAAACACTCTCTTATTGCTGATTAATGATCTGCAGTGTTATTGATCTGTTCTTTCTTTGAAGCGAGCTGTATTTTATACAGCCAAGAAAATAAGGCAATGTGGGTGTTGTTGAACAGAAATGGATTTCCTGAATTACTCTGTCACATAAGACATCTATGTCACAAAATTGCCTTCATAAAATTATTGATCCCTGTCTTAGAAGCCTCTTATTATTTGACTTTTGTTTCCTGCATTTCTGGTGAAGACAGCTTTTACTTGCTAGGAAGATTTAGCAAGGCATTAAGGGACTCTAATTTAGTTATGCATGACTAGGTTGAAAGTATTAATCTTTGTATCATATTTCTATCTAGTTCTTTCCTTTTCCTAATGAGTAACCCAGCAACCATTCAACCCTCCTTGCTATGTCGATCGTATTCAAATGTACGAAAGACATTTCTCTCCTTCAGCACTTTTGCTAGCAATATTCACTGTTCTAGGACGTTGAGACTCTGCACACGTTTGTCTACTACAAGACACATCTTGATGGGGTGGGAGGGGAGAAAAGGCACAAACCCCTAAACTGGGTGCCTAGACACGTCCCTTTATTTAGAGTCACAAGCAAATTGCTTACCTGACTGAAATGTGACGTCCCAAGGACAGCGCAGGTGGCAGTCGAGGAGGGAGATTCCATGAGGGAAGACGGTGAGCAGACTGCGTGAACTGCAAACTCCTGGAATTAGCCTGCTCCCCGTCAAAGGCAGGAAACTGTACCATTGGGCCAGAGCAAATGGCAGGCTACTCCTCCAAAGGCCATCCTCTATAAACAGTTCCTTGTGACCAGACAAAGGAGGTAGCTCCAGAAAGCAGTAACCCTGAAAGTCACTAGAGCATCTCAAAAAATCAAACCACACGGTTATTACTCTCTTATAGCTCTTAAACCAACATTTACTGTAGGTTAGTTACAGCGGAGCTTCTGAGGTGTTGAGTAGCTTTGAAAATGTACTTGCCTCTAAGATGCACCTGAAAGAGGCTTAGTTTCCATATTGGATTTATAAGTAGCCTTAGTGAGTACACCTGTGCTGACTTTAACAGTCCTGATACCACAAAACTGTGGTGTATTTCACAGAGATTCCAGGAGTGGCAATTCTCATCACTTATTTTTAGCTTACATGGGATTAAATAAACACAAAGTGTTTCTTACTCAGGGAATTAGAACATACTTCACACTTCTTACAACAGAAGAACACAATTTCAATAGCCCCACCCAGAAACAGCTCATGATTAGTATTTAATTATTTCTCATTTATTTTTTCAGTGGAGTTCCTTGTTGCAAACATAGCCCTCATATTCTAGAAGAAATCGTGATCATTAAAAAAAAAATACTACAGAATATTTCTCATTTTTTGCTTTCATAAATCAACACTAAACAAGCTCTGATGCATTTCAGCTCTCCAGAAGGTACAAGTGCATTACTGAGAATAAATATGGTCTCGTTGCTACAATATGAATAATTCATCATGACTAAGATCTCCTCACCTTTATTTTATCACTGTGCTGCTTCTAAAAACAGTCTTGGGAACATAATTTATAGAAAGTGTAAGTTCCTTACATATTTTATCTTACTCTCTGCAATGTCACTCTCTAAAGACTAAAAATGGTGCGCCTGTTAAATTTAATTATAAGGCATAAGAAATACGTGCAGAGCCTGCTGCGTGTTCATCACTACGTTATTTACCATTACCAGCGGGAGCAGTGTGCTATTTGTACACAGGACCGTCGTGTTTTGCACCTTTTCTTTACTGGCAGTGTCAATAGCAAGCATGAAGTCATATATAATGTCGCGAGGAAAGCAAGGAACATCAATTGCCTCGGAACGTAACATGCGTGATACCTGAAAGTGAAATGGCTGTTGTTTCACTTAGCAGTAGGCTCCTTTTAACGTCTCAAACAGGAAATAAAGTGAGCTTTTACCTGTTGATTTCAAACTTTAAACATATTTTCAGAAAACTAATTTCTTCTCTTATAGCAAACTCTTTATCATAGATTCACAGAATTCTTGAGGCTGGAAAAGACCTCTGAGATCATCCAGTCCAGCTCAGGACCTAACATCACTCCATTGGCCAGACCAGGGCACTAAGGGCCACAGCCAGGCTGTCCTTAAACATCTCCAGGGATGGGGACTCCACCACTGCCCTGGGCAGTCCAGTCCAGGTTCTGATCACCCTTTCTGTCAGGAAGGGCTTCCTAATGCCCAACCTAACCCCTCCTTGGCACAGCTTCAGGCCATGATTTTTCACTCTCCAAATCAAGAATGGTTTTTGTGTTGCTGTCTTCAAAGAAGAAGGTTTTTTGACCCCTACATCTTTTTGTCTTTTTAAATTCATTCTTTGTTTTATGCCAAACAGTAGCAGTCGTTTATAAAGTCACAGCTATCATCCTACTAAAATAACTACTGTGGAAGAACGGTGCTTTCTTTTGTTTAACACACTGCAAGTTTTTCTGTGCTGAGTTAAGAAGATTAAAGTTTTTCATTGAGAGAAAAAACCCCCATATTTGATAATTATTTGAAATACACCTTCAACCCAATGTCTGCATAATTTTTATCAGTGTACTTATTCATCATTCAAGGTGCATATCTTTGTTTCACGTTTGATGAGTTGTTGATTGAAAAAAACAGATTTAATGATAAATGGTCAATAGTTTTCTCCATTTTTAGGTTTTATTCCAGCTCATGTGAAAATATTGGGTAGATGTGGATAAAATTTACTCTAGACTTTGGTACGATGAACTGTCTGTGTTTCTAGTCATCAGTCATCTAGTCAGAATATAAACTGCTTCAGATATTGGTACATTTGGAAACCGATGCTACTGAACAAGTGCATATAATAGAAGTACACGAGAAATACAAGCAATTGCTGGTAGAAACAGTAGATTAGTGAGTTATCTGTGTAGTTTGGGAGTGCTACCATATGTTCGAATTTGCCTTTGGTCCTTAGCATTACGCACCCATCTCGAAGCTGTCCCAGGCAAATGAATATGCAAGGGAAGAAAATGAAAGTGCAGCATTTGAAAGTCAAAGCAGTTTATTCAGTGGAGCTTGTGAACTCAAAGACAAAAACATAGAATGGAAATCCAGTTTACACTACCAAAGGCTGTCCTCTGCATTTTAACTGATTACCAAGCATGAGATTGACTCCCTTATTTCTACACAGCACAGTCCAATGCACGAACACTCACCGTCCATGGCTGGTGTTTCTATAACAATACAGCCCAGGGCATCGTTTTACAGGACGCTCTTGCATAATTTTTCAGGGGTATCAGTATTGTTCCATGTTAGATCTGAATACAACATCTTGTTTGTGTAACTGGAGAGATTCCTGATACTTAATCTTTTTGCTTTTAACAGCTATTTTATCATGCATCACAGCACAGGGCCACTGCTTGTTACCAATGCAAAACCAGCTTCACTGCACACACAGCAATGATATCTAGCATGACTTTTTTTCATCTAAGCTGATCCAAGTCTCATCTGTATCATCAGAAAAGCAAACCAAGAACAATCAATTATCAATCCCATTAAAAGTGAAAATAGCAGCCTCTCTGACTCTCATATTGTTAATCACGTTTCATAAACAATCATCAAATCTATGGTCCAGCATGGATGTGGAAGCCTGCTCACAAACGATGCAACGGGCTCACTGATTCCTTTCCTTCTGTTCTGAATATAGGGACATGTTCATATTCCATATTTAATCGATGTCAGTTTAGAAATCTGGAAAATCCAAGGACGAAACACTAATTTGAGTTAATGAACCAATAAACAGTTCAACTCTCCACAATTACAAAGTGTGGTATGTATAACCCTCTTGCTGTTGATAGGGATGCTGATTGAACTGACTACCCTCCACGGGAGTACAACCGTACTCCTCTTTTGCCTTTTCAACACATTAGGCTGTTTGAAAAGTTGATGGAACCGTGTGTCATCTCAAATGGCTTCCTCCCAATCTTTTCGTGCCTAAATCACAAAGAAGCTATGATGCAGAATTGTAATGCTATTGATCTGTTAACACCTTGGTGTAAGACCTGTTATACATAGAAGCAAAGGAACCGCCATGAGCAGGCAGACTCGGGTAGCGAAGGGAATACGACTTCTCTTTGCTTTTGTCATTTTATCATGAATAAACAGAAATACCTTTGTCCTTACAGGAATTACAATTCAATGAGAACTTAAAGTCTCTCTCTGACATTTTTTTCCATGATACCTACCTCTTGGAGATTCTCCAGCTCCAGCAGAACTACTTAGGTTACGGCTGTTGCGGAGATGCCCCTCAGCAGCCTGCAAGAACAAAAATGGAATGCGGATGAGAGTCACTAAAATAATTTAATGTGGAGTTTTACTTCCAAACTGAAAAGTTTCTTTGATTTTGGTGGACATTTGATGCACCCATTCCCGCCCAGCTGGATGCCATTAAGAATCACAACCAGATTGCCACAGGGCATGCTGACAATGGTAATAAAAAATCCATTAAGACAAACGTGTAGTGCAATTGAGAATTTATGGAATTAAGAAAGAAAAAGGCTCAAATTTAAATGGGAGAAAAAGACCTTCCGCTAATTTTTTTCAAAAATAGTTTATATAAGGCTTTTATGATTTTATTTTTTTTACAATACCCCAGCTACGGGGGAGTGGGGCGGTGGTGGTGGCAAGGGGGCGAGTGTAGAGAGAAGGAGGTACAATCAACAGTGATAACACAGTCCTTTAATATGAATGAGTTGTTCATAAGATAGGAATGCCAGTAAACTTGAAAGAAGGCTCAAGTTGTACTACTTTGAAGTTTAACGATCCAAGTGCGGCGTCATGCACTTCGGTCACAACAACCTCCAGCAGTGCTACAGGCTTGGGGAAGAGTGGCTGGAGAGCTACCTGGCAGAAAATGACCTGGAGGTGTGTGTTGGTTGACAGCCAGATGAACAGGAGCCAGCAGGATGCCCAGGTGTCCAAGAAGGCAAATGGCATCCTGGCTTGGATCAGGATCGGTGTAACCAGCAGGAGCAGGGAGGTGATGGTGCCCCTGTACTCTGCACTTGTGAGCCTGCACCTTGAGTACTGGGTCCAGTATAAGAAGGACATTGGGGTGCTGGAGCGGGGCCAGAGAAGGGCAATGAGTCTGGGAAAAGCAGCTGAGGGAACTGGTGTTATTTAGTCTAGAGAAGGGGAGGCTGAGAGGAGAACTTATTGCTCTCTACAGCTACCTAAATGGAGGTTGTAGTGAGGCTGGTGCTGGTCTTGTCTCCCAAATTACTAATGATAGGATGACACAAAATGGCCTCAAGTTGCTTCAGAGGAGGTTTAGATTGGATCTTAGGAAGAAATTCTTTACTGAGAGAATGGTTGGGCACTTGAACAGGCTGTGCAGGAGGTAGTGGAGTCACCATCCCTGGAGGTGTTTAAAAACCGAGTAGAAAGAGAGCACTTGCGGCCGTGGTCTAGCGAGAGGCTGGGGTGGAGAGGTCTGGTGGTCTAGGGAGAGGCTGGGATGGAGAGGTCTGGTAGTCTAGTGAGAGGGCTAGGCTTGATGATCCTAGAAGTCTTCAAGCCATGATGATTCTACAGTTCTATACTTCATTTTTAAAGGATCTATGTACTAAACAATTCAAAGTATATTTCAAATCTATAATTAGTAATTAAATTACAAGAAATAGATCATTCTCATTATAACAGAGAATTTATTTCAATGAAAGGATAATTCAATTTTTTCTTTTAATAAAACTATTTCAGAAGCAATCATCACATGCTTTTACAAACTTCCTCCTAGGCAAGTATCAGGTATTAGAAACACCAACTCTATTTTCACCAAGAACTTTTAGCTGCAGTGCTAAACACAAAGGGAGGGTTTAAAAAATCACTTCTGGGTTTAGCATTTCACATCAAATTCTTGACACTTACCTGGAAATTAAATATGCATTTGTAACAGAAAGACCATCATTATTCATCAGAAAACATTAGACTATATTGATGACTAATAATAGTCAATAATATGAAACTAAATTTGCATTACCTTGAAGTGTTGTTGGCAATGTCATTTAAGCAGGTTTCAATCAGACGAACAGGCTGAACCTAAATCACAGTATGGAAACACTTTACTTTTGATGATGTATCTCTGAAAGTCAATATGTCCAGGACTATTCATTTCAGAAGCTGCCCAACTGAACTCGAGTTCTCTCCAGCTTATTGCGTGCAGAATAAGAAAAAATATTTCTTTGTGTCTAAAATTGAAGTGTGGAACCTCTTGGATCAGCTTAAACTGTATGCAGCTAGAACCGATGTATAGCATGTTTCAGGCATGAACTCTAGCTCTATTAGACAGTTTTAGCTTAAACAGGGATATAGGAATACGTGAAATGTCAAGATTTATTTTACATTTTCAAATAGATTCTCGAGTGTTCTGTTTCAATTTCTTCAAAGCAAAACTTAGCTCATTATCTCAAAGCAGCCTTCTTTCAGACTCTGACTTAAATTAACATCACAACACACAAACTCCAGTCTTCTAGGTTTTTTTGTCAAACAAAAGTCTTCCATTTTTCAGTTGAAGTGTCTTGCCCTTCTCCTACAAAAAGCCTTTATGCCTCTCATGAAAAATATTTCCTAAGTTTTCATGCCAGCTATTTTTTCTATAAACGCTGGCTTAGACAGTTCCTCATCTACTCCTGTCTCCAGAAGTTAACTCATGTTGAACTGCTGTCACATTTTAACCCCAGATGGAACTTAAACCCCACTCCAGTGAGATGGGGGCAAGAATCAGAAACAAGACGACTTTCTTGGTTTGTGATAAAGACAGTTTATAAAGGAAAGCAAAAGCTGCACTTGCAGATTATGATCTGTGGGTAATTACAGAGACCTGGTGGGACAACTCGCATGACCTGAATGTGGTCATGGACAGCTGTGTCCTTTTCAGGAGGGACAAGTCAGCAAGGTGGGGTGGAGGAGTTGCTGTTCACATGAGAGCAACTCGAATGTATTGAGTTGTGTCCAGGGGCAGATGAAGAGAGAGTTGAGAGATTGTGGGTATGGATTAAGGGGACGATATCCTGATATCAAGCCCCAGACTACTAAGGCCCCAGAGGAAGTTGAGACAAGAGAGCAGTTTGCCCTGGTTGATGAGACTGGGTTAGGGATCAGTTGAGCAAACTGGATGTACATAAATCCATGGGCCCTGATGGGAGGTACCTGTGAGTGCTAAAGGAGATGGCAGAAGTCATTGCTAAGCCACTCTCCATCATCTTTGCTAAGTCATTGGTATCAGGAGAGGTGCCTAGGGAATGGAGAATAGTAAATGTCAGTCCAATCTTCAAAAACCGCAAGAAGGAGGACCCAAGTAACTATAGACTGGTCAGCCTCACCTCCATCCCAGGAAAGGTGATGGAACAATTTATCCTTGATGCCATCTCTAGACACATTAAGGACCAGAGGGTGGCAGTTCCTATAAAAAAATATGTGTCTGCTGATCAACTTACCTTCCAAAGCTTCACATTGTTGCTGGAAAACCCCAGTTTTTTCTAATCAGTTTTGCACCAGCATAATGAGATGTCTCATGGCACATCAGGATTTTATTTTTACAGCTTAGGTATTGACTCACTTGGTTTACCTCACCAGGTGAGGTGTTTACAAAAAATCTATGAGTGTTGGCACCCTCAGTGTTTAGTATCCCACTGAAAACACTCCAGCTTAAATGGTTTCTTCAATATGCTTTCACTTGCAGGGTGACACCTGGGCTCACCTGGGACACCTCAGGTTCACTCAAGTTACCAGATGCTGAACTCAGAGAGAACAGAAATCCTCAAAGGTACCTGATGCTGAACTCAGTACAGAAATCACTGAAGTTACCCAACATCAAACTCAGAGAGCACAGAAATCACTGCAGTTACCAGATGCCCAACTTAGAGAGTTGCTTCATTTATCCATTCCGTTTTCTGATGAGAAAGTTGCTTTAAGCCAGCTCTGCTCATCCCAAAGCCCTCTGTAGACGTGAGAGTCATATCTCACCAATCCAGCTACTCCCAGCTTGCATCAGCTTTACCTTACACCAGTGTCTTGTGCTTGTGAAATGTGTTGCAGAGGCTCAGGCCATTTTGACAGAGAGCTTAAAGCAGCTCAGCGAGTTGGAGTTAGACCAAGTGAGTTAGGGTACACAGGGTCTGATCTGCTAAACTTCTGGTGGTGCACTTTCTCTTTGCAAGCTGCTAGATTCCTAGAAGGGGTTGCTTATATACACTTTTCTCTCCCTGTGTGACTATGAAGATTTTTCTAGGCTCAAAAGCCACAGAGCCTTGAAAGAAATCCTTTCTCAGTTGCTTAACAAAGATACGTCTGGATTTTGTGCAGTGCATGTGGTAGCTGTCACTTTAACCTCTGAAGCTGTTGTCAGGGCTCCTGGTTCACCAAAGGGAAGTAATGCTTGACCAACCTGATAGCCTTTTATGAGGGCATAACCAGGTGGATAGATGATGGCAAAGCAGCAGATGTGGTCTATCTTGACTTCAGTAAAGCATTTGACTCAGTCTCCCACAGCATCCTCACAGCCAAACTGAGGCAGTGTGGTCTGGATGATTGGGTAGTGAAGTGGATGGTGGACTGGCTGCAAGGTAGAAGCCAGAGAGGAGTGGTCAATGGGACAGGTCCAGTTGGAGGTCTGTACCTAGTGGAGTCCCCCAAGGGTCAGTACTGGGACCAGTCCTTTTTAATCTATTCATTAATGACTTGGATGAGGGATTGGGGTGCACTGTCAGCAAGTTTGCTGATGACACAAAGCTGGGTGGTGCCACCAACACCCCAGCAGGCTGTGTTGCCATTCAGCGAGACCTGGACAGGCTGGAGAGCTGGGCATGGAGAAATTTAATGAAATATAACAAGGGCTAGTGTAGAGTCTTGCATCTGGGCAAGGACAACCCCAGGTACCAGTATAGGTTGGGGACTGACCTGTTGGGGGGGAGCAGTGTATTAGAAAGGGACCTGGGGATCCTGGTGGACAGCAGGGTGACCATGAGCCAGCAATGTGCTCTTGTGGCCAAGAGGACTGCTCTGTCCTCTTGGAGACAGGGATCAGAACTGCACACAGTATTTTATATGCAAGCAGAGTGAAACAATGCAGTGCAATCATTTTTCCATTTCTCTCTATCTTTTCCAAACAGTCTTAATGTTCTTATTGCTTATTTTGACTACAGAATATTGAACTGATCTCTTCATAAACTGCTGATCAATATCACAAACATCTTTCCTTCTGAGTGGCTGTAAGTGACTCAAAACCTGCCACTTAGTCCGTAGCTAGCACAGGGTTTTCCCTGTGTGCGTTACGTTGCATCAGCATTGAATTTTGTCTGAGCAGACCGGAGGGATAGAGTCTCCTCCGCTGACCTGCTGGCTGCGCTGGTTTTGATGCAGCTTTCCTGCACCTCCTCGCACATCTTTCCTTTAAACAATCTGGAGACATTTTATAACAAATATAAGCGCCTCAATGTGCATTCCCTGTCTACACTGTTTATGAGGATAATGAGCAGAGTGGAGTCCTGCACAGAACCCATTACAGGTCTGCAAGTGATCTCCTGCTGTTGGGAAAGCTGACTGCTAGGCTTTGTTGTTTATTTCTTGCCTTTTACCCCGTCATTAATTGATGGCAGGAACTACTTTCTTGTTCTGCGAGGCTTCCCTTAAGAATATTTGATAATCATCAAACAGTTAAGTGTTTATGACTTTAGGAAATCATTTCTTGTGTGGTTTTGGCTTGCTTTCCTGTTTTCCTTTTAATTTTTTCCCTATCTTTTAAATACGTCTTTTTAGTTCCAGTAAAATTATTTACCCTGAAATTTTAAACATTCTGTGTTTTGTTTGTTTGTTGTTCAGCAGTTATTTTTGATGAATATAAACAATCTTTTCTCCAACTTGGAAAGGAAATGAAATGAAATAATCTTTTTATGTCATTTTAGCATTTTCTCATATTTAAACATTTATTTCACAATTCTGTCAGGGTTATGGAGCAGTTGTTCTGTCACAGCATCGTGACCCATGACTTGCACATTACTCAGGACAATGACAAGAGTGTCTTGCCTTGTTTCAACCCTCACCAAAGACTTCTTCATGAATCAGTCGTTCGTAGTGTCATTTAGTCATCTGCATCACACCCTAACCTGACATTTACCCAGTCTAGGGTAGATTGAAGTTTGGGATTACTAATTAGGGGGTTTTTTTTTTGCTGTCTCTTAAATTTCTCTTGGCACCTCACTGACACCATTGTCATCCCGATTAGGCAGTGACAACATATTTCTAATTCTTATGTAGCCCTCACATCTTAATTCATGGAGAAAATGTGTAAAATTCAGTACAGTTGACTAATGTAAACCTTTCTTTAACACACTCTGTATCCCTGTACTTCCTGCCTGTGCATATTTTGTTTTATAGAATCACAGAATCATTCAGGTTGGAAAAGACCCTTGGGATCACCCAGTCCAACCATCAATCCCACTCTACAAGTTCACCCCTAAACCAGATCCCTCAACACTCTGTTACAGACTTCCACTTACTGCTTTCCTGCTCTCCTTCCATCATGTCCCTGATGCTCTTATTAAGTCAACATTCTCACTTAAAACTGAATATCCTAGTTCCTCCATCTAATTAAAAAACTTCTAGCCTTTCAGTGGTAGCATTTGTGCATCGGATCTGGTTGCTTATTTTTCTATGCTATCTTTAAATGGTATTTTTGGGTACAGCATGAGCTAAACTTTTGTCCTAAATGAGTTTTAACAGTTTTTAATCTAATTTTTTTCTCAAGGATATAAAGCTTTCTTTTTAAATTTCACCCCTCTGCAGTTCATTGCCCAAATCAGATTTTCTTCTGCATCTGTTGGCTTTCCTATAATGTTTAATTTAGTTCCCTTCTCTTATAAACTCCCTGATTTTTGGCTTCAGCAACTTTACCTAAATCTTATTTTTGCTGCACAGACTGGTACAAAGTTTGTCCAGTTCTAAATGATTCTAAACCCTTCATGCCTACACTGTTCTGTGAATTAATGTTTCTCCAGACAGCATGAAAAAGCACTGTCAGAGCAAGGGCAGAGGTAGATGATCAAGGATATAATTTTGGTGTTTGAGGACACCATCTAATTATTGTAACTGAAGCGCTATCCAGAATACTAATCTTTGGCTGAAAACAACAGTACATAAAGCACCTTGGTCATGTTCTTTTACTCATCTACATTTTATTCACCCAAAGGCCTCGTGGGGAAAATTATTTCTTGTCTCTTAAATGCACTTTGCTGCTTCTGAGGTATTCGGCAATGGTAGGTAATTCAGCGGTTGTTATAGGCTGTGCCTGTGGTAGGGAAGACAGTGGCTCTTTAAGCTTGGAAAGAAGACGACTGAGGGGTGACCTCGTTAATGTTGATAAATATGTGAAGGGTGGGTGTCAGGAGGATGGAGCCAGGTTCTTCTCACTGTCATCTGATGATAGCACAAGGGACAATGGGTGTGAGCTGGAACATAGGAGGTACCACATTAATATGAGAAAGAACTTCTTTATGGTGAGAATGACAGCACTGGATCAGGCTCCCCAGGGGGGGTTGTGGAGTCTCCTTCTCTGGAGACATTTAAAACCCACCTGGATATGTTCCTCTGTGACTGGATCTAGGTGATCCTGCTGTAGTGGAGGGATAGGACTAGATAATCTTTTGAGGTGCCTTCCAATCCCTAATGTGATTCTTTAAATAACTGGTCTGTATCTTTACTTTAGAATTTGATGACCACCTTTGTAAACAGTGTGTCCACCTAGCACAGATTTGTATGAGTAATGTTGCTGCAGGAGAAGCATTACATACGACAGTGACTGTCTAGTGAAGGCAAAACACTTTTGTAAGGGTGTATCAAACAGAGTTTTAAATTCTCAATGTTTTCACCAAAGTTCCCCAGAAATAAAAGTATTTACCCTCTGTCTTTCCATCCAGTTGGTACCACACTAGGAGGAGTGTCTAAATACACAGGTAGCCTCTTCTACGTTCAAATACCTGAAGCAAGCATATGGCAGAATGCCTTTAGTTTTTCCTCTTTGCAGCTATCTTGTAGCGTGTCAGTAAACAGTAGCCTTGCAGGAGGCATCGTGACTGTGTGTGCACACTAGAATCACAGAATGGTTGGTGTTGGAGTAATCCTTAAAGATCCATCTAGTTCTAACCTCTCTGTTATGGACAACGATGTCTTCCACTAGATCAGCCCCATCCAAGCCCTCCTAATCTGAAACACTTCCAGGGATGGGCATCCATAGCTTCTCTGGACAACCTGATCCAGAGACTCATCACCCTCCCAGTAAATAGTTTATTCTTTGCCTCTAGTTTAAATCTACCTACTTTCAGTTTAAAACTGGTACCCATCATCCTATTGCTACAGCTCATGAGAAGGAGTCCCTCTGCCATGGGCATTGGGCACCTCCCTGGGGTCAAGGGCAGGCTGAAACAGGCAGAGACATGGGCATGTGGGTTGATGGGTCTCATGACTGGGCAGGACTTTGGAAAACTGGCCCTGCCATAGTGTTGCTGGGGCAAAGGCTGATGGTCCTGGGGGGCTGATGCTGGGTCCTGGGCAGGATGGAGTACCAGGGGTACTACAAGAACAGCGAGATCTGGAAGTGGTCTCCAGGCCTCCAGGTCCAAATGGTCTGTGCTGTGATACAGAAAAATACATGGATCATGTTTAAAGTTACACATTTTAAAAGCATTTGATGGCCAGTGTGTTCTTGCTCCCCTTCTCAAAAGTCAGTTTATTCATGGGGTCTGTCTTGAGTGGGATTTCCCATAAGAATTTGTGGCAGTTCAGATAACCACAACAAGTAGAAATCTTGGTGCCAGCCCTGCTGCTCCAAGGAAAGTAGTCAGAGTGAGCAAACGAATAGGTTTGTAGGTGAGAAACATTAAAAACCTTGTCCCCACAGTGGTGTAAATACTCTTTTTCCTACCCAAAATGTGTTGATGTGAACAGATACGTATTTCAGGTTTCATTTGAGCGCGTTTTTCCATGAGCGCTCTGTTTCTAAATATAGATTTGTTTAATTTTTTTAACTCTACAATGCTTAAAAAATATAGGCATTCTAGGCTGCCTTTAGACAGGTCTTCTGACAGTTCCATGGTGACAAAAAGACTGTAGGCTTTTCAGTCTGAAATATGACTTTACTAAAAATTGTCTTGGATGGTTTTCATGGTCAGTCGTATCAGATAAGAGGGGCACATTCATGGTCACAGTATTTAAAACACACCTGCACATGCCCAGCTGTGTTGGCTCTAATTGCCTCCACCACTGCTATACAGGAATGCCTTGCAGACACTAGAAGAGTTATGCATGCAATATAAGGAATAGGAAGACGTGAGCAAATATGACAAACAGTATTCCAGATTTTTATTGATTATTCAAGGAATGTCAAAGAGAAAAATTGGTATATCTGTGGAGACAACAAAGTAGCAGTGTGGGAAGTCCTTCATTCTTTGCAACATGTACGTGGTAGATCCCAAATGTTAACCTCTGTTCGTATCTCATAAATGAAGAAAACTCAGCCCATAGCTTTAAGATTTTAGGGCACTAGCTCTAATTTCTTCAACCCACTGGTGGCACATCCTGCTACTGTGTAGGAGTCACAGTCCACTGGTTGTCAGTTCCCATCTCTCTAAGGTCAGCTGCCACAGTCGTGGGAACCAGCTGACAGCTGATAAAGGTTGATTTTGCCTTGCCCGTAGGTTGTTAACAGGATTTCAATTAGTGCAATTACATGCACCTGCTTTCTTGAGGGCCTGGCAGCTCTAAAATAAATAAATTTGTGCTTTATGGAAGAAGTTGGGTTCCTTGCTGAGACTAGCACTTATTTTTCTAATGGCTTTTTTAAAAATGATATTTCATGGGGTTTTTTCTGACTTGATCTCTTTTAGTGTTCTCAAGTAGAGCACATTTCTATTCGTCTTTTGTAGGACAGCTCCATCAAATAGTGATTTTTATGCTCTATCTGTCCATCATGAGGTGAATTTTGATTGCATTTTGCCACACAATTTCTGGACAGATATTTCAGGAGTGCAGTGACCAGACCATAGCTCTTTTAACTAGCTTTCTGCCACCAGATCAGACAGTGTAATACTCTTGAGGAGTGAAGGTCTGTGTTAATCTTTCTTTGATCAGTCCTTCGGGAATAGAAACTCTTGATTACTGAGGAGCCTGTGGTGTTGTAAAACCTGTGCTACCTCTGAATCAGAGCAGGAATATTTAAATATTCTCCACCTTGCTTCCTTGCCAGCTGGTGTTGTCTGATGTTCACATAGGGGAGCACCCCAAGAGTGGGAAATCAACTCCGTCAGTTTGTTGTGGACAGAGGAACACAGAAAAAGAGAAGCAATACTTAGCCTTTGAAGAGTAAGCCTCTGTGTACATGGCAGGAAGATGCCCTGGGGCAGCACCCACCAAGGGTGCCTGGCCACCCCTTTCATTCCTGTTGAGAGGCTTCTCTTGTGTTGCAGTGACCACCACATGTCCAAGAAAAGCTGGGGAGAAGCTGCTTTGTCCGGTTGCTATGTCAACAGTGTTTTCATTGCCTGCAGACAGCTGAGTATTGGTTGGTATGGCAACCCTCCTGAGAGCACCCAGAGATGTTCAGTGAGGGGCTGGCTCTTTGAAGAAGGCACTGTGGTTGCAGTGGAGGTGGAAGCTCTTGTGCCAAAGGGTATGAGAGGGCAGAAAAGACACATGTAATAATGCATTCATTTGGAGAACTTGGTTTCTAGCACCAAGTGGGTTATTGTAGACTAAAAGCATCCTTACGTGTTCCAGTGGAAGAGCAAAAACAAGAAGTTGTTTCGAAGGGTACCATGACAGCATGGATGTTCACAAAGAACACTGTGAAATCGGAGTATAATTGAGCTCCTTTAGTATTGTTGTTATTATTTAGTGTAGACTATCTTAATAGAAGAGTATTTTAGCCACATATTTGGGAAGATAATGTGCCATGTTTTCTACCTGTCACTATTGTAGGGGTTTTAAGTGGTGTCAGAGAGAAGCTCAAGTCAGGAACTTATAGGTGAGATGAGTCTTTACTATGAATCTGTACTATTACAGCAGGTAGACCAAGAAACGTGTTTCACAGTGCTTCGGTGGAGTAGCGTGGATGTGTGTGTGCACATGTCCTTCACTTAGGCTGCTCATGAGCTATATCTAACATCAGAGAGGTTCTGATCACAGAATCACGGAACATTAGGGATTGGAAGAGACCTTGAAAGATAATCTAGTCCAATCCCCCTGCCACAGCAGCATCACCTAGATCAGGTCACGTAGGATCTGGCAGTTTTTCTTGTTAAAAAGTGCAGAACAGTAGACTCTGATGATTTTCTCCATTCACTGAAATAAAGATCTTTTCCAACTGAAACAATTCTATGATTCTAATTAAATAAATAGTGGTTTAAGGCATTGGGCAAATAAAGATGTCGATAAATAAAATGTAATATACTTTTTTTATTTAATAAAAATCTTCTTTAATTTGACAGTTGCTGAAGCTTTTAGAAAACTGTGAGAGGTGAGAGAAATGTTTAGGCGATTGTCTCACACAACTGAACAGTACTGGTGGTAAATTCAGCTTCCTAAGGTTAGGCTTTTTGAGTACATCTTCACTGAATTCGTATTTAGCTCTGTGATTTAAGGTTTGCATGAATGTATGTCTCAGGTTTCTTCTGTGTGTGGCAGGGGGACAGATTTACAGCTATTTTCTCAAATCATAAGATTGATGAGTTTGGCTTTGTAAGTCACTTTTGGCTTATTCATGAGAATGTAACTCAATCATCAGTGCTTCAGTAACAGCTCACACAGCAGACATTCCTAATTCTTGAAATTGTGTGCAAGGTGAGGGAAGGGACCTTGAAGCTATGCAGAGATTATAGCATGGATTTCCAATAGATCTTTTCCACCACTGAAAGAGTATTTATTAACTCATCAAAAATAGGTAATCAAAAAGCTGCTGGCAATAATCACATTTGTTTGTTGCTCGAGAAGACAAAGGTGTGAGTTTCCATCCAACTAATTTACTTGTGAATTTACTTCCCAAGTGGTGGAATAGCGTAATTTTTTTTCAACAATTCCAGGAATTTTCAATCTATTTATTTTGCATGAATAATTTCTTCAGCTAACCTGCCGCAGTGTAATTATTCCATCACTGTTAATAATTGTATTGTTGTCTCTAGCAGTCATTTTGAAGAAACACAACATTCACAGCTAATGGGAAACTTTAACATCCTTGATACATAACACAGAGAGACTTAATAGCAAGAGTAAATTTTAGAGCATTATTGCCGCTATAATGTTAATTTTATTTTGATGAGCAAACTGTATTTTTCAGTTCTTCTATCCGTTTCATTGAGTGCAGCAGAAAAAAGCTAAAGATAACAAGCCCTGTAATAGAAAAGAAATGACTGTTTGCTTTTAGTATTGCAGCATATTAGTATTTATCGTTCATTAGTCCTACAGCCAGTGCATTGGGTATCGCACAGGAGTATAATACAAGACGTTCTGACTGCCTTAAGTGACCGTGTAGTTGATTCGTAGTGGTGCTTCCTGCGTGGTTAGTTCAATCTAAAATTAAAATATAATGTAGAAAATGCTTCAAGATTTCATTGTACATGGTGAGCACATACGGGCTTTGTGAATCTCCAATTCTCACTTTAGTTGTTTTCAAATCACAGATGTTACCCTCAAAGAGCATAGACACGTTATAACCCTATCATTTTTTTACCACTGCATCTGAGTTCCCTCCCAAGTATTGTCTGCTGTTGGAGTTGTTTGCTTTTGTGATTTTTGTTTTGTTTTGCTTTGCTTTGTTTTTTTTCCCCAAGGAACACTGTGTTGAAAAACACCAGCCCGCCTTTCAGCCTGTCTTTCTTTACATTAGTGACACTGTTTCGGTGCTGGGAAGTCAAGGATGTTTATCATCGCTCATTATCCCTGTAGGATGTTGCGTGGTCTTTGAATACACAAAGGAAAGCTCAAGTTGCCTGTGCAGGCAACCTTTTCCTGTTTCGAGAGCGTTTCTCCTGTACTTCAGAAGCACCGTGTTTGTCCTTCTGTCAGGGCTTTGAGTGATTTTGTTACCTGAAGTGTCTATTGCTGTGAGGAACTGGAGAGTGGAAAGGGGAGCTTTGAATGTGGTGTGGTATTGTATGGAGAAACAAAAATAAGATTTATGGAGGTCTTTGCTGCTGAGAAAATTGTTTGCTGCTTTGTGCAGTAGCTAGAATTTCCTAAAGCTGGCAGCTCTGTGTCATCTTTGATGTATAATAGCAACCTAATACAGGAGCTGTAGTGGGATTAATCTCTTCCAGCTTTAGACATCTACCCTCTTGACCTCTGTATCAGAGGTAGTCGTAACAAACTACCGTGGAGGAGGGTGGCCCCTAATAAACTTTGTAGGCTACTTACCAAGTCCATTTTCTTTTTTACCTGACAAATACCTAGTGCATAGTTTCCAGTCCACACTTAAAACACTTTTGCATCTTCCTTTGAACTACAGAAAAGACAAAAATGTCCTTATGGGTAGAAAACCTAGGAAATTAATTAATCAAAGAATGAGAGCTGACATCCTGATGGGTTTCTAAAAGCTTAGTTTCTGCTGGTGGTGACTTTGGCAGAGCCACTCTAAAGAACGAGCCTTTCCAGTTCATCGATCCTCACACAACCAAGTGGTTTTAGTGCAGGTCTAATATGATTTTGCTCCTGCTCTTTGCTTTGATGTGATTGGAAGAAGTGTTATGGTGAACAACCACGGTTCATGTTAGTTCTTTCTATTTCACCACCTTCAGAGCAGGGGAGGCTGGCAGAGCACAAATGTACAGTGATCCTTCAAGGTGTGTGGTAGCACGTGTGCATTCTGAGCCACTGTGTTTCTGCGATGTTGTTTAAAGGGCAGACAGTGGAGCTAGGCAAATGTGTCAGTGCATCTGGGTAGTCATTGCCATTGCAGAATGTGCTGCTTGAACGTTTTGTGTAGTAGATACCAAGTGCAGAACTGGGAATGAGCTCTTGTTTCACGTGCAGCAATGCTGGGGTTTTATTTAAAGCCTCTTTTGAGGTATCGTAGTGAGAATGACGGAGCCCTGGAACAGGCTGCCCAGGGGGGTTGTGGAGTCTCCTTCTCTGGAGACGTTTAAAACCCACCTGGACATGTTCCTGTGTGTCTTGGTCTGGGTGATCCTGCTGTGTCAGGGGGATTGGACTAGATGATCTTTCAAGGTCCCTTCCCATCCCTAATGTTCTGTGATTGTGTGGTTCTGCGATCATTGTTTTCAAAACATGCAAATGTAGTCACATACATTAGCCTACATGTAGATAAGGGGGTTTTATTTAAGCATTAATTAAGAAGTTAATGCTAGTTGAGAAAGCACTAACGAAATCTGTGCCTTAGAGGATGTTGCTGTTTCTGTGGGTAATTTATAAACTCTTTTCTGTGCCACAGTACATTCTGTTATTAAAAATGCAAAATTACAATTACTGCTTGTATAGTTACATATGTGTTAATTAGCTGGCTAACTTGATGGGGCTCTGGGCAATCTGTTCTAGTGAGTGACGTCCTGGTTGTTGCAGGGGGATTGGACTAGATGACCTTTGAAAATCCCTTGCAATCCTATAATTCTATGGTTCTGTTATTCAAATTACTCCATTTGTTAGCCCTTGACATGTATTTTATCCCAAACCCGAGGAAAAGAAGGCTAGCCTAAAACTCTCTTCTGTTCAAACGTGCTGTTCCTCTTACATTTTGGTGTTAACCAGTTCACATCTTTCAGTGCTGCACGCTGCCACCCCAGTTTTTAATTTCTGTTTAGCACCATGTTGTGCCTGCGCATGTGATGTGCTGCTGATGTGTCCACACCTTTGGCATTCGTGTGCAAAGTATTAGAGAAGCCAACTACACACCAAATTCTGAATGTTAATAGAAATAAACTTCAATTAAGGCAGAACAGAGCTGGTGGAAGATATTCATTCTCATGAATCAGTGTCAGAAAACTGGTTGCAGGGAACACGAGGAGAGATGTGGTCTTCCTGAGGTGCGAATGAGAGCAAGGCAAGAGCATTCAGTGTAGCATCTACCTCGTTCACCGATGCATAGGGACCGTTAGTTCCACTGAAGAAAGGTTCGACACAAAGGTCAGAGCATGTTCTCCTGAGCAGTCATGTCACATTTGGGTTTTGAGGAATGAGATTCCTTCCAGGCAGTTCCACACAAGCTTCTTTCTCCTGTCACTGAGCCTTTTTGTTTTCAAATGTCTCCTGTTAGTTTCCTACAATGGGAACAGCTTGTCTGTGATCTCTATAATGATTTATTTTTCGAAGCAATTAGATTTGATTTCTTAAAGCTATAGCAACTCCCTCGTTAAAGAGGGCGATTCACTGAATAAAAAATGCAAAGCCTCTGAATGCGAAAGGGATGCTCAAATTTCATTTGATTTCAAGAAAAAGCTGTAGGGCTTGAGGGAAGCAGGGCAGGATCAGTGCCCGAAATGGGGTTGCCTCCACATGCAAATGCTACGAGAATAGACCGTTTCCATTACCAGTACTTAGAAAGCCTGAGCATCGTATTCCCAAGCGAGCAGCAAGCCTGAGGGGCTTTGCATCACCAGCTCGTAGAACCAGATGCAAATGCAGGTATCCTGTGGCTGGCACACCTGCTGCTAAATATTTAAATGTGTTTGGAGACCGCATAAATTTCTCGGTGTTTTGTGAAGAGTTTCATGAAGAGTTTTATGATTTAGAGCACTTCTCTAATTTGAAAATCAGAGTTTAATGGCCTGTACTTACGGTCTCCTTTTTTTCCTGTTTCAAATGAGCTAGCATTATCACACTTAGAAACAGAAGTCTCATTAATTCTAAACATTCATTTCCATATATGAGAGAATACTGTTTTCTTATATATGTGTGTTCACACTTTTATATTTCATGCATAGAAATAAGCTTTCTAATAATGAAAATGTTTAAAGCCATGAGGGAAAGAAAAGGCAAAGCTTTTTATTCTCTAACAGGAAATGATTCTGTTTTATGTGGGTTTAATTTTTTTCAATTTTGCTGGCACTTAACATGTTCTTAGAGTTATATAATTTGTGTTTTACAGTACCATGAAGCTAATGAATGGAGAAAAGGAGACTGAAGTGTGACCTCACTAATGTTTAGAAATATGTGAAGGGTGGGTGTCAGGAGGATGGAGCCAGGCTCTGCTCAGTGGCATCTAGTGATAGGACAATGGGCAACGGGTGTGAGCTGGAACAGAGGAGGTTCCATATAAATATGAGAAGGAACTTCTTCACAGTGAGGGTGATGGAGCACTGGAAGGGGCTGCCCAGGGTGGGTTGTGGAGTCTCCAGAGATGTTTAAAACCCACCTGAATATGTTCCTGTGTGACTTGGTCTAGATGATCCTGCTGTGGCAGGGGGATTGCACTAGATGATCTTTTGAGGTCCCTTCCAATCCCCAATGTTCTTTGACTCTGTGTGATTGTATAATGAGACCTGTTGTCTAAGATTTTCAGTGTTTCACTACAGTGTTGTTAAGACATGACCAAGTGAGGTTAGTGAACTCTGAAATGAAATAAAGATACCAAAATGTGTATTTTTAGGCTTCTGTATCCATGCTTGGGCTTTTATGTCAGGGATCACAGCTTATATCAGAAACCATGAACCTTAATTAACAAAATGATGAAAACCGAACATTAGTGGGACTTTACTACAATTTACTCTTCTTCTAAGTACCAGTGTAGCCTGTTGATGAGAAAACCTTCACATCACTGCAAGATGCAGTCTCGCACAAAGGCACATGCATAAACATCTTTGCAGCTCATTTCTCAGACAGAAATTTGCATAGTGCTTCAAAAGCCTTTGAATGTTCTCGCACTCATCTATCATTTGTAAAAATTGGGAAGATGGCAGTATTTACCTATTAACTTGTTTATCACTCCACAGAGTCATAATTCTGCGTCGTTGCCAGGGGAACTACATGAAATAAAAGAAGGAACAAAACAAAAGATAGCCATGATAGCTGAATTTCTCAAAAATTTGAAGAACAGCCTTAGACTAGAGAGATACCTGATTTTTTAGAACTATTTCATAAGCGATAGGAATAGTTGGGGGTATTATGGAACTTTTTTTTCCCCAAAAAATATTTCAAATGAAATGAAGCCAACAGCAAAATAAGCTCTTTTCAGGGAGAAGAATTTACTGTGCCAGTAATGACTGACTGCTCTGTTTTTTCCCCACCAGGATTACACTTTGACCATGTACTTCCAGCAGTACTGGAGAGATAAGAGGCTGGCCTATGCTGGCATACCCCTCAACCTCACGCTCGATAATCGAGTGGCAGATCAGCTCTGGGTGCCTGACACGTACTTCTTAAACGACAAGAAATCGTTTGTGCATGGCGTTACCGTGAAGAATCGAATGATTCGCCTTCACCCGGATGGGACGGTGCTCTATGGCCTCAGGTCTGTGTTTCCATGATGAAGATTTGTGTGGTTGATATGTGCTTCCTGGTGCAAGGTTATTGGGTAGTGCATTATGTAACCTCCCCTGTAACTCTGAAAGATGCCTGTAGAAAACAAATGACACACTCGATGTCTCTTAATTTTGCCAGAAGCACCTTCAGTCAGGTTGTATCTGCTTCTGTGGAGTCACCATATCTGGAAAGGCCACTGGCTATAGGAAGCAGAAAGGCACACATTAATTGTAAACACGAAAATTGTGACCAAAATACGGGCAGTACGATTGACTGTGGGTGCTTATGTTGTCTCTCGGTGTGAGTGTAGTCAATAAAGCAAAAGCCACAAGCAGCCCTGTTTGAACAGACTCAGACACAGGTAAGACCATCACTATGGGTGCCTTCAGTGATTTCGTCAAGTAGGGATCCGCACTGCGACCTGTTATATTTTAAACCAGAGGACTAAAGTGAGCACACATTACCCTACTTTCTACTTATTTCAGCCGTGACTTTACAGATTTTATTCGTTCTGTCTGTTTACGTGGTTAGCAATACTGAAAAATCCTTTCCTCAGTAAACTTAACTACCCTGGCAAAAATCTCAATGGAAGACTCAGTAGTATCAAGAAGTTGCTTTCTTCGGACAGGCTAATCCGTTTGCTTCCCTGTTTTAAACCGTACCAGGAAAACAAGTGTTTGCCAGTGGAAATCCATTTCCACCATTAGAACTTTCTTGTATTATATCCTAGAGATGAATGCACATAGGTGGTGCAGGATAAAGAATCCCTAAGGACTGAATGAGATCTGAAAAGTAGTGCAGGTGGATTTTATGTCTAGTGTCGTTATTTTATCTGCTTTTGTTTTCTAGCAACAGCTAAACTTTTAACCTAACTTTCTTGGCCCCTCAGATCTTTAACTTGTATTACATATAATACATGAACTGAACTGAATTGATCTTTCTAAACAAAAATTAGACTCAGCCTGTTAGGAAACTTTTAAAAAGTTGAGGGTGTTTACGAAATGTCTGTAAAATCAACTGTCTATTGCAAAAGGAGGCCTTCACATCACAAGCTGTTGACCCAGAATGGAAGACAACAGGTTGAGGATTCTTTCCCCCAGTAGTTTAATGTCAAAAAAGGAGGCGAGGTATTTTTGTTTCATTTATTGGAAGAACCATCCCTAGGAGCAATGTAATAAAAAAGTTGTGGGTGTCAGAGCTCTCGTAAGTCCTTCTGTCACACTCTGAAACACATTTGGAGTCTTTCATAGAATTATTAGGGATTGGAAGGGACCTCAGGTGAGGATTACCTGTCCAAAAGGAGTACATTTGGGTAAGTTACCTTCCTCTTCTGCTAAATGCAAATGTCCACAAGCAGATCACATTTCACGTTGTAGTATTTGCTTAGCAGATGTGTATAACACTTTCCATTGCCCTTCCTCTGAAAGGACACCATATCCCAGGTCATATGTCCATGGTCTGAAGCTACTGCCTTGCTTAATGAGGGATAACTATTTGAAATTACGTATTGACAAAGAAAAGAAAGAAGAAAATATCTGAGCTCTAGCTCCATTGATTTAAAGGCTCGCACTTTGTGCTGCTCTGCCACTAGCCTATCTTCTTGTGGGGTGGCTTCAGAGTATCCTGATGGCAGTGGCCTCAAGCTGCAGTCTGGAGGCAATGACTGATCCTGTGGCCTGAGACCAGACACTGTGCCACAAAACACAGAGCCACTGAGAATAATGGGGGAAATTTTGGAGGGTTGCAACTGATTATAGAACATCCACACAGCAAAGCAATTCCTCAGAAAAAAATATGTAAGGAAATGACCCTGAGGCAGCACAGGCTCTGTGCTCCCTCTTCTGAACAATGTAGAATTTATCACAGTTTTAACAGACTTGGTCTTCACTTTTCCAAGGTTTATATCTACTTCAGAGGAAGTAGTTTGCTGCCTCAGCAAAAGTCTTTGAGAGTAGTAGAATACGAAGTGACTTTTTTGAAGTTCACTTTGTTTTCAAGGAATGTTTTTCTGTGGGCACAATACTAACTGCTCTTCCCCCTTGTTCAGAACAATGTACCAGAGGTATGATGATACAACAGCTTTTTGGTCCTGTAATAGACCAAAAAATACTAGACAGTAGATCCAAAAATAGTTTTAGGACTGCTCGTGCCTGCCGTATATAGACCTCTTGTTCTCAGGCAGGACAGTGCTAGCAGCGTGGAGGAAGTTACGTGTTTTGTCTGAAAATACATAGCTATCCCTCGTCTATTAAACACGATGGGTATTTGCAAGGTGAAATGGTTGGTTGTGATCAGTCAGACAAGGCAACCACACTTTTTTTTTTTTGGATTAATTTATTTCATATCGAGACAAAATAGGATCAAATTAGCCGCCAGGACTGTAACCTGGTCACAAAACAAGTTACCTGTACTGCTCAGACTGATTTATTTTGCAGACTTCTATGGGACAAAATACCCTCGTGTCAGAAGTACCTCCCAGATGGGGTTCCTATGCAGTGTAAGCACCATAATCAAAGGCAGTCAGCCTGGCAATAAAGTAGCAGAGCAAGATGAGAGGATCTATTTCCAGGATGAAAGAACTGTTGTAGGAAATTCGAAGCAATTAAAACCATTTCTTTTGGGTATTGCTTTCACCCAAAATGTATGTGTATGTGCGTATCGCTTTATCTTTGTCTGGCTCCTAATTGTCTCTGTGTCACTGCTGTGATGATGAGTTCTTGAAACCTGGTTGTCCTGCTGTGTCAGGCAGCATTCCATCCCATAAAAAATAAACCTGCACAAGCCTTAGCAATTAACTTCTGGTTTTCATGAGCATTTGTGCAGGTTAAGTTTGGTTGCTGGAATGTTCCTTCAGAAGGAACTGCTAAGCACTCAACTTACTTTAGTAAATGGAGTAAATCTATGTATAATTTGCTGTATCTTTGGCTTTTAGTAGATATTTCTGAAGTTAAAACACTTTAATATAGTGTAAAAAGTCACTTGAGCAAGAGCAATTTCTGGTGCTGGAACTTGTGCTACAGCACCAGCTCATGTGGTATATGAACAGGCCAAAATAAAAATACATGCCTTCAGAAGTCATAAGGCAATTAGTTTAAGGCAAGTTTGCCAACTGCATAATGTTTAATAATTATGAAAAATTAATAATTTGTAAGTGCATGTGTTCTGTGCAGCTGGCATTTAGTGGCACAGTACTTGTTAAAGTTCCCTTAGCATAAATTAGCTTTAAAATAGATCTGGTTCCACACTACCTCATATATCAACTTGGCTCTTGTAGATCTTAAATGAGACCTAGGTCGGTATAGGGGATTGTACTGAAGCATAGGACAAAGGGTCCCTAGCAGCATAGGACAAATAGACCCTAGCAGCAATGCCCAAGTGTTCCTGCTTGGTTTGCTTTGAGCATGGTTACCGCTTGACTCAGGAGAAAAATAATTTGATTGCACAGTCAGTGTGGCTTTGTAAAGCTGATCACTGCTAAGACCTTCCTTGTTCATCAGTCATCACAGTTTTAAGACTAAGAACCTATGTTACTCCTAGTTTTATATGCTTTGCTAGAACTGCTAGTAGTCATAGTATTGAGGAGACATCCATCTCCATAATTAATAGCCCAGTGTCTAGCACCTTGGTTGAGGGTCCAGAAGGGCACTTGCAAATGATGACTGTTTAGAAGACACTCTTGTAAACTGCAGAGTAGCCAAGGAACTACTGTTTGTAAATTATTTCAACCTCTGGGAGATGTGTTAGCAGTGGAACCAGCAAGCAGCTGAAGGAAGGTTGACGTAAATGTTGTCCTGTGATGGTACTTGGTACCTGAAAACGTGAGACTACCATAAGGGTATTGAGAGGATACTCAGAGTGGTCATGATTTGATCATGGTATAGATAAGGCTGAGAAGGACAAAGATCAAGTGTGTGCCCTTCTCACTGCCTGCTAGTAGGAACATAACTGAGAAGATACTCTGAGCAGCAGATCCTTGAGCTTTTTCTGATGGCCTTTTGCTCATACAACTGTCTCTTCCTGTGCAAAGGAATTGCAATATTGCAAAAACAGCTTCTGAGTCAGAGAAGAATCATAGAATGGTAGGGGTTGGGTGGCCTCTGTTGTCCTATGAGATAGTCATAATGGCCTTATTCCCTTGGTTCAGCTATTAAGTGGTTATCCATCAATCATAACCTATATGCTAAAGATGAACCTTCTTTCCTTTTCTGGGGTAGTGGATGCAGCATTCATAAAAACCACATGGGTTGTATGTAGTGTGAAACAGGTGAGGAAAGGCACCAAACTACTTTTCTCCTCTTGAAATGCTGCCCTTGAATTTTAAAGTGGTTACCAGATCAGAAGACTATTTTCAGAAGGTTAAGATATTAAAAAGAGAGATTCAAACTGGAGCAAACACATGGACAAAACACTAACGTGAAGAGTTCCATCTTTCAGAGGTGTGTTTAAGGCTTTATTACACTAGATTATCCCCTTATTATTTCTATAGGAACCATCTGTGCACAAGGTCCATTTCTTGTTTGTATCGGAAAAGGATCAGTAAGAAATAGACCTAGTCAGGCCCAGAGGATAATTGAAATATGAAATTGATATGAAGGCATTATGAGGAACATTATGCATAATAACATACACACTCTCGATGAAGGCTGTGATTCAGCGAAACACTGAAACATGCTCAAGATTAATCATGAGCATATGGTTGTAACTGTCTAAACGTTAGTGCAAATAATAAATCCCTCACTTTAAAAACAAAGCGCCAGTGCTGCTTGAAGCTGTTAATGCTCTTATTTTGGTTGTGCATGTGTATCGTTGGCACTCCTGATATACAAGAGCTCGATGAAAATAGTGCAGATTCATCAACAGTAAAATTCATCCTCAGCATGTTACAATGCCTGTATCTCGGAGAAACAGAAGTGGACAGTGTCATCTGGGGAGAAAATTTAAAATCCAGTGTGGCACTTCACTACAAAATCCTCTTTAATTGTGCAAACTAGAGAAGTAAACAGCTCTGAAGCAAAGAGCTTGGCTGGACTTAAAACGTTTTTTCAACATGTCAGGTTTTTTTCCTAAGAGCTGCCACAAACCCAGGGAATCAGTTGTTCACTCAGCACTAGCAATTTTTACAATTCACAGAATCACAGGACATTAGGGATTGGAAGGGACCTCGAAAGATCATCCAGTCCAATCCCCCTGCCACAGCAGG
>JAOXOE010000001.1:80928684-80957374 GCA_028565055.1 Phoeniculus purpureus
GAAGGGACCTCGAAAGATCATCCAGTCCAATCCCCCTGCCACAGCAGGATCACCTAGATCAAGTTGCACAGGAACATCTACAGGCAGGTTTTAAACATCTCCAGAGAAGGAGACTCCATAACCCCCCTGGGCAGCCTGTTCCAGTGCTCTGGCACCCTCACTGTGAAGAAGTTCCTCCTCATATTTATATGGAACCTCCTCTGTTCCAGTTTACACCCATTGCAGTCAGTGCCACCACTGTGTTGTTAAGCTGCTGTTCAGTGTAAAACTATGGACCAGATCCTCAGTTTGTGTAAGCTGTTCTTCAGGGAGCCCTCACTTTGAAAACTACACATCAACAAAGCTTGGATTGCTGACTGTACAGTAATTCTGTCTGATGTTTGTATTTCAGAATCACAACCACTGCAGCTTGTATGATGGACTTGAGAAGATACCCATTAGATGAGCAGAACTGTACTCTGGAAATAGAAAGCTGTATGTACATAAGAAAATACGTTAGAAACCTAGTTCAGATGTCGGGCAGTCTTCCTTTCACAGCATTTTGTAGTGCTTATTCTGATTTGTACATGCACTGGTTATCATTCAGTGAAAGGGGTTATCTGCTTCTAGACAACCAGGTTTAGGACAGAGCGAAGTAATTGGTTGCTCCAGCCTGACTTGGCAGAGGCAGTAACTGGATGTTTATCTTCAACACAAGAGAATGAATGTTTATGTTTTCATCAAGTCGATTTTTACGAGAGCAAACATGATGATGCCGCTTTCTTTCAGCACACTTGATTATGCATGGATGGTCTTGCTGCAGGACCTCCCTGGGCTTTCAGATCAGCCCCATTTATGACTTGCCACTGTGTTTCAAGCAGAATCAGATTATTTCTTCCACCTAGTCATGTGCGAGGATTGCGATGATGAGATGAACATTTGCACTTCAAGAGTTCCTGCTCCATTTGCACTACTGGATGGAGATTGTGGGCCATAGACAGAAAACACTAATAAATACTCTAAATTCCTCTACATTCCTCCACTATAGGAGCTAATGGAACTGGTGCAACTCACACTCTTTAGTGAGAGTCGAGAAGATCTGTCCCAGTTATGTTTGTCTGTATTCATTGAATAATCCACCTTCTTGTGGTGATTATCAGCATAAATACACACTCGGTTTCAGTGCTAAATGCATGTGATGTGTTAAATCATGCTACTCGGCAATTTTGCAGACTATTGGGTAGCATTTTCTGTCTCATTGAGGTGTGTAATTCCTATGTGAGTTTTATCAAAGTGATTTAAAACAGTTAAAATTACATGCAGTATTCTGACTCAGATTCCTGGGCAGACTGCAGTGGCATGGCTTCTCAGGACACCTTCCCATGGGCGTACAGGACACACGTGTATTTTCTCTGTCTCAAATGACAAACCACCTGTACTGTCTTTGAAGCTACATTTGAGGCTGCTGTTATTTCTGACGTGTTCTCCTGCTTTGCCTGCAGATGGTTACACTACAGATGACATAGAGTTCTACTGGAGAGGTGGAGACAATGCAGTCACTGGCGTGGAGAGGATTGAGCTTCCTCAGTTCTCTATCGTGGAGTATAGACTGGTGTCAAAGAATGTTGTCTTTGCCACAGGCAAGTAACACCATTTGTCTGTTAAGGGTTTAATGTACTTGTTTATGTCAATTACTGGTTTATTAATCATAGTTAATCATTATTGGTAACAATTACATGTTGTGTGCTTGTCTAGTGAAATTACTTACTCGCACCCTGGAGGCTGGAGATGATAAATTATCATTTCTTGTTTATTTTTCTTTTTCTCGTGTGTGTGTAATACTTAACCAGACACCTAAGTATCTATGATCTAAAAAAACATGAAGTCATTCACCTCTGAATCATGAGTTTAGAAGTAGCCTGCAGGGTTACTGATTGTTCGTAAGTATGTTTTGACATACTAGGTCAAAAAGCCACTGGTTTTATGAGCATCTCCCTGCAACTGTTCAGTGACTGCTTGTTTTGCTATTGCATAGGGTATGTAATGTCTTTCCTGTTTTGATTTGCACTGATGGGTATATAGCCATGCTATACATAGCCAGTGCTTTTGTCATCGTTGTTAAGATGCTGAAATTAGATCCCTGGGTTTTGTCATTGTTTCCTTGAAGATGTAATCGAGAGAGGTTCTCCTCCCCCTCTACTCTGCCCTGGTGAGACCATATCTGGAATATTGTGTCCAGTTCTGGACCCCTTAGTTCAAGAAGGACACAGAACTGCTTGAAAGAGTTCAGAGCAGAGCCACAAAGATGGTGAAGGGAGTGGAACATCTCCCTATTGAGGAAAGGCTGAGGGAGCTGGGTCTCTTTAGCTTGGAGAAAAGGGGACTAAGGGATGACCTCATTAATGTTTATTAATGCTGCCCTTGTATGTCATTGTGACTGGAAGGGTTTTGTCCTGTGGAGAAAGAGATACTGTGGTCTTGGATCCTTCCATTCTGCAGCCAGCATCACGTTAAGCAGCCAGGAATTACCTGCCCTGCCACAGGGCTGGATAAGCTTTTGCCGAACGGCTCTTTTGGGCAGTGACGAGAATACAGACAGCTTATGTGGGAATTTTTTATGACAGTTCAAAACCACCTTTTAGTTCAGTAAGAAATGTTTTGGTACTGGCATGATTTGGTAATTTAAAGATGAGAGAGACTTGTTAACTTCTCAAAAAAAGAGAAATACAACGAGCTGTGAAACTAATATGAAAGAATGAAAACGAGGAATAGGCTTTTTTATGACTCACCAGATTTTCAGATTCATAACAGTTCTTGCAAAACAAGTTGTGGAAGGAGTAAAAAAGTCTCATGCTGCAGAGTTTAAGACAGCTTGACATTAGGGAGTAGGATGAGGTAGTCACAGATAGCAGATCACTCCACATGCCATTTTCTGCCTCATGTAGTTTTTGCCACTGATGAAGACACAATACTGGTTTTGCTGTTATTTTGGTACAGGGCATTATGAAAGTGTTTGATTAATAATCAAACACAATAATAATTTGGAATTTTGTGACAAGGGGAAGCATCATGTTTGTTTCTCAAAACCACACCTTTAATTCGAATTCTGAAGCATGCTGGTGAATCTGAAGGATACAGTCAGAGAATCATAGAATTATAGAATCATTAGGGATCAGAAGGGACCTCCAAAGATCATCCAGTCCAATGCCCCTGCCACAGCAGGATCACCTAGATCCAGTCGCACAGGAATATGTCCAGGTGGGTTTTAAACTTCTCCAGACAAGGAGACTCCACAACCCCCCTGAGCAGCCAATCTTTCAAATTTCTTTTCAATACCCAACTTTCTTCTGGTTCTAGTAATTAAGTCCAGCTTTTTACATTTTTGTGGAAAATAAGTCAGGCACGGGTTTTTTGGTTTGGAAATTTTTTTGGCTTTGAGGTTATTGAAGTCTCAAGGGACTATATTATTTCTTTGAGTGCAGTCTCTCAGTGAACATTTCAGAGATTTCAGTGCTGGGGTGCTTTGACTGTATAAAACTAAAGGAGGACTTTAGAGTCATGCCATAAACAGCTTTTGGAGTAGTTACTACTCCTGTTCTCCGTGAGGATCAGTGCTGTCTAATTTTGTGTAACTTATGCAAACAGAAGAATCTGTTCCCATAGTTACTACTGAGAAGCAACAGTAAGCACAGGAAAAACCCCGGATGTAATGACAGGAAGCTGTAAGGCGCTGCAAGAATACTGGAGGGAGTGCATGGTTCTTGAAGCGTAGCATTTGGCAATTACCTTGACAAATTAGCCTAATGGGTCTGAAACAAGGTATAAAAGTCAGTACAGACAGAGCGAAATACAACTTCTATACAACTAATTATTCCTGTCCACATTCAGGATGGGCAACACCAGGTTAGGCAGTGTTATTATTCTGTGTGTAGAAATCTAGGGGTTGCTGGTGGTCTCTGATTGAACATGAGCCAATTACATCTTTTTGGAAAACAAACAAAACAAAGCTCGTTGTGGGCGTTAGGGCCTGGAGAATAAATCTTATGAAGAGAGATTGAGACAGTTGGGGCTGTTTAGTTTGAGGAAGAGGAGGATAAGGGGTGACCTCATCACTCTCTACAACTATCTGAAAGGATGTTGTAGAGGTTTTGGTGCTGGTCTCTTCTCACAGAGAATTACCAACAGAACCAGAGGAAAGGGTTTTAAGCTTCAACAAGGTAGGTTTACATTAGACATTAGGAAAAAATTCTTCATGGACAGAGTGACCAGGCACTGGAATGGGCTGCCCAGGGTAGTGGTTAAGTCACCATCCCTAGATGAGTTTAAAAGTTGCTTAGATGGGGTGTTGGGGGATACGGTTTAAGGGTGAGCTTGTAGAGTAGGGTTGATGGTTGGACTCGATGATCCCAAGGGTCTTTTCCAACCTGGATGATTCTGTGATTCATCCTATAAAGAGTTCAACTCGCAGTGCTAAGAACTGCTCTCAGCATTTGTAATCTTGGGTAGCGTTCTTCAAAACATCCGTGGAGCAATAGAAGAGTGTCTAGGGAAAATTAGTATGAGTGGAAGTCTAGAAAGTGGAATACCTTAGATGACTGGAAAAACACGTATGATCATGTAGTTTAAAAACCAAGAACATCACTGAAGTTATTCAAGTTTAGAGAAGGTATCTGCAAAGTAATAGTAGTATTAGTAATGATTAAGTAGTGAGTAACAGCCAGTTCTCTTTATTTATGGTGGAAAGAAGAGAAAGTAGTATTTAAATTGCTGTGAAGGAAAAGAATCTGGTTTGACTAACCTAACACCACCTGAAGGCCATGCAGGCTAACATAAGACATCTAAAATGGCACTGGATGCCTGTGAGTCAGTAACTAAATTAAGCCCATAGTCAAATTATATCAAATCTATGCTGTCAGTTGAGCCTAAAGAGCAATTCAGCTCTTGAACACCTCTATTATATCAAGTGAGTAGCTCTTAAGAAACTATTCTGTTGCCTAAACACAAGTATCTTGTGCCTCTTGAGATGCTGCAGAGCACCCCGCTTAGCAGTGAAACTGCTGTTTCAGTGTCTCGTGTCCTATATAGCAATCGAGCGCTCAAATATTAATTATTTAACTAGTATTAAGTTCTGGTCTTCAATAACCTAATACCTCTCAAATGCCATTAGACACCTCCGTGTAGGCAATTAAATCACATCGTGAGTCATCTGGCTGTGATCTAGATCTCGGTGGTTCACACTGAAAGCTTATGCACCATCCATGTGCAAATATCTGCATGCAAACGCCTGAATGTTACGCCGAGGTCTGCAAGTTGGGCGTGAGAGATCAGTACAAGTATGTGTCTATATGTTTGCTGTTCAGAAATAGTAACTGGACAGGAATGGGGATATGTAATGCACCACCTAAAAGCCTCAGGATGCAGAGCAGTCAGAGCCAGATTACCAACCTGTTGGCAAAATGAGACTAGTCTTAAAGGATTTGAAAATTAATTATTTGCTGTATCCTGAAAGATCAATCTGTAAAGTACATTTCTAATTAGCTGAAGAACCTTCCCAGAACGTATTAAAATAATAATTCTGTAACTGACCAACTCTCTTATCTTGGCTCATACTTGGATTAAACAGCAAGAGACTAATTTAGCCTTGGAGCTAGACATCCAGTGCAGCTTGCTAGCTTGTAATGGTATTTGAAACAGAAACATGTAATTACTTCTTACCAAGTGCCCAAATATACGGAAGAGCGATATTTTGGGCTCACTTATTGAGTACTGGTTTTCCTACCTGCATTCTCAGTACTGTTTTTAGATACCTCAGACCAAACTAATTGTACTCCTGCACTATTTAAATTAGCCAATAGATGTAAACATGTTATATGAGATGGGAGAAAGGGCAACAAATCTGGTCCCTGAACAGCAACACGGTTCTTTAGGCAAAAAACCAATTTTTTATGGAATGCTAACAACTGGAATTTCCTAGCAATTAATCTGTAAATGCACTGAGTCTTAATTGACAAATCATTACCCAAGCACAATCAGGCAAGTGACGGTGTAATTGCTGAGCTCAGAGAAGAATCGATTTTATGAAATAAATTACACGGGAATGTTCTTTCTTCTAAATAAAGATCTGGACTTACAGTTGTTACAAAGGATAGGTTAGGACCTGTCCTTTCACTAAGCTTTAGCCCTCCAGAAGACGAGACGGAAATAAGGAATGCTCCTTTAATTTCATTTTAACCCACAGGCTCCTTTGCTCTGTTTGCTGCAGGTGAGATATTGTAGCAGAGATGGATGGATGGAGGCAGGGCCTGTAGGTCATCTGTGAAAGCAGTACAGGTGGAAGAAATACAAACTTCTTTGCAGTCTCAGGGAGAGCTACCTGAAGGAGAAGTCTGTCTGCATAGCATGAAAAAACAGGGCTACCAGTCATTCACATTTCAATTTCAACCTGAACTATACAAAGACCAATTTATTCTGAGATTTCCTGATATAACAGACCTCTCAATAAAATCTGAGCTTGGGAAATTACCACCAAATAGGATGACATTCTACTTATCTGTGAGAAACTGAACAGTGTGTCAACTCCAATAAGTAGCGGTAATGCCAGCAAGATTTTGGGTTGACATTGCCCGTGAGCCACAGACCCTCTAAACTTACCCTGAGGCTTGCAAGGTTAGGATTCGTTTAAGGGGAAAATAATTTGAGTGTCTAGTTGATGGGAACCAGTCAATACAGACACCAGTAGGAGTCTATTTTAGAAGGAGAAAGTTCTCTAAGTTTCATTTACTTGACTGACTAGATGAACTGACTTTCCTGTAAACGTAGTCAGAGCTTAAACTCCAACTCGTGCACACGCAGTTCGAGTGAGTCAGTTAATCAACTACTCTTTGAGGTGACATGGGGCCCAATCTTCCACCTGCTGATCAAAAAGGTGTGGGGGCTATGTCATAATAACCAGCTGCCTGCAGGTGTCTGAGATGTCACAGGGCATCTCAAGAGGAACTGCACCCTCGGATTCGCAACTGGATCTTTCTGTTACAATCCAACTCCAGCACTAGAGCAAGAAAAGAGCACCAACAGCCCTGGCTCTAAGTATGGTTCTTAGGGTTCTAGCTTCAGCTGACATCTTTGGCCTTGAGAAAAATCTGTCTAGAGAGTCCACCTTTAAGGCTAGGTCCCACTAGTTTTAGTCTCATTACATGGATGTGATGATGTGGTGGCGGATGATGGTCAGCATTCAAGATAAATGTCTGTAAATGTTACATCATTTCTCAAGTAATCTCAGGGTTTCATTACTGATTATTACTGACAGACATGACACATTCTCTGCATTGTTGTCACACACCCCCTCCATCCACATAATTTCCCCTGCTTTGTCAGTAGCAAAGTGCTTTCTTCTTGCTCCGAGGTTCCCCAGTCCGTGCAGGGTCCTTGGCATTGGAGCAGCCAAAGAAGTTGGCCTTGATTCAGGGATTCGGTTCCACTGAACCTTCTTAGACTATTTGTCAAAGAATCAGTATGTTAAGGGAGACTCTCCAGTCTCAAGACCTCTATCAATGATACTCAACAGACACCTAGACCCAGACAGGACTTTTGGACAGAAAAAGGTTTATAGAGAATCCTTTGTGTGGGTGGTGTGTTAAATGAAATAATTTCCCTCAGCCTAGTTTTATAACTATTTCTGACTGGTGCACTACTCTCACTGCAGAAAGGTGATCTGGTCTGATACATTTTTAATGTATTTCATAATGGCAGAGTATTCCCCTGTTTTATCTACATAGTCCGAAGGCACAAGGCCGTGCAAACTGTTTCATAAGAAGCTCAAATGAGAAAGTTAAGCTCTGTTAGCAAAAACCCAGGCATGGTTTCAAAGAGAGAAGTTGTTTTTTTTAACTCAAACATTAATTGGAAAATGCTGTTAAGCAAGCTAAAGTCTAAATAGTTCTCTCCTGAAAATTATGTTGACTGATTCAGAAAGTAGGAACTTTTGGCTGGTTTTCATGATGAAATACGTTGTTCTGGCATCATCAAAATTCTCTTGGTGAAACTAGAAGTAATCGCATCCTGGGAAAGAAGATGCTTCTGATCAAAGTCATCAAAGCAACTGAATATATCTACTAGACGTTTCCTCATCCAATGGTAGTTCTTCTGAGGTTCTTTGATAAAACAGTTAAAGATAGACGCACAAAGCTTGATACTCCCTGCGTGCTTCTGCTGCCTGGAAACGGTGGGGCATTTTTTCCTATCATATGACTCAAAGCATACCGAGCTGTCGGGAATGTGCTTAAGAGAACTATGCAGTTTTCTAGTCCTTCTTTCTCTTTCTCCCTCAGGAAATCCATCATCCTGGTGCATATGGGCAAATGTAATGCCTTGTGCTCATATGCAAACATAGGAATGCAATTTAAAGGGAAGTTTGTAACGCTTTGTTTGTTTCTAGATATGATCTTTCGTAGCTTGCACATACCTGCATTAGAATGGGTGGGATGTGATCTGATTTCTAGCAGGGCCCTTGTTATGGTCAAAAGTGTCTTTTTCAGGATGTTGACTACAACTAGAGCTTTCAGATGAGCTATTCAAGTATCGTATCTAAGACTAGTAACGCACACACTGAAATCATGGAGATAATGTGTGAATGACTACCGTTTTCTTCTGCAGCTGTACTCAGTGTCACCTGCTTTGCATTGGAGAAAGAAGTCACAATTCATAACACTGTTTGAGACTTCTAAGTACATGTAATACATTGAGGAAGATTAACACCAAGTTTGAAATGCACCAGTTTGAACTGGAATAATGAAAGGTTTTGGGTTAATCAATTTTTTCATTATTTGTTTGCTCAAATTGTGACAATTCATTAATCCTATATATATATAGGACATAGCATATCCTCTGTGTGTATATATATATAGGATATCCTATATATGTATATATCATATATCCTATACATAGAGAGAGAAAATATAGCTTATCCCCTCTCTATATATATATATACACATACACATTCATATAGAATTAGCTTAGAAAGAAATTCCTCACTAGGAGGGTGGTGAGGCACTGGAACAGTTCATCCAGAGAAGCTGTGGGTGCCCCATAAAATGTGCATGCTTTAGTTTCTACGGAAACTGAAGACAGCTATCTGCCAGTGTGTTTTCTTCAGTATAAATAACGCTGTTTTCCCCCTCTTTCATGCAGGTGCCTACCCAAGACTCTCACTGAGCTTCAGGTTGAAGAGAAATATTGGATACTTTATTCTTCAAACCTACATGCCGTCCATACTGATTACCATTTTGTCATGGGTGTCATTCTGGATCAATTATGATGCATCAGCAGCAAGAGTTGCCCTTGGTATGTGCTAAGAATGAGTGGGACATAAAAATCTCGGACTGAATATAGCTTTTGGAGGTTGTTAAAGGCTGCAACCTGATGTCAGTGTATTTGTACTCCTGTCACGGATTAGAGTAAAGCATTTACATCAAAAACTTATCATCCAGTATTGCCTCAGAAGTGCTGCATTTTCCCTTGCATGCAAGAGTGTAGCTACCACTAAATCTGATGTGAGCTGCTAATATGAATCCCAGCCTTCTTCTCATCAAGTTGTATGTAGCTTCACTGAAGGGCCTCGCTCTAGAGGGGATTGAGCATGGGCTCTTTGTAGAGCCCTGGTTGAGAAGACATGGGTGGCTCCAAGTCTTCTTCATATGTCCTGTGTGCTTTAATTGACAGTGGCAATTGACAGTGATCTTAAAGGTTTTTTTCAGCCTAGACGATTCTGTGATTCTAAGTAGTTCCTTTAACAGAGAAACCCAGGCGTGGAGCAAAGGCCAGCTCATTCAAGAGACTCTGCTATAGACACTGCAGTGAAGGCTGATACAGGGCTGATCTCAAGACAAAACTCACTTATTACTACTTACCCCTAGAAGTTCTAAACTCAGTCCTTTGAGTGACGAGAAAAACAATCTCAAAAGTTCTCACCTTTGGGAAGGGCTGTGATCACAAGATTATCCTAGGTTTACATGGCAGTAAGTGTCAGCTGCTTGTCCTCCAGATGTGCTTTAAAGTAAATTATTGATCTTCAGAAGGAAATTTCCCTGCAGGGAATCTCCTAGGGGACATATTTTCTTTTGATTAGTGGCAGCCACCTTTCTATTCAGTGCGTTTAATCTCCTGGTTCACCAAGAGACCCACCAAATTCTCCCTTTGTGATGTTTAAGGACTTATCTCTGGAATTAAGATTGCAGCTTGGGAACCGACACCGAGAATGTGAGCATTATGAACACCTAGTGGATGGGCTTCAAGTCCCTTGTTGACCTAGGCTTTGGTACGCATCTGTAAGATGCCAAAGGTGTATTGAAAGGACTCGGTGGGATTTCAGACACAAAAGTCAGTGTGATCTTATGTAACTTTTGAAACCCCTTTAGGGAAGCAACAGCAGATAATCTTACAAAGAAAGAAACTAATTCAGGTTAGAGAAATCCCTTTGGCGGCAGACGTGTGATAGTGTTTGCTGCAGTCCTCCAGCTCTCTCAACCCCTGTTCTGTGTGCTGGTGTGGAGGGCTCCTAGCATCTTTGTCGAAGTTTCTTTAGGTAGAAATAATGTGTCAGCTCGACTCATTTCACAGCAGACAGAGCCGGGTGAATTATACCCAGTACAATTTTCACATACGCTTGTGCTCCCCGTGTCTCTGCTGCGTTTCAAGCCGTGAAACGTCTGGCATCAGCGCGTGCTTGTTGCACGTTTTAGTGAGGAAAAAGCACTGGAAACTGCGTGACTCTAACCTACTAAACATACACAATATCTGTTACTAAACCTCACGGGCTACTAATACAGTTCCCTGGCGTGACATCGTTCACACCGACAGTTTGATTTTGAGTTAGGGTGTCTTTGTTTCTGTTTCTTCAGGTGAAAGAAGCTGAGCTTTATAACACGGCAGCAATTTTCTTTTGTTCTTTATTAGTTCTGGCTGCTTTTTAGTGGCAAACTGATGGTGTAATTATGAAATCAGGGAAAACACTAATGGAAGGAACCTATTAGAATAGTTCACCTCTTTTACCAAGGTAGCCTTATTACACAAATCACTGTTTTCAGACAGCTGTGATATGCGAGTCCCATAAAACTACCAGGAGAGGTAGAAGCCCTGCAGTTTATTGTGAATTTAAGCAGAACTGCCGATAAATTTTCTCTTCTTACCAGCTTTTCAAAACAGTGGTCTGTAATATATTTTCAGATCCTCTGTCCATCCTTAGGTAAATCAGTGGGGGGTTGACAAACCTTATAGACTTCTCTAGGTACTTTATTAGTATCCTGTTGCTCACTATAAAAATGCTTCTCTCCCTGCTTAGCTTTTTCTTTCCACACATGCACTCCCTGCCTCTCACTGCTCATCTCACTTCCTTCTAGGTAAAAATTACTGCTCCCAACTAGGAATCTCAAATCCCTCGTCTATCTTGTCAGTTCCTGAAATAGGTGTCTGAAATACATGGGATGAATTGCTGTAGAAAGGTGTCTGTCTTCCTTCATCTACTTACTACAGGGGGGCCTTACAGGACCAGTCTGAACTAACTGCTTAACTCTTAGACATTTAAAACTGCATTAGAGGAGTCTCACCATCTGTATGAATACTCTGCCTTAATACGTGCACATGGGTTTGTCTGTTCAGGCCCCTAAAAAGTTTTGCTAGTTACTGAAAGCTTCTCTCCATTGTGTGGAGCAACACAGTGCTGGGAGACCGCACCTATTAACGCTTGGCAGAGTGTTGGCTTTCCTGCTGCAGATCAGTTCCATCTTCACGAAAGAGGCCCTCAGTGCGGCTACACTGCATCCATGAAGTCACAAATACCTCGTGACAGCGCTGTCTGTTGTTAGCTCTCCCCTGAATGAAGTAGCGTAACAACAACAATTCCTCTAGCTTTGCTTTTCCTTTAACCCCAGAGATATTTTCCACAATTTTCACTGGCAAGGCAACTTTGCCAAAAAGGACGATTACAATTAGGTGTGGTATGCTTGGAGAGTGAAGACGCGTGTTCTTCTGTTCTTTGCGTAGGAATTACAACTGTGCTGACCATGACAACAATCAACACTCACCTGCGAGAGACTTTGCCTAAAATCCCGTATGTTAAAGCCATTGACATGTATCTTATGGGCTGCTTTGTCTTTGTCTTCTTGGCCTTACTTGAATACGCCTTTGTCAACTACATTTTCTTTGGAAAAGGCCCTCAAAGGCAGAAGAAACTTGCAGAAAAAACAGCAAAGGCAAACAATGATCGCTCGAAGTTTGAAGGCAACAGGGTAAGATCCTTTAATCTCTCTATAGTGTCTATTACGAAAATGGTACAGAATTAGAAGTCGCTTAGATGTGGTGTTGGGGGATCTGGTTTAGGGGTGGTCTTGTAGAGTGGGGTGATGGTTGGACTCGATGATCCCAAGGGTCTTTTCCAACCTGAATGAGTCTATGATTCCATGAGAAAAAAGATGAGAAATAAAATAAACAAAAGAGTTTGCATAAAAACATCACCAAGTGCGGCATTTTTGCCTTCACAGACCTACATAGAAGAATATATTTAGGCATAAAGAAATTGGAGTGTGATCTCTGTGACAAGTAACTAAGAAGTAGACAACAAAGGGAGCACAGCTAGCTTGAAAACAAAAGCTTAGCTCTACAAAGGCATTTGTTTGTCTTAGTCAAAGATAATTTAACTGTGGGTTTTGTTTAAGTACCTGCATAAGGGAGTCCAGAATCTGAGCATACTTCTTCTCACTTTAGTTAGAGCGGATGTGTTTAGAGTAGGGAAGAACAGATAAAGTATCACAGATCACAGAACATGAGCAATTGGAAGGGCCCTCGAAATACCATCTGTCCCCTTGCCACAGCAGGATCACCTAGATCCAGTACTAGTTCTGCCATGCTGGTTAACTGGCCAGCACAGGTGAACTGCTGTGTGGGGCATCACCATCTGTCCCTGTTTAGGTCAGCAGAAAATTATGATTCCTAGAGAAACTTTAAAACTGATTTCTGAGGCACAGTAATGGCATGATTTGTGATGAATTCAGCCTGTTTCCTTGCCTGGAGTATTACTTCTCCAACGAATACCTGGTTTTTTACCCTTTGAAAGAAAAATTCAAGGTATTCAGCACTATATGATGTTAGCAAGCCATGTCAGTTTGAATAGAGTGTCTTTTTTTTTTTTCCCCTAAATGCTCCCAGGGAGGCTTTTCCATTCAGTTTTGTTCAGTAAGACAGGATTTTCTATCAGCTATAAATTAGAGGAATTCACAGTGACAAAACTACTGCTGGCTTATGAAATGCCAGTACCATAAAAGTAATTTCAAGCTGTATTTTTGATCCTAATGATTCTGTCTGCTGTAGAAAATGTAATGCGGGACTACACCTAATTATCGACATTCATACCTGTGAAATAATTCCTGACCAGTAAGCTCATTTTTGTCCACTGTGTTATGAAACCAACTTCTCATCACAGTTGGCAGCACTGCTTAGGACTAAGCTAACAGCAAGAATAATTTCTCTTTCCTGGAAAAGTAAATAGTTGTAATAATAAAAAAGGCAGATGGAAAAAGAAGAGTGTCATGGCTGAAAATAATGGAGAAGATTTTAGCTGCAAGCAGGTGATGCACACATAGGCATTAAGGTTCAGTTCTCCCAATGGAAACCATCTGGTGGATCTCAACCATTTGAATGACTTACATAATTCAGTACAAGTCTTGTTGACAGCCCCAACAGCACCCCATGCCTGACTGTTTTGTCTTGAGATCAGTTGGTCTGTGTTGGCAAAAGAAGCATAAGCACCTTACCTAATGAAAATTAGGGGGTTTCAATACACGGATCTCCTTCTCTGGAGATGTTTAAAACCCACCTGGATATGGTCCTGTGCGACTTGGTCTAGGTGGTCCTGCTGTGGCGGGGGGATCGGACTGGATGATCTTTCGCGGTCCCTTCCAATCCCTAATGTTCTGTGATTCTGTGATCATGCAGTTTTCACATCCCAGGTGTGATCAAACCATACATCAACCTTTATTTTCCTTCCTTTTGATTTGCAAACTGAACTGTCTTAAGCAAATATCACGGACTGTTCTGAGATTTCTGCTGGTTCAATATCAGCCATGCATGAATGAAATTAGTATATAAATTCAGCACATCAGAGCTGACAGAAGAGGTGTTACTTTGTCCTTTGGAGTGCCAGCTGAGACAGGGAACTCTGTGTGCTTTGCTGAAATGCATATACTCAGGCTGACTGTGAACACTTGCTGTCCAAATGACATAGGATAAACAGTAAGGTATGGTCCCAATCTGTGTAGAAGACGTTTTGTTTCCACGTCTCAGCTGGTGAAGTCAACAGAGCTTCATTGCTGGATTCAGTGCCTTCAGTGAGGCAGTGCCAGCATACAACAGGAAAAGAGTAAACATGTGCTGGGACGTGCTCCTGTGCGACTTGGTCTAGGTGATCCTGCTCCGGCAGGGGGATTGGACTGGATGATCTTTTGAGATCCCTTCGAATCCATAATGATTCTGTGATTAGGGAGAGCTAATGAGAATTCTTCCTTTGAAGCAAAGCAGGTTCAGAGAAACGCAGATTCAGTGGATATGGGATGTCAAATCTGAGTTTCTCCTTTGAAAACCAATGACAAATGCAAAGCAGAGGGAATTGCTCACAGCAGGTAAGGGGTCTCATTGCTTTCAGGGTGATCAGGTCACAGAAAATCCATCTAGCAAATCTACTTTGGGCAAAGATATCCAGGGCTTCCAGGTAGCACAGCCCTGAAGCAGGAAATTAGTTCTGGATCATGCCCACCATATTCCTGAGCTGTACAGACATCCGTGGATGTAGCAGGTGGTCATGCCGGAGCTTTTAACATACTTACCATGGCAGACAGTGCTTGAAAGCTTTGCAGGTTTGTCTCTGACCTCTTCAGGGCAGTAAAGAGACAATAACTTCCTTTGGTGTCACTTGAAGACAAGGTTGGCAGTTGCTTGCTTCTTCATTTAGAGTTGGGACTGGGAAGTGTGCTGGGAAGGGCTCACGAACTGGAGGCTCAGAGCCAGAGATGAAGACAGTTCCACAACATTGTTATTTTGGTGAAGCTTCAGGTGTCCGTGGAGTGTGTTTCCAGACAGACAAGGAATGTTTCTAACCCTGGGAAGTATTTCAAATCTCACATGATTTGGACTGGATGACATTTTTAAAGGAAGAGAGGATGCCTAAAGTCAGGCAGCTCTCTTTGCATCTATCACCGCTGTTTGATGACAAAACGCGTGCTGTGCTGGAGAGAAGATTGCAGAAAGTTCAGATATAAAACCAGAAGTAAGCATTCTTTTTAGTTTGTCTCGAAGACTACCTCTTTGGCTTGATTTGTGTTGCTGTTTTGTTTTAGTAATTGAATTTGCTTGTATACAAACCGTGTGCATGAGTTCCGTGTCATTGATTTAGAGTGCTAGCTCAGGGCACTAGATAAAAAAAAACACACAAAAACAACAAATCAGATAAATAAATTGTCCACATCTGATTTGTTTGAAGGCAGAACTAGCGGAGCAGAGGCAGCACTACACACTGCCTTGCCCTGAAACGGAGTGCTGCTCTTATGGTACCCAAGACTGGGACTACTGCCAAGGCTCAGGCAGCTCTCTCTCAGGCAAAGAGAACTAAAGAATGAGGGAAAGTGACACATTCTTCTCACTCAGAAATGTTTTAGCATGGGGGAAACAGTAGAACCAGCGTGGACACGGGTATCCAAGTCCATATTTTAGGCATCAGAGGACTGAAGTGGAGCTTCAGTGCAGCTTCACTTGCGCTCCAGCAAAGCTTGGAGCGCAAGCTAAGCAGGCTTGGTTAGAAACACCCCTCTTCATAGCAGCAGAATGCTGGCTTTCCTAGTCTGGTTGATTGTAGAGCAGGAGAATTTTAACAACAAAAGTGTTCTAGGCTACAAAGTCCACAGATGGGAGTATGTTTGTCTTTTATTGGTAAGTGCTTTGCAAAGCAGCCACTGCTCATGCTCGGTGACTCTGCTTCCTAGTGCATGCGTTTTCATTGTCCTGTATTGGAGGTTGTGGGTTGGAAAAGCCATGACTGGCACAGCTGGCTCCACGTTGATGCTGCTGCTATGGACGTGCTACTCCAGAGCGAAGCTTTTAGGTGCTTCTCTCTTATTCTTGACACGCTAGCACTGAGGCTTTCTGAGTTGAGGAGGGCTCCACCAGCTGCTGCCTCTGAGCTGCATGTTGGCTTCACTGCTCCTGTTATGGCTTTCTGTCCAGCCTCTTCGTTAAAGCCGATGAGCCACATAGCTCCAGGCATAAGGGAATGAGTAGTCCTCACAGTATGGAAATGGCACAGCCAGTAACCTCACATTGTAGAGGCAGCAAAGAAAAGCAGCGGGGAGAGAAAAACTCTGCCCTGTGTTCTTCTGTATAGCTCTGCTGCAGGTGGCATGATGGCTGAAGGACATCAGACTAAACTGAATCTCTAGAAATGTTTTCAGGAGAGTCAGAACTGGGGATGAGATAAAACCTGAGTGAGCCTTTGTGAATGACTCATTTGTGGAACAGCAGATGAGAACAAAGAGAATTTCATACTTAACCCTCCCTTCTTTTGACTGCTTTTGCATCACATTTTATTTCAGGCAGTGCGCTGTAAATAGTTTTCCTTGCTGAACTTTGCCAGCCTATCCCAGTAAGCCACAATCACTGGAGACAAATACTTCTTACTCGTGTGTAAAGAGTTTTCACACACGTATCGGTTTTGATTGAAAACCTTGATAATCTGCCTCATTTATAAGGTCAAGCTCTACAATAAAAGAAAAACTGCAGCTTGATTTTTCATTAGATATTTCTTCTGCCTGTGATATCGGTGCAGCAGTTAAAGCCCCCTTGGAAAACCCGTCAGACAAGAACATGTAGCTTGTAAAAACGTTTTCCCTTGAAAATTGATCACCGTCACTGCGGGTCGATTTTGTTTCTCTTTTGTGATCTGTTTTGTTTCTGCCATCTGTGGCAGATTCAAGCTTCACTTGTAGCTCTCTGTGCCCTTTTGGTTCTGCTACACAAAGTGTTTGTTTTAAACAAGGCTCAGATACAGCCTAGTTTAGAACCAAAACAGCACCAGAGAGCTCTAAGACAATTGTGTTCTCGCTTGTTGTTCACTCTTGTGATAGAGACTACTGACACGTTCAGATGGTGAGCGTGTGTGTTCGGACATCGCTCCTGCTGGGCCAGTCCACAGAGGTTATGATTTGTTACGGTCCCCTGCTAAAAATATTGCTTCTTAGCTCAAGCTGTGGCAATTTACGTTTTCAGTTTGGTGGGACCAAAAGTTCGGCTCCGGGGTACAAACGAGGAGGGTAACTGTCACACAGGCTCACTTAGGCTTCAGCCCCCTGTGGCTGTCAGACATGTGGGAAGAGCTTACTCCGAACAAAAATAACACATAACCCTTCATAAAAAGGCCCCTTCTTGTCAGGCAATCCCTGCGTGGTTTTCTTAGCTGTGGAGATTCCTGGCTCAAACCCCCGCTGCTGGCCAAGGTGCTACAGCTTCCCACCAGGCATTGCTTAGAATAGAGGCTGAAGATACTTAGATCTACTTAAAGGATTGTTAATTGTAGCAGCTCTTCTCACAAGTGGGGTTTTATTCTGCAAATGGGTAACGTGGCTGCTGTGGCAGAATTACCACTCTGTTTAAATTGGGGAACATGAGAACAACAGCGCTGGCAGCATTCTCCTCTGCATCTTCGTCTTTCCTAAACACTTTTCTCGGTGCTGCTTTGAACAGTGGGATATTTCTGAAACGCGAGTGTGATGTGTAGGTGCCAAGTTTTGAAAAGTATCTGTCAAGGGTGATGAGCACAGTTCTTATGCGAAGAACTGTCATTGCGCAGCACTCGTGACAGGGCCATTCAGTTTTCACGGGGACGCTCACACGTGTACCCATTTTGTTCTGCAGCTCTTTCGCACAGGTATGAGAGGTGCAAATCCAGGCTGCCCGTGGAGGTTGTGGAGTCTCCTTCTCTGGAGACGTTTAAAACCCACCTCGATGTGTTCCTGTGTGACTTGGTCTAGCTGATCCTGCTGTGGCAGGGGGACTGGACTAGATGGTTGGAAAATCATCTATAGATAAGTAAAGAATCACAGAATCACATTTGGAAGGGACCTCAAAAGGTCATCTAGTCCAATCCCCCCATCACAGCAGAATCACCTAGGTGAAGTCACACAGGAGCATGTCCAGTTGGGTTTTAAATGTCTCCAGAGAAGAAAACTCCACAACTCCTCTGGGCAGCCCTTTCCAGTGCTCTGTCACCCTCACTCTGAAGAAGTTCCTTCTCATATTTATGTGGAACCTCCTATGTTCCAGTTTACACCCGTTGCCCCTTGTCCTATCACTAGATGCCACTGAGCAGAGCCTGGCTTCATCCTCCTGACAGGCACCCTTTCCATATTTGTCAACATTAATGAGGTCACCCCTCAGACTCCTTTTCTCCAAGCTCAAGAAACCCAGCTCCCTCAGCCTTTCCTCATAAAGGAGGTTTTCTACTCCATCATCTTTGTGGCTCTGTGCTGGACTCTCTCCAGCAGTTCCGTGTCTTTCTTAAACTGAGACACAATACTCCAGATGTGGTCTCACCAGGGCAGAGTAGAGGGGGAGAAGAACCTCTCTCGATCTGCTAAACACCCCATTTCTGAGCCACCTCAGGATGCCACTGGATGGTCTTCTTGGCCACAAGGGCACATTGCTGGCTCATGGGCATCCTGCTGTCCACCAGGACCCCCAGGTCCCTCTCTCTTGACCCCCTGAAAAACAATACACCACTTGCACCAGGACCTGGGTGAATCAGGTAGCTGGAGTCTAGATTGCAATTTCCAACAAAAATCATTTCTTTTTTCCCATAATTGTACAGATATCCCTGTTTTGTGGGGTAATGCACTGGAATAGCAATTTAGATGCAAAATAATGCAAATCTAGCTACACAGACAGCTTTTCAAAGTTATTTAACCTATTTGTATTTATATTGTTTGATATGATGTAAAGTGTTTGCGTGGTATTTAAAGATTTGGGCTTGATGAATTCCTTACCAAGCCTATGGGGTTTGAGCAAGATGATGCTTCTTTCTTTTTGCTTAGTAGAGTGAAAGATTTATGAGGAAAAAGAGATTTCATTGTAAACTACTCCTTAAAATTAATGGAATATTAAACAGCGAACTAAATGAACTTAGCCACCAGGCACTACCTCATAGTAAATCAAGCCTTATGGTTGCTTCCCAACCCTAGTAGTGTTTTCCAAGAATCTTAATTGAGAAAGGTATTAAGTAGCAGCTCTTATCTCTCATTTCTTGATGAATACCATCCATATAAGCCAGAATCTTGTTTAGAATTAAGATGTAGATTCAGGACTTTCCAGGTGTAAAATGTCTCCTACATCAAGTTTCATACCTACCTCACAAAATCCTCCAAGATTTGTGAGCCTTATCTTAATCCTCCACTCCTGGCTTCAGTTAGGTAAGTTATGGCCATTTTTGTGTAGTGATACCAGGCTGCTGGGGTCTTTGGATTGTACTGTACTTGTTTATGCACTTTTACTTTACTTGTACTGTACTAAGTGTAGTTCAGAAACATTCAACCTTCAAAAGTGTTTTTTCATGGTTAAAATGTTTGACAACTTTCATACTTCTCGGTCTCCAAACCGAGATTTGTGACATTCAATCACTTCACCCTGGTTCTGGAGCTGTAGCTGTCCAGAGGTGAGAGGGATTGGTTTTGATTAAAATTGATTCTGAAGTAAGAGCATTAGTTTTGTATATTTGGATCCATGCTGGTTCATCGGGGAATTAATTAGTGATTTGGGGCTCAGCTATTTCTGTCTGCTTTGATGAGTCTCCATGTCAAAAACATACCCTTGGCTCATATCGAAGAGGAGATGGGTGCACCCGCAGTGCCTTCAGGTGGAGCTACTGTGGGCAGAAAGGAGCATACAGGAAACATAGAGGCTCAGGGCTGGCAGAGAAGGCAGAAAGAGAAATATTTTAAAAGGATGGTAAGGGGTGAGGGGGGGTTCACAGAACCCACAGTGTCATCTCTCCAGTTTATAGCAAGGTTCAAGAGCAAAGCCTGGTGTTAATATTTTGACAAGAATTTCCAGTGCATTTTTCAGCTGGTTGGTAAAATTATATTCTAAGGGTCGTGAAGAGTAAAGCTAAAGTTTCATCAAAGACATTGGCCTTGCTCATCACATGTAGCCATGATTGTCTCTGGGGCCACTGAGCAGCGTTCATGTTTGCTCATGGAATATTTTGCCTTACCTGTATATTCAGGCAAACGTGATTCCACTGGAATGGGACACTCCGTCGTTATTGATGTGCTGCTCTGTTCATTGAGAGAGCTTGTGTACATTTGTCAAAGTCATTTAAATCATGGCTTAAATAATTCAAAAGTCATCCTTGTGTGCAAATACTTTTTAACATGTTGCATGTATTTAGTATTCATAGTTCACAGCATCACCTTAGGAGTGTCACAACGCATTAGCATAGAATCGTTAGGGATTGGAAGGGACCTCGAAAGATCATCTAGTCCAATCCCCCATTTAGCATATATCGCTCTAATGTTGAGGAGGGCTTAAGTGGTTTATCCAAAACCTCTGAAGGTTCCAATACCGTTTGTAGAAATAGATCTCGAGAGTATCTGTGAAGCAGGATCCTGATTTCAGTTTCTTGCGACACCTTCTTCTCTCTGCCTGCTCCTTCCTTGTATTTAACGTGCAAGCCTATGACAGAGACGTGTTTCAGAAGTGTGTTTCATCTGACATTTTGAGAGAAGATGTGTATGTAGTCATGTTACTTCACAGGACGTAATGGTGTCTACAGACAAAGCTTTTACACAAACATTGCAACTTCTTTGGACCACTGTTCTGGTTTAATTTATAGAGGCAGTGACAAGCAGTGAAAAGCAGCAGCAGCATCAGTGGCAGACGTGAGGCAGAAGCCACATTAGGATGACGTGTAAGGTTGACAGATAAGGTGAAGAAGGCTATGCAGTGCAATGAAACAAGTGGAATAAATTAATTCCTTGTGCAAGAGAAGCCTGAATGCACAGGTGTAGCCTCTAGAATACAAGCTTTCAGCTGACATTCTACTTACAAAAATCCAGGCTCAGTGTAGGACAGACGACCCACTGACCAACTAGTGTCTAATATACGTAGGTGGCAGACAGAACCACAGAATCATTCAGGTTGGAAAAGACCCTTGGGATCATTGAGACCAACCGTCAACCCTACTCTACAAGTTCATCTCTAAACCAGATCTCCCAACACCACATCTAAGCGTCTTTTAAACCCATCCATGGATGGGGACTCAACCACCACCCTGGGCAGCCTATTCCAGTGCCTGACTGCTGTCTCCATGAAGAATTCCTGATGTCTAATCTAACCCTCCCCTGTTGAAGCTTGAAGCCCTTCCCTCTGCTTCTGTCAGTGAGAAGAGACCAGCACCAACATCTCTGCAGTGTCCTTTCAGATAGTTGTAGAGAGCGATGAGGTCTCCCCTCAGCCTCCTTTTCAGGAGAGATCAGGAAGCCCTGACAGAAATTTCAGCTGACATCTGTGGTAATGGAAGAAAAGGCAGCAGAGGCCTTCAAGAGGAAAGCAGGGGCCAGCAAAATGAGCTCTGCTGGGTCATTTTTGGTAAATTGAAGGACACTGCTCCAAGCCTGGCATGAGATGGGAAGGGAGATGTCATGTGATGCTACGGGGGCCTGGACGAGAGATTTAGTTTTAAACTTATTAAGGAAAACACAGATCAAGGAGCTATTTTACACAAGGATGTTATAAATCCTGACCATAATTTGTAGGAAAAAAAAAAACCACAGAAAAATCAGGGCAAAATTTTTGGACACCAGCATGGAGTCATCTTCTCTGGAGATATTTAAAACCCACCTGGACATGTTCCTGTGTGGCTTGGTCTAGGTGGTCCTGCTGTGGCAGAGGGATTGGACTAGATGATCTTTCGAGGTCCTTTCCAATCCCTAACGTTCTGTGATTGTGTGATAAGTAGTGACGATGTTCATCACTGCATTTTACAGCTGTGTCTATTCCGTGGTTACAGGTGCTACTCAACAGCATGAATTCCTCTCTACAAACTTTAAGCTCATGCTTTTGTACCCAGTAGGCTTCTGCTATGGGGAAAATATTGTTTCTTCATCACCCCTGAGGCTTCTCAGCCCCATTCTTTATGCCCACGTAGTTTATTTTTATTTATAGGCGCCCATCAGCATAACGTGCTGATGCCTACAACAGCAGGATTTGTTGGATGCCTTAGGATTTTCCTTTCCACTTGCCTGTGTGTCATTCATAGCATTTTATATTCTTCTCCATTTGCAAGAAGCTTGGCAAAGCATTACCGATACACTCTCGTAATTGTTTTCCCTGAGAAGAGATAAGCTGTAGCATCAATAATTAACGAGAGGCAGATCCATTTTACAGAACTGTAACCAGACTGAAGAAAGCTAAATGCTTATGGACAAACAGCCAGGCGTTCTTCTGGTGCTTCACTCAAAGCTCGCAGAGGATGTGCTGTCAGATGACTGCACAGACTTCAAAAGGCCACGGCAATAGTGTCTTCTCAACCACTTTTAAACAGATGCTTCTAGGATGAGTTGTTCAGCTGCTGCACGGTTCACGCAGCTATCATGTGGCAGGTTAGAAAAATGGTATTAATTGCGGGATGAATCGTGGATGAATAAATTGTCTATGCAAAATGGGATAATTATCCTGTGGGCCATGATTCACTATGTGCTTCTGACACAGGGAGCTGAGTTCGCTTAAACAGAGCCACACATGCAGTAAATGGCTGAAAACACCCAGCACAGAGCATTGGAACAGGCTGCCCAGGGGGGTTGTGGTGTCTCCTTCTCTGGAGATGTTTAAAACCCGCCTGGGCATGTTCCTGTGTGACTTGGTCTGGGTGATCCTGCTGTGGCAGGGGGATTGGACTAGATGATCTTTTCAGGTCCCTTCCAATCCCTAATGTTCTGTGATTCCGTGATTCTGTGAATTGCATTGAAGCGGGGTTAATAATGTTCACAGGTTGGAAAACGTACTTAAAAAATCTAAAACCATCATAATATGTATGAGGTTAGAAGTTCACCTGATACTTGCTTGGGGTCAGTTTCATATTTGACTTTGTTTTACAATTTTTTTTTGTTCTGTGATTCAGAATGCAGTGATTCAAAATGCAATTGTTGCCCAGCCAGAATTGCTTAGTCACTGAAAAATCCTGAAGTATTTTTATCTTAAGGATGAAAAGTCCTGTGTGCTCCAAAGAATATGAAGGTACTCATTGTTCAGTCCAGTAGTGTTATGGTTGAATATGTCTCAATGTTTTGCATGGAGTAACCAGGAGTCTCTGCATCAGTTTTGCTATAGTTGCTTTTGCTATCAGATCACACCCGCCTGGTTTAACAGGGAAGAAAAAATTAGAGTTGAATCATTGTCCCACGTTATAGCTGTTTCTCAGATTTCTACATGTTGTCATTTACTTGGGGTAAAATTAAGGGTATTAACATACAACATGTATAGGAAGTTTTGACACTAGAGCAGAGTAAACCATTAAGTAGTCATTTACCTACGTGTAATTTATTTACACCTACTTTCCTAAAGCAGGCTAAATGCAGAAGGTCCAGTACAACAATAGCAAACAGGTCAAAATTATTTGAATTGGAGAACCTTAAGTCCTGCAGCAATGTGTGTCAGCTCTTGAGCATTCCAGGTAGTATCCAGGTTAACTGAGCTGGAGTACATGAGATTTCATGCTTCAAAGCGGCATTTAATGATCTCAATCTCTTTCCTGAGGTTAGTGAAAATCAACTTGATAAAAGTAGCAGCAGTGCAGGAAATTCCCAAATCAGCTCAGTAATTTGTCTGGCATTTTAACTGGTTGCCCAGCCATAATGATAAAAGTTTAATGATTTATTCAGTAATGAAGATGATTTGGAGAAACTTTTGAATCCCAGATGTGGAAAGGGCCTTCAGCAGGGATTAATGTATAATCTGAGGGTATTTTAGAAGCTTGCACTTGAATTTCACTAAGTGCATGGTCAAGATTTCAGTGAAGAGGCATTACTAGAAGGTTGAAAATGTAAGCTAAAATGCTTGTTTGTTAATAGATATTTGTGACTATCAGTCGGCTTTTATGCTGGATGGTGAATGGATTGAGAGCAGTCCCCAGGAGGACTTGGGGTGTTGGTAGATGAGATGCTCAACATGAGCCACCAACATGTGAATACAGCCCAGAAGGCCAACCTTGTCCTGGGCTGCATCAAAAGAAGTGTCACCAGCAGGTCAAGGGAGCTGATTCTCTCCCTCTACGCTGCTGTGGTGAGACCTTGCCGGGAGTCCTGTATGCAGTTCAAAAGTTCCCAACACAAGAAGGACATGGAACTGTTGGAGTGAGTCCAGAGGAGGCCACAAGGATGATCAGAGGGCTTAAGCACCTCTACTGTGGGGACAGGCTGAGTATCTTGGGTCTGTTAAGCCTTGAGCAGAGGAGGCTCTGATGGGACCATACAGCTGCCTTCCAGTACCTGAAGGGGCTACAGGAAAGCTGGAGAAGGATGCTTTTTTACGAGGAACTCTAGTGATAGGACAAGGGGGATGTCTTCAGGCTAAAAGAGGACAGATTTAGATTGGATCTTAGGAAGAAATCCCTCACTGGAATGGTGAGTCACTGGAACTGGCTGCCGAGGGAGGTTGTGGCTGCTCCATTCCTGAGCTGTTCAAGGCCACGTTGCGTGAGGCTCTGGGTATCCTTGCCTGGTGAAAGGTGTCCCTGCCATAGCAGATGGTTGGAACTAGATGATCTTTAATGTCCCCTCCAACCTGAACCATTCTGTGATTTCAGCTTGACTGTTTTCTAAGCTATCCACACTGATTCATGTATACCAATGGTCTCATTTTACCATGCGTAGGCACTAGTTAAAATAAACTCAAATAATTTTTGAAAGAAGTGTCTCAAAATTGGCTTTTTGTAAACCATTTCAGATGGACTTAGATACTGATTTTAGCCACAAGACTCTTGGGAGATTTTGACTGTTGGACTGTTGAACTGTTATACAAAGTCTTTAAAGGCTACACTCCTTTGTGGGCTTATTCCTTTAGAGTTCCTTGCTGTTCTTTTCACGTATTTGTTCTTCCTCCCTTCTTTCACAACTCTACTTTTTTGAGAAGCTTTCATAATCTTCAGCTTTTGCAGATAGTCAAAGACTTGGCAATTGCTGCTTCCGTAGAAGAAGAATTGTTCGTTAATCACAGTCTGGAGTTTGTTCTTGTTCTCTATGTGTCTTTACAGAAAATATTAGCAAATGGTGACTAGTTCAGCAAAGACTTCTTAGTCTCAATCTCACTGTATCTCATAGCATTGCCTCCTTGCACTAGTTTGGGTTCCAGCTTTTCAGGTTTTCTTTTTGCATGCATGTTCCAGAAGCATGAGCCAGTGCAGTCTTTCTAAGAATGGTGCTGGCAATGCAACTGGTGAGGGTAGCTTTATGTTTTGAGTCAGCTTTTGAGCCTCGACTGAGCAACTTGAAGTGCCAGGAAAGAAAATCCAAAGCCCCCAACGCTTTTTAGTCATTGGTTCTCTGACTTTGTCATTTCTATAAGATTATTAGTGAACTCCAAAGTCTATTGAAGTATTCCACCTGAATTAATGAGGTGCTCTTTCAGAACATTTAGAAACTGTGTTAGGTAACTGTGGAGTCCCAGTTTAGGTGTGACTGCAGTGACTTCATCCTTAGACCATACCATTGTAGAGTACTTTTTCTTAATCTGCCTGTAGATAGAATCACATCATTTCACTCTAGCTATCTCAAGCTGACAAACAGTGCCCACTCTTGAATTCCCCTTCATTCTCCAATGTCACTACCGTGTGTGCTTTTTAGATTACTAGATTTCAAAAATGTCAGAAGCACTTCTTGAAAATTACATTTTCTCATCTTTTCAGCTCTGTATTACCTTTCCTCAGGCTCTTTTTGATAGGTGATTTGCATTTTGCTTTTCTTCTCTTGTCCTAAGGGAGCACTCATACTACTTTAAGTATCTTAGCTGCTGTTTTCATTAAGATAAACTATTTTGTGTTCTCTCATTTCCTGGTCTAAAGTTGAGTGAGACTATGGAAGTTATTCTCACCTTTATTGTTTACATAGGACTGTTGAATCAAAATATGTTCTGGTCACTTTCAGATTAGGTCTTCATTTGCAAGAGTTCAAGCATGAGCTTGTGTGCCAGCAGAATCAACAGTGGCACTTCCTGTTATGGACTTATTAAGGAGCGGGTTTACAGTTTCTTTGTCTTCCTTAATAACATTCAAGGCCAGGCTTGATGGGGCTCTGAGCAATCTGTTCTATTTAGAGATCTCCCTGCTTGTTGTAGGGGGATTGGACTGCGTGATCTTTTGTGGTCCCTTCCAACCCAATACGTTCTGTGATTCTATGATTATGTAGAATGGAAGCCACACACGATTACTGTTTGGAAACTTATCTTGCAGGACCTCAGGAGAAGGACAGAGAAACATAGGAGAACTAGAAGAGTCAATAAATAAACTACTTGTATTTGCATACTGATTGGTAATGTGTTGGGAAAAGAATGGGAAAAATTAATGATGAAGTAATGATGATACTGAATGGTAAATCAGATATTTTATAGCTATGGTATTTGAGCTACCTTAGTTTGCAAGAATTTTCTATGGTCAGGTGCAGAGAACTGTGCTACTTGAAAGCTAGACAGGTTAACATGTAAGAAAATACTCTTCAGAATTAGTCAGAAGATGGACAGGCGCCTACGGTGCATTGAGTTTACACAGGAAAACAAAATCTAATTAAAATTCTCCGTATGGATTGCTGTTTGCAAGACATCCTTCGGGTATGCAGAGTATAATTCTTTTCCAGTTCATCTGAGACATGTTAACTGAAAGAATGTAAATAATTGTATTTATCTAAATCAAATTTTTACTCTTGATTGAAGAAGCAAGTTGCAAAATCCAAAAATAATGGAAAAGCAGATTGTATAAACCTTTGTTGCTGTTAAAAAGCGAGTTTGAAGATTCTCGTTAACTGAAATATTAGAATATATAACTGGAATTGCTTTTATAATTTGTCTCCACATGATCCATATTCTGGCATTTTTTCAATGAAAAAACCAAAACAGGAAAAAAACAACACCAAATCAGATACTTCTCTCCCTTCTTTTAATACATTGTTCCAGAAACTCTGGTGATGTTTAGTCTCGTGCTTGCATTCTTTTTGCTAGCTCTTCTTTCATCATGTTTTTATTTTGGATTATACTCACTGTCACAAAAGAATCTGCTTCCTACTATTACAGTAAGGTTTGCCATACTTACATGTTGAATGTGATCTGTGCCCGCATAATTCTTTGAGGAGACAGAAGAACTGAATGCTGAGGGCCTCAATCCATCTTAGAAAATTTTTCCTGTCTCCAATAGTATTTACAAATTTTGTTTGAAGAAGCAAAAGATAGGACTAATACGTTCTGATTCACAATATTTAGAATGAAAAACTGTCCAATCTTTATGTTTGAATTTTGTTTCAAATTTTACATTTTAAAATTATGATACTTTTGGAGATGCCACATTGAATTTAAATTTAATTTTACTTTAGTTTAAAAATAATTTTAAATTTTAAGTTAAAGTTAATTTGAGCTTTTTTTACTTAATATGCACTGAGCCATAAATTAAACCAGTTTCTCAAATCTGGAAGTGAGCTCTCTAATCCCAGTTCGTTTCCAGTGAATACAAAGTATTTTGCAAATTTTCCAATAAATCCCAAACCAGAGATACCTTCTCTGCATTTGATTTTTCACACTTCTAATAATTGGGCACTTTTTCAAATTATGAGGAATGTGAGTGCAACATTTAAACATCATTAATCATAAAGTGACTCTGTCTAGTGAATAGAAGCGGACTGATTCATATGTCAAAGTGGTTTCTCATTTGTGGAGGAGACAGAAAATAATAAATTATAATTTTTATTGGTAAAATTTTAAAATTCATAATAAATACATTTTAATGAAGGCTAACTTTGAGTTCCAACTTAATACCAAATCCTAAGTTCTACTGAAATACTTCTTAAAGACAAGCAGGTTTTAGGGATTGTCCGGTATCATCTGACTGTTGAAGGTCTGTTTCTTCTCATCAGACCTTCTTACTGAGTAGGCAGGAATCTTGGCTTTGTTGAAATAACAGAGATCTTTGGGACAAAACCTTGAAGACAACCATTTTATCAGTCTGAATGTAATGTGGGATAACATCACCATTTGTGAGTATAATAAGCCGTGGTTTCGTTTCTGTGTTCTGTATTATTTTTAGCTACAGAAGACAAAAGGTGTCTTTGTGTCATGAGTTGGGAGAATCAGACCTGTTCTGCTGCTGCTGCTGTTGCCAAAGCTACGGGATTTAGATTCTGGCTGAGTAAAGTATTTTAGGTCATACACAATACTTTACAGCCTTAAAATCTAACCCACCACTGAGACATATTTACTTACTAGAGGATCTTTCCACTCAGAAAGGTAGACTTTTTTGACCACTTTTCTTAAATGTAATTAGCCAGACCTGTCATACGCTGTCGTTCCTTTCAAATGTCCAAGTGCCGGGTGCTGCACTTTGGCCACAACAATCCCATGCAGAGCTACAGGCTGGGGTCGGAGTGGCTGGAGA
>JAOXOE010000001.1:80973358-80990523 GCA_028565055.1 Phoeniculus purpureus
CCTGCCACAGCAGGATCACCCAGACCAAGTCACACAGGGACACCTCCAGATGGGCTTTAAATGTCTCCAGTGAAGGAGACTCCACAGCTCCTTTTGGCAGCCTGTTCCAGTGCTTCCAAGATTCCATCCAAATCAGGTTGGACCTTGGGGCTCTGAGCAACCAGTTCTAGTCAGAGGAGTCCCTGCTCAGAGCATTTAACGGCACCAGAGGGGCTTTAACGTCCCTTTCAACTCAGACCAATCTGTGATGTTAATTACTGAAATGTGTTGCTTAGTACTGTAATTGCCTAGGAATTATGTACGAGTGACAGGCAGAGAAAGGCTTTTATATAAACAAAAATAGGTCTGGGAGACGAATTTACAATTGTAAAGCCTTATTCTGGGTAGAGAAAGGTGCTTTTTATCTCTCCTTACAGAAGAGTTACATCAGGTTACACATCAGTATGGGAAGGAACTTATTCTCAGTGAGGTTGACAGAGTACTGGAAAGGACTGCCCAGGGGAATTGTGGAGTCTCCTTCTCTGGAGATGTTTAAGACCCACCTGAACATGTTCTTGTGCAACTTGATCTAGAGGATCCTGTTGTGGCAGAGGGATTGGACTTGATGATCTTTCGAGGTCCCTTCCAATCCATTACGTTCTATGATTCTGTGAACTTCCAAAACCTAGAGAACATTGGGGTCACTCAATGGGATAAGGAGGAAATGAACAGTTTTTGCATGTAAGATGCTGCAACTAAACATTATGTGTTCACAAGACAACTTCACAGGGGGAAGAAAAGGCTTTCTTCTTCTAGTTTATATTTAGTGGAAAGAATATTATGTATTTTGTAGGGGTTTAGGCCAGTGTCTCTTAGAATGCAAAGGGTATTCTGGCATTGTTAGCAGATTGTTCCTATTTGCCTGAGAAATGTTGTGTTTGGAGACAGAATTCCAGATTAGATAGTCACAGAATCACAGAATCACAGAACGTCACATATTGGAAGGGACCTCAAAAGATCATCTACTCCAATCCCCCTGCCAGAGCATGATCACCCACAGGAACATATCCAGGTGGGTTTCAAATGTCTCTAGAGAAGGAGACTCCACAATCCCTCTGGGCAGCCCCTACCAGAGGGCTTACTGTGAAGACGTTCCTTTTCATATTGATGTGGAACCTCCTGTGTTCCAGCTTACACTCGTTGCCCCTTGTCCTATCATTAGGTGACATCCTCCTGACACCCACCCTTCACATATTTATAAACATTAATGAGGCCACCCCTCAATCTCATTTTCTCCAGCTAAAGGCACCCAGCTCCCTCAGCCTCTCCTGATAAGGGAGATGCTCCACTTCCTTCATGATCTTCTTTGCTCTACACTGGACTCAATTCCAGCAGCTCTGTGTCCTTCTTGAACTGAGGAGCCCAGAACTGGACACAATACTCCAGATGTGATCTCAACAGGGCAGAGTAGAGGGGGAGAAGAGCCTGTCTTGATCTGCTAACTAGCCCTGTTCTGATCCACCCCAGGATGGTGTTGGCCCTCTTGGCGACAAGGACATATTGTTGGCTCATGGCCACCAGGACCACAGGTCCCTTTCTCCTATACTACTCTCCAACAGGTCAGTCCCCAACCTATACTGGTACCTGGGGTTGTTCTTGCCCAGACACAAGATTCTATACTTACCCTCGTTATATTTCATTAAATTTCTCCCTGCCCAGCTCTCCAGCCTGTCCAGCTCCCTCTGAATGGCAACACAGCCTGCTGGGGTGTCGACAATACTACCCAGCTTTGTGTCATCAGCAAACTTTCTGACAGTGCACCCTAATCCCTCGTCCAAGTCATTAATGAGTACATTGAACAGGACTGGTCCCAGTAATGACCCTTGGAGGACTCCGCGAGATACAGACCTGCAGCTAGACTGTCCCATTGGCCACCACTCTCTGGCTTCTATCCTGCAGCCAGTTCACGATCCACATCACTATCTGATCATTTAGACCACATTGCCTCAGTTTGGCTGTGGGGATACTGTGTGAGACTGTGTCAAATGCTTTACTGAAGTCAAGATAGACCACATCCACTGCTCTGCCACCATCTATCCACCTGTTTATGCCCTCATAAAAGGCTATCAGGTTGGTCAAGCATGACTTCCCCTTGGTGAATCCATGCTGACTGTCCCTAATCACCCTCCTGTCCTTGATGTGCTTGGACACAGCGTCTAGGATAAATTGTTCCATCACCTTCCCTGGGATGGAGGTGAGGCTGACCGCTCTGTAGTTACCTGGGTCCTTCTTCTTACCCTTTTTGAAGATTTGTTATCCTCCAGTCCTTAGGCACCTATCCTGATTCCCATGGCTTAGCAAAGATGATGGAGAGTGACCTAACAATGACTTCCACCATCTCCCATAGCACTCTTGGGTGCATCCCATCTGGGCCCATGGATTTACATGCATCCAGTTTTCTCAACCTATCCATAACCCAGTCCTCATCAACCAGGGCAAAGTCCTCTCTTGGATTTGATCTATCTGGGAAATCCCAGTATTTCCGATGCAGCTTAAAAACTGAGCAACTGTCTTGTCACATTAGTAAGAGGGGAAAATAAGAAGTGAGATTTACAAAGTGGAGACTATGCACAGATGCATAGAAGCTAAACTGCCCTACAGCCTGTCTACTGCAGCAGTTTAATTTGAAAAGTGCAGATTTTAATCAAGCAGGATAGCAGTTGGATTTATAGTTGGTGTGAACTCTTCTCAGTCTTAAGATTTGAAAGATGCTCAAAGTTCACGAGGACAATCCCCTACAGCTCTTTCTCATGCAAAAGCACAATTGACTTGGAATGACTGTTTTGGCAGGGAAAATAACTTTTGTTCAGATTTTATGTTTAGCAATAAAGAAGAAATAGCTTTAGGCAGATTGTATGGCAAGAACAAACAAACACAATGTATTACAATACTAAAAATACTGTTTTAAAAATATCTGAGAGATGAGATACAATACTTCAGTTAATACCCAGAACTTGTATGAGAACTTCATTGGAAAATTGCATATAAGAGCAAGCAATGGCAGGAACCTCCGGGCAAGAAGCAGGTTTCTGTTGTTGTGCATAGCTGATTCTCCAACAGCTAACAGACCTAGACAGTGGTACTAACATGATAAACAAGGTGGTGATCCAGTGGTAACCACTGCTTCCTCTGTACAACCTGTTGCAAACTCTGTAGAGCCCTACATTTTGAGTAAAAACCAATGGAAGTCTTTGCAGAGAGGGAGATGTAATGGATAGGCATCTTGTCATTAAAGGTCATTACAAGCTTTTGGTTTGATACCAATTTCATTTCTTACTTGATGAAATAAACCAAATTTATTTCTCTCTCTAACTCCTGCCCTGAAAAAAAAAAACAAAACCACATTTTCCTATCTGTTTTAGAAAGAGAGGAAGAAGATTTCAGTCTCAGGTGGATTAACAAACACTTTAAAATGTTTAGAATTTAGTTAGAATTCATATAATTATTTTTGGTACTTACAGGTGGAATTCCTGAGACACAGGCGTATAAATTACTCATAGAATCATCATATCTGGAAAGAACCTCCAGGGTCATCAAGTCCTGCCCTCACCCCAACAGCTCCCTAACCATGGTCTCAAATACTCTAGCTGCTTGGTTTTTAAACAACTCCAGGGATGGGGACTTCATCACCTCCCTGGACAGTCTGTTCCAGTGCCCAACCACTTTCTCAGGAAAGAAGTTCTTCCTAAGATCCAGTCTAACCTCCCCTGATGCAGTTTGAGGCCATTCCCCCTTGTCCTGTCATTAGTCATTTGTGAGAAGAGAGCAGCACCAGCCTCATTACAACCTCCTTTGAGGCAGCTGTAGAGAGCAATAACGTCTCCTCTCAGCCTCCTCTTCTCTGGACTAAATAACCCCAGTTCCCTCAACTTCTCTTCACAGGATCTATTCTCCAGACCTGTCACCAGCCTCATTGCCCTCTCTGTCACGTCTGCAGCCCCTCCATGTCTGGTACTCTGCTGATACTGTGGCATCCAAAACAGGACCCAGTACTCAAGGTGTGGTGTGATGAGGGCAGAGTACAGGGGTACCACCACCTTCCTACTCCTGCTGGTAGTCCTGTACTAACAGGAGGAATGGAGGAGATATAAATAGAAGAGCTCTTGCTGATTGCATGAGAAATAAGTACATTAGTGAGGTCTTACTTGACAAAACCCCCCAATGCAATTCTTAATGAAGACACGAAACAGATAACTCACTTTAGAAACATTCTTGTGAACCTCAATAACCGTGAAACTTGCACAATACATCTGGAAAATTTCTGTTCAATATTCCTGACTCCCTTTATGTCATTGTTCACATGATTCCATTATTAGATGAGGGAATATATTTGAATTCAGCAACACACAATAAGTGGAATCATACATTCTGTGTAAAGTGGTGCACTGCAATGAGGTAGTGCAGGCTTTTTTGACGTGGGGTTTTTTTTTCCGATTGAAAAACCTTCCTTGAAAGCCTTTTTTTAGGCTTGTGCTTCCTTTCACTTCTTTCACAAATATATTCTGGTTTTTCTTCTATTCTTCCACACCATTGTTCTGGTTCCTTGTGATAAGGTTGGTATCAATCTAACAGCTTCTTGAAGAGCCTCCCAGGAGACCATCAAAGCAAACCTAAACTGTGCAGATGATGGTGCTTCCCAAACGCCTCACTGAGTTGAAAGGATTTCCACATATCCTTTCACCCTTTGACAGTCACTTCCTCATCTGCTTTGCTAATGCATTAAAACTGAAGGAATTATCACAAACCATGCAGGAGACAGTTGCGTGATGATTTATTTTTATATAAATGCACCCAAACGCACACTGCCTCCTTTTTTTTTAGCGCCAGGCTGATCCTAGGAGCAAAAGGCATGTCTGAAGCACTTTACCAACTGCGCTGTTTCTCAACAGCATGTGTCATATAATTAAGCACAAATGACTTTTCTTTTCGCCGGAGTTATGATTCCTGCACACATCACAACTAAATAAAACCCACAAAAGCAATGGTGTAGAGTCATGTTCCCAGACAGAGACATGTATTCCTTTACCTGTAGGCAGTCAATTTACTATTCACAGAGCGTACTTGGTAGTCTGTCTCCCCTGAGCAAATTTTCTGCACAGGTTTTCTCATCCTCCCAAACTACAGCACGAAGGATATAATATCACAGAGAGTTTTGAGAAGGTGTTTACTGCATCTGGTTAAATTTTGCAAAGTCATTAGTTACAAGTCATCATGAAATATCAGATAAATCTCATCTATTTTCTCTTATTTTTCAGATTTTACATGTTTTGATAGGTGGATGAGAATGCTGTATGGAATCAATTGCTCAGTTCTTAAAACTGGCCAGAGAATACCAGGGAGCAGAGAGAGACGCAAACACAAAATTTTGAAGTTAAGAGAACAAATAAATCAGTGTGAGGAAGTGTCTTTGGACTATCCACCAAGCATGGTGTTGCAGCAGCCTGGTGTGTTACCATCTGGGAGAGTTCAAACAAGCTGTAAATCCCAGGCCCTCCGGGCTGTGGGAAGCTGGCTTGGAGAATTTTGTGTTTTGTTTCTTGGGAGGTAAAGTAGAGGCTGGCTAGCCGATGCTACAAGCATTCCCTGCTGGCTGATCAACATCAGACAGAAGAGTTTTCTTAACCTCCAGCCAAAGATAAGGGCAAGCCGACAAGACAGTTTAAAAGAGGGGAAAAGAGTTTGCTGAAATAGAGAACTGATAGAGAAATTTCACGTTAGTCAGGCGATGCCTTTTAATGTTTCTAGATTGTGTTATGGTGAATAACACCATAACAGTTATAAAGTTTTAAAGCCTAGATTTTTAGAGCAACGTGGGGATTCAGGTGACACTGGCCCAATGGACACCTTCTTGTGGGTTTCAGAGAAAATTTATGTACCTAAATATTTTTTACCTAAAAAATACATAGCACCTAGCCCAGCAGGGCAATTCTGTGAACGAACTGGATGTAAAGATGAACAGGATGCCATGAAGATGAACTGCATGGGCATCCTTGAACATCCTGAAGGGTAATTAATAGTGAATGTTTTTGATGACTGAAGAGTCAACACAGATCCACGCTGGTGTGTTTAGATGGGAACTGCCTGGGTGCAGCAAGTAGGAAGTGTTAGAATGGGAATGTACCTAAAATCCTCGAAATGTCTGACTTTATGGTCATGGTCTGCCCAGAATGCAGAACGCAGCACCAGTTGTGGCAATGGTGTGTAAATACAGCATGTAGTGTGCCTTTATAGAAGTAACTACAGGCTATGGACATGATGCTGGTGTGCTCTCATACCTCTGCTGTTGTTTGGAATGTTGGGACGTGGGAGAACATGGCTAGGGGCATTTTTTTACCTAGGTGATCCTGCTGTGGTGGAGGGATTGGACTAAAGGATCTTTCGAGGTCCCTTCCAATCCCTAATGTTCTGTGATTTGTAGAGCAGAAAAAGCACCCTTCACAAGGGAGAGCTTTAACCGTGAAGCTCCAAGAAGGCTTGTGCATGGCTTGGCTTCCTTTGTTTGGCCTCTGACAATTCAACGATGCAAAAGCCGTCATGTTAGGAAGAGAACAAGTAAATGACCATGAGCAGGTCTACCAGGCTCCTAGGTTTGGGTGCCCTTCAGTACACATATAGATAACCTTGGATAGTAGGTACTTACCTTCTCAGATCAAAAAGTGTTAGAGTATGTGTTGGAAGCCTAATTTCAGCTGCAGGTAATTCTGCTATTCAAAATGAAAGCACTGTGTCCTTGCAGGCAGCTAGCAGGGTTTGTGATTACTGACAAAAGGAACCTCTGGACTGTTTTTCAATCTGGATGCCAGCATTGACTGTAAGATCTATTATTTGTTAGTTCTGTTCTCGTTCAATGTGTATCTCCTAAATTAATTTCATTTCTGTTCTCTGTATCTTTAACTCCATCTTCTGTCAGAAACCAGACCCGGGTTCTGAAGCTGTTATGGTCCTTATACCGTGAACCAGAGCTCATTTTCTTTCCTTTGGCAACTTTGACTTTTCACTAGGATAGGAAAATTAACCTCATATGTAGATAAAAGTATCTGGAAACACAGCATCTAGTTTCTCCGTTGGTTTTCAGATCTAATAGGAATGTAACAATCATCTGCTCACGATGAATCACTTCTCTCCATGGGAGAGAAACTCAAACAGTGCTGTGTGAAGCAGAGTCCTTCTCAGTTCACCAGAGATTCTCTCTCAGGTTTAACTTTCATTTGAGCACTTTTTTCTACCCACTCATTTCCCAGTGTGTGAACTGCTTATCAAAAGGAGCTGAGGCAGAGCAGAGGTACCAGAAGAGATTCAGAGCAGAGGTACCAGGCAGAGATGAAGCTGGCCGTGTGTGGCAGCGAACATCATGTGACAGGATGGTGGGCAGTAGACCCCCATGAGAACAGAAAAGCCATTCAGCACCAGTAAGTGGCTGATTTTGGACAACAGAACTAATAAAGGGGAGGATGTAGACAGATAAACCATTTTCTGGGCATCTGCTTCCATCCTGTGTGTCCATCTTGCATTGATAGCACTGGAGGCAGTGACATAATGGGAAGGGACACACGAGTGATACCAGAAGGAATGTCATGACACACAGTGGCCCGCTTGCCTATTTCAGGACTGGAGTTTTTCTGAGAGGCTTAGGCTGGTCAATGGGAACCGCTGAAACTAAGAATTAAGTTAGGTGCAAAGTAAACACCCTTGTGTCTCCTACTCTGTTTTTCACAGTAATGAAGAAGTTATCACATTACTGACCGAGAGTTAAGTACTTGGTGCTGCATCTTTGTTATTGGTTTTCAGACAAAAACAGCCAGAGAAGTTGAATTAAAAGTTCCCTGAGTAGTTCAGGCACCAGCAATGTGAGAGCAAGGGTGCTTTTGGAAAGCAGCATAATTTGGTGCTAATATACCTAATACAACTGTTGTCAGCTACAAAACCAGAATAGATCTACAACCTTATTAGGAGAAAAGTGTGCATACCCAGTCTTTAGTACTGGACCATTTTACCACTGACGTTTATTGTAGGCTGGATTACAATTAGCAATACAATGTTAAACAACACCTGAAGCAGTTTAAATACTAATCTGAGGTGTGTGTGGGTGGGGAATTTTTGTGCTAGCCTTGAGATTGAGATCCTTATAACTCCTGCTGATCTTATAAGCAGACCCAAGCCCAGAAAATATTCCTGCCTGCTCAATTCTGACAAATCTTAAGAGAGATAATGCTCTATTTCTATACGTACCTTGGAGTGTTTGCCTCATGACAGCACTGAGCAATCTCCTTCTTAAGTGCCTTTGGGATCAACACATGAGGAATTGCTTCACCTAAGGGGCTGGATGTGGAAGGTGGTTGTAGTGCTGGGGATGGCATTTGTACAACACACAGCAGCCCTATCCTATTCATCATGGAGAAAGCTGGCTACTCTGTATCAGATTGATTGCTCTGTCTGTCATACCCCAAGCACACTGAATTTTTCCTCTCTGTAAGGCAGAAGGAGGATGCTCATAAGGTTTTCATCTAACAGTGCTTATGGAGGCCAGACACAGCAGACATGTGCACTCCACCACTAGGGTGGTGTCCATTGATCGGCAGACAGGGTAACTCTGATGTTAAAAGCACCGATGCTGAGAGGGTATTAATCCTGTACAGGTTCTGTTCTCCATGCTGCAGAAGATCCTGGATGCCGATGCTTGGACTAGTGGTCTTATTTTGCCCAGACATCCTCGTCTGCCCAGGCTAGGAGTAGTGGATTGTTTTGCTTATATGTGCTGCCCAAAGCACACTGCGGACGCTGCTTCAATACAATCAGCTCTAGATTTAAAAGTCCCTGCTTTCTCACACTAAACAAATGTGTTCTCTGTATTGGGAACAAGAAGGTTAGGGCTGAGGAAATTGAATTAGAGAAGCAGATAGCAGAGCAGAAAGAGTGCATTGATCGAATCAGCAAATCTACCGCTAACATGCAATTACACCCAGGCTTCCCGCTGCTTGGCTGCCCAGAACTTACCACATCTCCTCGGATTCACGAACAAGTGTGGGTTTTATACAGCAACATCGAAACAGAAACACGTTGAAACCCTCTGCAAATTCCAGTGCTCAGGGATTTGATACAGGATCTAGGGGTACTGGAGCTCATGCTTGTTTTACAAGACCAAGCTCCTAGCTGGTGTATCCTGGCGCAAAACCAGTGAAAGCTGATGTGTCCCAGGTGAGACCCTCTCCCTGAATAAGTTTCACTGTGCATTTTATAGAACTGCTCCAACCAATTCCCCATAACATTGCCTCTAGTGTCCTATCTAACTCATTTCTAAATCCAGATGAGATGCTGAATGCATCCTTGGTTCAGCTGCTGCTGTTTCCCTCTGACTACTGCTGAGATTCAGTTGAAATGACACAGATTATTATTTGGAAATCATTTAAGAACTTCCTCTTTCTCATACAGTAATCATTGTTTTGCATGTGCTGATGTAAAGGGAATAATTAAAATAAGCAAATCTCTTTTTTGCTTTCCTTTCAGTTCTTGTTAGGGGGCAAAAAGGAAGATGCAGCAGATACAAAGCTAAGAATTTACTATTGTTTATATAATCAACATCTTTATTGTTGTAATAGTAAACCTAAAAGACTATGCACAGTGAGGGTGACAGAGCACTGGAACAGGCTGCCCAGGGGAGTTGTGGAGTCTCCTTCACTGGAGGCGTTTAAGACCCATCTGGACGTGTTCCTGTGTGACTTGGTCTAGGTGATCCTGCTGTAGCAGGGGGATTGGGTTAGATGATCTTTCGAGGTCCCTTGCAATCCCTAATGATTCTATGAGTCTATGTGTAGCGGAGATTAAACTGTTGTAGAAAAATAAAAGTAAATACTGGGTATTACTATTATGTAAAAATACCAGGTACCCAAAACAGAAACCCTGTGAGCTGTATTTTGCTTCCTTGACTATCTGGTTTTAAATCCACATTGGGAGAGCTATTTCACAAGTTTTCTAAGTCAGTTTTACACCCTGCTCTTCCTTCGCTGATCTGCCAGCCCATGTTGCACTCAAATTCATTGTGTAGGGTGAGTTTCACCTGTGTTACGTACCATTGCTTGTTCTCTCTGTTACTCCTGAAGCAGTTTTGTTCAGCTCTGAGGCTGTTCTGTCTACAGCTGCCTGAAAGGAGGTTGGAGAGAGGTGGAGGTTGGTGTCTTCTCACAGGGAACAAGTGATAGGACAAGAGGAATGCTCTGTCGTTGCACCACAGGAAGTTTAGATTGGACATGAGGAAATACTTATTCATTAAAAGGGTCATCATCCCTTGGAACAGGCTGCCCAGGGAGGGAGTTGGGTTGCAATCCCTGGATGTGTTTAAAAGTTGTGAAGATCCTGAGCTTGTGGATATGGGTTAGCAGTGGCTTTGAGACGGTTGGGATAATCACAGAACCACAAAACCACAGAGAATTAGGGATTGGAAGGGACCTTGAAAGATCATCTAGTCCAATCCCCCCTCCACAGCAGGATCACCTAGATCAAGTTGCACAGGAACATGTCCAGGAAGGTTTTAAATGTCTCCAGAGAAGGAGACTCCACAGACCCCCTGGGCAGCCTTTTCCAGTGCTCTGTCACCCTCACTGTGAAGAAGTTCCTTCTTATATTGATATGGAACCTCCTATGTTCCAGCTCACATCTATTGCCCTTTGTTGTATCATTGGGTGCCACTGAGAAGAGCCTGGCTCCATCCTCCTGAAATGTCTGGACCTGATGATCTTGAAGGTGTTTTCCAACCTAAAATGTCCTGTATTTGTATGAATTGCACTACCTGCATTGAACTGCTCACAGCCTTGGGGTCTCCAGTACCAGCCTCTGCTTTTTCTCATACTCATCCCATCACTTGTCCTTTACAACTCACTCTCTATCTCCACAGTTGTCCTGCTGTGCCAGCACTCCTCTGTACCACAACACCTAGCTGTGGATTTCTACACTGCCTTAGAGTGATAAATACCTCATTCTTCATAATACAACTGCCTGATACCACCCTTGCACAGATGCTGCGGTTACTCAGTACAAAGACAGGCAAGGGTAAGACAAATAGGCTGTAGCCACCTGGTCGTTAGAAAAATTGCTGTTACAGCTAAACCAAGTTAAAGCAAAGCCCAGGGCAGGTCAAAACAAAATGAAGCGAAGCAAAGCTGACATGAGCCAGTCCTACAGCCTCACAGGTGCAGATCAAATCCTGTGGACTGCTGCTGAGGTTAGCAGTACTATATTCCATAGCCACAGGGCTACAATAAACATCATTTCAGAAGCGAAGAGCACCACCAATAGTAATATCTTTGTTTACAGACTGAAACATGTTTCTTAAGCTAATAATAAATCCTTAAACTTAGGCCTTTTTTTCCATCACTTTAAGCTGCAAGGTCTGTCTGTTAACAGAGATGGTAAATAATTCCCTTTCTCATTACTGACTGGAAAGTATTTATAGCCTGCAATCATGTGTCTCACATAGATGTGTTCTGTTATTAGAGTAAATACATTCAGCGCCTTTCATCTCTGCTTGGACATGTCGTGTCGTATTTGTTTTCCTTGCTTTGAATAATTTGGATGCTGCCTGTGAAGAGCATATAACTGAATCATTTTGAATTTGTTTCTTTCAACAGCTTTATAACCCCAGGAACATCTGTAAATTAGCTGCTTGCCAGAGGGAAACCATTTACATGAAGCCAATTGACAACAGCCTCTTCACTGCCCCTGCTCTCAGAGAATAACCTGACTATTACAGTCACAGGACATCTTTGGTTGGAAGAGAGCTGTAAGATTGTCAAGCCCAACCTCCAACCCAGCATTGCCAGGTCACACCTAAACCCCTCAGCATTATGTCTGCCTGCTTTTTAAATACCTCCAGGGATGGGGAATCCACCAATGTCCTGGTCAGCCTGTTCAACATTTGATAAAATTACTCACATCTGAAGGATGCGTGTCAGGAGGATGGAGCCAGGCTCTTCTCAATGTCACCTAGTGATAGGACAAGGGGCAATGGGTGTCAGCTGGAACACAGGAGGTTCTCTATAAATACCAGAAGGAACTTCTTCACAGTGAGAGTGATGGAGCACTGGAAGGGGCTGCCCAGGGGGGTGCTAAAGTCTCCTACTCTGGAGATGTTTAAAACCCACCTGGACATGTTCTTGTGTGACTTGGTCTAGGTGATCCTACTGTGGCAGGGGGATTGGACTAGATGATCTTTTGAGATCCCTTCCAATCTCTAATGCTCTGTGATTCTTTGATTTCCTCTGGTCATGCCACTTGTCACCAGTAGATGCCAAGATATGGCAAGTCTCTGTGGTGCCCAATGCCCATTTCAATGATTTTATCTCTTTTAATGTGCTTTTCAGTTTCAGTATGCTTCCCACTCTATCCTCTTGTCCATCTTCACTACACTTACTGTTTTTACAAAGTAGGACCCAAGCACACTGCTGCTTTGATGAGCTGCTGGTCTGTGAGAGATGAAGGCAGACATGAGTTCCTGAACACGTCACTTATCTCAGTTTTTGATGTGCGTGATAAACAGTGTGAAAATACCACGTCTTTCAGGCTGTTTCAGTGTTTTCTGCAGAAAAGGCACTTTTGAGACACAGGCAAAGAACTGTCTTCTTCTCCAAGGTATTGTCAAGATACCCATCAATCCTAACTGGTTTTGGATCAAACCCTATGAGAACAGAGCTTCCATAGAGACTTCCTTTAAGTGTTGTGATAATAGTCAGTTCATAAATTTTTAATTAAAGCACTTACAATTTGAAATTGTATAAACACGTCAAACTATTAAGCTAATCAAAGTGAGGCACTGAGATTTTAAGCAGTTTTTTGAGGTGTTGTTAATGGCAGCACATTAACTGGCTCCTGAGACGATACGAGACAATTTTCCATGTTTATTTTACGTCACTTTGCTACCTTATGAAGCCCTCCTCTGGTAGTTTGCTCAGGATGAGTATCTTAAGCACTGATTTGCACAAATCACAGTAATTCTGTCAAAATACTAAATATTAGTTGATCAGCTGATTACTTTTCATAAACTGGATCCTGTGTATTACAAACTCATGTGGACACTGAAATTTAAAGCTGATTTGAACACAAGATGTGGCCATATAGGTTAAGAGAAGATGGCTGTGTGCCTTGACAGAAATATAATGGAGATCTGCCTAGCTATATTCCTTCCTCCTTTAATTTTTAGTTATTTGACATTGGTACTTGATTGTTGAGTAGTTGAATGAGGTGGCTGGGGCTGTTCATTCTGAGGATGGGGAGGCTGAGAGGAAACTTGATTGCTCTCTACAACTACCTGAAGGGACTTTGTAGAGAGGTGGGTGCTGGTCTATTCTCACAGATCATTAGTGACAGAACAAGAGGGAAGGGCCTCAAGCTGCACCAGGGGAAGGTCCGGCTGGACATTAGGAAAAATTTTTTCACTGAAAGAGCAGTCAGGAACAGGCTGCCCAAGGAGGGGGTTGAGTCACCATCCCTGGAGATGTTTAAAGATCATCTAGTTGTGGTGCTTAGAGATCTGGTCTAGTTGTGAACTTGGTAGAATAGGGTTAATGGCTGGACTTGATGATCTCAAGAGTCTTTCCCAACCTGAACAGTTCTATGTTTTTATAACCTCCAGACTTCCTGCCAGGTTAGTCCTGATCCTTCAGTTACCTACATGTAGGTGAATCCACAGACTCGACATATCCATTGGGAAAGAACAGTACTGTAACAGAAAGAAATAGATACTCCATTGGAAAAACTGCACATTTTACCTTAGTGCAAAGGCATGAGAATTTAACTTCTCTAAAGCTGAATAATGAAAAATAAAGATTACAGTGGACATTTTCTCAAGTGCTTGGAAATCCAAGATCATAATTGTTACACACTAGGCTCACTTTTGGGAGAAGCCAACACAGTCCCTACCAAAGCCTTCACAGTGTCTCTTTGGCATCAAATTCACAGACTTAAAAGGGGTGATACAGTGGCATGACTTCTGTTCAGTTTGATAGAGTGCAGGAAGGAAGATAAGGTCTGGAAGAAGTGATAACTCACTAACTCTACCCTGCCAGCCAACCCTGTCAGTACACAAGATCTTCCTTCCCTTTAAACTTGAAGATGAGTGTAGTCTGAGTTTGTTCCTGTCTGCATATTATACATGGCATGGTTGTGTTGATTTCCAGCTGTCCTTGGCAGAGGATAGAAACTTGTTTTTTGAGTGGTTCAGCTGCAAAAAGCATCAAACACTATAACAGTTTTGAAATAAAAGTAGCCATAAACACTTGTGGAAGATAACAAAACAGCCTCAGTAAAACTCACGCAAAACTTCCCCTGCCCTTGTTTTGTTTTAGTGAAAGGAGAGTGAAGGGTGACATGAAGTACATGTCTCTTATGTTTTCCTTTACAGCATTATAAGTGCAGAGAGATCCTGCATTTAACAGAATTCAAGAAATGCTTGCAGTTTAGTCCTGTCAACAATCTCAAACAAACTAAGAGCAGTTATTAGTTTTACTTCCTCTCTATACACTTCCCTACCAACATACTTTCTCATCAACATCACTTCCCTCACTTACTCCTGAAAGCATCAGCCTGTAATCTGTGGAAATCATCCGATTGTGCAAACACTGTAAACTGCAGTCACTTAGGAAACATCAAGTATTTTAAATCATGGATCAAAGCCTCCTCAAAAAACTACCACGTGAGCAAAACCACTGAGAAATATAACCAAGGCAGTGTAGAGTTTGGCACCCAGGCAAGAGCTACCAGTATAGGTTGGGGACTGACCTGCTGGAGAGCAGTTTAGGAGAAAAGGACTTGGGGATCCTGGTGGCCAGTAGGATGACCATGAGCCAGCAATGTGTCTTTGTGGCCAAGAAGGCCAATGGTATCCTGGAGTGGATTAGAAGGCGGGTGGTTAGTAGGTGGAGAGAGTGTCTCCTCCCTCTCTACTCTACCATGGTGAGACCACATCTGGAGTATTGTGTCCAGTTGTGGGCCCCTCAGTTCAAGAAGGACATGGAGCTGCTGGAGGGAGTCCAGCGTAGAGCAATGAGGATGATGAAGGAAGTGAAACACCTCCCTTACGAGAAAAGGCTGAGGGAGCTGGGTCTGTTTAGCTTGCAGAAGAGGAGACTGAGAGGTGACCTCTTTCATGTTTAAAAATATGTGAGGGCTGGGTGTCAGGAGGATGGAGCCAGGCTCTTCTCAGTGTCATCTAGTGATAGGACAAGGGACAGTGAGTGTGAGCTGTAACATAGAAGGTTCCATATGAATGTGAGAAGGAACTTCTTCCCAGTGAGGGTGATGGAGCACTGGAACAGGCTGCCCAGGGAGGTTGTGGAGTCTCCTTCTGTGGAGATGTTTAAGATCCACCTGGCCATGTTCCTGTGTGACTTGGTCTAGGTGATCCTGCTGTGGCAGAGGGATTGGACTAGATGATCTTTTGAAGTTCCTTCCAACCTCTAAAGTTCTGTGATTCTGTGATGGTCTGAAATGCAGTTGGGGCTGGAGATGCAAAGCACCTCATTGCCCTAATGCTGCCCAGGGCTGGGAGCTGCTGTTTGGTCTCCCAATAGAACTTGCCTGCCCTGAGCTGCCCCTGGTCCCTGGGTGCAAGAGGCTTAGAATAAACTTCTCAGTGGGTTTATGTGTTGAATACTTGCAGAAAAGGTTGTGGTGTGAGGACGATGCAGTTTTGTTGTACAAACTCAAGGGGATTGGACTTGATGATCTTTCAAGGTCCCTTCCAATCCCTAATGTTCTGTGATTCTGTAAAAGTTGGCTGACACATGCTAGGGAAAAAAAATCCAGGCTGAAGGGCAATCTCAGAACCATAGAACATTAGGGATGGGAAGGGACCTTGAAAGATCATCCAGTCCAATCCCTCAGCCACAGCAGGATGCCCTAGATCCAGTCATTAGGGATTGAAAGGGACATCGAAAGATCATCCAGTCTAATTCCCCTGCCAGAGCAGGATCCCCTAGACCAAGACCCATAGGAGCTGCGGATCACTGGATGAACCTGACTTTCCCAGTCAGCCCCTCCTGTTGTCTTGTAATTAAAAAAATGGAGAGGGAGGAGAATTGGAGAAAGAAGAACCCAACCCACCCGGGCTATCTCCTTGTAACAAATAGAGGAAAAGCAGAAAGTCAAGAAGTGCCAAAAAACCCCCCAGAAATAATAAAAAATGACCTGGGAAATTCCAAACCGAAAGTATCTGGTTTCAAAATTTCAATTAAGGTTGCTAAGGAACCCCAGTGTATCTACTCATCAGCTCATTTCCAAACTCCAAGCCCTGAAAAAGCCAAGACATTAACAGCGGTGGAGATCGTAAATCTCAGGCTGCCGACATAATAAATGTACATGCATTGCTCTTATCAAGTACAAAGAAAGCAAAATGCATATTTCATCACAACAAGCTTAACTCTGGCCTCTAAATAAATAGCTGTCTTTCATTAGCAACCTCCAAATAAAGCATAAAGTAAACCCTATTAAAACGGGCCATAAAAATTATGTATGTAGACACTAATGACACGTATTGATCAGCTTCATGTGCAGAGCCATTCACGGGCATAATTCTGCCACAAATCAACAGGGTCATGCATTTCCCCCCACCTCCCCTCGCCAAATCAGACAGTCAGTAATATCCTCCAGAAAACACAATTATAAGGAATTAACTAGAAGCTGCCTGTCAGTGCGATGGATCAATGCATTTGATTGAAACACATAAGGAAGCTCCAGTGTTCCTAATTATGTTCCTGTTGGACTGGATCTAGGGGATCCTGCTGTGGTGGGGGGATTACACTGGATGATCTTTGGAGGTCCCTTCCAATACCTAGTGACTGGATCTAGGGGATCCTGCTCTGGCAGGGAGATTACACTGGATGATCTTTGGAGGTCCCTTCCAATCCCTAATGATCCTATGATTCTATGATCTTTTGAGGTCCCTTCCAATTTCTAATCACAGAACATTAGGGTTTGGAAGGGACCTTGAAAGATCATCCAGTCCAATCCCCCCACCACAGCAGGATCACCTAGCTCCTGTCACACAGGAGCATGTTCAGGTGAGTTTTAAACTTCTCCAGAGAAGGAGACTCCACAACCCCCCTGGGCAGCCCCTTCCAGGGCTCTGTCACCCTCACTGG
>JAOXOE010000001.1:81037147-81051469 GCA_028565055.1 Phoeniculus purpureus
CAGGGTGATTGCACTAAATGATCTTTAAAGGTTCCTTCCAATCCCTAATGTTCTGTGATTCTGTAAAAAGTAAAATGGAAGTACTGGAATGTTCCTCCATGAACAGGCTGCCGACACTGTTATTGTGAAGTGAAATCTTTAGACCCAAATAAAGTCTGCCTGATACTTATCACTGTTTTTATTTGCACTGGTATATCAATAATTTGAGGACTCACTTAGGATTTTTCTTAGCAGGATATTTGCACTAAGATTGTTGAGCTTAAAATTTACAAAGTGTTTGTGATTATGCTGCTGCCTTTCGAACCCTGGAATATAGTTCAAAGATCCTTAGCAAGACTGTAATACAGTAAGAGGTAGCACAGTATGATTTTACTGTAAGAGAGTAAAATACTCTATTGAAGGATTGTGAATGGAGACTGCTACCAAATCAAGACTCCATAATCAAAGTCAACATCTGTGCCTTGTGTTTGCGTACCAACTTAGCATGTATATTTCTGTGGTGAATGATTCCTGTTCTGCCTTACTGTGCCAGATCCTTCCCTCTCCTATCAGCCAGCCTTGCACCTTCCCTTCTTGCCCCCAGTTTAATGATTTTTGAAACAGCCACCCAGCGTGAGGACAGTCTTTGAGCAACCACCGAGAAAGAGAGCCAAGACCATCCAGAGAGTGGAGCAGGACATCACTAAAACATAAGGACCAGACAATAACTAGTGTGAGCTTTTGTTGTCCAAAGGAGACTGGCTTAATTTAAATTTATCCTTCTAGAGGTTGCTGTCTTCTCAAAAGCAGTGGGCTGGTGTCCCTCCACAGCCTGTGAGGAGAGTCATGGCACAGCCAGAGAAGAATTATTAACAATCAATATCTGGACCATGAAGCTAGGAGCATCCCTGCCATCATGCTGGATGAGGCTCCTTTCAAGTGCTGTGTGAGAGGTCAAATCATCCTCCTCAAAGGGTAGGACTTCATATCTGTGCAGATCACAAATAAAACACTTTGCCTGTAGCCTACTTCATGAGCTGAGGAAGCCAGTGGGCTTGTTACCGCACTGCTGTAGTCTTCTCATGCACAGTGAGTTCATAAGCTGAGGAAGCCAGTGGGCTTGTTACCACACTGCTGTAGTCTTCTCACGCACAGTGAGTTCAGCACAGTGTGTGAATTAGCTTACAATTGCTGCTGTAAAGGCAATAGGGAAAACAAATTGCCCTTTATTATCGCACCAGTTTGCATTTCCCTTGATCAGAATGGTGTTCCCAAAGCGAAAGGAAACAGATGAAGCACGCAAAGAGCAGAGCTTGCTTTACTCCTGCAAAGCACTGCCCACTCTTTCCCAGCTGCCAGAGCAATGCATCATCTCCCTTGGGCTGTGGCTACAGTCTGTCAACTCTACATCTTCTGACCACATGTTGGAGATCTGCACAGCCACAGATCAAGTCCAAACTATGCACTTAGTGTGGAACAAGCTTCATCTGCCTACCAGGAAACAAGATGCAGGGCTCCCACTAAAGCCACTCCACTAGACAAACACTCAACAGCCTGACGAGTGGACTAGTATGTTCAGCAAGGACTTCACTGCCTCAAAAAATCCTATCAGCCTAGCAGGGTGTCCAAAGTTCAGCCCAAACCAGGCTAATAAACACAAGCCGGGCTGAGCTCCTAGGAGGGAAGACAGGCTGCTGCCAGTATTCCAGTGCAAGCTGAAGCACTTTGATCTTCCCAATAACCCTGTACAACACCCCACAGCTGCCCATGGCCAGTGAGCGTCTCAGAAACTTTTCTGGTGGAGCAGGAATCCCTTGTTTCAGTGTCAGCAGCTTCCACAGGCAACATGTCCCAGGGCACAGGACATTTAAAGTCACCCTGGGTCAGCTTAACCATTGGGCTCTCTTGCTTCTACAGCTCCTTCTCTAGAATGACACAGGGGTTTGTGCAAACTTTTACATCCAGTGTGGGCAGAGTGAAAAGCCTGAAATTTCTCTTCCAAACCACCCAAAGGCTGAAAAGGAGTCTCAGTTGCCATCTAACCATTTGGGAGCTGGAAGGCTGGTGGGCAGAGCTATCTCCTCTTACCCAGCTGTTGTCATGGGGCTGCAGAGGAAGAGTGCTGTGTGACATTCTGACCTATTGTCCCATGAAAAGCAAAGTTCTCCTCAAATTAACTCACTGCCTCTCATCAAAAAGTCAGCACTGTGAGTGTAAACAATGAAGAAATGCAGTCTAATTTTCTCAGCATCAAGTTTGTGCAGAGAATAACTTGAAAAAATGCTGAGGGTTTTATTCAGTAATCCTGATAGCCACATGCTGATGAAAATAAGCGTAAAACATGTTTCTCCATTGAAAACCTTCTGCAAAGGAGCTATGTATTTGGAATAGTTGCAACTCATAACAGAATCACAGAACATTAGGGATGGGAAGGACCTCGAAAGATCATCTACTCCAATCCCTCTGCCACAGCAGGATCACTAACAGTTTGAAGGCAAAAAGATTTGGTGCTTTACAACCACAGCTTTTAAGCATTATGGAACGTAAGAGCGCTAGGGACACCAATGATTTGAAAGTGAGGATGAGTATGGAAGTAACTCAGGCTTACTGATTGATCTATAGCCTTCCTGCACTGTTTATTTTATTATCACTGGGGCGTTCTTTGTCCAAGGAGTTCCTAAAATTTAACGGAGTCGCAATCCTCTTTCCCACATCAGCTGAGATGCTTGTTACTAGAGAATTGCAAAGTGAATTTCCTGTCCTTCTGAGAAAAGAGTAGGGCTACCTTTGTCCTCATGAAAGAGCAAACCACCCAGGCATAAGCAGTGCTTGGACTTATGCCTACACTCCCAGAACAAGCATATCGGCTGGCTGTGATGAATGATGAAACTTAGCTGCAGGTAAGCACGTGTGGCTGGGTGCTGTGGGAGTACCAGAGGGAGCCGGTAGCTCTGCACACACGTAGGCTGCACAGTGAAGTTCAACACAGCAATCCTTAGGCACAACACAGCCAGCATGTGAAGTTTTTGCGTGGTGCTGTGCTACGTCAGTGAGACATTACTTGGGGCAATCTTGGCTGCTGTTCTCTGTGTGGCACTATACAGTGTACACTCACTGTCAGGCATGCATTCACAGTTCTGCCTAGTCCAGATGCTCTCACTACAGGCTTGAACAGATATTGTTACTTAGTTCTAGGCTGCGTAAAGTTCCTTCTCACAGCTCCTTCACCATGCAGAATCCAAAGAAGAGACTGAAGAAACACAGAGGGTCAAAATGTATGTAGTATCAGCTACAGTGCTTACCCTAGAGAGCTGTTCTAGAAGGCACTTTTTTCTCAGGGAGCAGAAGTACCTGAAAATGCTGGCATTTTCAGTGCCCCGAGTGGACCAGAAACCGTGGGGCCTTCACTGTGTGAAGCAAAGGTTTGGATCTTAAAGGGTCTGGGTTCTGTCCTTAGGTTTATCAATGTACAACATAGGTCAAGTCCTACCTTCTCTTCTGACTCAGTACATTCTGTCAGTAACACACAGGTGAGCACAGGCTTTAGCAAAACTCTCCCCCAATTCTGCTGTTAGTCTGCTAAGGTTCCAGGTCTTATTTTTTTGAAATTTTTTTTAAGAAATCTGGATTTTGGACTCCTGCGTCTTTGTTGCCTTGTGAAGGTGGTTGCAGAAGTACGGAATTCTTTGCCATGCATCAGACAGTGCTGAAAGCTTTTGCTTAGACAGCTGTCACTTGAGGTTGACAATCTGGCAAGGACAGACTTGCACGAACTTCCATATTGTGGTTAAGGCTGTGATGTATTAGAAAAGCTATATGTTCTTATCTAGCTGGCTTCAGCTTTGCTTACATCTCTGAGATTACACAGATGGCACTGACTTGCAATCTGCTCCAGGCTGTATCTCTGAACGAGCTCCCAAAGTGGTATCTGTAGAGCTCACTGATGACTTTGGCATCTTTGATCACCAGGTGTCATCACCTGTCTGCCTTCCCCTGAGCAGGGATGCCTTGCAAGGACAGCTGGGTTTGTTCCTTGGAGATCCCAAAAGGCCATCAGGGATATATCCACATTTAAATTTTTGAAAGCTGACTAAGATGCTCAGCCAAGCAAACACCATTCATTTCAGCTGGGAGCTGCTATTAAATCCCCAATTCACAGTGAACAGTCAGGGCTGCTTAAGTGACAAATTAATCAGAAATATACTTTAAACTGCTGGGCTCCTAAACTGTTATGAAGCTTCTTTTTTACTGTAGCAGGTCTCTGCATATTCAGATAATTGGGAGAAATATACTGTATCCACATTTGCTGCGCTCAGGTTGTATTTCCTCACTTGGAAAGTGATGGTTCAGTTTTAAATAGAGCTATGCACGTATGCACACACAAATATAAATGTATAGACTTATATATATATATATGTGTGTATATCCTGTCTAAAATGAGTTCATCCTGAATTGTAACAGAACCCACTCTAAAATGCTGCACCATTAAAAAGCAATCTTTACACATACAGAGCTGTAGAAATAAGACACTTTGGGGATGAGGTGGCACCAATGTGCACCAGTTAAAACTTTATGTACTATGCAGCATTATTATAAGAGAGAAGTGAAAACATGAGCAACACCTGCAGTTTAATGATAATAGTGTGTCACTCTTTGATTTTTAACAAAGTAAAGGTCCAGTCACAGAATCACAGAACATTAGGGGTTGGAAGGGACCTCGAAAGATCATCTAGTCCAATCCCCCGCCACAGCAGGATCACCTAGACCAAGTCACACAGGAACAGATCCAGGCGGGTCTTAAATGTCTCCAGTGAAGGAGACTCCACAACCCCCCTGGGCAGCCCCTTCCAGTGCTCTGTCACCTCACTGGGAAGAAGTTCCTTCTCATATTGATGTGGAACCTCCTATGTTCCAGCTCACACCCATTGCCTCTCATCCTATCACTAGATGACACTGAGCCTGGCTCCATCCTGCTGACACCCACCCTTCACATATTTATAGACATTAATGAGGTCACCCCTCAGTCTTCTCCAAGCTAAAGAGATCCATCTCCCTCAGCCTCTCCTCATAAGGGAGGTGCTTCACTTCCTTCACCATCCTCATAACTCAGAATTATTTACTCTATAATTCAAAAAAAGGTGACTGAAAGCAATGGAGTATTTTCTACAGTTTAGCTTCTCACCACAGACCAGCTCAGCAGCAGCATTTTTTCTCATTAAGTTTCAGTGCTTTATTTCTTTTTAGCTCAATGGGTAACCAGGTGGAGAAGGGTACAGAATGCAGTTACGGTCTCTGAATGAATCACAGCCTCAGACATCAAATTGTTATCCCATACTGTTTCCCTGCTACTCAGACCTCTGCCATAACAAACTGAAACCACCATTTTCAATCTGTGATCCTCCACAGTCGTTCCTGTGAAGGTGCCATTCCATTTAGAAGTTTCCCAAATGCACTGCTGTAGAGCTGATATATTCATTTATTTTATTGTGTAACCAGACCACTCAGCAGTAAACCCATAAACTGCGGTTTCCAAGCCACGAACCTGAGCCAGGTGCTTATGTGGCAGCCAGAGGAAAGAAGGCAGTTGGCTCTCCTATCACTGAAGAAGGCAACGAGGCAGCAACCAATTTTAGCCTTTGTAAAATGCAGTTCCAGAAGCTGTTAAGCATACAGGGCATTAACACAGAAAAACTTCTCTTAGATAGTCTTTATTTTCAACATCATTATTCTTTCACTATTCCTTCACTATTCCTTCTGTGGAAAGCATCTTATAATCAAAGGGTATTTCCTCTTACCCTAGTTCCAGATTCTTTTCTGCATGCGATCACCATACATACATACACGCACCTGGAGTTTTATCAACCCACACAGCCAACTGCAGATCCTGTCTTTGACAATATATTGCCAAACCCATTTGATTCTAGCTCCAGCCAGCCTGATCTAGAGTTTACTTCTGATCTACTCCAGCACTAGCTTGGTTATCAATATCAGAAACCACTCTTAAGTCATGGAGACACGCCTCAAAGGACGGCACAAACACAATATCGTATCTCCCAGTCAAAACAGTGTGGAACTACTGACTTGGATAAGACCAGAGAACTTAAGATTGGAGTTGAAAATGACATTCATTCTGTCAGGCCCTGTTCTGGCTGAACCAGCATTGTATTGAAGTACTTAACATTCCCTTCCACGCTGAAGGGAACCACCCTGTTCTCTGCCTCTTTGTGTGGCTGCACTTCATGCTACACAAATTTGCTCTTCCTTGTTTGCTTTGGAAACTCGTTGGCAGGAAGCCACCCCTGACTGTACATGGCATCTGGAGCTCGAGCTTTGATTCAGTGTGTTTGTCTCGCACTACTCTGGATGAAAAGGGCAGCTCAATCAAGCAGGTATTTTCTGCTTCAGTTTCCAGTACCATGATGGCAGCCTTCTACTTTTGCTCAAAACAAACTCATAAAAGATATACCTTCAGATTTCTATGAGGATTCCAAAGGGGAAGGTAATTAAACTCAGCTTCTATCAAACTCAAGAACAAACAACTTAATGCAAAACACTCAAATCTGATGACACGCAGCAGCTGCACTTTTTTTAGGCTGTACTCTCAATTTTTCATTTAACTTCTAGTAACTGAAATAAAATGAAAGAGAAATATGCCAGGATTCTAGAGACAATACTCTTTCAGAGCTTGTTCCTATTTTCCCCTCTGGTTTCTAAAGGATACAAGACTTCTGCGATCTTGTTGTAGCTGAGTATTTGGCCCTATGCATGTCACTCTTTCTTACCACCACTGCCCCAGTAGTTCTTGAACCACTTAATTAATTTCAATCAAATTTGATATGGTCACCAAAACCACAGTGATACAGTAAGACCCAATCAGTTTTATTGGTATACACTACAAAGTAAAGTGAGTGATCGTTTCAAACACAGCTATCAGATCGTTTGGATGTGGTGTTGAGGGATATAGTTTAGGGGTGAACTTGTAAGGTAGGGTAGATCGTTGGACTTGATGTTCCCAGGGGTCTTTTCCAGCCAGAATGATTCTGTGATTCAGGAGGAGGGTCCTAGCATTAGACCAGCACATCGATCATCAGAAATAGCACATGATGGAGAAACATTATGAATACCCCACCTGAGAGGAAAAAACACCCCAGACCACCACTCCTACTTAATTAGACATCTGAGAATCCAGCCACAAGGCTCAAATACCTAGGTGAGCTATGCTTCGCTGCCTGCCTTGCTGCTACAGCTGCTCCTCTGAAAACAAGGCATTAAGAAATTTTCTCATTCCTTTCATCTGTGTGACTCCTTTGACCTCACTGGATTCCAGCATCCGCATCTACCCTTCGCTCTTTCAGGCTCATTTCTTTACCTGATGCCATTTGATAATGGTTAGGCGGGTAGCAAACTAGATAAGGCTTTCTTTCCCCAGTGTTTATCACTTCATGCGGGCCCAACCAGATGACAAATGTACATTATCTATGTTCACAAACTCTGTACTCAGATACCGTATGTACAGGAAAGGTACTATATGTTTACTAAGGATAGGTGGAGCCTTTCCCCTTGTTTTTGTTTGGTTGGGGTTTTTTTGCAAGACTTTTCTAAACCAACACATCTTTTTAGGAGAAAAAAAATGAAATGGAATGTTCAGCAAAATATGTATTTTGCATTTAGCTTTTTCCCCACACATTTTTAATTATTTCTGAGTAATCTACCTCTTTTTAGGTAAGACTTGCTTTGTTACCGTCTTTTGTTCTCTTGTATGTTCTATGGCTGCTTTTCAAAACTGTGAACTATAGCCTAACTTCAAACCAATGTATCTGTCCCAGTCTTAAGTCCTGGGAAACTCCAGTGACACAGCTGAGTTTTCCATGTGAAAATTTAATGCTCACAGGGCCTCGGAGGTCCTCCTACATTAGGACTTCAGATCCAAAGTGTGCTTTTGGAGCTAATCTGCTGGCCATCCCCAGCAGCCATGCTCTTCTTGTCATATTGCTGTGCCTCTCATAGGCATTCAGACTGTGGGACAAAGCTAGAACAAGTCCAAAGCAAACATTTTCTGTCATGAGCCCTGTGTGGGTGTCATTTCCTCAGTTCCACTCTGCAAACACATTTTAACATCACCTTTTCCAGTGGGAGTAGACACCACTGAATGTGAGAGGATACATCACCCCAGAATCTCCAAGGAGCGTTTCTGTAATTTCAGTGGATCGGTGTTTATAATGAACCTAAGTGCAGCCCAGCATTTTTTTTCTGCTCATTTGCCTTGTTTGCTGTACTTGACAGTGAGTTTGCTGTTGCCTGAGCCCACTTTGCAACTAAACTGCTTTCTAAGTTCAAGTTTATTAATAGCAGTCAGATCTGAGATTAATCTATCTGAATCAGAGATCAAGTCTGGCTGGGAGAGTTTAAGCTGCATTGCATCCAGGGGAATAAAACACAGAAAGCAAAATACCAGAGAAAGTTTTTGAAACTGAGGTTAGCTCTGCAGTTTGAGAGGAATTTATCAGAAGGCCAAGCTATGACATCAGCACACAACTTTTCTATTACACTTGTGATACATTGAGATCTAAATTCTCTTGACTTCACTATTCCTGGTTCTGACACTCATTGGACTACAGTGATCTCTAAGTGAACAAAACCAGTCTCGGGAATCTCTCTGGGTATTCTTTGTTGTGTTTTTCATTTGTCAGTTCTGCTGTATTTCTGTGTAATGATATTAATGAAGCTACAAGGCTAAAGACAAGGTAAGACAAGACGTAAGTATTCTTTCGTGCTACTGCACAGAAAAACAAACTCCTAAAAGCACTTATGGTGGTTCCTTCTCTGAGATTTACTCTGGTTTAGATGGAACTAGAGTCTGTAAGTAACAATTCAGCAAATCAAATTAATGACATTGAAAGGAATTACAGAGGCATCTGTGTAACGCATTCATCTAACCATACATGAGTACTCCTTAAATGGCATTTTATGGTTTTTCAAATTGAGTTAGACACAATCTCATAGGGTACATTTGCAGAAATTAAATTCTGCTGCATCCCAAGCATGCCCCCCAAAACAATTTCATTTATGGGTATGAAAGTTTATGTAGGCTCAACAGTACTTCATGCATCTTTATTGAGATGACGGAATTTTACACGGGGAATAAATCCCGATTATGGCAAACACAAACGCTGATCATTCTCTGACCTCATCAGCCTGATTCCCTCAGGGGCCCACAAGGCTAGTTCTGTGTTACCACTGTGATTCATGTAACGTAAAAATCAGACAGGATAGAGATTTTTTTTGTCCTTGGCTTCTGTCACAACAGCAGACAGTTGTGGACAGCGAGCCAGGCAAAGCGCTGCAAGACAGAAACACTCACCACAGGTTCTACCTGAAGCTGTGCCTGCACACTATGGGGCTTATAACAGCTTGGTACAGTTGCTGTAATTAGCTTGCACTAATTTGGAGAAGTTAGTTTGTGTTGTGGCTTCTTTTTTATTTGGTTGATTTGGGGGTGCTTTGGTGTGCTGTTTTCTCAGAAACCTTCCATGTAGTCTGTGTTTACAGCCCACTATACCCACCAGCCAAGGCGCACAGAAGAGTGGGCAGAACATATCAGCTGGCCTCCCCTCCTGCTTTCCACCTCTGTACGCTATCACCACACTCCAAAGTTTAAAAAGAATATAACTCAGCTTGATAAGACTGTGAATGAACTGAAGTGAGCACCTGCCTCACGACAGATGAGGGCTACCAAGAGAGGAGAAGTGACCTCTTCTGTTTCGAAAGCCCCTTGGATATACCTAATGCCTCCTTTCATCAGAGTCCACTCTGCCTCCATTCTGGTTTATTTGGTTTGGGTTGTAAGGAAATACTGTAAGGAAATACTTAAACTGGGAGAAGACCCTGGGAGAAGACCCTGGGAGAAGACCCTGGGAGAAGATAGGGTACAAGGCAAAAGGTGCTTTAGTCAAGATCTGCCAGTCAAGGCATTAACTGAACTGGAACTGGAAGGTAACAAGAAGCATCTGGCTTTTAATGTAGCCACAGCAATTTTGTAATTAAAGCAAAATAGCTACTGTGCTGAGGCTGTAAATATCAAGGCACTTTGGCCTACTTATCGTTCTAAATCGCAGACTATTGCCAAGCTGGCAAAGTTATATGGACTTTAACGATAACAAAATAGCTTGTGTCAGCATCGGCTGACTTTGGTAGAGGTGTCGGACAGAAGCAGTGTGGGAATGTATTCAGAACAGGGACACGTGGCCCATCCAGACCAGGGGTACAAAAGGTTTTGAAGGTCGGCTCAAGATAAGGAGAGCTGTGGGAGTTAAGCACCGATGTTTCTGTACTGGCTGTGGGGGAAAGAGAAAGCCCTGAGGCAAGATGATAAAGTAGTATTTAGGGGTTGATTTGTGTAGGTAACCAATCACAGTGTATTAGCCTGGTGTGCTTAACGCATGAACAGGGTCTTATGCCAATCAGAGGACGCCTGATCTGTGTGAGATCTCATGCTTGGATATCCTTTGGAGTGTAAAAGACAGTGTGTAACAAACAATAAATGGACTTGTGATGATCATATTGATCTGTCTCAGAATCCTTTTGTTACTCCCCGCAACTGGCAGCCAAACGTGGGGCCAGAGCCTTGTATTTTCGTATCAAAAATGTTGAGCTTGAACCCTGGGGCCAGTGCGATACATTTTCGTATAGAAAACGTGGCAGATGATGTAATAGAAGAAAGCAGGGAGGCCCGGTTGGAGATTGGCTCAGCTGGACTGAGACCAGGAGCCGGAGGAGGATGGCTCAGGGAAGTAATCCAGGAATGTACATCACGATGGAACACCCAAGAGGTGAGCAGCCAGGATGGGTGAAGGAGGATGGAAACTAACAACAAAAGAAGAAGCAGCAGTATTGAACTTCCTTCAACATAGTCTCTTTAAGAGAGCGATAAAGTATGATTAGGAGGCACTAAAAAGGCTATTGCTTTGGTGCTGGGAAAGTAACCACATCCCTGGGGCACAGGTTGCCTTTGAACTACCTACTTGGAATGGAATAGGTCAAAAACCGTGGGAAGAAATAAGTAAGGATCAAGGGAGGTGAAGCCCTTTGGGACAACATGGAAACTGATACAGACTACCTTTGAAAAAATGAAAGCCAAACGAATTGTAGTGGCTGGTACTTTCATGGCTTTTTTTGCCTGAATGAGCTGTTGCAGGCAGGACCCTTGTGCATATGTTTGAAGAACTGCTTTTCTGCCCTTTGCCTTCAGCACCCTCAAAGGAGGAGACATTAGGGCTGAGGCAGGGAACGAACAGTAAGGAAGTGCCACAGGCACCATGCCAAAAGCCACAAACACAGGACGCTCCTTTGCCAATGGCAATTATTGGGCAGGACAGTTCACGCCCTGTGCCAAGTATGGACAAATATCAACATGATCCACCACAGTCTGATGATAAGGATGAAGCAGTGGCAGGAGCGGTGACCACCCCTCATGCCCGACACGGGAGGGATCGACATTATGCATCGCTGTATCCGCCTTTGCCTCCACCAATGCCTTCGACTCCTGAGGAGCTCGGCATTGAGGCTTTTCTGATGCCTCCCATGGAATTGGAAACCGAGGCTATCTATTTGCCCAATTTGTCATCGGGACTGAAATCGTTTTGAGTTTATTGTTGCTTATAAGGGTAACAATGTTTGGGTTTTAGTTTCGTTGCAGCTGTAAGCCTCAGTACTTTATGGCATTTACAGTGTTGGTTAGCCCAGCAATTTAATGCTAATGGTATTGGTAAAATTGGACTGCTAATGTTAGGTACATTGTTTGTGGTACTCTTGGTGTGCTTGTGTTTGTTGTGTTTGTTGTACTGTTGCATGTTTGTTTTCCTATCTGCAAGGGCACTGGAGAAAGGCAGTAAACACTGCCTTCATTGTAGAAAAATTAAACATAGAAAAAAAGGGGGGAAAGTATGACTACTAAGTGGGTTGCAGACAGCTCTGAATTTGAAAATCTACAGCTGTGTCTTTGAAGTAGATCCAAAACTGAGGAAACTGAGGCACCAGAAAAGAGACCCTGACAAAACTTTGTGTTTTTACTAATAGTTCACTAAACAACTAACAACTACTAACCAATAATAACACCTAGAAATTTGCTGGTGTAGGCAAGAGACCCTATAAAAGGAGTTTGCTGAAAATTGAAGATGATGGAAAATGGTTAAATAAATTGCTAAATGGTTGAAGTTTAATGGAATGGATAAAATCCAGAATTAAAGTGGGATTGTCTTATAAAGCTGTTCCAAGGATAGGGGTTGTCGGGATGGTTATTATCTGTAGTGAAAACTGGATGTATTATTTTACTTGTTCTGTTATGTTTACTGCTCATTATACCATGTATTTTGAGAAAGGTTACAAGAATGATTGAATCAGCAATGAAGAAAGTCTGGATGGTCCAAGAAGAAAAAGGGCAAATTGTGGGAATATATTTAAAAGAACAGGGACATGTGCCCCATCCAGACCAGGGGTACAAAAGGTTTTGAAGGTCAGCTCAAGATAAGGAGAGCTGTGGAAGTTAAGCACGATGTTTCTGTACTGGCTGTGGGAGAAAGTGCTGAAGCAAGATGATAAAGTAATATTTAGGGGTTGATTTGTGTAGTTTTAGGTAACCAATCACAGTGTCGCCTGGTGTGCTTAATGTGTGAACTGGGTCTTATACCAATCAAAGGGCACCTGATCTGTGTGTGATTTCATGCTTGGATATCCTTTGGAGTATAAAAGACAGTGTGTAACAAACAATAAATGGACTTGTGATGATCATATTGATCTGTCTCAGAATCCCTTTGTTACTCCTCACAAAGCAGAGGTGTGTTGCAGCACAGCCTTCATACCCTGGGCAAGAAGAATTACAGGCATGGTAGAAGAAAAGACAAGCACTGATTTCTTTGCCGTAGCCATGTTCAGCACAAATATGAAATTTTGAGGGCTTTCTAAGCAAAACAGCTTGTTCCCTGAATGGCATTTTCTCTTTCTAGTGTTTCAGGTGTGGACACTTGAAGGAAGGTAGAATTCTAATAATGTCCTGTTTATACCAGTCTAAAGAAATTCAACACAAGGTTATAAGTTGCTATTAACTGTCTGACAGCTTTTCCCCCCAAACCTCTTTATGTGAATCTGCTCCAAATGAGGGCATTCATGCTTTACTGCCTCTAACAGACAGCTTCAAATTTCCAGTGGTCAATTCCCCTTTGCATGCTTCCACACTGCAGTCAGCAGTTCACACTAAACTGGCCATTTTCCTTTATTATCAAAGCAGGTCCGAGCAATTTATCAAAGGAATCATTAGCTCTGTCCACTCTTTGTCTATGGCTTAGATTCATAGGTACATGCCTCCTGGTGGCACTTCTCTACAATGTCATTTTCTGAATGCTTTTGCCATATCTCTGGACCACCAATGCTGTACTTCTAATTGTTCCCACCGTTTGCCAAATTGCCTCATCCATTGCATAATTACCACAGAATCACATAATCACAGAAAGCTAGTAGTCCAAGTATATGTAAGAGGTGGTGGGACTCTGAACAAATTGATCTAGTTTAATATCTCCTTTCTCGCTTATAAGAGGGTTGGGCTAGATGACCTTTAAAGGTCACTTCCAATCCAATATATTCTATATTCTAGGTGCAAAATCATAAAAAAAAAACAGAATCTTTTTCACTGTGGTATCTGAGGTGGCTTCTCCATTCTACTGAATGAGTTGTGATTCTCTCTGGACTTCTGCTGAATGCTCAGCTTTCTTCCATGCTCTTCTTATGCAACAGTAGGGTAGGACCCTCTGAAGACTCATGTGTTTGTTTGCTAAATCCTTAATTTCAAGACAGTTTAAAGACTTCGAGCATGCCAAAGTGAAGGGCCACCCCTGCAGAGCTTCATCTGAGGACACGTAATCCATGCTAAATTAAAGCAAAAGTTAGCCTTATTTTAAAAAGCCCGTAAAATCAAGTGTTTGACAGGCTCTGGTTGCCAAAGATTTTGGGAATCTAGACACTCCCAAGAATTTAGCCTTTCCCTTTCTAAGTAAAACTGCACATAAGGTTTAAGAAAGGATAACTGTTTTTATCTAAGCTCTCCCTTGCTCAGTCCAAACATGTGATTTTGCAAATAAGAGACAGGGAACAAATTCTACTTTAAACCAGCACAAAGCACGCACATGCACAAGTCTGGCCCTGGTACCTTGAAAGATCCTCTAGTCCAATCCCCCTGACACAGCAGGATCACCTAGACCAAGTCACACGGGAACACATCCAGGTGGGTTTTAAACGTCTCCAGAGAAGGAGACTCCACAACCCCCCTGGGCAGCCCCTTCCAGGGCTCTGTCA